>OZ038378.1:133809959-134409959 GCA_964036045.1 Eutreptiella sp. 'Long Island Sound 2002' | reverse complement strand
GTGAAGGAGCTGAAGAAGGCCGCCAAGGAGAAAAAGAGGGATGACGACAGCAAGTGGAAGGAGATGGAGCAAAAGCTGGAGAAGTTGACGAATCTGGTACAAAATCTGAGCACTACTGGGCTCACTGGACCAGCGCCTACAATGGCAAGTCACCCAGCACCTACCTCCTCAGCTGCACCTGCATCCACGCCTTACGGCGTTCCACATTCTCCGGCACCCCCAGCTTTTACTGGTTCACACCCAGCTTTTACTGGAAATTCTGGTATTTCCCCTACTGGATTTACAAGTCCTATTGGGTTTAATCTGGGTACCGAAGGAGGAGAATCTTCGTCAGGAAGGTCTGTACTGTCCGTAAGTACTGTTGGTGATATTGATGGAAAGGCAAAGACCACCGTGAAGGAGAGATCAATGGCCTTGAAGAAGAAGGACAAAGAAAAGAAAGAAAACGAAGCCAAAATCAAAGAAAAACAGAAAACATTGAAGGAGATGAGGCTTGCTCAAGCACAATCAACGCCGTTTGTACAGCCTACGGTGGACCAGGCGTTGCTGGCGGCCGCAATTGCTCAAGCACAGGCAATGGGAGGCGCCGCCGTGAACCCAGTTTTTGTCAATCCTGTTGGCACATCCACGGGTTTCAACCTGAACCACCTGCTCAATGCTTTGCACATGAGGCTTAGAGGTTCAGTAATGAAGCAGCCTAAGTTCTCAGGGCATCCAAATTACTGGGCTTCGTTCGAAAGACAGTTCATGGTCTGGTTGCAGACGGAGAAGCTTGACAAGGAACTCTGGATTCTCGGGTTGATGGACTGTTTGACTGGCAAACTCAGGGACAGTACATATAATCTCTATGTGGAAAGGCAGAATCAAGGAGATCCCCTGACTTATGAAGAGCTGTGGCGAGGTCTCAAAAAGAAAGGCTCTCGACTCCCTGAGGATCATTACAGGAACCGTCTTGAGAACTTCAGGGCGATCAAGAAATTGTTTCTTGAAGAGATCCAAATAGCAAGGCAGGATTGGGAGTTTTTGGTGCGGGAGGCAGAGAACTCGGCAGAAGGCCTTTCTGAAGGCGAGATGAAGAAGATTCTCCTGAGCAAGCTCACGCGGGGGACAAGGCAGAAGATCAGGGACTCCCAGGCGGACCAAAAAGTCCTGGGCAACTGGGTTGAAGTCCGAGGATTGCCGGAGACTATGGGAAAAATGGCAGTTCGTGAGTTGCTACACTCTATCACTACTACGGGATTGAAAGACATCACCATTTGTGAGGGCAGATGGAGAGTTGGTTTCCATGATTCTGAACAGTCGGAGTTTTTCTGTAGCATGGTGGATGGAAAAATGAAGTATAAGGGGACAGTATTGAAGGTGCGGCCGTGGATCTTCTTGTATGGAGTCGAGCAGATCTTGGACCAACTTGAAAAGTATGCAAACTTAGAACGCCAGAAGTCACAGGATGCACAAGGCTTCGGAGGCAAGGTCAGTGCCGTTGGTGAGAAGGGATGCTCCGTGTGCATTGCCCTTGGAAAGGAAGGTCGAGCGGCGACTCACACGACCGCAGATCACAGGTGGACGCCCTCAGATATCAAGACAATTCAGTCCAAAATGGATGGAAAGGGAAATTCTTCCAAAAATCCCCAGCAGGATGGAGCACGAGATGCTGACCAGCATGGAAGGGGAAAAGGTAAAGGGCAGTCCAAAGGAAAGAACAGAGATTGGACACCAAAAGATTACTCGCAGCAAGGCGGAGATCCAAGCGGGTCAAGATGGACCGATGCTGGTGGAAAATCAGGTGGAAAATCTGGCGAAAAGAGTGGAAAGGGACAAGGAAAGTCCGGGAATCAAGAGGATTCCAAGGTGAATGGCAACCCCCTGTATACGGAGACGCCAGCAAACAAGACCTTCGGCAACAACAAGGATACTGGAGGTCGAGGCAAGGGCAGATCCAGCGAATCCAACCCCAATTCCAGCACCTCCAACAACAAAGGCTAAGGAGGTAAGAAAGGTGGTGGTGGAAAGTGATTTGGTGGTCGTGGTCGTCGAGAAGGAGTCAATGCTGTTGAAGCAGGAGAAGAATGGGTTGACGAAGGACAAGTACAGGACGTGCAGCCAAACGTCGAAGAAGAATGGCAATAGGGAAGCCAACTTGACCCAAATCCCAACACTGGGGTTGAGTGGCAGGAAACAAAGCCCATCAGGGTAGTTGGGGCGGTGGATGGACGCTGCTGGGATCGGCTGGCGCGTTCCTCCGGCCTCCTGTACCCTGCCTGGGTCCTCAGCGCTGTCCGGCGGGGCAAGCAGCGCCAGTTTGTCTGCTGGATCCAGGTCAGGACGACAGAAGGTAAGGTTAAACTTGCCAAATGTCTGATTGACAATGGTTCAGAGGTGAATCTGGTGAGGAGAGGCTTTCTGCAGGACGACGAGGCGAAGATGTCCTCGACACCTGTCCAGCTGGAGGGAGTGAGCGGACATCGCCTTGAAGGTGGCGACAGAGAGGCAGAGTTGGCGGTCAGATCGGTGAAACAATCTGTCTGGAGCGTGGAGGAGACAGTGACGGAGGAGTGGTTTTCTGGAAAATTCTATGAAGCCACCATAAAGTATGATTTATTCCTGGGTCAACCATGGCTTCACGCGCACCGTGTGTCGCCCATGGGACACAGGACATGCTTCCTCCAGGATCCGTCAACCAGCGACCCGTCCGACCTGTATTATCTGCACCCATATACCAAGAGTATACACCAATTCAAGGAGCGAAATAAGCTACATATCCGCAAGATGGGCAGGAATGGACAGGGAATCAAGAAGAATTCGCCGGAGGAAAGGTGGAATCATTGAACTGCAAGAAGTGGAAGTCAGTTTGCTATCGTGTAGTCGACAAATGGCGGGACATTCTGGTGGATTACTTCAACAAGAACCACAATTTTCGTCCGCAAAGTGATGCCTTTGAAAACAACGGAAAAAAAAGATTTCCAAAGTTCTACGACGATGCCTGGAGTGAGGACTGGTCTGAACCTATGTGGATCAATCCGCCCTTCCACGTTTTTCCTCGTGTGGTGCAGAAGCTGAAGCAATCCGGCGCAAAGGCGATTTTAATTGTCCCCAACTGGCCAAAACAATCTTGGTTCAAGGACATTATGGACATTTCAATCGACATTGTCGAGCTACCTCACAAGGGAGTGAAGCTGTATTGCGAAGACAATGGCAAGCCTTCGCGACAGCATTCGTGGAGCACGTTCGCGTGTTTGGTTGACGGGAATCTGGGAGATTATTGGCGAGATGACAGTGAAATGGGAACAGAAGAGGTCATCTCAAATTCCTCAAGAATCGACGAAATTTCGGTGGATCGAGACGATCGAGAGCGGAATCCCGACGTATCGTCGCGGAAGAAGGGAAGGACAATCGGCATCCCTCAAGAGAACGCCTCCATCCATTCCAATTCGTCCTTATCAGACAAGAATCAAGCCAAAAATGTCAAGATTTCAAGCAAGAATGACGACAAATTTCCAAGATTTTCACCTGAATTGACAGGAATGCAGCTGAATTCGTCCGACCATCCCTTCAAGACATTTGTGGACCCCCTTAATTGGTGAGATCCCACAGAGGAGCGAGCCCAGCTGAGCTTCATCCGCCAACAATGCGACGAAGAAGTTTGGAATGAAGTGGCCAAGAATATGAGACCACGACCAACAATTCGCAAATTGGTGGACATGATGTCGGTGACTAAATGTGGGAATCAGGTCAACGGAGACAAGATATCTGCAAGAAGAGACGCAGTGTTCGAAGATTAGAAAGATGACGTGCTGAGTGGGAAGTTGTGGAGAAACCCCCCAATTCGATGTGAAAATCGGGAAGCCAAGATTGAGATAATGCAAGGCTCAAAGGTGCACAAACAACGTCCATTCTACCTTCACAGCACCAAAGCAGATGCCCTGCGAAAGATTATTGAGCGCAATCTCTATGAGTTCGGTTGGTTGGAGGGCTGCATGAGTTCTGAGTGGTGTTCAGCACCATTTACTGTGCCAAAACCCCCACCTGCTGACCAATCCAGCATAGATGCTTGGCGTCTAGTGGTGGATTACAGAGCTCTGAATGCCGCCACGGTACCTGACGCGCATCCCCTTCCTTTAATCGAGAAGGAGATCGCCGCGAGAGCCAAAGGCAAGCTCTTTACTGTGTTGGATTTGCGCCATGGCTTTCACCAAATGCCACTTCGAAAGGAGGATAGGCATTTGACGGCAATGTGCACGCCCTGTGGCACTGTCCAGTGGACTGTACTGCCGATTGGTCTGAAGAATGCGCCGTCGATGATCCAGAAGATGATGGAGACTATTTTTTTCAGAAGCACAAGTCTCTGGATTTACAAGAATTCTGCAGCATCTACATTGACGACCTTCTGATTGCCACGCCGTTGGGAAAAAACTTTGATGAGTGCCTGAAGTTGCACGAAGAACAAGTCCGCAAAGTTCTCGAAGTCCTTGGACAAGAGAAGCTCGTGTGTGGACCCAAGAAGGGCAAAATGTTGCTCCAGAGCGTGGAGTTTTGTGGCTCTGTCTTGGAAGATAAGACAAGAAGACCGGCCCCAGGAAAAATGGCTGCCCTGCAGCTATGGGAAAGGCCTAAAACCATCACGCAGCTTCGTGCCTTTTTAGGCTGCTGCAATTATTACCACGAGTTCCTTCCCCTCTACGCCAAGTTCTCTGGTCCATTGCCAGGGTTACTCAAGGTTGGCAAAATAGAAGGAAAGAAGGGATCTCAAGTCAAGCTCAAGTGGACGCCAGAATGTGAAGAGGCCTTTACTGGTCTCAAGGAAGCACTGGCAAATGTGGTGACATTAAAGACTCCTTGGTTGGATGGAAGACCTTTTTCTTTTCGTACAGACGCCAGTCGTTACGCCATTGGTGCTACGATCGAACAAGTCAATGACAAAGGTCACCATCATCCTCTGGCTTTCTGGTCTCGCAAGCTTACAACAAGACAGCGAAATTGGAGTCCAAGGGAACAAGAAGCCTACGCAATCCTTTGTGCCTTACGACGTTATGAAGGTTGGATCTTGGGCCATCGTGTTGAGGTACTGACTGACCACAAGTCACTGGAGAGCTGGAGAACAGAACATGTGGATACCCCTGGTGGACCAGCTTGGAGGAGAGGCCGTTGGCATGAAACTCTCAGCAGATTTGACCTCCACGTGACTTACATTCCAGGGCGCTACAATACAGTGGCGGACGCCCTGAGTTGCTGGGCCTACCCAGCCTCAGAGGCTTACTCTGAAGTGAGTTTTCATGGGACAGCGACGGATAAAGCCGAAGTGATCGAGTTTGATAAGGAGGAACAAGCACTGATCAAGAAACATTGTCTCCAATGTTCGATTAAAAATCGGATGAAGGTGGAATTGGTCAGATGCAAGGAGATTACCAAGGCAGATCAGACTGCAGGAGTTAACTCTGACTCTGAGTCTTCGCTGCCATTCCCTAATGTGTTTCCAGTGACAAGATCCAAGGCGAAATCCACGCTCCCTCCACAACAAAAGGACAAGGAAACTTCCTTCCTCTATGTGGATTGGACGAAGAGGTACAAGGAGGACAGGTTCTTTGAGTCTGTATACCACAAGTTGAAAGGGGACAAGCCTTACGACTCTGAAGAGACGTCTGATTTCAAGATCCAAGGCGACAAGTTATTTTGGCAAGGACGGATTTGTGTTCCTGATTGTCTAATTGACCAATATGTCAAACCTTGGCATCGAAATGAGACAGCCCACGGACAGTCCCGTGTTCTGGAGCAGGAGCTACGACACCGAGTGTACACACGGGACTTCAAGAGTGCCTGTGAGCGAGTTGCCAAAGGATGCAAGCAATGTCAGACGAACATTCCCAAGAATCAAAAGGCAGAAGGATTATTGAAGGGACTGCCAATTCCTGAGAGGTTGTTCGACAAGGTGACGGCGGATGTCTTCGAGTTGGGACAAATCCAAGAGGAATGTCTCTACACGAGGAAGCCAATCGATGGGGTTTTGTTAATTCAGGACCGCCACAGTGGCTACATCCAGGTCCTCTCTTGCAACACGAAGCATCTCACCTCTGAAATTGCTGCCAAGTGGACTGCAAGTCAGTGGATGAGTAACTGGGATGTTCCCAGTGAAATTCTGACGGACAGTGGGAAGGAGTTCATTGGGACTTGGTGGGAGAACATGTGTGCTCTATTGGGAGTTCATCATCTTCGTGCCCGAGTCTAGGACCATCGAGCCCTCCCTGCTGAACGCGCTGGAAGAATTCTTATCAACATTCTGAGAAAATTCCTGGCAACTGAAAAAGACTACAATTGGTTGGAGACAATTTACTTTGTCTTGAGGAGATACCATCGGACCAAGAATTACACTGGATTAAGTCCGAATGAGCTTGTTTTTGGTCGTGAGAAGATGGGTCCAGGACCAGTGATGTATCATCCAAGGCAGTGCTACAACGCCTCACAATGGTTTGAGAGGATCAAGGATTTAGAGTCCAAGTGGATCCAAGCCAAAGTGGAGAGTCAAGCAGATTGGTTGAAATTCAAAAATCAGTCGAGAACACAAGGAAAACCCTTCGAGAAAGGCCAGCAAGTTTGGCTTCGTAAGTCAGACGAGGCCCTGAAGGACGACAACAAATTGTTACCTTTTTGGGAAGGCCCATTCCAAGTCAGTGGTCAACTAAGTGAGACTACATTCAACCTTGAGGTTGAACCGGGCAGACATCAAGAAGTACATCGGGACCGTTCGAAGGCCGAAGTACCCTGCCCCAAAGGAGGGTTCAAGCCTCTCTATTGGACTTTGAAGTACCTGAGCAACAGGAAGATGGTCACCAGCAGTTTCGAGTTGGAGAAGATCCTTGATTACAAGAACAATACTCGAAACAAGTGGTACTTTCCGTGCAGATGGAAAGGATTCGGTCCAGAAGAAGACAAATGGGAGCCAGCTTCAAGCTTTATCCATGGGTATACGGACACTTTCATCAAGTTCCTGAAGAAACACCCTGAGATTTACCGTGAGCTCTCGCTGATCAAAGATTGTGTCACCAAGGAAGACTTACAAGCACAAGAAAAAGCTCCAATCGGTGCAGAATCCATTCGAGACAAGATCTGATCAGCATTTAAATTGCCGAAACTTTCGAAAAGGTTTACGGTCTACATATACCCTTGGCATTGAGACAAAACAGTCCTGGCGCATCGTCTATGTGATTCGATGAACAGATGATGGGACATTCTGGGATCATCCTGGTCATCATGTCCATCATTCTCATCATGGTCATCATGTGAATCATGTGCTTCATTGTAGATGATTCCCATCGGAAGTTCCGAAAGGCCTTTGTCCTCAACCACGACAACACTCTCGTGTTTTGCTGTCGACTGTGCCCCTCTACTCGCCTTGGGAAGGACTCGCTCGAGTTCGTGCTCATTTCAGAGATTCTGGCATATGACTAAGTCTGATGCAGTTCATGTGTTTGACGGATCTGCTGGGAATGTTATTTCAATCAGCTCTTACATTGAGACTGTTGGTTTGTTTTCCAATCGACCGCTGTCAAAGGGCTTATGAGGACCAAGTGAGGACGATGGTGTTCTTACTTGTGTCGACCCACTGCTCATCTCTGGATTGTGTTGGAATCCCCCTCAGAATTAGCTCAAATTTGGCAAATTCCTGGTACCAAGCATTGGATGCTCATACATTCTGGGACTATAATGAGTCAATTACCCCTTCTGGCTCATAGTGGATTAAACATGAGGCCCTGGAGACAATACTGACAGTGTGGTGATCACTCACTGGGTTTTCTTGGCTATCACTACTTTTGGATGATTGGATTTCCATCATGGGGATCATCATCATCATGAAGATTTGACCTGGATTGGCTATGAATGAGAACTGGATCTCCGCTCAGCACAACACACAGTATCTATCGACAATGAATTGGACCTATATTGGCTTGCTGTAGACTTCGCCGTCTTCAATCTGTGTGCGATTCACTGATTTTGGTCTCAATTCAGTCACATTTAGTACCATAATCTGGCATCTCGTCTCATGATTGCAAATGACACCGACCAGTTTCACATATCTTGGACTCCATGAAGAGATACTCTATTTTTTGGACGCTCGACAACATGGCGACACTCGTTTTCTTTTTTTTTTGACAGTGGGATGTCAGATCCTGATTTCATCATGGATCATGGATCTTGATCATGCATGTACATTCTTCACTCAGAATTTGGATTTTCCATTTTTCGAGCTTGATCGAAGCTATTTCTCTGTGCCCTAAGGTACCTTTGCGTTTCATTCAAGTTGATGGCCATCGCGAAACACAGATCTCAGCACAATTTTGCTCAATTCAGCTCATTTTCTTGCATTTTGTCATAGATTAGTCAGTTTTTGGTCACGTTTGCCGTTTCTTTCACTTCACTTGACCCAGTCTGACATACTGGCGTATGTTTTCAGAGGGGGAGTGTAACGGCAGCAGTGACAGCACTCAATTTATACATCAATGTGATCAGAATTTCAATGATACTCAGATGTACATTAGTGCAGTAAATTTTCCGCTTGTTTTCATGTTTTCTGTTCGCCGCCAGATGTCGCCTGTGAGCGCGCGTCGAGTCGCATTTGTCTTTCGTGATTTCCCAATCGGATTTTTTTTTAATTATTTCGAATGATTTCACGTTGAGTCAATATGTGCGATGGATGCACAATGAGATTCTATGTCTGCTCCATTTTTGTAGACCGGGTTTTTTGACTATTCATATTCCACCATGGAGTTCAATGGGCTTACAAGTGCTTCGCATATGTCGCTCCCAGAGGCTGGATATGGGTCTGAAGAGGGTCAGTTGGGTTCGGAGATATCAGGGGCAGTGTCGGGCGTTACGACCCCTGGGGCATCAAGGCTACAGGCTTCGCAATTACAAGAAAGATCCGCCACTATGCAGCGGTTACATGCAGATTCTACATGAGGGTCATGTACGTGGAAGGGGCTGGCTGCTGGTCGTCGGGGGTGGGGACGTCCCGCGGGACTTGGTGCCAAAGTTGCTCAGGGAGGTTATCTGGGCTACCCATGTTTCCCGCTTCCACTCTTTCTTGTCGCTGGGGGTGGCGCTGGGTGGGGCGTGGGCCATGTCGGGCTCGCGGTAGTGGGTGAGGTGCTGGGCGTCCACCCGCTCTGGCGCGGGGTGTCCGACTAGGTGTCGCCCCCAGTCAATGGGGGGCACCCAGATTCGGTCTGCCGTGAAGGGCGGGCGCTCGCCGTCTGGGGTGGCGAGTGGGGGGCGGTCGTGTCAGGCGACGTTGAGGCAGGGGTCGAAGAGGAAGTCTCGGACGCCTTCCCCCAGGGTGGCCGCCTGGACCAGGGTAATCGCCCGGATGCGCTGGGTGGTGCCGGAGATGTGGAGGCGCAGCACCTCCTGCTCCCCAAGTCCTTGGAGGTGCTGCCGTACCGCTGCGGGGTTGTGCAGGGCATAGGGTTCGGCCGGTGCGGCGGCTGGTGGTGCGGGGTGTGATGGGGGGGGTGGTGTCGGTTGGGGAGGGTGGTCGTCGTTGTCGCGTGTGGGGTCCGGTGATGGGGTTTCTTGTGGCGGCCGCGGGAGGGGAGACTCGCGGTGGTGGGTGTCGGCGGGGGCATCGACATCAATCGGCTGGTCGGAGCTGCCGCGTGTTGCGTTTGTGGCCTGGTCTCCGGGGGGGGGCGGGGGGGGATGGTGTGGGGGTGGCACTGCTGGTTCTGGGGGGGGGCGGGGATGGGTGTTGCGCCGACTGGGGGTCTTGGCGTCCCTGTGGGTCGTGTGGGTGTTACATGTGCGCGCCGTGCGGTCCTTGCGGTTCTCGGCTGGTTGCGGTGTCGAGGTGTGGGTGGAAGGCGGCCGCATGGGCGTCCGGGTGGGGCTGCGGTCCGTAGGTAATGGGTGGCTGCCAGTGATGGTGCTCGCTGGTATGGGGTGTGGGTGGGGAGGCTGCTGGTTGTTGTGGGGTGCTCCTACTAGGCCCTGGTGTTGCCGGTGTGCGTGCGCGGCTCCCCGCGGGTCCCTGGGGGTTCACAGTGGTCCATATGTGGTGAGCCCCTGTAGTGGGGGTGGTAGGTGGTGCTGGATCGCGTGGTGGTGGTGTTGAGGGTGTGTTGGTTGTGTGTGGTACCCCCGCGTTGGCGGGTGCGTTGGCAGGGGCTGGTGGTGCTGGTATACGTGATGGTGTGGTGTAGTGAGGACATCTCTGGGACCATGTAAAACCACTATCCTATACACTGGGCAGACTTGGTTCCTATGGATTCGGTAAGTAATGGAACATACCAAAACAAGTTTGGATACCCTAAGTAGAAACATTGGGGACGTCTAGGGTCAAGGAACAAGGAGATTTGGCCCAAAGATCCAAAAGAACCAAGTGAATAAAGTGAACACACACAATGTGAAATCTCCAAAACGTTTTAGAGATTGCAATGATGTGGTAAGCCCAAAGTGAGTTGGAACCAAGTAAAAGCATGCACGGAGAGTGCTAAGCATGTTATTTCGTTGAAATCACCACTTGAGTTCAAAATGATCATGTACATGAAGATGTGAGTTCAAAACGTCAACCCAGAACTGAGTAAATTTGGGCAATGTTCACATGACCAAATTTACTACAAGCAAAAATTGACCAAAATGGCACATAAAAAATTTGAGGTAGCCTAAAGAAAAAAATCGACGACAACCTATGGTGACCATATATAGA
Organism: Eutreptiella sp. 'Long Island Sound 2002'; assembly: GCA_964036045.1. Lineage (NCBI taxonomy): Eukaryota > Euglenozoa > Euglenophyceae > Eutreptiales > Eutreptiaceae > Eutreptiella > Eutreptiella sp. 'Long Island Sound 2002'. Next base: position 134,399,266 of record OZ038378.1, on the reverse strand, counting down.
TAGTGGGGACCATGGAGACCAGGAATGATCGAACGTCCGACCGAAAACTCAATAGTAGTGGATCTGCATGGCCACCACAAGTGAACACATGAAAAATATAAAGATCAAGACAGAATCACCAAAATTCATGGTGTGGCCCTATGTACAATGAATCACGGTCGAACAAGTTGCATTATCAACAGTAACGACATGCCACAACACGCACAAACAACACTTAGACTCAAACTCGACGCGAGCTTGGAGATCCAAGCTCAAAAAATAGGCCCATGACAGGCCAAAAATGAGTGATTTTTGGCATAAAACGAAAATGCCAAAATAAGCTCAAAAAAGCTTAAAACTTCGAACTAAAAGATGTCAAAAGCGTCGAAACGCAATCAAACTCGAACATATATTGTTGGTACTCACCAAGTACGAACAAAATGGGGTCTTACTTATTTTCCGTCGCCACTATATCTTGGAGATATAGTGGCGAACTCTGAGCACATGAAAACAAAGTGCCCAAAATCTCGAGACCAAAATTGACACCAAAAATCGCCAATGGCTCAAATGAACTTGAACCAAGGTGATTATGAAACTAGAGACTTGTTGTTGGGACGTCAAAAGAAAATTACGAGTAAAACCGGACAATGACGCGACACACTGACTCAAAGAAAGTGGCATCATGAACGACACAAAAATGCACTATTCATGCATGAAAGTGGGTGCCACCATGGAGTGTGGTGACCCACCACGACCATATCTCGCCGTTGCAAAGGGAAGGGAAGGCAAACCAAAATGATTACGAATGTTGACTTCAACCTGGGATCAATGAATTTGACATGACCTTGAGATTCACCATAGGTTGTTCACCACAACCAAAACTCAATTGAATCCTAGTAATTTAGTCATATCTCGAAATTGACTTGCAACTCACACAAACAAATAACATACCACTGTAGAGCATAGTCATGCCATTCCATTGCATCTCTCTTCAAGAGAAATCGATGGAAAATCTCAAATTACGGTTAGGCAGAAGTGAGCACATGAAATGCATAAGATGTGCATGCCATGCCTAATCTAACAATGGGGGTTAAAAGAAAAAGGCACCGTAAGGTGCCGGCAAAAAATGGCTTGTAACCATGACGTTAAGGGGTTTCTAAAAATAGTGGCACCGGAACCTGAACTTTTAATTCGCTATCATAAACAGAATGATGTCCTTGATTAATGCCCTAGATATTTTGATGAAATCCTGCAGGTTTTGAGGTTGAAAACCCAAACCAAAGCAGCAAGTAGAGCAAGAACAGGATGTGGATCGAATCAATGATTGGTTTTGGAATCCAGTGTAACACAGAAGGGCTGCAGATAGACAATGCAGGTATAAACACAAAGATCCAATCACAAATGGATAATACAAAAGATTTTTTATGAACATTGGACTGACTCGGGCCTCGATGATAGCAATAGGCACTTCATGTGCACTCTTTTGGGTGAAATGGTGCTGGGTAGGAATGTGTGGCATAGATGTCAGGCCAACACAGGAAATGACTGGGCCAAGCAACTGAATTCAGAAACAGTTAAACAGTACAACCACAAGAAGTGGTAGAAACAATTGAGTAAGTAAAGTAAGTAAGTAAGGGCGGCCGCGTCCGCAGCCTCATCTGACCTCTCCTTGTTTGTTTTACATGGTGACCGCCTCTGGCGGGAAGGAGTGCTCTCCACCATCAGTTCCCCTGGCGACCCCTGTCTCACCTCACGGCCCAGAACTTCAACCAGGTCCCCTTGGGGCATGACCGGTGGTAGGCTCCCTTCAGTCGCTGCCCTCACGGTTTCAGCTCCTTCTGGTCACCCTTTGAAGGATCACTGGCCTTCCCCCCCTAGCACAGCCTATTGGGCGCCTGCAGGCGGGTTTCCTGTGGATAGCCCTCGCCGACAGCGGAGCATTTCTCTCTGTCAACCACATTCCACCACTCCCCATCCCTCACGGGTTGGAGTACCCACCCGGCTCCCGGATGCACTTGGTTGTCGTCCATCCACGGCTGGAGGCCAGGGGGCGACCCTTTCCACGTTCCCCCTGGGCCTGCTCATGCGTGAACTTACGTGTACTCAGGCCATTGACCCGGGGTTCTCAAGGTGAACCCTCACCCCTGCGGACACCTCACGGCCGTCCCGGAGTTCAGGGCATTTTCTCGACTTCCCGTGGCCAGGTTCCCCATGGTTGGCCCATGGTTCACCACTCCATGGCGACTGGTTTCCCAATCCCATGGGGCTGTTGCTTGGCGCTTTTGGCCTCCCTGCCCTTCCCATGTCCCAATCCCCTTTTGCCCCATCCCGGCACCGGCCCGTTCCCGGCGTCCCATGGACTCCCTACCCCGTTGGGCCGTTGTGCGGCCCTAGCCACACGCCCTTCCCCGCCCCGTCCCCTTGTCCCTTCATCCCGTGTTTATACCCCACCCGGTCGCCTGTTACCCTGTGGCGCTGGCCCACTGGGGCCTCTTCCTTCCGGGGACCGCTTCGTGCGCTTAGCACGGGTCGCTCCCTTCCCGCCCCCGTCCCTTTCCCTTGTGCCGCGGCCCCGGCCTAATCTCCTGGGCTGTCTTGCGGCCCCATCCCTTCCCTCATCCCGTGTTTATACCCCACCCGGGCGGCCTGCAACCCTGTGGCGTGGGCCCACTGGATCCTCATCCATCCGGGGACCGTTTCGTGCGCCTAGCACGGGTCGCTCCCTTCCCGCCCCCTTCCCCTGTGCCGGGGCCCCGGCCCGTTCCCCTGGGTTGTTGGGCGGCCCCATCCCATGCCTCATCCCGTGTTTATACCCCACCCGGCCGCCAGCAAACCTGTGGCGCGGGCCCACTGGATCCTCATCCATCCAGGGACCGCTTTGTGCGCCTAGCACGGGTCGCTCCCCTCCTGCCCCCGCCCCTCTCTCCTGTGCCGTCTCCCATGCTGTCCTAGTCACCTGGGGCCGTCGCGTGGCCCTAGCCACTTGTCCTCTTCTGTCCCGTCTCCTTGTGGTGCTGTGGGGTGTTGTCCGCGTTTGTTTCCTTTTTTTTTTGCCGTGCCTTTTTTCCGCGTGGTTCCCTCCTCCCTGCATGCATGCACAACAACACTGCACCGCCATCTGTCTCGGTTCTGTTTGGTGCTCCTGTCCAGTCCTTCCTCCATCCTGTGGCGCTGCCCTTGGCGGTCCCCGGCCATGCCGGGAGACCCAGCCTTTTAGCCCGCGTTGTTGTACATGTATCTGCTCTCTCTTCTCTCTACCCTCCCCTCCCCTCTGTCTCCTGCCCACCCTCTTAGTGTTGTTCTCCCGCTCCGTGTGCTCGCCGCTGGTCGTCTCCGCGCCATGGTTGTATCTCCCGCGCCCTCACGTGCCTCAGGGCCTCCGCCCTGTCTTCCGACCTGTAGGCCGACCTGGGCGGCCTCCCCAGACACCCCTTCGTGGGGACTCCCCCGTCTTCCTCTCCCGCCGGCCGCCCCTCCATCAGTTCCCTGATGGTCGGGCGTGGCGGCCGGTACGGCTCTATGCGGGTCATCGGTATGGTGCTTCTCTGTGAGACTTTGTGTTCTTTTGCGCCCTCACTGTCCCCCTGTTCCCCCCACCTCCCGTGCCCTGCCTCCTCTATGTGCCCTTCCTGTGTGTCCGCCTGTCCTGCTGTTTTTTTTTCCGTGTTCGCGTTCCTTGCTGCTCCCGCGCGCCCTGCGTGTGCCCCCTGCTCTTCTCTGTGCGACCCCTGTCCCGCTGCCCTGCGCCCCCTCTCTCGCCTGTCTCCCCTCCATTTCTCCTTCTCGCTGTCCATCCTCCTTCTCCTCCTCCTCCTCGCTGTCACTCGTGTGTGCCACCCGCGTGCTCTACCCCTGCCCCTCCCCCTCGCCCCTTCCCTTTCCCCTGGGTACTCCCTCGGTCCTCGCCTCTCACCCCAAGTAAGAAAAAGTGCTTTTCCAATGCTTTGAGGCATACTCTAGTTGTATTAGAGATGCACTGAGCACACAGGCATATCTATCTTAGTATTGGCCCAACCAAAAGTGGTGATAACACATTTTGACCTATGGAACCAAACACCCAATCAGGATATGGAGTGGACCCCTTAATCCCCTACCAATGTGAGCAATTCATCTTTTCCTGAGTTGACTGAGAACTGACATATCCAGGGCAGAGCCTATGAGTTTATCTATGTTTTCTCATGAATTCTTAGCTGTCCTAGTGGTATGCACCCTAGGGGGCTGGGCACCTCTTTTTGAGAGGTCCCGGGTTCAATTCCCGGTCAGCCTAGCGAAGTAGGAAGATCCCATGTGACATGGCAGTGACCTCATCGCCACATGCCCTGCCACCTCAGCACATATGGGACCCAAAACAAAGAGTGCACATCTCCTGAGATGGCACTATGGAGATTGAGTGACCATGGGGCAGTTTTCCAACTCTTTTTCCAAAACATTTCAGCTATCTTTGTGAATATGCAATCAGATGTGCCTTGAGTTGCAGTTTCTGTGAATATCCTTTCATCTTTCACTGTTTACATTGCAGCCCTTCATGCTTTGATCCTGATTCCCTTCTACTTGCATATCTCTGGCTTGGGCTATCCTGGATTGATTGTATTTCAGCAAACAAAACCTTTTCATCTTCAAAAACAAGCAGCAGGAAACCCTACACCAGCAGCAAGCAGCAGGAGAGGCACAAACACAGTGTTGAAATCACTATAAACTTTTCTGGTAGCAAGAGGCAGACTGTCTCTGTGTACCGGCAGCAACCCCGTGCCGTACAACCAGTGCGCCGAGACCAGTCACATAGAAGCAGAAGGGCGAACGAAGATGGACACAAGGAAAGAGGACGGCGACGTGAAGACAGCGCCTGAGGCACCAGCAAGGCCAGCACCCGGTGAACCTGGACCTGGACCTAGCGCTGTACCTTCGGAGCCCTTACATGGGCCAGTGGACGTGGCGGAGGACTCGTTGGAAGGACTGCAGTCGCCCTTCCGGGCCCTCTCAGTCGAGGAGGTGGTCACTCATCCTGTGAAGAGGAAGAGTGAGAGCGAGAAGGATGCTGGAGAAGGCATGGCAGACGAAGGGGACGACCAAAGGCAAGACCTGACGAATGAGCCTACCTTCGAAGGCGCACCAAGCACTTCTGGCCTCCACGCATCACCCTCTCCTATAACCACCGGACTCCCAATTCCAGACCCAGCCGCTGCAACATCCACACCCATAACAAACCCACCTATGGCTGAGGGCACAGGCCTTACTGGCATGCCTCCCTACCCCGCCTATGGTTTGGGCCCACCTACAACTGCGTCTCCTGAGGCAACTACTGCCAGTGAGCCGGTGGCTTCCAGTTCTGCGCCGCGATGGTATGCGGCTGACTATCACCATCCTCTACCCGCTACAGGAACCTATGTGGATGTTCCTGGGTATGCACCTGGGTATGCAACCTTGAGTGGGCTGAGGAGAGGAACTGAGTCTCTTGGAGGCAGGAGTAGAGGATCGGGGAGATCCTCCAACAGGTCCCTGCCGCGGTCGGAGATCAACAAGGTGCCCCGAGGAGCCACCTCTAAAATCGTTGGCGACCTCACTCAAGAGATCCGAGAGAAACTGGAGCCCCTGATGATACCGCCCCAAGCGTCACCTACCATGGTAGGAGTGTCACCCCATCGAGTACAGGCCAACCACCTGGTGGCAGGGCTGACAAACACCCTGGGGAGCCTGAAGAGCCGACCGATGCCGACCCCTGCAGCGATACCGAGAAGCCCTTTCGTACCGAGAACGGCCCAGCCGCCCTACAGCCACGTGACAAACTCTACGAGAGCTGAGCTGGACCAGCTGGGGCTGACAGCCTTGAGGGCAGTGGTGGACGTGGAGCCTAATGGCTGTAGTGATCTAGGCGGAGACCCCTCCGATGATGAGCCGCCGTCTATGACTTCTGCTTCGCCCTGGGAGGACGATGACCCGGAGGACCCCGAGAACCCAAGTGGGAAGAAGAAGAAGAAGAAGAGGAAGACCTGACGCCCTGAGGGACGCAGGTCTCAGGAGGCGAAGGCTATTGCCACCTCCAACATCGTGGTGAACCTGCCTGAGTTCACAGGCAAGGACCTCAGCGAGTTCGCTGAGAATTTTGGCTGGTTTCTCCGATTGACCGGCCAAACCCACGCTAGTGGACGGGTCAAGTGCGATCTGCTCCTGCAGTGCTGCAAGACCAAGTACCTGGAGAAGCAGGTCAGGCAGATCGTGACTAACTCCGCCACCTTTGCCGATGTGTTGGTTGCCTTGGAGAGGCAGTACCCGACCTACGAAACCGACCTCTCCATCAGGGCCGAGATCCAGAACCTGCCCGTGCTGCCCAACAACCCCAAACCTGGCAGGGTCTCTGAGCTGTTGGCTGACCTGGATCACTGGGCTGGACAATTGACGCCCAGTTCCTACAGGGGCGACGACCTGCTCTTCGGGTTGGTGGCTAAGCTCCCTCGAGAGCGGTGGGACGAGTGCCGTTGGACGGCAGAGCGCAAGGCTAGATCCCTCCGCTACGAGGATCTATGTGTGCTACTCCTGGAGCTGGCGCTGGAGAAGGAGAGCGACCAGCACTTGAACAACTACCGTCCTGGTGGTGGAGGTTCTGGAGGCCATGGCAAAGGGTACCAAGGGTCCAGACCTGGGCAGGGGACTACCCCAAAACACGCCCACGCCCGTATCATGGAGAACGTCAAGGAGCTCTTCTGGTGTGATGCCAGAGACGAGCAGGGCCACCTGCAGCAGGCCCCTGATTGCGAGCAGCGAGACTGCTTCGTAGTCCAGGGGAAGCAGCAGGAGAATAACACCGGCGCCAAAGCGAAGCTGCTGGATCATTACAGGTGCACCATAACGCGTGCCTTCTGTGGGAAGCGGAAGCACTACAAGGATGAGTGCTACCATAAGCAACGCCTATCGGCGAAGCTTAAGTGTGAAGATCCTGGCAAAGGCTGAGGCAAAGGTGGAGGCAAAGGCAAAGGCAACGACTCCGGCAAGGGCAAGTCGAAAGGACGTGGACAAGGGCAAGACAAGAGTCAAGGTGGACGAGGAGGAGGCGCTAACCGCCAGCCAGACAAGGACAACAAGAACAAGGACAAGAACGGGGGCAACCCGAACCCTAATCCAGGGGGGAACTCCGAGCCCTCTGGAGGGCAGTCTGGTCCTACCACACGCTCACAAACGCAGGCCCAGCAAGAACAAGGAGCCAAGCGTGAGCATGAAGGTGGTGATGATGGCAACGCTAAGAAGAGGAGCCGTTTCATGAGGATGGCCCGCTAATTGCGGAACAAGGGGTTCGAGGTGACCTGTTTCGCGGAGTTCTGACAGGGACGCTCCGGTGGCACCCAAGACCTGGTGTTTTGGGTACGTATCCGACTAGGGGGACGCGAATACCTGGGGGTATTGGATACTGGCGCCACCATATCTATAGTGGCCAAGAAAGTTGTACCTTGTGGGAGCCTGAAGAACACCATGACCACCACGGCTATACGTATGGGGGATGGACATGTGGTGCACAGCTGCGGGGACTGTGAAGTGGAGGTACCTATGGGCTCCTGGACTATCGCCCATCGGTTCTATGTGATGCACACTGAGGCCTTCGACTTTGTATTGGGGACTGACTTCTTCGTGCAGCACTCCCAGATACAATCCCTGACGCTGCAAGCGCCCTACCTCCTCTACGTGGACCACAGCAGTGGCAGAGAGTCTGTGCCACTGGAGCAGTCGGAACATACCTCGAGTTACCTGAGACTATCGAAGGAGGAGCCCTCGAACGTGATTGCGGCCTCCAAAACTGAGGACTATCAACTATTGGGGGAAGTCCTAGACCAAGGTCTGAAAGAGTTAAGTTACTCTAGACAAGACCTGAGTGTGGAGTTGTTCGCCAGCAACAAGCAGCATGTACTGGACCTTTACTGCAGTAAGGGGAAGAACTGCAGCTACAAATTTTACTGGCCATCTTTTGGGATGGCCTACGGGAACCCCAGGTTCAGTGAACTGGGGAAGGTGCTGACCAAGGGGGCCTTGGAACGTTCCCGTATGGTCCTGTGTTCCCCCGATGGGGGAGCCCATGGGGGCAACGAGTACTGGCGAAACCTCCTGGACAGGCTGACTATCAGCTCTGTTCGTTTACCTGATGAGGCCATCTACGTGCCTCTGGGGCGTAAGATGCCTATTGGGAAACCCGGATGGGGGAGTATGCTCAGCGTGGTGGACGGAGGTCTTACCTCCTTCGGCTGGGAGGATCTTGACCCGACTCTGGTTCAGGCTATACAACGAGAAAGCGGTGGACTCGCCTTGGGTGACTTGAAGGATCGCCTACGACCTCAAGAAGAGTACGTCGTGACTGACACCAACGCCCCCAACTCTCCCTGCCATGTACCTGTTCCTGATGGAGTCTCTGAGTGTGGACTATCTGAGCTACCTAGCTCTATCCACTCAGATGACGAAACTGAGCACGACGCCTTCTTCGTGCAGACCTGTGTGGAGGAAGTGGAGAACGCCGAGTATGTCGCCCCACTAAATCCCCTACTCTCCATGAGGGTGGAAGACCCCGTGGACGATGAGCTGGACCCTCGATCCAGGCTAAGGGAGTATGTGGACTCCAAGAGGAAGTTGGTGGCGAAAAGGCTATGCTACACTAAGCCTACCCGCAGCTCATGGCCATTGAAGCAAGGACGTATGGGAGATCTATCCCAATTGAAGGAGGACCTCGAACAGAAGATCACCACCTGGCAAAGGGAGGTAGATCTTAAGCTCATGAAGAGCGTGTGGGGCGCCCATGTGAGGACCCCAGAGGAGGACGACCTCTCGGAGGAATGTATATGTGAACCCCCTCGAGCGTGCCTATGTTGCCATCGTCCATCGGAGATGGTTGAACAAGACCTCCTATATGCCTACCAAGGGTTGAAGGAGACTACCAAGGGTGAAGTGTCGGTGGAGGATCACCTCCTGACGTCTATTACTCAGGGGGCGAGCAACTTACACTCTGACGAGGACATGGAGGACAAGATCAAGCTATTGGACCCGCGGGTGCAGAAGCTTATAAGGACCTATCTGGCGGTGTTCGGAGAACTACCCCCTCCAGCCTCATGTGACAAGCTGGTACGGATGGACCTCAAGCTGAAACCCAAGTTGGTGGGTCACAAGATCCGGAGGAGACCCTATCCGGCTCCTAAAGAGCAGGCCAACGAGATTGAGCGACAGATACAAGAATGTATCGACGCTGGCCTAGTCCTGGAGTACAAGGACGGGGACTACCCCCTACACTGCAGCCCCTGTTTCCTGCTGGCTAAACCTGGGTCTACAGCCAAACGGCTGGTAGTGGACTACGGAGAGCTGAACAAGAAGACGTTGAACCACTCAGGGTCCATTCCCAATATGGAGTCTACCCTGGAGAAGATAGCCTCCTGTCGCTACAAGACCAAGATGGACAAGAGGAGCGGATTCTGGCAAGTGTACCTGACGCCCAACGCACAGGAACTACTGCTTAGGCGGCTCAAGTTGCATGGTATAAAACGACGGAAAGTGCCCAAAATACACGGCCTCAAAAAACATCAAAAGGACCAATCTTTGGCTTGCAAAAAATCAAGCCGTTTTTGAAACACCAAAAGAACTCTTATGTAAGGAATTTTGGCCTTTTCTTGGTCCTGATGGGTCCAAAAAATGCTTTTTTAGGGGCAATGGACTGTTCCCTGCGCGAGGCCTCGCGCAAGGAGTAGTCCATTGCCCCTCCAAAGTAGGGTAATGATGGTAGAATTGAGGAATCAAGCAGGCGCCTACACTGGAGTGGCATTACAGGCACCCTTGACTTGATCACATTGTACAATATGTTTACGCGGGCGGACTTTCAGCGCTCTAAACAAGCCTTGCGAATCTTATTGATGAATCAAGAAATCATTTCTAATGTTATTGCATTCCTAACAAAAGGAGCACATACGTTGGAGGTGTTGCACAGGGTGCATCCTTCAGGATTGCTCATGATGCACACCTGCCACAAGTTTTGTGGAGTGTCAAGCAAAAAAAAGAGTATCACTGGTAACACAAGAAGCATGTTCACTCAACAGTTGACGCTGAGCTGGACAGGGACCCCCCTTGTAGCTTTGGCTGATGAAAAGTTGATCCTTCCGTTGTTGACTATAGACCAAAGTAAAATGTGCAAAGAACATATGAATTTGCCATGTGTGGCACTTTTTCGAGCGTTTGTTGGGGCCAAAGAAACTGATTTTTGGGGGAGTAAAATGCAATGTAGTGCAAACGACACCAATTATCAAGATGATGTCCGATACCTGCAGAAAGAAGGTGCCCTCGGGGAAGCAGTCCGCCAAGCGCAGGTGCTGACCAAGCCCAAAAAGAGTTTTTTCGCCTCCGGGGGGGGCAAGCTTCTGGTAAATTTCAATGACTCAACGACAATTTAGGTACTCGTTGCTTCAGTGAAGGTTGTGCACAAGCGCCATCAGATGAGAACCCATCACAATGGTACAAAGAATATATTTTCTGCGCCTTTTTTTGCGCGAGGCCTCGCGCAATGAGGACTGCAATGCAGTCCCAGAACTTGAAAGTCACAACCTATACCTCTTTTTTCAGGCAGTGCAAATCAAGAATCAAACCGTGGGGTGGGTAGTAAGACCACTCGACCCTGAAGCCGTCTTTCCAAAGGAAAATGAATCGGGTGAGGTTTTTTTGTTTAGTAAGTTATGCGCGAGGCCTCACGCATGGGGCAGCCCTTGAACCACATGTTGCATATGTTTTGCGTTGATATTTAATCCGCCATGCTTCTGTTTTGATGATCCTTGGTCTTCATTGCGCGAGGCCTCACGCATAGATTTCGATCAATAAATCATTTTTTCAGGTATGCGATGAACATACAGAACAGAAAATGATGTTGCAATCAATTTTTCCGCAGACCATGTTCATCCAAAAAACAAGGGGAACGCAAAATGTATTTATTGGCCAATTTCCGCTAAAAGCACATCATTTTCCACTGAAATCATAAGATTTATTTATTTTTTTTATAGTTTTTTTTGTTTTCGGCTGACCGAAAAAAGGCACAAAATGGCACAATTGGTAAGAAGGATACTTTCTTTGGACTAATATTCTGTTTTCAAAAAAGAGAGCCTGTGAAAAACTTTTTTTTTGCATGGTCCAAATTGGGTGCATTTGGTGTGATTTTGACCATGCACTTTGAGCCGCCTAAGTACTGGCCTTCATCACCCCTCAGGGGAGGGTGTTCAAGTGGAAGGTCATGCCATTTGGCGTGGCCAAGGCACCCGCTCTATTCCAAGAGCTGATGAACAAGATCTTGTCCATCCTACGAAGGAGACCTAAGGTGCAGGAGCTTATATCCCGTGGGGCCCAGATGGGGGCTCACATCGACGATGTATGCCTCGGGACCAATACCCAGGAGGATCACCTAATCCTCTTGGGTGAGTTCTTTGCGGTCTGCCAGGAGAACCACACACGAATCAAGCTGGAGAAGTGTGAGTTCATGCAGGAGACCATGGAGTACCTGGGGTTTGACGTTGGCTATGGGTGGTGGACCCCAGCGGCCTCTAAAGCCAAACCCCTGATGGATGCTAAGGTACGACACGAAGACCCCAAGAAAGGACTTCATGATGTACGCAGTTTCATTGGGGCGTGCAACTTCTATCGCCGCCATATCAAAAACTTCACCTACACCAGCGCCATTCTGACGGACTTGATCAAGAAGAGTACTACTTGGCGCTGGGGCCCACGAGAGCAACAAGCGTTTGACGAGCTCAAAGACAAGGTGGCCAACGCCAAGTGCTTGGGCGTGCCCAGGGCACAAGGGGAGATTATCCTGGTGACCGACGCCAGCAATGTGGGCGGTGGTGGAGCGTTGTTCCAATGGCAAGCACTAGAGAAGGAGGAGTTCGACTCGGCCATTTCCCAGCGGGGGACTGAAGGTCTCAACCGAGATGGAACCCTCAAGCACAGCTACCCTGACGACAAGTGGGTCCTAGTACCTCTGGGCCACTGGAACTGGAAGTGGAACCAGGCCAGGGGGAACTACTCCACCTATGAGCAGGAATTGCTCGCGGGTATGCTGGTGCTATCCTCACATACACGACTGTTCGGGAGTAACCCTGTGGTCTGGCTGTGCGACCAAGAACCGGTCCGCAGTTTCCAGAAGGGTCCCCCACCTGAGAAGGCCAAGCTACGGCGCTGGTGGACCTACCTCAGTCAACTACGGCTGACGGTACACCATATCCAGGGAGTGAAGAACGAATGTGCAGACTACATCAGCCGCAACAACTTTGACGCCTTGATTGGTGCCCGGTCTGAAGCGCTGGCTAAGGAGGCGTTCAGCCGTATGGACGTCCACTTGGACCTCAACATGACGATGATACGCCCCCTGGATGGACTCCAGCAATCTGAGTACCTGAAGGAGTTTGGGGATATCTACAAGCGCCTGGAGAAACGCCTTGAACCCCTCCTGGTCAACCAAGAACAGTGGAAGAGGGACAAGAGCTACCTCTGGCACGAGGACCGCATCGTGGTGCCTAGTGACAGAGTCCCAGCGCTGCTGAAGTGGACCCATGAGTCCAGCGGTCATGTGGGTGCTGACCGTACCCTGAGGCTGTTCAAGCAGTGGTTCCACACTACGTGGACTGACGACCAACTGCGGAAAGCCCTCCAGCCTATCGTGGACAAGTGCCCGTGCAGGTCCTGCAAACCAGGAGATATCAGGGACGGAGTTCTCTACTCGACCCTGCCCATCCCTCACTGTGCTAACAGTGTTCTATACGTGGACTACACGGAGATGCCGAAGTTCGGGGGCTATGACTTCGCCCTCGTGGTGACCTGTGGGTTGACCAGGTTTACCAGGGTGTTCCCATATACCAAGCACATTACCGGGGAGGAGACTATCAAGATACTCCTGGAGGAGTGGTTTTGTGTCTATGGGGCGCCCAAGGAGATCAACTCCGATGAGGACGTACGAGTACGCTCAGATACCGGTTGGTACAAGAGGGTCCTGAGATCCCTCAATGTCCAGGTGTCTACGGGGATTCCCTACTCGCACACGAGCAACCCCCTATGTGAGCAACAGATCTGTGTCCTGAAGGACAATGTACGGATATGGTGCAAAACTGAACGCACCAGAGACTGGGTGAGACTACTCCCCGTCATATCCTTGATGATGAACTCCCAAGAGAGTTCAGCTACTGGCTACTCGCCCCATGAGCTATTCCTAGGGCGCCCGGCATGGTTCCTACATGCCCCCTATCCAGGGGACACCCATTCTTCTGTGGGTGAATGGGTCCGAGAGCAACAAGCGAATGTGGACAAGGCAAAGGCTATGCTCCAGAGAGTGAGGGAGCGTCAGTGGAACAAGAAGAACAAGCACCGAGTACCGGCCACCTACCAAGAGGGGGACTGGGTGCTGGTGCACCACAGTCGACTACCCGCCTGGCCACAATCTACCAGCAATGACCCATACTTCGGGCCGTACAAGATTCTATCAGTGGATGGACACCGTATCACCGTGCGGTGTTCTCCCCGTCTAGAGGGGACCCTGGTGTGCGCTGCTCGACACCTGAAGCGCTACTATGATCCTGAAGACCTCTGTGGGGAGGAGTGGGAGCTGAACGACGAGGAAATCGCCGCCTTAGACCTGCAAGGGGCTGCCAGCCCTATGGAAGTTGAAGGGGAACTCCCTGACATGAACGCCGAGGAGATGGCTAAGGAGGGCTTCTACCTTGTGAAGTCTGTCCTACGCCACCGCTATCGCCAGGGTTGGCGCTTCCTCACCCTCTGGGAAGGGTTTGGAGTCGAAGAGGCCACCTCGGAGCCCTTCTCTGCATTTGTCTACCTGAGGGACGCCTAAACTCAGTTCTGGTTGACTACTTGTCCCAGAAAAACCTTGGTGAGTTGCTGAGGCTCGCTGAGACGCTTGCCTCCAAGACTAAAGCTAGGGACTGAACCTTAGCTTACCCCTAAGTGTGCTACGTATGTCTGTGTGTGTCTCACCTCTCTCCCCGGCATGGCTCCTGGAGACCGGGCTTCGCTGATGTCGGACCGAAGGTCCTAGTCAGGTACTGTTACCACTCCTATGGCGCCCAATTTCTGTGCTGGCGCCTATCCTTGGGGAAGACGGCAAAAACCCTACCTACTACAGGGGAGGGGTGGCCAAGTGTGCTAAGGGCATACAAAACGCCCATTTTTGCTAAAGGCCAAAAGCTAAAGCACTCCCCTGCCCACGAGGAAAAGCACGCGGGACAGGAGACACCACTACACTACACACCCTACCTACAGTGGCACCATCCTGGTGGGCGAGCACTTCGGCAACTGGCTCAAGCCCCCACTCAGGACTACCACTCCTACACCCATCCTCTACTGGGTGTGGTTGAAGAACACGTCGTGGGTCCTAACGACCCTCCTGTGAAGAGGACAAGAGAACACAGCGCTGCTAAGCAACTGTGGCCTAACAGGGGACGCCACAACGCGTTTCCCCTGCTAGGGCTTGGAGGGAAGAGGTGCTCTTGATGCGTGCACAGCGTGGATGTTGATGGAGTCGAACTGCCCTCGCCACTCCTGGCGGAGGTGCAGTCAATTGTTTGTGTGATCAGCGCCCTTGTTTAGCAGGGTAAGGAAAAAATGGTATGCTGCTGCACCAATCACCCTACCTGCCCACCTGCAAAGCAAAGGCCAATGAAGGGGTGTTTGCGGCGGAGGAACCAAGACACCCTCCACGTATTATACGCTTCTCAGTGTGACCTCTAATACAATGTCCGCAAACACGCCCTGTCAAGCAAGCAAGCGTTAAGAGACTCCTCAGGTTCCCTTAGAGAACGTACCGAGGAGCCCCTGGGTAACCTAAACAAGGTTTACCGTGCGCATCTCACGTGGCCAACCCTTTAATGCGTGTGTGAATGCACGAGCATGCACGAGTGTCTTGGGCAAACCTGCCCATCTGATCCACAATCACGAACTGCACCAGGGGGTGGCCCCACCTGGGCTTACCTACCTTACCTACCGCTGGAGAGTGAAGCAAGGTGAGGAGAAAAACGAGGCGCAAGCTAAAAACGTCGCTATGCACTTGTGTGTATGTCTAATCACCCTGATCTGACCTCTAATCATCTGCAATCTTTCTAATCAATCCCTCTATCACGTTCTATCGTTGTTAGCGCTGCTACAGGACTCGTTCACGGAGACTCGAGACGAGCAATGTGCATGCTGCATACGAGACGAGCACACCTGTGGTTTATATCTGATTCATTGAAGTCTTTTCGTTGATTTTCGAATTCTTGGATTTTTGATTCTTCTATCAGTGTGGGTGGAATCTGTATGTTTATTTATTAATGTGTGTCTCGTCATTTTCCGAGTTACGTGAGACATACGTTTATAATCTCAGTATTTCTGCATTTTCCGGCGCTTCCCTAGGAGCCGCTCCTGCGCGCCTCCTTTTTATGCGTAGGAATTTCTTGATTTAAAAAACCGAGAGATGACTATAATTTTTATAAAAATGTGCTTCTGATGCACAATTGGATTCTGCTCAGGTGTGTTGTCTTAGAAAAATTCTAGGCCGTCATTTGACGGATTTAGGTGTTGTCGCTTCGCGTTTGCGTAAATTCGTCCATAATTCTCCCTTTCCTGTCTCTGCAGATATCCTCGCGAAAGCGTCGCTGAGTAGGCCGCTTTCAGGGCCGAAAAGCAGCAGCCAGGAGACTGAGCAGAACCCAAGACCCCATCAAGGGGCAATTTAATTTTTTGAACGACTCCCTTCGCCCTAAGGCAGGTCACAGGTCGCCAGCAGGTTTACGAGAACCCATGCGAGTGTGTATATTGTGTCTTGCGTTGGGTTTATGTCGCGCTGCGTCTTGGAGGGAGGGATGCACATGCACATGCTTTTGGCATGCTTTCAAACTAACCCAACCAAGCCACAAGAGCCCCGGCAGCGCCATGAGCGCTGAGCCTTCTGTAGGAAATGTTACGAACACAGCAGCAAAACGGCGCCAGCCATGGTGAGCGCCCATTTTTCTGTGTGAGGGAAACTATAGGTATTTTAAAGTAGATGTGGAAACCAAGGAAAGGCCAAGAAAAAATCCCTTTTTCCTGAAAATGCGACAGTGGTGGCCACCACAGCACAAGGGGGGAGTTAGAAAAAGTGCTTTTCCGATGCTTTGAGGCATACTCTAGTTGTATTGGAGATGCACTGAGCACACAGGCATATCCATCTTAGTATTGGCCCAACCAAAAGTGGTGATAACACATTTTGACCTATGGAACCAAACACCCAATCAGGATATGGAGTGGACCCCTTAATCCCCTACCAATGTGAGCAATTCATCTTCTCCTGAGTTGACTGAGAACTGACATATCCAGGGCAGAGCCCATGAATTTATCTCTGTTTTCTCATGAATTCTTAGCTGTCCTAGTGGTATGCACCCTAGGGGGCTGGGCACCTCTTTTTGAGAGGTCCTGGGTTCAATTCCCGGTCAGCCTAGCTGAGTAGGAAGATCCCATGTGACATGGCAGTGACCTCATCGCCACATGCCCTGCCACCTCAGCACATATGGGACCCAAAACAAAGAGTGCACATCTCCTGAGATGGCACTATGGAGATTCAGTGACGATGGGGCAGTTTTCCAACTCTTTTTCCAAAACATTTCAGGTATCTTTGTGAATATGCAATCAGATGTGCCTTGAGTTGCAGTTTCTGTTAATTTTCTTTTCATCTTTCACTGTTTACACTGCAGCCCTTCATGCTTTGATCCTGATTCTCTTCTACTTGCATATCTCTGGCTTGGGCTATCCTGGATTGATTGTATTTCAGCAAACAAAACCTTTTCATCTTCAAAAACAAGCAGCAGGAAACCCTACACCAGCAGCAAGCAGCAGAAGAGGCAAAAAAAACACAGTGTTGAAATCACTATAAACTTTTCTCCCCATCCTGGTTGCCTGGCGCCCTGTATTGGGGGGGGGGGTGTATCTGTGGTCTGGACTGTGGCCCTGTACCCACCATGCGCCGAATGAACACAGAGAGAACGTCAGGGAGACGCTTGTCGAATTCCCGCCGCTGCATTTGCATTGTGGAGCCCAGCCGCATAGCCAAAGGTTAGCACTCTGTTGCACTTCGTAGGTGTCCCATGGCGCCGGTGGCCACCAAGGCCTGGCGTGGTCAACCCCTCTGAGCATGGCGCACGTAAGCTCAATGACGTCAATGCAGCACCATCCTGCAATGCAGAGAGCTTTGCCGCCATGTACCAAGTCGGCGGATAGCCCGCACACCCCGGCTGCCAGTCCACTGGGGCGCCACCGTGACGTGGCTCCACTGCACCGGATTCGAATACACCTGCACTGCCACCTGCCCATCCCAGCAATCTCTCCGATCACACCATTAGCCAAGACCCTGGCACCAACTTGTCGGAATATTGGATGCGTCTGCCCGTTCGCCTCTCCTGCAAGTCAGAGCCCTGGCGCCGTGCTGCACCCGAAGGGCACAGCGCTGCTCCACACCTGCGCCGTCCGGTCTCGCCAGTCACGATCTTGCGCTCTGCCCCGTCACTGTACCACATTCCGATACTGCTTCCCGTCTGCTGCTCCTTCTGCCCCACACTGCTCGCCGTACCCACGATACGTCTCGCGTCCCACTGCCCGGTTGCTTCCTCCGCACTCGCCTGCACCCTCGTACTCCGCCGCCGCATCTCCCCTCTCCCCTGCCGCTGGTCCTGTGCTCTCCGCTCGGGGTTCTCAACCGCGTCCGCCATCACCACATCCCCCTCCACTTTCAGCCGTGTCCCTGCCCTCCCCTGCGCACCTGCACCTCTCCGCTCCCCTCCTCCTCTCCTCATGTCCACCACATCCCCTCCTCACCCTCCTCCACCGCCGCCGACCCCCCGCGTCCGCCTCCCCGCATCCCATCTGCCCGACCCTCCGCACGCCCCTGGCTCCCTGCCCCTAGCACTCCCCTTTCCTGCTCCTGCCTGGCCCTACGCGTCGCCACCGTACCGCCCCTCTCGCTGCAACAGCTCTCGCAGCATCTGAACCCTGGGCTTCTTCCCCTTCTCCCGGGGACAGTTCAGGCGCACCCCCGGGAGCGCCGCCCCCAGCATCCTCCTCCACCGCCCCTCATCCATCTCTGGCCCCCTTTCCCTGGGCCTCCCCGCCCTGCCGACCAGGTCACTGAAGGGGCGGGGCCCCCTCTTCTCCCGCCGTCCCCTCATCTTCCCTGCCCACTTCACGTAGCGGGCCAGCTCCGCCACTTCCCCCTCCGTGCAGCCCGCGACCGTCCCAGTTCCCCTCCGCACCGGCGGCGGCGCATACTGCCGCGGCGGCGGGGACTCCGAGACCCAGTCAGTCGGCGTCGGCTCTGGACTGGGGCTGGCCGGCCGCGACGCCCCCTCCGCCTCCCCTGCCCCTCGCTCCTCCCCCCTGCGCCGCTTCCCCCTTTCCTGCCCTGCCTCCTCGTCCTCCTCCCTGGGCCTTTTCCCTGACGGCGACCGCCCCTCCACATCGGTGGAGGGGATGTCCCCTTCCGGATCCGGGATGACCCGGTGGGCCCCCCGGGCCACCGCCTCCTCCTCCCCACGCACCCTGCGCTCCCGCGCCGCCACCTCCCTGTCCCTGTCCGCCAGCCTCGCCGCCTCCCCCCTGATCCGCCTCCATGCCCTCTCCTGCATCTCTCCCTCCTGCTCCGGTGGGATAGCCGGCTGTCGGAACAGCACCAGCGGGGTATCCTCCCACCCCCTACCCTCCTCTTGTCGTGCTCCCTCCCGTTCCGCCCTCTCAACCCCCTCCTGCCTTCTTCGAAGGTCAGCCCACGCCCTCTGCAGCTCCTCCACTGCCTGTGCCTCCCCTCCCTGCGGCCTGTCGGTCTCCTCCGTCCTCCCCTCCTCCGCCCCGCCCACCTCATCCCTGACCCTGGCCTCCCTCTCCCGCATGCTTCTCTCTGCCTCCCCTAACCTCTCCCACGCCCTCCTGTGCTCTTCTCCCTTCCCTTCCTGCGCTCCCCATGCTGTCCCTCCGGCCTGCTGGTGCTGCTGCATGTGCGCCTGTGGCTGCATGCCCGGGTACGCCGGCAGGGGCGGGTACATCATCCCCCTTGCCGGATATGGCGGCGGCGGGAATGGTGGGATGATTTGTGGGACGGCTGGCGGGACTACACCTCCCCACCATCCCAATTCCGTCCCTGGGAACACCAGCGAGCCCATGTACCCAAGGCCACCCCCCTTCCCCTGTCCCTTGCCTTGTCGCCCCATCGCCCCGCGTCCCTTGCCGCCTACTCCGTGGAGTCCCGCCCTCCCCTGTCCCTTCCCCTGTAGTCCTTGTTGCCCCGCTCCTTTCCCCTGCTTGCCCCTGCCGGCCTCTACCTGTCCCGCACCACTGCTCTGCACCGCTGCGCTGCTCTGCTCCGCCTGCCCTCCCCTGATCCCCGTCCTCCCCGGCTCCATCTCCAACTGGTAGATGGTGTCCGGCCCCTGCTCTGGGGGCTGGTGGCGACGGCGCTGGTGCTCCACGTGCGCCAGCGCCTCGTACCGCGCTGCCTGCTGGCGGCGCGCCTCCCTCTCCTCCTCCGCCCTTACCGCCGCACTGACCCGTGGGGGCGACCTCCGCGGCGGCTGCCTGAACGAGCGTTGGGGCTGCGGCCACTGTCACCCCCGTTCACTCCCTTTTCCCACCTTTCCTGCCAGGTGTCCCTTCGCGTGTACAGCCCCCGACGTCCCTGCCTGCCCTTTCCCTCCCTTGCCCGTCCGCCCTCTCCCTCCGGTGCTTACGCTGCTGTCTCCGCTCCCTGCCGCTCCGGCCTCTAGCTGCCCTCGGCCGCCCTTGCCTTCCTCCTGCCTCCGCACCTCCGGGAGGATGGACTTCATGGCAGCCGCCGGCACATTGGGCGCCGACGGCTGTCCTGGGCCTCCCTCCACCGCCATCCTCCCCACCCCTCCCCCTCATCCTCCGACACCTCGAGGATGTCGGCATTTACCGACTCCCTCTGAGTCCTCCACTCCCTCCTCCTCATATCCCTGCCCGCCCTCACATCCACGACGTTGAACGGGTCCGCCCCTGGCCCTTCCGCCGCCCTTTGCCCCTGCCCCTCCCCTTGCCCCTCAGCCCCTGCCGCCACCCCCTCTGCCCCGCCCCTCCCTGCCTCCGCCTGTCCTCCCTTTTCCCTCCCCTCTCCCTTCCCCACCACGGCTTCTTCCCCCCTCTGTCGCCCTGCAGCCCCCGGCCCTTCCTCCCTGACTGTCTCCGGGCTCTCCGAAGACGAGGGCGACGACACATCCGCAGACGTCGCCGAGGACGCCGGCGAGGGGGGCCGCGGGGCTGCGCCCGCCTGCATGCGGGCCACCTCTGCCCGCACTGTCGGTGGCTGGCTGGGCTGTGGGTCAGGCTTGTGTGACATTCCGCTGCACATGGGATCACGCCTGAGCCCTGCGCCCTCCCGCGACCGCCACAAGAGACCCCATCACCGGACCCCACGCGCGACAACGACGACCACCCCCCAAAGCCCACACCACCCCCCCCATCACTACCCGCACGACCAGCCGCCGCACCGGCCGAACCCTACGCCCTACACAACCCCGCAGCGGTACGGCAGCACCTCCGGGGACTCGGGGCACAGGACGTGCTGCTGTGCCTCCGCACCTCCGGCACCAGCACCCGCATCCGGGCGGCCACCCTGATCCAGGCAGCCACCCTGGGGGAAGGCGTCCGAGACTTCCTCTTCGACGCCGTCCTCCACGTCGCCCGACACTACCGCCCCCCACGCGCCACCCCAGACGGCGAGAGCCCGCCCCCCACGGGGAGCAGGATCTGGGTGCCCCCCATCGACTGGGGGCGACACCTAGTCGGACACCCCGTGCCGGGGCGGGTGGACACCAAGGGCCACACCCGCTACCACGAGCCAAACATGGCCCACCCCCCATCCGGCGCCACCCCCAACAGCACCAAAGAGTCGGAGCGGGAAACATGGGTAGCCCGGATGGCCTCCCTGAGCAACTTCCGGCACCACGTCCCGGGGGACATCCCCACCCCCGACGAGCAACAGCCAGCCCCCTCCACGTACATGACCCTCATGTACAATCTGCACTACACCCTCTCCACCACCCACTACCACGCACCCACTGACCACTGGGTGGTACACGGCACCGACTCCCTCCTCCCCGCCGACTGCGCCCCCCCCCCACACAGCCCAGGCCCCGACACGTACGCCAGGGGGGACGACCCGGACGACCCCCACATCTGGGGCACGTCGGAACGCAAATCCCTGGACACGCTGCTCTCCATCTGCAGCAGCAACCAGGGCCTTGGTAGGGCGATGTATTGCCTCGCCAAGTGGACCCAACGGACCTGGGGGATCCCCACGGACCGGTGGGTGTGGGTGGTCACGCTGCGCCCCCAGCAGAGGGAAGCCCCCCCAAATCGCAGGGGACCCACCCCCCCACGCCCGACCACCCTACAGCTCTGCCCGTACATGGTCGCAGCCCGCCTCATGACGCTGCTGTGGCCGGGCCCAGACACCCCCATGCAAAACTACCCCCACCTCACAGAGGAGGACATGCCCGGCATCCAGCGATGCTTCCTCCAGACCCTCGACTACCTCCAGCAAACACAACCGCACGTCCTGGAGCAGATATGGCCACCCCCCGGGTAACCCACGTGCCCGCGCAGCCGAGACAACGCCGCCACACCAGCACCAGCACGCACAGATCACCAGGGAAAACGCGTGCACACGCCCGGTGCCCGAACCCGCACCCTCGTTCTCGCTACTTGCAGGACCCAGCATCATACGCCCGCCCCCGAAGCGCAGGACCCTCCGCCGTCTCCCACAGCCCCCTCCTCCGCCTCCGACTCCACAACCTCCACCACCACGACCACCTCATCCGGCGCCACCACCACGTCCTCATCCAGCACTCCAACCCCCAGGCCGCGGGGGACACCTCCCAAACGGGCCCCCAAACACGCCTCCACCGCGAGCAACCCCGCCGCCGCCAAGGCCCAAGCCCCGACGAGGCCCACACCCGCGACCCAGCCGAAACCCAAGACCGCCGCCAAACAGCCACCCAAACCCGTCAGCGCGCCACGACCGCAACCCGCAGCCAAGCCCAAACCCAAGTCCAAACCCGGCGCCACGACGGCAGCGCAAACCCAGCCCCCCGAGGACGTCCTCTATGACATTCGGCCCCAGTTGTCCCAGGCCCGAAGGCAGCAGCGCCCAGCGCGGCGCACCCCCACCCTCACCGACGCCACCGCCACCACCCTCATGGCGGAGCGCGCCGCGGCCGAAGCACGACGCACCTCGTCCCGCCACCTCTCAAAGCCCACACCCCAGGCCCAGGGACCGCCCTCGACCAGGCCAGAACGACGCCAGGGTCCACCAGCAGCGTCCCCGCCCCCCTACCAACCCTCGATGACAGCCCACATACAGCGCATGCCCCACTACCGCCGCCGCCGCGAGTCCCCGCCCAACCCCGAGGCGGAGACCGTGCGCGCACACCCGCGGGTCCACATCCGCGCGCGCCCCCACTACCCACGCACCCCCACAGAACAGGACTACGAGGAATCCCCCAGGCCCGCCACCGCCACCGGTCCCCACGAACCCGTCACACCCACCCACGCCCACTCCTGCGCCCAAGACCGCAGGCCCGCCCAGGAACAGTGGTGGCAGCGCTGGACCCACACGCAGCTCTGGGAGCTGCGAAAGTGGGCCCGGGGAGAGCCCTCCCTCGAGGGCCTGGTCAATCGGCCCCGCAAGGGGTCGGTGGAGAACTGCCGCCTCCGGCCGGCGGGGGGGTGGATGCCGCAGGCCGCATGGGAAGCCATGCTGGCCGATGCGCCCCAACCCCTGGGAGTCCACCCCCGCAACCTCCCCGCGCCCCAGGACCACCCGTATGTCCTCAGGCGCCTGCGGGAGACCCTCCAGGAGACGCAGCGAGACGGCATCCGCCTGTGGGACATCACCCAAAGCCCAGCCCCGCACAAACACACCCCCTCACCACCCCACAAGCGTCGGCGCACCGACACCGGCGACACCCACAGCACCCCAGGAGCCCTGCGCACCACAGAACACGACGCGCCTGACCTCCCGGCCAGCGGCGCCGCCACCTAGCCCCGTTACCCAGCAAACCACCACCACGGGGCGCCACGCCAGGCCCCGCCCAGAAGTCACCAAACGAACCGGACGCCGAAAGACGCCAACGCACACGACAACGGGCACCACTACGCCCAAAGGCACCGAAACCAGGCCCGCTACCGTCGCAACCGCCTAACCGAGCCAGAACCCAAGCACAAATCAAACCCGAGCCACACCCCGAAACCGCTAACCCTTGACTCCTAACCAGGCCCGCCGAGGGAACAACGTAACCACAGCCCACACCCACAGCCCACACAGCCGCCTAACCATCCAGGTCCAGAAGCAAAGGGACACCTCACCAAACCCACCCTGACCCACGCCCGTGTACATCAGGACGCGCGAGCCACACCCCTGGGGCGCGACCGCCGCCACAGCACCGACGACACACGCCAGAGGACACAACGCTATTGCACCGCCGCACCAGCTGCCCATGCCTGTGCCTGCAGTATACGCGCGCCCCCTTTTTTTTTTTTTCCCCAAAAAAAAAACGGAGATTAGGGGGGGGGGAAGAGGGACAGAACCACCCATGGCACACGCCCACCGCACACAGCGCGCACACCGGTGAACGGGAGCCAAGTGGCCCAGGACACCGCACATGCAACACAACACACCGAGCGAGCACACCGGTGAACAGGAGCCACGTGGCCCAGTACACCGCAGACGCACCACAGCAAACCGCGCGGGCACACCGGTGAACAGGAGCCCAACGGCCCAGGACACTGCACACACGTAGGGCGGCCGAGGGACAGGACAGAACCAATACCCCATGGGTCGGACGCACTGGGGCGACCCAGCCGACCCACCGGGCCAGTGGCAGGAGCGGTACTCCAAGGCCACTGGTCCGAGCCCGGCCAGGCTGCATCGGGGACCATGGCAAACGTCACCCGGAGCCATGGAAGCAACCGGTGACAGGCGAGCCGGTACACAGTCCAGGAGGGGGTCACCTGCCAAGCAGAGTGGCCCCGCAACTCAAGCCACAAGGGTGAGGCGGTCGTACCGTAGACAAGCGGGAGCAGAACCCCTTGTGGTGAGAGATACTCCACACGGCTGAGCAGCACCCAGAGCTGCCGCCCAAAGGAGGGGGCATGTGGCCCTACCCATGGACACATGTGGGGACACCCTCCCACCTGGGACACATGGACTGGGTGGCCGCGACAATGCCTTCCCAGGCACATGCGGGAGCCGCTCAAGAGGCACCTGACATAGGGCAGTGGGAGGGACAGGACGTCCCCTTGGTAAGACCTTCTTCCTGCAATGTCAAAGGAGGCATCCCGAGCTCCTGAAGATACCTACCTACCTACCTACCTGCGCGCTGTCGCCGTTTTCCTCCACCTCCCCCGCCCTTTACCCCCGCTGTTTGCGCGCCCTACGTGTGGGGTGCTCTGGGTACACCTGCGGCTCCTCTTCCATGTCTTCTCCCCCGCGCTCCGAGGACTTCTCCTGGTGGGCCTCGGCCTCATTCCAGTCTGCACTGTCGTCGTCCTCGTCCCCGCATCGCTTTCCCCGCTTCTTGCTCCGCCCTACGACTCTGCGTGCCCAGTCCCGGACGCTCCAGTCCATGCGACGGGCGCTTCTGCTGTCCCTTTCCCTCCGGTCCCCTTCCTGACGTCCCCCTGCGCGGTGAAACCGTAGACCCATCCTGCCCTCATATCTGCCGGATTCTCCTTCGTCTGCGTGCCATCAGGCGGTCCCTATGCTCGTCTCCCTCTCTGTCCTCCATTCCCGTCTCTCCCCCTGACCGCCTTGGCCGTCAATCTGGCCGCCTCCGTACTTCCATCTCCGTGATTTTTGGGTTGTACCTGATCAACGCCATCTCCACCTGCTTGGTGACTGGATCACGCATGTCGTCCGCCCGCGCCTCCACATGCGTCTCTCTGCACGCCATGCGTTCCTGGAGATGTTCCACCATACGCCGCAACAGCCTGTGCGCCATGGCCTCCGGTGCCACTGTATGCTCCTAGAGTGCCCGCCACAGCGGTTTCACTATCACCATGTGCCACAGTTCCTTGCGGTGCCCTTCTTTCCCCAGCTCTCTCTCCACTGCGCTTCTGCCTCTCGCACCCTTCTTGAGCAACGGGACGTCCTGATCCCAAACAAGTGGTTCCTCGACCCCCTTATACTGTGCACACCGCATGAAGTGCTCGTATGTTTCTTGCCCTTGGCCACAGTGGCATCTTATGTACTCCTCCGGGAGGTCCATACCCTTATGTCTGTACCACCTCATGATTGTTTCCCGCACTGGCACCTGCCCCGTGATTGCCTGCAGCCTTCTGGTCTGCAACCTTTTGGGCAGCGATTCCGGCCTCAGCACATTGGGGTAGTGGACCCGCTGTCCCACCTTGCCCTCCAAGTACTCGTTCAGCTCTACCACCTCCGGCCCCCCTCGTACTTGGGCTAGCATGTGCACCGACTGTGGATACACCCTTAGGTCCTGCTTGCCTCTGTCCTCCTCCACCACCAACCTGGCCTACACCTCTTCCCCGACCCTTGGAGGTATATGCACCAAGTGGAGGTGCTCCTTGCTCTCTGGCACCCTCCACTCTGGTTCCTGCTCCTTATCCACTGCTTGCGCCGCCCCATCCACCTCATGATTCGCCATTCCCGCCCTGTGTGACTCTTGTTTCACCAGGTGTATGACCAGGGGCACTTTCTTCATCTCCGTCCGTGCCATATCGCGTACACCTGTGACGACAGTCCCGTGCCCAGGGCCTCATGCAGTGGCCTGCTGGCCAGTCTCCTGAGGGACGCCATGTCCGCCTCCGCGTCCACCACCATCCACACCTCCCGTACGTCCTCCCCTACCTCCCCAACCACATCCGCCACTGCCTGCACCTCTCCATGGGACGCTGCTCCGTACACCATCTTTTCGACCACACTCTCCGTCACCTGTCCCACCCCCTTGACCCTTACTGTCGCTGCCCCCCCCATGTGCGGCTGTCCTTCCACCCCGGACCCGTCCAGAAATAGCACCACCCTCTCCTTCGTGGGCTCCGGTATGCGCACCACCTCCCTCGGGTAGTGGCAGTACACTTTGTGCCTCCCAATGCCATACTCTCGTACCCCATCCCCGATGCTTAGCTCTCTCACCCCTCTGTACACCGCCCACTTATTGTCGGTCCTGGCCTTCCATCCCTTCGTCACAACCACTCCGTGACACCATGCCCTATCCCATTTCGCCCTGCCCTGCTCCAGGTATGCCTGTACCAGAACCAAGTACCATACCCTGTCTGCTGGCAACCCGTGGACCGTCAGCCTGATCCTCCTCGCACTCTCTCCACACTTGTGGCCCACGGGCACTATGGGCGCCTCCTCGTCGGGCCTCCCCGTGTCTGTCATCCAGAAAGTCACCGCCACCCCATCATCCTCTTGTTGTAGTGCCCGCACTGTGTCCCATCCCAACTGGACCCCTGTTCGTTTCCCCTCCTTTTCCTCTCCCCACCAGACCTCATCGTCCCCCTGGGCCTCCTCATCCTCCCGCACCTCCTTGGGCAGCCGCAGCACCGGCCCCCACCACTGCCCCCTGGTGTCTGTAGTGCGCATGGTCGCGTTCATGAACGCCCACGCCGTCATTCATAGGACTGGCCACGGGATTTGCCCCGCCTCCTTGGTGCACCTCCAGCACTGGTCCCCCTGTCCTGCCCCTTCCGGGACGTTGTCTTTCCGGAACATATCTGCATGGACATCATACCACTGCCCGGCCGCACTCTGTACCTTCCCCCTCGGTCCTTTGAGTCCCATCGGCGCACACAACAGTATGCCCGGTCTGGCCTTGTCCCTCTCCCCCCTGTCCAGCACCACTCTGTCTTGCTGCGCCCCCTCTCCCCTCCCGCATCTTGGCTTCCTCTGCTGGATCCCCCACAGCGCTACCCACTCGTTCGACCTTGCGCGCATCCTCCTGCTCCACCTTGTGCGGTCCTCTTGTCCTCGTGCTCTCCTCATCATCCACCTGTATACACCCCATTCCACCACCCTGGTGTCCCGATAGAACTCCGCATGGTGCATCCCCGCCTTCTTGTATTCCTTCATATCCTTCCTGCGCACGTGC
Source organism: Eutreptiella sp. 'Long Island Sound 2002' (assembly GCA_964036045.1). Classification (NCBI taxonomy): domain Eukaryota; phylum Euglenozoa; class Euglenophyceae; order Eutreptiales; family Eutreptiaceae; genus Eutreptiella; species Eutreptiella sp. 'Long Island Sound 2002'. The sequence continues at coordinate 134,372,159 of OZ038378.1, read as the reverse complement.
AGCACCTCCATGCTCACTCCTTCCTTCCTGATCCACCGTACTGTCCCATGTGCCGCCCCCCCCCAAGTTCGTGTCCAGGACCAGGATTGGTCCCCGCCTACCGCACGTCCTGTTGGTTGCCAGCATGTGTTCCTCCCCCGGCAACACTGCCTGTAGGGCGCGCCACATGCGCTCCTTCTTCCCCGCCACCAACCGTCTTCGCCGGTGCCATACATAGCGCTGGCATATGTTCTCCTCCTTCTGAACCTCCGCGACCGCGTGATAGCACACCCGTCTCACCACCTCTTCCTGATTGTGGCACATCCTGCTCAGCGTCCTCGCCGTGTGTGCCCTGTACGCCTCCCCCGCCGTGGGCATCGGCGACCGCAACACGCACCACGGCACCTCTGTGGGTATCCCCTCATACCCTCTGATAAGCCTCCGCACTTCTCCCTCCACCTCCTCCAGCTGCTCCCTCCAGTACGGGAGGTGCATCCCCTGGTACCCTACCGCCGCATTGAGCACCGCCCGCAGGTAGTACAGGGTCGTCCGCACTGACGGAGGGTGATGCCGCAGGACCCCCAGCATCGCCCTGAACCCCCGGACTAATTTGTCAGGTAGCCTGACCCCCCTCGCCTCCATGGCCTGCACATGTCCCAGCACCACCGGTTCCTCTGCCCTCTCCAGCCATGCCACTCCGTCTCCTACATCCAGCGCCATGCCTTCGTCTCCACCCCTCCTCAGAACCGCCGACTTCTCCGCGCCCCAGACAAGGTGGTTATCCCTCCCGTACCTCTGCATCAGGTCCTGTACCACCTGTTGGGCCTTTTCATCCCGCGCCATGGGTACCGCATCATACACATACGCCTGCGCCGGCGACGTGTGTGGCGCCCGCGCCAGTTGTGGATATTCCCGCGCTTTCCAACTCATCAGGGGGAGCATGGCCAGCAAGTACAGGAACGGGCCCTCCACCCCGCCTTGTGGCACCCCGCTGCCTGGGGTTACCCACTCGGTACACCCCTTCCCAGTGGCGACCGTGTACCTCCTTGAGCGCAGGTACGTTTCCACGAAGTCACCATATGGGAGTCCTAGCTGTCGCCACACCTCCTCTATGAGCCTATGCGGCATGTTGGGGAACGCCCCCTTCACGTCCACAGACGCCATGAACGCCTCTAGGTCCTCATCATCGACGTACATATCGTACAGGAAGCTTGCTTTCTGTGTGGACCTACCCGGCACTGACCCCCACATATTGTTCGGTATGACCCCCGCTGCATACAGCCGCCGCTGTATCCTCCCGAAGATCACCATCCAGACCACCTTCGCCTCTGTGACGGCAAAGCATATTGGTCTCCAGTTCCCCGGCCTGAGGTGATCCCCCTTCTTGTACAGGGGCCGCACCTTGCCCCCCCATTCCCTTGGGGGCTCGCCTGTGCGCAACACCTCCGTGACCCTCCCCGCTAGACCATCCAGCTTTGGCGCCTCCAGGTGCTGGTGTGCCTCAGCCACCAGCTGGTCCACTCCCGGGCTCTTTTTCCCCTTCAGAGCCTTCACTGCCTCCTTAATTTCCCCTAGCGTCACCCTGCTGCTGTGTATGTCCTCGCTCTGCTCCGCTGTGAACACCCGCGGTAACGCCCTTACCATTCTCCTTGTGATCCCAATCAGCTCCTGCTGCCCTTGGTTGTGCTGCCTCCTGAAACTCTGCGCCACCTCCTCGAGCACTCCCTTTTTGTTGCCAGTGACCCTGCCACACTGCAGTCTCACCGCCCTGATTTCCTTTGGTTTTCCAGCGTCACCGAGCTCCCTGATGTACTGTAGCGACTTGTACGGTACCGCCCTTTCCATGTACTGCTCATGCTCCGCCACCACTTTCTGGTATATCCTCTCGTGTTCCTCCTCCACAGCCCTCCTTGCTCTTCGCACCCTCTTCTTCGCCTGTGTCACCTCCGTTTGCCACTCTGTCCCCTCTTCCCGCGCCCTTGCCTCGACCTCCTCGTGCTGCGGTTTCCTCAGGGTGGCCACCAGCCTTTGCAGCTTGGGCTGTGCCTGCGACTCCCCCCCTTGCTTGGTAAACCCGCATATCCGCGCTGCCCTCCTCATGGCTTGATGCAAGTGTTTCCCCTGCCTCATTTTGGCGTGTACCCGCTGCTTCCACTGTTGCCACCTCTCGTCCCCCTCCTCCGGCCACTTCACCATTGGCGGCAGGCTGACGCCTTCCTCGTCCGACCCCTGCTCATCCTCCTGTTCGTCCCGGGGCTCCCCCACCTTCACGTCCACAGTCACCATCATGGGGCAATGTACCTTCCTGTCCTGCATTTCCTCCAGCCCCACCATGTATCCCGCCGTCACCCCCTTGACCCAGCTGGGGTTCGCGTACACCGCGTCTATCCGCGACGGCGCGCTGCCTTCTGGTGCCGGGTAGTGTGAGGGGCCCGGCGCTCCACTGTACGACACATCCTGCAGCCTCATTTCCTACACAAACTTCCGCACCTCGCGGTCCACCTCCGTCTCCGCGCCCCTCCTCCGGGGATCGTAGTTGAAGTCTCCAACGACGATGACTGGCCCCCTCTCCAGCGCCCTGATGTACTCCATCCTCGGCTGCGCCACATACTCTTTGACCCTCCTCCCATGTGGGACATGGCAGTTGATGATGACTACCTGTCCATGCTCGGTGGCCACATCATACACCGCCCTTCGTCCCCTCGCTCCCACCTTCCTGTCCTGCACCACGCTGAGCCCTCTGCGCACCAACAGCGGCACCCCCTGCGCCCACTCCCGCTGGTACTCTCTCCCCTCCTTGTCGTACATCTGCGCGCACACGACGTTGTCCTTCCCCTGCAACCTTATCTCCTGGTACGCCACCACGTCGGGGTCCACCTCATGCAGCTTCATCTGCTGCCACGCTGCCTTTTTTTGGTGCATGGGGGCTGCCCCCCGGCGAGCATAACACAAAAGCGGCCTAACCACGGGCAAGTGAGCGTTCATGGCGAGCCGAAGTTCATCGAAGGACAGCAGCCATATGTACAGTAACTCAGGGGGTGTGACCCTGCTCCAGAAAGCACCAAAGGCCCGGTTACTGTGGGTCGTGGCTTCGCCATTAGCCCTGTGGTTGGTGTTATGACGCAAGATGAATCGAGAAAAAAAAAGAAAAAAGGACTCTATATATATTTATATATATATATATATATATATAGAAATCAGAAACAAACAAGTAACCCCGGCCATAGATCATCTGAGGTATCATGAAAGACCTCCAGTTAAGTGGAAACCACTGACTTCTCCAAACATCAGGGGAAAGTTCGGAAAGCTCTGAGAACCGAGTGATGCCTGTGGTGGCCTTACCGTAGTAATTGAGCGGCTGCCGGTTTCAAATTGACTCACAGGCCAACTTCAGCGTTCAAGGGGACGGGAACGAGGATCTCAGGGAACTTTATTAATCTGTTGGCATGCAGCGTAAGGGCAAACGCCGTTTGTGAGCGGGCTCGGAGCACTGGAGTGCTGTGTTCTTTTAGTCCAGGTACCACAGGACTTCCGGGGACGGCTCGCGAGGTTCCGGTATCCGGAACCAGCAATGGTAGTATCCAAAACCTTCAGGTTCATACCACCAGTGAATGCCGAGGTACCACATGACAGCAATGGATGGGGAAAAAGGCTGTAAATTGGATGATTGACTGGAAGATGTACGAAAAGGAGCTGGAAGAGAGCATCAAACAAACGTGGTCCCGTCTCATCGATCTGTCAAATGGTGTCAAGAATCTAGGGGGGGGGGGGTGCAGATCGCAGGTGGTGAAGATGAGGAGGATGGGGAAGAATGACAAAAAGAAAAAAGAAAAGGAGGGGGGGAGAAACTCGTCACCCGGAGACCAAGGCGGGGCAGAAACCCCCCAGTCGCTTGCGGAGCTTAGTTTCTTTTCGCGATGGCTTTTTTAGGGTAACTTGTTTCTAAGTGGGTAGTTACGGTAAATTAAGTAGTTGGGATTTCGTTTTTTTGTTTTTGCTGTGAACGTGTCTGTGTTTGTGGGGGTGTTTATTGGCGACTGTTGTGTTTGTCCTTTTTGGGTAGGTCAACAAGGTGGGGTTGTGAGACGAAGTGCTGTAGATAGAGTATTGGTTGTTCCATGGGTTGTCTGCGGAATCTGGTTGGAGTAAGTGCAGATCGTTAATTGGGTTTTGTCTGACCCAGGTTTGTGTCCCTTGCAGTGCTGTTTTGAGTCGTTTTCTTCTGTATTTAAAGGCTGTTTTCAGGTTTTGTAGGTGTTGGAAGTAGGAAGTGTCGGGTGGGATTTCTCTTAGTGCATTACTGAGTGAGTTGGGAAGGAGCGTGCGGATGTAGTTTCTTCTTTCTCCTTTTGTTGCATATACCCACCAGTCGATGACTGTTTGTTTGAAGGGTTGTTGCCAGACCTCAAAAAAGAGGTCACGAACTGGTTTCGCTGTGCCGCATTCGGTCACCGTTGTTATGGGGTCGAGGGGGTGATGAGTGTGGCATCTGGGGCATTGATATGTGTTAAGTTTGTAATGGGGAAGAAAACCAGTGCAACAGTACAGTCCGTTTGTCCATTTAAAAGGTAGTCTGGAGAAACCACGATGTGTGGGCGTAGAAGTCGGTGCTAGAAGGTAGGTGTATGTTGTTGTGTTTATGGTTTGGAAGTAGGTGTTTGACAGTTTTGCGTGTAATGCGTCCTGGCAGTGGTGTATGCTTGTGGTATATGAAGTGAAAAGTGTCCGGGTTGTGGTGTTCAGGGTGTTGGTGGAGGTTGAGTGATACCCATTTAGAAATTTTGTCAGACTGCTCATTGCCATCGAAGTCAGTGTGTCCTTTGATCCAGGTGAAAATTATGTGAAGGTGGGTGTTGTGAAGAAATTCCCAAATATAATTGTACCAGAGAGCGAAGCAATTAGCGTTAGAAGGGAAGGGTTTAGTTTTTAATTGTTGTATTTGGTGGAGTGTGGAGCAAACCGACAGGTTGTCAATGGCAAAAATGATTGGTTGAGAGAGAGTGTCGACGTGTTGGAGGTAGGTAAACAGTATAATGGCATAAATTTCTGCTGGGTAAGATCCCTTTATCGGTGATGTGTTGCAGATGGTTGTTGGCGGTGTAGTGTTGAAGGTGATGGCGGCGCCCGATGGCGTGTTCACTGTGGGGTCATCCGACCCGTCGGTGTAGGCAATCGTAGCGTTAGGGTAGGTGTCCAGTGCATCTAAAAGATCGTGGCATCCCAAGTAGTGCAGGTGCTGAGGGTTTGGGGGAGAGAGGTTGTTTTTCAGGGTAAATTGAATGAAATTTTGAGTGGTTGTGGTGCCAGTGAAAGAAAAAGGGAAGTTGGTCGTGTCGGGTAGTGAGAGAGACTTGGTAGGCTTGGAAATATCTTGGGATGTGGGGAGAGTAAGGAAGCGAAACTGGTGGTTGGGGGTGAGGATTGTAGACATGTCAGGGAAAGTAACTGTGGTTTTCTGAGGCATGGGGTGGTCGACTGTGCCTCGGAACCATAGGGTCGTTTTTGTGGTGTGGGTGGTATTTTTCGTAATGGAATATGTTAATGGGTCGCTGTTGGATTGGTAGTAAATAAAGGCGACTTCGATTGTTGTGTGTGTAGGGATTTGAGAAGGGAGACATGGGTTGACTGTGGGTATGTTGTGAGTGTGGAAACCTAAAAGGCTAGCAGAGTGGGCAGTCATGCGTTGCATGGTGTTGGGGTTGGTGGGCTTGTAGCGCAAGGTGTACTTGACTCTTTCGTTGGTGTGGGAAGGTCCGTCGTCGTGTGTGTAGCGCAGTATATGGTTGATGGCTTGGATGTGGGTTACGATAGAAATTTTCGTGATGTTTAGACCTAGTGTGTGTGGGGGGGAGTATTTGGTTTTATTGGGGGTGTGAAAGGATAGTTTGCCTAACTTGGAGATATGACTCCAAATTGTGGTGTCCAGTTCGTCGAGGTCCTGTTGCGGGAGTGAGTTGTAGATTAAGCGGTAGGTGAGGGTAGGTATCAGTTGTACGTTGGATAGTTTTATGATTTCGTTGTGTGTGAGAGGGAGGGTGGATATGTTGGCGAAAAAGGCGTGAATGGTGTTGAGTAGAAGTTGGAGCATGCTGGGGTTTTGTTGTTTGTTGAAAACGTAGGTGCCCAGGTATTTATAAAAAACCCTGGGGTCGCCGTCATCGGTAAAAGTACTGAAATGTTGGGTAGGACTAATACGAATGGTGATGTGGGTGGCGTTGTTGAGGGCGTGGAGTTCGGACTTTGTAGTGTTAAAAGAAAGGCCGTATCGAGGCCCTTGGACAAAGAGGAAGTGAAGCACTTTGTGTAGAGTGGCATGGGAGGTTGTTTGGAGGGCGATGTCGTCGATGAAGGGGAAAAGGTCGTTGAATTCGTGTTTAGGTAGGAGAGATTGTATGTGGTTAATGATGGGGTCGACAAAGAGGTTAAAAAGTATGGGGGACATGGGGCATCCTTGTCTAAGTCCCCTTATGCAGTGGGCTGCAAAGAGGGCGAAGCCGTTGACGACGGGGAAGTCGTGGGGGCAGGCGTAGAGGTTTTGGATGAGGTTGATGATGGAGTGAGGTATGTTGTAGTTGGAGAGTATTTGCCATAAGGCACGGTGAGGAACGGAGTTAAATGCTTTATTTAAGTCAAGATACAACTGGTACATGTCTGGGTGCAGTGATAGGTTGGCAATCATAGTGTATATGTGGTCTGTGGTTCTGTGGTTAGGAAGTCCGCCGTATTGTGTGTTGTTGGTGAGGTGGTACGTTGTGGCGTAGTAAGTGAGGGTGTGAGCTCCGTATGAAGCTATGATTTTGTAAAGTGTGTTAAGGAGTGCTATTGGTCTGTAATTTGTAGGATTATGGGGGTCGCCTTTTTTGTAAAGTAGAAAAATTTTTGCTTTAAGCCAGTGAAAAGGAATGTGGTTGGCGATGAGGAGGGAACACAGGCTGTAAATGTAGGTTTGGATATCGGGGGGGCAGATGGAGAAAAGGTAGAGAGAGGTGTCATCAAAACCAGGTGCGGTGTGTGGTTTAGCGTTCGACAAAAGAAGGTTGAAGAAGTCTCTGGTAAAGTGTGGTAGTGGAGCGTCGTTGGGTATTTTTGGGGAGTTAGTCATGAGCGAGTCGATGAAGGCTGGGTCTGTGTCCAAATCTGCAGGGCCTTCAAGGGAAGAGAGGGCGTGTCCCATAGATTTGCACATTTCGTAAGGGTCGGTGGTGAGCTGACCAGTTTGGTCATAGAGAGAGATGGGGGTGGTGTTTCTGGGGTTGAGAATGTTGTTGATTGTCTTTTTTATGCGTTTGTGAGAAATGAGGGAGTGGTGGAGTTTCTTGTGCGCTTGTGCTTGTTTCTTTGAGGTCCAGTCATTGAGTACTGTTTGAAGTTTGTTCGTTTTGTGTGCACTGGAGGCAGTAGAAGGTAAGTTATTTACAGCGTCGAGGAACTGTTTCTCCACGCTGGTTGGTTTGTGTTCGTGTGCTTGATGAGTGACTTTTTTGTAGGTGGTGACTAGTTGGGTGAAAAGGAAGTCAGTCAGAGGAGTAAGTTCTTCAATGGGCTGTTGGAAGAGAGTGTCGTGGTGTTTGGAGAGCCAGTCGTTAAGAGGTTTACTGAGGGACGTAAAGTGTGACTTTTCTTCTTTGCTTAGGGGGCGGTAGTGAATGGAATTGTGTGCGATGTTGTATATGTTAATCGGGTTGGTGGGGATGGCTATGGAAGTGGATACGGGTCGGTGGTCGGAGATCTCGTTGTGAATATCAATGAAGGTGTTGAAAGGTTTGAAAATGGTGTTGGAAGAAGGAGAGGAGAGAATCAAGTCGATGCGTGTGTGAGACGGGAGCCTTTTGTTTGCAGGGCGCGTCCACTGTTTTGTCTCTGGGTGGTCCTTACGATACAGGTCAATGAGGGTTTATGTGGTGGTGGGATTGGTGGGGTGCACCTGGTCGTGGAGCCAAGGCCAGTATTCATTGTGTTTGATATTAGCCGTTTCTAGAGAAGGTTGGAGATATGTGTTGAAGTCGCCGAGCATGATGTGGCACGGCTGGTCTTGTTGGAGGGCGGCGATGGTTTTCCCTAGCCTGTGTCGGAGATGAGCGTGATGTGATTTGTACACGTTAATGATACGGAGTGTGTGGTAGCCTGGTATAGTAAGGTCGATGGCAACAAGGCATCCATTGACCTTGTCGTGTTTGATTTGCGTTCCGAAAGGAGATAGGGAAGAGTGTATGATAATCGCTGTGCCGTTGGATTTGTCAGAAGATGTGTTTGTGAAAGTGTGTAGGTTTAGAAGTGAATGTAAGGAGGGGGCGGTAGGTATTTCCGGTAAACAAAGTATGTCGGTTCCTTGTTGTTGGTGTCGTAGTATAATGGCGTCTAGGTTGTCAATGTTTTTGGCAGTGTTATGAGTAGTGAGTGTTAAACGTGTTTTAGAGTGGATTAAGTTGTCTGTTGGTGTGGTAGGTTTAGGTGCTTTGTGAATATTGGTATCTTAAATTGGTGGTTGGGGGACTCCCGGTGGGAGGGGGATATCAATTGATGGCGTCATGATGATGAGAGAGATGGGACCACGTGTCTAAAACTGACCACTTCCGAGTCATTCCTTGATCTTGACGAGTCCTCAAGGCTAACGTGAGGCCGTTTCGGCAGTCGTGGCCCGAATGAATCAAGAAGGAAGCACTTGCAAAAAGATAAACTCTTCACCCGTTCAGTCAGGCCACTTGCTGGCAACTTATAGGGCAGAGTGACACTAGGCGTGCAAACGAGTACCCGATCGTGGCTTGGATGAATCAACATCTTGACACACCGAAGATGAGTGAACGAAATCCACACGGCATGCGGGAAGCATTGTGAGGAGAGTGTACGTTCCAGTGTGTTCGCTTTGTTTTCGATGCGTGGCACTGAAGCGGTAGTGGGGTCCCCAGCTTTTGGCTCCTTATTGCACGGATATTGTGAGGATTCTGTAGTTTGACGCTTTGCTTCGCTTCACTAGTTCCGTTGCTACGGTTCTTGAAGTTCCTGCAAAGCTTTTGTCGAAATCCCTGACTTTTCGCACAATCTCTTGAGATTTGTCAAACTCGGAAAAGCCTCTTTTCTCCGGACGTGCAAGCGCCTCCAGTAGCGCACCAGCCCCACTCCTGGTCATCCTTCTAGGCACGGAGCGACACACGAGGAGCACTGAAATCACTTCGGCGTCCGTCGTTCCCACAGGGTTCTCCATGTCCATAGCTTGGCTTAAATCATCGTAGGACCCTTACATGGTCCCATACATGACACAGTCTGGTGTCCTGTGCACAGAAAGGGCAGAGTGTTTGGTCTCTGTGAAGCACAGATCCAACTCATGCCCGTAACTTATGCTACACCCTTGGATGAACCCGTCATAATTAAAATTAATGATCTGCAATAAAAATTTATTGTAAAATCACTGCCTTTTGGAGGTCTTTCATGCCGAACCTGCAATGCAAGCCTGAGCTGGCAGGTATCGCCTGCGACAATCTGGCGCTTCGCGGCAGCGTTCGCGCTGCCTGTCCGCAGGCTCCCAAAAGGTCTACGGAGTACCTATGGTACATTCATCCATCCCAGGAAACACCCATTAAGTGGCCTGTTCTTGCGCAATCGTGGACAGCCCACGATTTCGCGTCACCCCTCTCCTTAAAAGGCTTGCTAGGCTGATGGCAGCTCTGCAAGCCCCACGCGTGGGTGTTTCCTGTGCATAGCTTACACGCGCTGACGCCTCTGCGCGCCAGCAGTAAAAGGGTGGCTGCCCAACAAGAACGCTGAACCACTGATTGCCACCACCAGAGACATGGCAGATTGATAATAAAATTAATGCCGGCCCAGTAAACCAAAACGACACAGCGCGCTGGGGTCCCACGCTGGTCTCACTGGACTGGCCACTGAAGAGCGTCAGCAGCGCTCCCTGACTGGTATTTACGTACCAAACCTCTTCGCACACCATGCCTCAATACGCTTGGCGCGTCCAAGCGCACGGGATCTGCCACGATGCTGTACTCGACGTTGTACAGCGAGGGTCCCTTTTGCCTCGATGCTGCAGGCTGCCTTGGTCTGCAGCGAGGGCTCCCATGGCGCTTCCGAGGCCAGCATTACTACAGTGGGCGCAGAACAGCCGCGTCACACGGGGGGAATCGCTGACGATCTTCACGAGCGACGGCTGGGTCTGGTGTCGCGTAGACCCATTGGGTGGAGGGGTGCAGCGCAAGCCGGCGCAGCAACGCACCTCCATACAGCCGCGACGCAGTTATTGTCCTCGGGCGCTGCACTGCGGATCGCTGGGCGTCTCTGCCGCGGTGCTACTCATGTCACGCTACATGGGACCTGCTGCACGGTACGATGATTTTGAAGCGGTAGTGGGGTGCCCAGCTTTTGGCTCCTTATTGCACGGATATTGTGAGGATTCTGTAGTTTGACGCTTTGCTTCGCTTCACTAGTTCCGTTGCTACGGCCCTTGAAGTTCCTGCAAAGTTTTTGTCGAAATCCCTGATTTTTCGCAAAATCTCTTGAGATTTGTCAAACTCGGAAAAGCCTCTTTTCTCCGGACGTGGAAGGGCCTCCAGTAGCGCACCAGCCCCACTCCTGGTCATCCTTCTAGGCACGGAGCGACACACGAGGAGCACTGAAATCACTTCGGCGTCCGTCGTTCCCACAGGGTTCTCCATGTCCATAGCTTGGCTTAAATCATCGTAGGACCCTTGCATGGTCCCATACATGACACAGTCTGGTGTCCTGTGCACAGAAAGGGCAGAGTGTTTGGTCTCTGTGAAGCACAGATCCAACGCATGCCCGTAACTTATGCTACACCCTTGGATGAACCCGTCATAATTAAAATTAATGATCTGCAATAAAAATTTATTGTAAAATCACTGCCTTTTGGAGGTCTTTCATGCCGAACCTGCAATGCAAGCCTGAGCTGGCAATTATCGCCTGCGACAATCTGGCGCTTCGCGGCAGCGTTCGCGCTGCCTGTCCGCAGGCTCCCAAAAGGTCTACGGAGTACCTATGGTACATTCATCCATCCCAGGAAACACCCATTAAGTGGCCTGTTCTTGCGCAATCGTGGACAGCCCACGATTTCGCGTCAGCACAATACCTTGCGAGGTGATGCATCGCGAGTGGTTAGATGTAATCGCTTCGAGAAAGAGCAGCATGATAAACAGTTCATACCGTTGGTATTGAGAGGAGTGAGGACGGAGGGAATCCGCATCTCTGAGTAGTGACATAGTGAAGACATTGAGAACTTGATGACAGAAAGAGTGTGGGTGGGTGGGGAGTCATTGGGGCTTGGCCACGACCAATCGCTCATTGATGGAGCGCAGTTGTTTCTCGGAGCCAAATTCTTTGGCGGCCAAGAGTGTGGCTTCCCATTTAGAAGTGGGATGGTCTTTCACAATTGAATCAATGATGTTCTGTTTTTTCAAGAGGTTGGGCGAGCCGGATGTAAAAGTGATGCCTTGAACTTTTTCTTGGTGTGCTAGGATACTGGATCCCAGGTTTTGGAAGAGCGCTTCAAAATATTGGTGTGATTTGGCACTTGGGTTGGATTCCAGCGGTTGGATGGAGGTGAAGGTACCAAAAAGTGAAGTTGCTTTGTTGATGTCTCTAAAAATTATGGAGCGTGGAGCACAAATGACCACCGATTTGGCGTCGGTTGGTGTGTAAGAGGGTTTAGCCCGGTAGCTTAGTGGAGCGTCGGACAAAACTGCATATCTGTTATCGTGATTGAAAAAAGTGAGGCCGGCTTTCTTGCATTGTTCGTTCATCCATTTGAGTTTTGAAACTCGTGTTTCGGTGTTGCTCCGAATGGAGTCGACATCCAGATGCACCGATACCGAGTATTTGGTGCGTAGAATTGCGAATTGCAGGATCGAGTGCATTTTTTCAAGAGAGGCCACTCGATTTAAAAGTTCCGTGGGTTCGAGCTTGACTCCGTTTTTCGTGGAGCTTTTTGAGGCGGAGATCCTGAAAGTATTTTCATGGGCGGAGGGGTTGTAGGGGAAAGCCATAATGAGTGGATTCCCCTCTAGTGGGTAATGGGATTGAACGGTTTTGGCAATTTGGGAGGAGAGGGCTGAGTTGGTTTCGATGTCGAAACGAGCATGAGTGCTTCCAATGGGCGAGCCCCTTTTTTTTATCTCACCGCGGTAGTGTGCGCAATTGGCGGAGGTGATGGATGAGGCATCTTGGAGGTCGGGTTTGATTAATCTGTTGAAAAATTGGAAAGCATCTTCCTCGGTGAGGACTTCGAGGTCTCGCGAAATGTCAATTCTGACATAATCGGTGATTGGTGGTGTGTGACGGGCTTCTTGTTGCGGAGAGATAAAAGCCTCGGCTTGTGCTAGGTCATGGCCCGGCGAAATAGGAGAGAATTTGGGCGGTGTGTATTGGAACTCGGAAAGGTTGTCCAAAGTAATCATAATATATCCCTCCGGGTGTGGGGCGGAGCAAGTGGCAAAAGGTTTTTGATCATTCTTCCGGACCATATTCAACGGAACAAAATTTTGGGAGATTTTTTGGTCGACCATGAACCTCCTTGCTTTGGCGTAGGCTTGGGAGTAATCCCAAATCCCGGTCGTGGCTTCACAAACTCTCGGGTCTGACACGAAAAGAATTAGCGTACCCCTTACATGTATTTTAGCACGCGCAAGCGACGCTAAAGCATTGAGCAACATGGACACCTGTGCGGATGTGTTGTGCGAGGCGTCCTTGTTGAAGTCGTAATTTGTGGCCGGAGTGAAGATGAAAGTTCTTGTTTGGGACTCGTAGAGGTTGGCCATGATGTTAAGGGTCGTGATATTTTGGGGAGTGACCAATTTTGCATTTTTGATGGCTCGTGCATGGTCTTCCGTTGGGTACGGGGCGGAATACTCGTACTTCTCGTTGAAATAGTGTTGGTAGTCGGTGCCCCCAAAATGTATTTCATGAGGTTGTTTGTGAAATTGGGCGATGATGTCCTCGGTTGGTAACATGGTAATGTAGTCGGAGTATACACGGTTGTCTTGAGATTGGAATGGATCGACTTCCGGAACTTTTTCATCTTGAAGGTCTTGGTGAAGTTGGGATGGGGAGTTGCCGTTGGGGTCGTTCACAAAAACGTTGGTGGTTTGGTGGGTTTTCAAGTCTTCCATAGGGATGAAAGTGGAACTCTTGTTGCGCTTTTCTGAAAGTTTGGCAAAATCCACCGTTGGCTTTTCATTGTAATGAAGTTGGGTGTTGATGACGATGTCGTCGTTGACAGCCTCTCTCGTTTCACGGTTTGGTTGCGGGGTGGTTTTTTGAATCCATTTTGTCTTGTGGCGCTTGGATTTGCCGTTTGGGCTTGAACTCGCATTTTGGCTTGGAATTGCGTCTGGAGTGTTTTTCTCGGCGTTAGTTTTCTGATTTGATTTGGGAGTTTGGGGTTGCTGATCATTCTCCTTTCCTTTTTCATCTGTTCTGCTTTCCCGAAGAGCCGCGTTGCGTCTGTGATCCCTCAGCTGTTGGTCGCTTTTCTCGAATTGCGCCACGCGATTTGCGACGGACTTGCTCGGATCTGCGGCTTTTGGCACGGTGCGATCTTTGCCCATGATGGATTTTTTGAACAGCTGTTGATGAAATTGTGATCAGCGTGTGCGCCAGGAAATTGCGGATCGAGTGATACCTAATATGTGGGCAGAAATCAGTGATATCGGAAAAATTCAGGAAAAGATTTTATTGTAGTCTGTCAACCTGAAATTAGGAATTTCCCACGGAGGACCCTGGCTGCCACGCTGCCTTGTCCGCCCGATACAGTGCCGCGGGGTCATTATGGGTGTACAACTTCATGCATTGCCACCTGCCCTCCCATCAACTCGCAGATCCCCGTTGTCTGTCGTGCCTTTTCCTTCCCCTTTGCTCCTTCCCCCCTGTCTTCGTCTGGCTTCTTTCTTCTTCTTCCCGGCCGCCCCCCGCTTCATTAATTGTCACTTCTTCTTCTTGTTCTTCCCCCCCGTCGACACCTCTTCTCCTTCCAATTCTCTCGCCTCCTGCTCCGGAACCAGCTGCCCGTGTATTTCCATCTCCCTACCTTGCGGGCATACCTGCAACCTTTCCACCGGGTACGGCAGTCTCTCCTCATCCCCCTCCCCCTGATCCTCCCACTGCACGATGGCCGCCCTCGTCACATGTCCCTTGCAATCTTGTTGTTCGATCATCTCCTCCACTGTTCCCACATACCTCCTCCACTTCCCACTCACTTTGTGCGGACCATACACTGTCATCCCTTCCCGCACCGCCCCCTGCTCTTCACGGCCCCGCTGCTCCTCCCCGTACCTGACTCCCCTCGCCCGTTTCCTTCTTGGCCTCCCTTCCCCTTCCCCCTCCTGCTGCTGCCCTGCTTGCTGATCCTGCTCGTCCGCCTCTCTCCCCCGCTTGCCGCCTTCCCTCTCACTTCCGTCTCCTGTCCCCTCCCCAGTGCTCCCCTCCTCCACCCTGTCCCCAACAGCACTCTCCTGCCCTCCTCCCTCCGCTTCTTCCTCTTCCACCCCTTCTTCTCCCTCATCTCTGTCTTCCCGCCCGCCTGCTGCCAGTCCCGGCTCCCGGCCTTCCACTCCCCGCGCTTGGTCCTGCCCCTCTTCGTCTCGTTCCTCCTCAGCATCCCCATCCCCCACTATGAACCGCATTTGTCCCCCTCTTCCCCTCCGCATCCCCCTCCACCTACTTGGTCTCTCCCCTGCCACTATTCATGCATGAAAGTGGGTGCCACCATGGAGTGTGGTGACCCACCACGACCATATCTCGACGTTGCAAAGGGAAGGGAAGGCAAACCAAAATGATTACCAATGTTGACATCAACCTGGGATCAATGAATTTAACATGACCTTCAGATTCACCATAGGTTGTTCACCATAACCAAAACTCAATTGAATCCTAGTAATTTAGTCATATCTCGAAACTGACTTGCAACTCACACAAACAAATAACATACCATTGTAGAGCATAGTCATGCCATTCCATTGCATCTCTCCTCAAGAGAAATGGATTGAAAGTCTCAATTTACGGTTAGGCAGAAGTGAGCACATGAAATGCATAAGATGTGCATGCCATGCCTAATCTAACAATGGGGGGTAAAAGAAAAAGGCACCGTAAGGTGCCGGCAACAAATGGCTTAGAACCATGACGTTAAGGGGTTTTTAAAAATAGTGGCACCGGAACCTGAACTTTTAATTCGCTATCATAAACAGAAAGATCTCCTTGATTAATGCCCTAGATATTTTCATGAAATCCTGCAGGTTTTGAAGTTGAAAACCCAAACCAAAGCAGCAAGTAGAGCAAGAACAGGATGTGGATCGAATCAATGATTGGTTTTTGAATCCAGTGTAACACAGAAGGGCTGCAGATAGACAATGCAGGTATAAACACAAAGATTCAATCACAAATGGATAATACAAAAGATTTTATATGAAAATTCGACTGACTCAGGCTTCCATGATAGCAATAGGCACTTCATGTGCACTCTTTTGGGTGAAATGGTGCTGGTTAGGAATGTGTGGCATAGATGTCAGGCCAACACAGGAAATGACTTGGCCAAGCAACTGAATTCAGAAACAGTTAAAAAGTAGAACCACAATAAGTGGTAGAAGCAATTGAGTATAGGGGTCTTGGGGTGGGAGACCACTAGGCTTAACCTCCAAGGCCTAAAGCATGAAATGCCTATTTTATTTCGGTAGATCCTTCATGAAGGAAGGTACCTCCGCTCAGTTGAGTGGTAGGGGTGAACTTCATGGGGGGCTAGGGTTACAACCCTAGTGACTTTGAGAAAGTGTACCAAAAGCTTCAAAAGAGTGATACAAATACCTAAGTTAGTCTTAGCATCAACAAAAGGGTTTTAAGGGGGGCTTGAACTAGATCAAGCCCTCCAAGAAAGACATGGCAGTGACTTCTTCTTACTCCCCCCTGGTGTACTAGCTAGCTAAGCTCGTAGGACCAAGGAAAAAGGCTCAAATATGCCCAAAATTACCTCAGAAAATGCATTCAACTTACCAAAAACATCCTCATCAGTTCATAGAAGCCTATCACACTGTAGGTACCCTCAAAAAACAGTGTAATGTACCGTGAATGATGTCCCTTCGATGGGGCATTCCTCAAAAGTCGCCGGCGTGCGACGGAAGCTTTCGGTAAAAATTTGGGGGTAGTGGGGTTTGAACCCAGGACTCCCTCCCTAGAGCACATATGCTTGCCCACTAGGGTACAGGCGACCGCTCTGATGCGGACGGCGATCGCCGTATAAACAGCGTTTTAGTAAATGTCCTGACCAAGGGCCGGGGCGGAGCAATACTCCCAATGGAGGACACAAACCTCCAGGAGCTGAAAAAAAAAGAAAATGTAACCAACAGGGAGTGATTCCTGCGGTTTAGCGAAAGGGGTAGCGGTTTAGCAAGTCAAATCGCTAAAAATTGACAAAATGACGCGAGAAATCGTCATTTTTACACATAACTCAAAGTCGCAGACAAGCGCAAAGGAAGCGGACTTCAAAAACAAGGTTGCGCAAGCGTAAACGGCTTTTGAAAAAGAAGGTATGAGCCGTAGTTTTTTGAAGTTCTAAAGGAAATTTTTCCACAGTTGCATCAAAATGTTTATAAACTTCAGAGAAACGTATTCTCATTCAACCCACACCACAGAGCAGGTGGACAACCCATCTCTCAGGTACGCCAGTGTCATCTCACATGCATGCATTGCGTTCGTGTTGGTTGCTTCGTTAAAACGTTAGGGTTGTCAACGCTGTGTTCGTTGCGGGTTCGGATGCTCCTCTCTCATGCTTTGCACAGGTCAAAACAGGAATGAAAGGTATGCGATGCGAATGGAGCGCGCAGGGCGCACGTAGGGTTAGAATATGCGCTGTGCCCGCAATGCATGTGCCTAATCGAGGCATACACACGCTGTGACGCTTTCCCTGTACCCCAATACATCCCTGTTCTCTCTTCACAGGTAAGAAAAGAGAGTGTTTGTCCGTGTGTAGCCGTAGCGTTAAAGTAGGGTTGCTTGAAACGCTTAGGCTTGTGTAGAACTCGCAATAGGGTTGTTTTGCGTTCGCTTCACTTCGGCATTCACACGGTGCATGGTCAGTAAGGTACGTAAGCCCAGGAGGAGCTCACCCCCTGGTTGAGCCAAAGTGGTTATGGTCCGCCTCCTTTCCCTGCATGCGTGCACACGATGCATTAAAGGGTAGGCCACACGAAATGCGCACGGTAAACCTTCTTTAGGTTACCCAGGGGCTCCTCGGTACGTTCTTTAAGCGAACCTGAGGAGTCTCTTAACGCTTGCTTGCTTGACAGGGGTTGTTTGAGGACAGTGTATTATAGGTCACACTGAGAAGCGTAGCTTGGTTCCTCAACCGCAAACACCCCTTCATTGGCCTCTGTTGTACAGGTGGGAGAGGTTCAGGGTGATTGGTGCACGCAGCAGCTGCCTTCGGCGGCTACCCATTTTTCTGGCCCAGCCAAACAGGGGCGCTGTTCACACAATCAATTGACTGCGCCTCAGCCAGCAGTGGCGTGGGCAGTTCACCTCCATCGACATCCGAGCTGTGCACGCAACAAGAGCACCCGTTCCCTCCAAGCCCTAGCAGGGAAACGTGTTGTGACCTCCCTGTTAGGCCACAGCTGCTTAGCAGCGCTGTGTTCTCTTGTCTTCTTCACAGGAGGGTCATTAGGACCTGAGACATCATTGACAGCAACACCAAGTAGCGTGTGTAGGGGTTAGGGTCAGCAGGCCTGGCAGGGGTTGAGTGCAAGTGATGAGTGCTCACCCTGCCTTCAAAGGCCGGTGCTGGCGTTGGTGAGTGTAGTGTAGTGGTGTCTCCTGTCCCGCGTGCTTTTCCTCGTGGGCAGGGGAGTGCGTTAGCTTTTGGGATGTAGCAACAATGGGCGTTTTGTATGCCCTTAGCACACTTGGCCACCCCTCCCCTCTAGTAGGTAGGGCTTTTGCCTTTCCCCCAAGGATAGGCGCCAGCACAGAAATTGGGAGCCATAGGAGTGGTAATAGTACCTGATTAGGACCTTCGGTCCGACGTCAGCGAAGCCCGGTATCCGGGAGCCATGCCGGGGAGAGAGGTGAGACACACACAGACATACGTAGCACACATAGGGGTATGATAAACCCTGTAAGGAAGGGTAGAACCCCATGGGTCTGGACCAGTCAGGGGTCCTAACTGTGGGCCCGCTTGTCCCCAAGGAGGGAAGACACACCTTGCCTCATAACACCTTGCTTGTCGTTCCCCCCTGGTGTAGTAAGCCACCGCTCCTCGTTGGCTCCCCAAGGTCATTACATCAGGGCAGTCCCCATGCAACACATGGTCAACAAGGCATACACTCGCTGGGTGGCTGCAATCCTGATAAGCGGCCACCTGGCCCACGCTGCAAACCATAGGCATGGGTCTGCAGGGCACAGACAGGGTCAGTAGACTGACACAGGGAAATTAGTTTCGCTTTTTACGCCGGGACATAGTCTCAGCACGGGTTAGGAGCTGCCCCTCGTTGTTCTCAACGAGGTAGGTGCGGAGGATGGGGTTGATACTCCCGTCTGGTTGTACGAAGGCTGACATAGGTTCCCAGGTCGCCTCAGATAACCCATAGCCATCCCACAGGGTTAGGAATTTCCAGCCCTGTTTATACTCGTGGCGAGCAATACCTGCAACCACGTAGTAACCATCGACTGCCATCTCATCAGCAGTCATCTCTTCGAGTTTGTCTGCCTCCTCTGGACTGGCAGCGTTCTCTAGGTCTATACGCTCGACCTCACTGTCGCTAAGGCGCCACTCATCCCAAGACAATTCGTCAGGGGAGTGATAGTGCCTCAACTGTTTAGGTGCACACAGCAGTTCACCACCTAGACGTGGACTGCACCTGACATGGATCCTGGATCCATCTATCCTGATGATACGATAGGGTCCAAAATAAGGGTCCTGTACGCAGCTACGTGGCCAGGAGGGTAGGCGTGAATGGTGTACCAAAACAAGGTCACCAACCTTGGAGCTGGCAGGTCGCTGTAGGCGGTTCTGTCGGCTCAGTTCACGGTCACAAATGTGTCTCAGGTTAGTCCCAGCCTGGTTAGCCAGAGACTGCTTGTGTTCCAGTCAATCTCCCACAGGGCTCGCCCGGGCCATTGTACACGCAATACAACACACCGAGCGGGCACACCGGTGAACAGGAGCGAAGTGCCACAGGACACCGCACAAGCGACAAAACACACCGCGCGGGCACCCTGGTGATCAGGAGCAAAGTGGCCCAGGAGACCACACACGTAACACAACACACCGAGCGGGGGCACCAGTGAACAGGAGCCAAGGGGCCTGCATCCTCTCCCTTACCGCAGGTACCTCGGCTTCGGAAGGCCCTGGTAGTACCCCCCCCCCCCGCTCCTTTTCTCACGAAGTACTTCGGCTCAGTAAGGCCCTGGTCTTACCCCCCCCCCTTTTTTTCGTGGTTACAAGGGTTCAGGGCCGGTGAGGTTGTCATATAGGCATTGAGTTGGTTTAGCCTCGGATGATTTTCAAACATCCCTGGTGAATGTCCAGTAAGTTGTCTCGGCTTATGCCCTGATAGCAAGGCGTCCCCCTCATATGAAGGAAACGTTTGAATTTTCGCCTCGGATTCCCAATAAATCCCTGGTGAAATTTCAGCACACTGTCTCGGAGTATTCTCTGACAGCGACGCCCCCCTTCATATGCATTAGGTGAGTCTTGTTTCAAATGTTGTTCTCATGCAACCAATCCCTGGTAAAATCTCAGCACGTTGTCTCGGCAGCGGCCCTGACAACTCAACCCAAGTCTCGGCACCACCCTGACATCACATCAAGTTCCACATTTTTTCATAATTCCTGGCTACCATCCAGGTGGCCAGACAACCTCCTCCATCCCTCTCTACCCCTCACTTCCTCCCATCTCTCTCATCCTTCCCTCCTCATCCCCATCCCGCTCTTTTGGGTTGTGTGTTTGATTTGCATGTTTCTCCCTCTAGCTATAGGTGGGAGTTCAAGGATGGAGGTCAAGATATTGCTGCTGCGTGCAGAGACCCAGCAGCGGCATCAGTACAGGGGCCCGCCAGCGGGCGGCACCAACAGCTCCGAGCGGCAACGGCGCAACAGCGCGCCAACAAGCGGCGAACGAGCCCCCCCAACAGCAACGGGCGCAGCGGCGCGGCAGCGGGCACAGCGGTGCGTCCACGACGCCGCGATGGAGGCCTCGACCGCGGAAGGTCCTGGCCCAGACGACAGCCCATCTCCGCCCGTACGGCCCTGGAGAGGAAGGGTAATTTAAAAGGGGAAGGGTAATTTAGGACGGGGCCCGAACCACTAAGGTCCTGGTCAAAGAGACGGACCGCCTCGGCCAATAAGGCCCTGGCGGCACAGAAATCGAGGATAGGCCTGGACCCATAAGGTCCTGGCCACGGTGGATAGTTTGTCTCGGCCCATAAGGCCCTGACAGCCCCCCCCCCCCCCCCTCCAGCCCTGCCCCCCCTCCAGCCAGAATTTCAGGTCAGGTAAGCGAGCAGGTTGGTCAGGTGGCCTATATACAGCAGCAGTGGAGAGATTGACCTGTTCAGCATCGCGGGGTCATCATGTGTGCTGTTTGCCAAGCAAGTCAAGTGGTGGGGCTGTGTCAAGCTGCAGAATTCTGACAGCCCGACAGAGTCATCTTGTGAGACTCACAGGGGTCTGCAGACGGTTGCAGCAGACCTGAAACTTTTTGGAGATGCTTCAACTGGGTCCCACAGGGTCACTAGAAATTTAGGGCAGCAAATTTTGACCCGTTTTGGATTTTTGGCGCGATTCCTGGTCGACATCAGGAATCCAGCCAGTTGGCTGACAGAATTCTGACAGCCCCCCCCCCCCCCCCCCCGGAAACATGTGTTTTTCAACTCTGGGACCCGGGAGGGTTATACCGGGTGCCAGCCCCCCTATTTTGGGCATGCCAAATTCAACTTTGATATCCGTTTGGACCCACAGGGCACTGTATCCACCCCCTCCTGCCCACTGCAGATTTTGATTTCTGGTTGGCATCAGAGAAAATCAATTTTCTTGGTACAAAATTCCGTATTTGTCAGGTTTTAGCTCTACGGGGGTCCATTTCATGACAACCCCCCCTATTTTGAGGCTCCCCGACGCGCTAACGACCTATATTTCTCACCAGATGACCTCTGGTGGCCTGCAGCAGGGTCCTGCAGGGTAGCTTTTGGCAGAATGTGGCAGAAATCAGCCAAAGCTTCACCCTGAAATTGCTCTTTTTGGGACAATTGGCCAGAAATGACGACACACTGCAATGGGTTTGGCATTGCCCCCATAACACTGATTTAGCTTTTTAGCTATTAGGAATTCAGTGTAGGGCGCTATATAGTAAAGTGGTTGCATTTTGTATGTGCAAGAGTGCATAGGTGTGATTTTGTGGGCACACATTAGGATTTGCCCATATGGGAAACCCATGTGTGCATGTGCAATTCGGCATGATACTCAATTTTTGATTCAGTTTGAATGATATGTCTACTTCTATTTTTTATAGGTTGAAATGTAGGTTGCAGGATTGCAAAAGAATCACTCCGTGAGAGCATATTCAAGATTCCACTGATTCAAGACTTGAGAAGTGCTACCAGGGATCTAAGGGTTTGTGTTATCTGCCAAGTACACCAAGAAAACATAGGTTTTGGGAAATACGGCCCATTATTGGAGATTATTGTTCAGATTGAACCAGTTGCAGGATTGGCAAAATTGGGGTTAGTTACTAACGTATTACAATTTATTTGCCCTGATTGGTCTATTTGGAGCTGGAGTGTAATTATTAGCCCTGCAAAATGAAGACCAGAAGGCCTCCAGATCGACAGGAGAGCAGCCGTGGCAACCGCAAGTATCGCAGCGCCAGTCCTGGTCAGCGAGAGTACTCTAAGAACCACAAATTCAGCGAAGCGCGCCGTGACTCTAGCGAATGTGAGGGTTTTGTATTAAAAGACGACCACAGACGTGATAAAAATGGGGTAAGGACGTGTTCGTCAGTCTGGTTGCGTTCGAGGATTTCTGCCACTGTGCGCCGTGTTTCGCCTGTATACAGGGGCCTCGACGGCTGGGGACAACGTGGCGATCGCCATGACAATGACACTGGGGAGTGCCATGCAAAGAAGTTGGAGGGCGAGCGAGCAGCACGGCAGAGGCTGACGCAGCTGCAGTGTGCCTTGGAGATCACCGTGGACCGTGAGCACGCTGCGCGACACAACGTATGGGACGAGGAGGCAGAAGCCATGACCCAGTGGTTGCGGCAGGCGTTTTTGGAGTTTGGAACACGCCTGCAGCAGCAAGTACGGCGTAAGGATTTAGAAGAACAGGCGAAAGATGAGGATCAGCGAAGCCGCAATCGTGCAGAGCAAGCAATATGGGAAGTCCAAAACAAGCAGCTCGAGAAAGAGACTACGAAGCTCAAAGAGCAGCAAGAGGAGCTGGTAACAGCTGCGCGAAGACTGATGGAAAGGAGTAGCGCGCTGTTGGCGACCTTCAAACAACGGATGGAGGAGGTCAAGATGGTTCTGGGCAAGATCTTGTTGCCACTGACGGTAGGACAGCGACAAATACAAGAACTGAGGAGCCGAGTTGAGGTATTGCCGACCAATGACCAGATACCGGGATATTTACAGCAGTTGGCGAGCAAGTACGAAGTGACCAAGGGCGTGAGGGACACGAGAGGAGATAAGGCGACGATGAACTACGAGGAGGCAAACCCGGCAAAGTGCAAAAGAGGGGAGATGAAGGAGATGAGAACCAGACAGCCGGAGGGAGAGCTGAATGGCGGTGCCGATGATGGAAGCAAGCTGGAGCGAAGTGTTCCAAAAACAAAAACCAAGGCACGGACTGGTTACGACACGAGCCCAATTGAAAGGGAGGACATCACAGAAGCAGAAGGATTCGAGGACACGAGTGCTAGGGAATATGGCGGCCATGGAATACGCTATGCCGACGCAAAAGAGCGACGCCGGGCAAGTGGCAAGATGCAACGGCGAGAGCAGTTTCAACAAGCATCCTGCGAAGGCAACAGCGACGCAAATGTCAAGAGAACAATAAGAAGGCGACGAGGAGGACAGCGTGTGCAGCTACAGCGGGTGATAACGAGGCTGGTACAGCTTTTGTTTCAAGGGTTGCACGCTTAAGTGCTTTTGCTTTTCTTTGCTTTCTGAGCACTGGTTGTACTCACGTTTGATTATATGATTATATTTTTTTATAAACATATATATACCCCAGGCAGCTACACACTCAGTGCAGCGCTGCGTTGTACTTTACTGAGTACAGAGATCTGCACAGCACTTTGCCTGTGCGATGTTTACAAACACTGTGCACTGTGCATGCCTATATACCTGATGCACTGATTTCTCTTGTGCAAGCTTGCCAGGGATGCAGTGTGGGTATGGGTGTTTGTAAAAATTTTTCTTGTTTTTTGTTCTCCCTTTTCTGGAAAGCTGCAGGGTGTTGAGCTTTTGCAGTAAGTAGTGGATGGGCAGCCCCAGCGCCCAGATTGGAGAAAGCACAGCAGCTTTTTGGGCAGAAAGCGCTTTAAATGCTTTTATAAGATAAGAGCAAATTTGGTTTGTGTCCAGCAGGGCTTTTAGTGGGTATGACTGCGGGTGAGACCCACATACTGATTTCAGTAGAAATCAAATGCTTAAAGGCATTTCTTCCCTATACTATGGCTGCCCATGGCACAACACCAAACCAATGTTTGTACATTTTCAGCCAAAACATGGCTGAACACCCATGTTCAGGCTTCGGAGGGGAGTGCAATGGGTTTGGCATTGCCCCCATAACACTGATTTGGCTTTTCAGCTATTAGGAATTCAGTGTTGGGCGCTATATAGTAAAGTGGTTGCATTTTGTATGTGCAAGAGTGCATAGGTGTGATTTTGTGGGCGAACATTAGGATTTGCCCATATGGCATGTGCAGTTCGGCATGATACTCAATTCTTGATTGAGTTTGAATGATATGTCTACTTCTTTTTTTTATAGGTTGAAACCTATGTTGCAGGATTGCAAATAAATCACTCCGTGAGAGCATATTCAAGATTCCACTAATTCAAGACTTGAGAAGTGCTACCAGGGATCTGAGGGTTTGTGTTCTCTGCCAAGTACACCAAGAAAACATAGGTTTTGGGACATACGGCCCATTATTGGAGATTATTGTTCTGATTGAACCAGCTGCAGGATTGGCAAAACTGGGGTTAGTTACTACCGTATTACACACACCCCCGAGCCCCCCCAAATTTGAGGGTGCCGGACGCAATGGTGGGGTCTGATTCCCCTAAGAAGACCCCTGCAGGCGGAATTTCAGTGCTGGTGGCAGTTTTCTGTCCTGATTTGGCACCCCCCCCCCCCAAAAGTGCCTAAAATGTCTTTTTTGGCCCTAGGGACCCCTACGGGTGATGAAGGGTATTACCCTGCCTATTTGTGGGGTGCTGGGGTGCAGGGGAAAAAAACGTCATCGCGTGGGCAAACGTTCGCATCGAACTCCCAGAGTTTAATCCCAAAAGCCTGCATGAACGGCCTGAGGTGTTCGTTGATTTTTTAGTCGCTACTGCTGAGCAGCACGTTAACGTAAGAACAAAATGCACACTTATCAAGAACTCGTGCAAAAAGAAATTTCTTCAATCGCAGATGAAACCAGTTATCAGAAAGAGCCCCAGCTGGACCGACCTCTTGAAGAGAGTGGAGTAGCTGTACCAGGTCTATGAGACGGACTTGAGCGTCCGTACTGAAATTGAGGAGTTGCCTTCCTTCCCCAAATTCCCATCAGCTGCCTGTATGTCCAAATAGGTGGCGCAGCTGGAGGAGCTCATGGGGCGGATGAACCCCACCTCCTACGGGCCTACTGAGCCTCGCCTTTGGCTATTACATAAAATTGCTCCCGCGACTTGGGAGAACTGCAGAAAGACGTCCGAGAAGAAAGCGCTGACGCACTCTTATGAACATCGGATCAATATTTTGATCGAGCTGGTGCACTAGTACACACTCTCCTTAGTGTTCTTGTCCTGGAATTCCTGAATATCAAACAGATTAGTGGACGAGCACCCAAGACATTTCGAAAATTACAAGAATATGCAGTGACGGAAAATGCCGTGATTTGATAATGAACACATTTCAACTCGCTGCAAGGATAAGACTACCTTATTCTACACTGTCAGCCTGCTTTCATGAATTGCTTGTCGCGACCTGTGTCATCGACATTCCCTGCACTGCTGCCGGCTACACTGCCCTCCTAGCCCGAAAAGGTACCCTTGAGGCTGAGAACTGGATCAGCCAGGATCCACATGCACACCTGATTGCCTGGCATAAGGGGCGGGGGGGGGGGGGGGGTTGAACGTGCAATAAAAATTAGTAAACCACCGGTGAAGGCTGAGCCCAGTGCAACGGACAACTGCAATCTTACTGAATATATACAAAGTCCCGGTTGCTGATTTTTTTTTCTGTGATTTACTTCTGCTTCGCTCCGTTCACTGATTACATTCGAGCGTAGATTTCGGTTTGCATCTGTAAAACAACAAGCAAAGGGTAGACACAACGAAAGAGAACATGCAGTACATGGATACGGTATCACTAGGAAGAATCCGGCTGTTGACCTACCACTGACGACATATCTAGTATACCATCCACTGTGAA
Organism: Eutreptiella sp. 'Long Island Sound 2002'; assembly: GCA_964036045.1. Classification (NCBI taxonomy): domain Eukaryota; phylum Euglenozoa; class Euglenophyceae; order Eutreptiales; family Eutreptiaceae; genus Eutreptiella; species Eutreptiella sp. 'Long Island Sound 2002'. The sequence continues at coordinate 134,346,545 of OZ038378.1, read as the reverse complement.
ATGGAGCCATTTCCTTTTCTGAAAGGCGTGCCAGTCCTTGTTCAACTCATTGATGAAACTGCTGGCAGGCTCCCGGGTGGGGTTGTTGTGTCCCTTCCACTTGTGCTGCCACCTTTTGTCACCATTGGGATATACCCTTGTTGTCCTTGGAGTCTCTTCGACGGTTTATAGAAACAAACACCAATTGTGTCATCTGATATGCAATGTCTTTGACGGACGCATTCCTTGCCAACGTAACCTGGGCCAGTCTAATAGTTAGCTTAGCGTTTCCTTTGTAGACAATTTTGGCGTCATTTCTGTTGAATGATTCAATGATGCTGTCCTAGAACGCCTTCCACTCCTTTTTGTCTCCCTTGATTGTCTTCAGACTGGAATTGGCGTCGAAAGTTGTTCTGTAGACACTGTTATTCTTGTCAACGACAACAAGCTCCAAACCTGTGGTGTCTTCAGCCACAGGTCATCCCAAAGTAGCTGTGTCAGTGTTGCAGTACAACACGGGGACTTGAAAGACCTCCTTCCGCATGATGCGGATTTCTTCCTCTCAAATTTGCGACGATGGCAGTGGTGGCACAAAGTCTGCAAACACAAAATTGCTTCAATAAGCTGCAAATGGGTAACCAGGTCCAGAGACCCCCAGAAGTGGACGAAGCTTGACAGCCATGGAGTTTGTGTTGGAACCAGCTCAGGGTGCCTGTCCCGTGCGTTTTGGAGCTGAAAGGTTAGAGAACCAGCAGCGAACTCTTGTCTTGGAGACTAGTTCTGAAGTGAAAAAAACTTACATGCTGGCCGCATAGGTGCAGCTACAAACCAGACCCCCATGGTGCTTCCTATGGCGAAAACCCTTTGAATTGTACTCAGAACCACATATTAAAAGGAAGCTTGCACATACATTTCACTCAAATCATTGCTCCAGTCCAGTCAGAAGTTGCTGCATTTGCACACCAAGGTGCAAATCATGCAAAGCTGGTTGGTACTACTTCAAAGTGTGTGTTTCTTGCGTCAACATATTCATTATAATTTGAGATAGGTAATAATCTACCAACCCATCGTCCTGCAGTAACAAGGCATAGAAACGAACATTGGCTTCCTTTCGGGCCTGTTATTTTATATTTGTGAAATCGTTGTGAGTGCACTGACTTTCCCATAGAACAGTTTTTTTAGCAGGTTGTAATGACCCGAAAACTGCTATGAAGATATGAATTTGTATTTTGCGTTACCGCCCTCTGAAACCCACGTACGTTTACTTGTACATTTTTTTGTTTCCTGATCCCATGTTACTTCTTAACCCACAGTCACCAGCTCCAAATCCTCCGCTCAAAGTAAAACAAAGGCCGGTGATGAAACGAAGCCGAAACGGGCCGTAGATTCGACACACCTTGCCACCATGGCTTTACTGTAGGCAAGGTGGGCCTGCTGAGCCATCAAACTAGTTTCTACAATAAGTTTGGCATCCAATTTTGATCCGGGCCCCGTGTAACGTTCCGAGTGGCGGCTGGTGCACAATTGTAGGATTGAAGAGTTACTTCGGCGTCTTTTGCTCTGAAACTTAATCAAGGCCAAGCTCCGGCTATTCTTTGGGAAGTAGCAACGACTAATACTGACGTGTATTGGTATGTTCTTGAATCTTGGATGTTTAACTTGCCTCTCTATGTGGCTGAAGAGCTTGTTTTCGGACTCCATTTTTGTCGTCAAAATTTGTTCTTTAAACCCATTGTTGTACTCTTTTTTGGAGTCATTGAGAGAGCAAGCATGCACAGGAGAGCCCGGAATACCACACTTTGACGAATTGTTCCGGGAGGTTTTCACGCCCGATGACACAATCCGGTGTCCTTTATAGTATATACTATATATGCTCTTATGTGCACTGCAGAACCTATAGTGGAGAATCTTCACTGATGCCTGCTTTGCTCTGAGTACACGCACGCGCACACACACACACACACACACACACAAACACACAAAACGAACCAACGAAAACACTCACATTAGCACGTCCAGAAGGCACATACACAATTCACCGAAAAAGCATACTTTCCTTACAAACAAGGTGAGCCAGTTTCCCATCAGATCATGAACCTGTCAGCCATTCACAATTTTCTAACTGTGGTACAACAGGTCTACATTTTCCTTTTCTCTTGGCAGCTAACTGCCCCAGCTGGCAGAGGATGATTTGTTTTTGCTTTTTTTCTTCAGCAAAACAAACTTCGAAAGCTTTGACCCACACCCAGCACCCTGCAGCCCTACCGGACACAGGGGAAGCAACAGCTCTGTGTTTCCCTTTGTGAAACTGTAGTTTTTCTCTATCGTGAAAAACGCCCTGTACATACTGTGAATCTGTTCACTTGCCACTAGGTGAAGCAACAGGTACATGCGCTCAGTGGGCGCAAGGTCACAGGGGTGCTCCATGGGCCCATAGGGAGCCATAGACAGCCACTGACAGCCACAAACACCCACTGTACATACCACTGTGTGAATAATGGAACCTAAATGAACTCACAGGGATGTTGGCACAGCTTAAACCATCTGCTGTCCTATGAAAGGAAGAGAAGGCAAACAAGGCAATAGACTAGGTTAATAGACATGTAAGCATACCTAAGTATCAAACCATGGCCTAAGCTTAGATGTTTCTCGAACATTACACCAAATCAGGGCACCACAGGCCCTGCGACCTGAGATTCAGGCCCTCCACGAGTGTCATTGACAAGAACTGTCCCATGGTCAAAGGGTCTAAATCAGTTCTGGGTCATTATAGGGTCAGACCAGTCAAACATAGTCAAAAGCATGTTGAACACAAGGTTCAAACGTGAAACATGGGTCCCCGCCCATGCGCCAGCCTAGGGGCCCCAGGGCAATCTGGCGCCATATGAAATTTTTCCCGAAAACCTAGAGACATATATTTGATATCCCCCATAGGGGAGGGAGCGGCCGTGGCTGCAGGCTGTCAAGAGACAATTGGTAGAATGGTGCATTCTCATGAAAGAGGCCATAAAATACACTAAGAATCCATCATAAGTCATTAAAATTTGATATGAAACCAACTTTTCTGTAGCTTTTCTGGACATTAATGACGTTGTTCATGAAGCTCATATTGTTGTAAAAATGACGGTGGCAACTGGCGCCCGCCGCTGCACCGTGAGTTCCAACTACTTTCAAGGTTCAACGAACCTTCAATTACATTATAAACTTGAGAAGTCTGAATAAAGTGCTCAAAATAGCTTTTTCCGGGCCAAGCTGGAGCTATTTCCTGCTACTCTACACCAGCTGGCACCTGCACTGCAGTGTCAGCGTTCTTCCGAAGCTTTCCTGGCCTCCAGAGAGATACTTTTACCTACAAACATGAACCTGCATATGAGGGCAAAGTTCCATATGCATCACCCCCCTTCTTAAAAGGTTTCTATGAGCTTTGCTTAGAGAAGCCTCTAAGGGGTAAACGTAGCTCATGCTTTGCCCTATTTCCCTTGCTGCAGTGTTTCAAAAAACACCCACCCACAAAACACAGAGTCCCCGGGCAACAAGACATAGGCAAAGGTACAAATAGGAAACACTGAGGTTTAAGTAAAATATGTGGTTCAAACAACCTGAAAGACACGTAAAGTAAAACCAAACAACGGCAATAATCGCCAGAAAACAGTAGTATCTACAACATATATTATTGAAGATATATAGGGGACTCTGGCACGACTGGCAGGACTGGCAAAGGGTTTACAAAAGTCGAACAAATGAGATTAGAGGGGGTAGCCACTCTAAGAGCGAATAGGGCCCGCACAGTACTTGAAGAACCTCTTCCTCTCTTTGTCAAACTTCTCCAGCTCCTTGGCTATGAGTTGACGACGGTCTCTCCAACGCGACGTCGTCCTCTCCGCAACAGCTACCTTTGCTGGAGGTGGCCAACGTATAAAATTCTTGGGGCCCTTGTTGTTGGACTTCATAAAAAACAATTGCTTGTTGAAACTCATTTGGGGTATAGTCCCACCAGTTAAGTGGGCTGCTCTCTGGTCCATGTTTGCTGCTGGATGTCGCTGACGAACTTGTCGCAAAATATTCGGCGATCTCCGCCGCTTCTGAACAAGAGTAAGAGGCCTACCAAGCTTCATTGTCTTGGTCATCATGGATTTCTTGATTTTTTTGAAGGTCTTGATGATGCTCCACAGTCCAATTATTTGAGGAGGAGGTGGAGATTGTGCAGGAGATACCTGGCTGTAATGTTGCTCCAGGCCCTCCACGGCCACGCCAGGCCGTCGACTGGTTGATCTGCAGTCCAATCTTGAATCCTGGGCTTGGTGAAGGAGTTGAGCTGCTTGGATAGGGTCTTTTCAATGGCGGGTGCCGAGGTTCCATATACCTTGAAGAACACAAAGAACTCAGATGCCTCCTTCAGAGATCCATCGAGTGTAGGACACCTTTGGGGCGTTTTGGTACGCCCTTGGATCTTGGAAGTCCAACTAGCCTCTCTATGTGGCCGAAGAGGTTGTTTTTGGACTGCATTTCTGTCATCAGAATCTGTCTTTCGAACCCATTTTTGTACTCTTTTTGGAGTCATTGAGAGAGCAAGCATGCACAGGATAACCCGTAATACCACGCTCTGACGAATATTTCTAGGAGCTTTGCTCGCCCCATGACACAATATTCTCACCTATGAAAGGAACAGAGAGCAAACAAGGCAATCCACTAGGGTAATAGACATGCGAACATACCGAAGTACCAAACTATGTTCTAAGGTTAGATTTTGGTTTGAAATCATACCAAGTCACGGCACTACAGGCCTTGCGACCTGAGATTCAGGTCGTCAATGAATGTCGTGGACAAGAACTGCCCTATGGTCAAGGGTCTAAGTCAGTTCTGGGTCATAATAGGGTCGAACCAGTCAAACGGAGTCAAAAACAAGTCGGAGGCAAGGTTATACTTTGAAAACTGGGTTTCCCCCCGTGCGCCAGCCCAGGGGCTTTAGGGCAATCTGGCGCCATATGATATTTTTCTTGAACCCCACAGGCATCTACTTAATATCCGCCATAGGGGAGGGAGCGGCCGTCGCTGCTGGCTGTCAGGAGAAAATAGTAACATAGTGCATCTTCATGACAAATGCCATGAAATACACTAAACATCCCTCATAATGCATTAACACTTGATACAAAAACAACGTTTCTGTAACTGTTCTGGACATTCACGACATTTTTCATCCAAATAAAACTTCTTAAAAATGACGACTGCAACTGGCGCCAGCTGCTGTGCCGTGAGTTCTATATACTCTGAAAGTTCCATGAACGTTCAAATTCATTTGACACTTGAAAAGTCCTAAAAAGGTACCCAAAAGAGCTGGTTTCAGGCCAGGCTGGAGCTACGTCCTGCTACTCTACACCAGCTGGCACCTACACGCTAGCGATCTTCTGGAGCTTTTCTGGCCTCCAGAGAGATACCTGCACCCACAAAATGAACCTGCATATGAGGACAAGGTCCCATATGCATCGATACTTAATCATTTATAGCACTCTTCCGGAGCACAAAACTAAATGTTTCAAAGTAACTAGGATAATGACCCTAGCCCCCCGATGAAGTGCACCCGTACCACTCAAGTGACCGGAGGTATCTTCGTTCATGGAGGTGCTACTGAAATAAACTAGGAACGCCATGCCCCTTTCCTTAGAAGTTTCTCCCACCTCCCACCTCAGGACCTAGAAAATCAAAAGCTTCATCCACCTATTGTCGTACTACGTTTGAACTAATTCTGAACTTAGTTGCTTTGCCAAGCCGCCCGGGCGGTTCCTGTGTCTGGCCCAAACTGCTTCCCCGAGGTTCCTAACCAACTCCATTGCATTCCAAACTATGCACTTGAACAGCCGATCACTGTCTATTGGGCCCGACTCATGTCACTTTTCACTATCAAATCAATTGCTTTGTTTATAAAAGATCGAAGCTTTGCATTACGTCCTTCACTGTTCATTTGCAGCCCCTGTTTGCTACTGATGTTTTGAATCGGAAGGAGAACATCCTGAAATTCATTCGATCTGGTGTTTGGTTGCCCTACTCATGTACATTGTGACTACAATGTTGCATTAGGGAAAGGCATGAAGGTTTTCTCTATAAAAAAGAAGAAACATCCACCGCATTGAGTACGCTAGAAATCTTTTGTGGTATCCGAGGCAGCACCACAAGTGACGCGTTCCCGGTGCCTGTCCACGGGGCATGCTGGAGCAGACAAGCAAGCAAGCAAGGCAGAAAAAGAACTGCGCTCACAGGGGCATCCTCAAAAGCACAAAGTGATCTAGGAAGCTTGCAATCCTGAAACGAAATCAGAGTATGTACACAAACACATCAGGGTATGCACACCGGTGGGTTAAGCCACAGAGGGGGCTAAAGGTGCCTCAGGACAATAGACACGCTGTCCGTAATGATATCGCAACCCCAGGTTCCACCTTCCCAGTAGCAAGCAGGTACGGAGGCTCAATCACAACCCAAAAAACCTGCCAAACATAGACCTCAGAACCCTGCCAAGGGAGGGGCGTTCCGACCAGCCATGGGGGAACGGAGGTTACCAACGTACTCCAAGGCCAGCCCAAAGTGGCGCCCTATGCTCCTGAGCAGGAGATATGGCCCCGCCAATATCCCCTAGGAGTTTTGGGCTGGGATTCGGCTGCTTCAGCGCATCCTGACTTTCACTCAAAAAGCTCCAAAAACTGACCCCTCAAGGGGGTCATACTAGGGCAGGGGCAGAGCAACAAGCCCTGTGCCTTCCAAGTACAAACTCATCAGAGGCCCTATGCAACCTTATTACCCGACATTCCCAGGCATCTGGGCACCACGGAGTCACCACGTGGGGTCAGGATGCCAAAACTGGTGAAATTGGCCATCTTGGGCGGCCGGCCAGGGTTTACTGTTATGGCGATCTTGTCGTGCCGAGCCTGGACTCAAGGACCTTGATATCCCCTCTGGTCCTGTGCATCGGGGTTTGGCTGCTGTCTCATTGGCTGCTTACTGTGCCCAGAGGGGATGGTCATGCGACGGGGCAGAAGACAGCAGGAAATGCAAAACTGGGCAACGTGGCATGCACTGTAAGTTGCACAACTCTTGCTGGGCCGGAGGAGCAAATCTGAAAGCCTAAGGCGGATTACCCTTGGTCATATGCTGCAAGAATTGCACTTCCCCCCTGGCTACTTCACTTGTCCCATTGAGATACGGTGTTTCTAACTTGGCCTAAAATGGCAGAAACAGTGAAATTTTGGGTGAAACAGCCTACACTTACGATCCCACATCTCCATGGCCATGGCGAGCAATGATCCAACCAAATTTGTCATAGACAAATTGGAATTAGTCCACAATACATGACCAATACCAACCCCTGAGGTTCCCTCTACCCAGTTTTCCCCTTAGCGGAAAAATGGTGTACGAAAAATGGGAAGCAGCAACATACCCCATATTCTGTCACGCATGGATCTCCCATGCCAAGGCGAGGATAGATGCTGACATAGCCTATTCTGGGCGAGTTCTTGTACCCTTTCTAAATCTCCCTTTACGTCGGATACTGGGCGCACACAACCGCAGCACTGAAATGAGGGGGAGATGGAGTTGGGTGCCATTGTGGCTCAAAAGAGGCTTAGTCGTCCCAAACGTGGTTTGAGGTTTGAGGTTTGATTTTGCGGGTACTAGACGCCTTTCGGCCCCGGGGGGCCACCTGGTCGGGCCAGGTGATATCCTCCCCACCGGGTCCTAGTGGGGGGCCCTCCAAGACGCACCTCCTGCCTGGTGGCGGAGTCCCCCGGGTTCACAGAGCTCGGAGCCCCGTCCTTCCCCGGCGTCCCCGTTTCGCCACTCCCCGGTCAGTGCATCAATTCGCAGCCGTGGCCGCGGGCGCTTACCCACTGCGTCGCCCCCCTAATGCGTGGTCGCCCGGGGCACCGGCGCCGCCGGGCCCGTGCTACTGGCTTGTCGCCAGTGGGACCCCCTTGGGCTGGCGCGGTGGCTGCCTAGCCTAGGGGTTGGGGCGTGGCGCTGTGCGCCACTACTGCCTTGGCGGGTGCAGTGTCCCGTCTGTGTGTGCGCGGCGCTCGCGGCCGGTTCGGGGGGGTTCGGGCCGGTACCTGGTGTTGTGTTTCCCCTTCTTCCCCCTTCCCGCCCCGCGTATCCCGCGTTGCGTGTGGCGGGCCGTCCCGTCCGGGTGTCCCTTACCCTCGCTCGCTGGTACGCCATTCCAGGTGGTCTGTGCGTTCCGCGCGCTCGGTCCGGTTGCCCTTCTGGTGGTCCCGGCGTGTCCTTTTCGTGTGTGTGCGCTCGCGCTCTCGCGGTGTCCGCTCCCCGCTGGGTGGTGTGGCGCGCGCATCTCGCGTGGTCCCGGCACTGGGCGCTGGTAGGGCCGTTCCATGTGGTCCGTGCCCCTCCGCGTGTCCTGCCCCGGTCCCGTGCTCTGTCTGGCGTGCTTGGGGGGGGGCGGTCCGGTCCCGGTTCCCCCCTACTTGGTTTGGGGTTGCGGGGGCGGCGGCTGGGCGTCCCCGGGGGGGTGCCCTCGTCCGCGGGAGTCTCTTACGTCGGCTATGACTCCTGCCCTGAGGGTGGGGCTGTGCGCCGTCCACGCGCAGTCCACGCGCCCGGGGTCGGGACTGGGGAGGGGGCTGGGTGGGGTGCGTTGGATCGCCGACTGACGTGCACTGGGGTAAGAGGCGGGCAGTAGCACCACCGGGTCGCCGACTGACTGTAGGGCGGGGGGTCGCTCTGCCTCTTTCCGTCCCTCTGCCTTCCCTGGGCAGGCAACAAAGCGGGCGTCACTGGTGTTGCGCTGTCCATGGGGGGCGTGGCCCCCCATACCACTCCGGTTCGTGTTCACCCAGCCTCTCCGGGTACGATCTGTGCGGCGTCCCGGTGCGCAGGCGTGGGCCCGTTTGTTCTTCGCGGCCCCCTTGTGGGCCGGCGGCCGGCGCGGGGGGGCGGGTCACTCTCCGGCCCCCCTCTCGGGTGGGGGGGGTCCATTCCCCTTGCCACGGGGGGGGTGTCGCGCCGCGGCCTCCCCGCTCTCGTTCCGGGCGGCGGCCTGTGGTACCCCTTTCTGGCCCTCCCCTCCGGCGCGCGCGTGCGGTCGGGGCTGACGTGCCGCCCCGGGGCGGGGGGGGGTGAGGGGCGGCCCGTGGACCGTTCCCCTGGGGGCCCCGGCTGACCTGCAAACCCCCCCTCTTTCCCCTCGGAGTGGGCTGTGGTCACGGGAGGGTTATGTGGGGCGCGGCCTCCTTCGCGTTCCGTTGTGCGCGTTGCTCCGGCACGCCGGTGTGGGTTCGTGGGGGCAGGTCCAGCCGCCGCTGCCCTTACCGTGTCGCCGTTCCTCCTGTGGTTGGGGGCGCCCCCCCGGCCCTGGGGGGGCGGAGGGCCGCGCCTGTGGCTCCCCAGCTGGGGTGGGTGCGGGGGGGGGGGGGGGGGGGCCACCCCGCTCGCTCTCGGGCCTGTGTGGGAGGGGGGGGGGGGGGGAGTGGGGGGGGTCCTTCGGTTCCCCGGCGACGCCCCCTGTCGGCCAAAAAGGGGGGGGGGGGGGGGAGGGCGGCTTGGCGGTCCCAGCCCCGGGGGCCAGCCATCGGCCAGGGGGGTCGCGCCCTTCCCCCGCCCCCCTCTACCGAGTGCCGGATCCCCACGCGGTCCCTCCCTGGGGCCCCTCATCTCCCGGCCGTTGCCGCGCGGCTGCTGGCCGGCCGGGGGTGGCCGTGAGGGTCAGCGGTCAGTGGTTATCGGGTTGCGGGGCCGCTTTCCCTGGGTAGGCAACAAAGCGGGCGTCCCTTGGCGTCGTGCGGTCCATGGGGGGCGTGGCCACCCATACCATTCCGGTTCGCGCCCACCCGGCTTCTCTGGGCACGATCTGCGCGGCGTCCCGGTGCGCAGGCGCGGGCCCACTTGCTCTTCGCGGCCCCCATTGGAGCCGGCGGCTGGGGCGTCGGGGCGGGTCACACTCCGGCTCCCCTCTCGGGCGGGGGGGTCCGTCCCTTCAGCCTCGGGGGTTGGGGGCCGGGGCCCCTGCGGCCGGCGGGCCGGCGGGGGGGCGGGGGGGGGGGGGGGGGTGTCGCGCCGCGGCCTCCCTGCTCTCGTTCCAGGCGGCGGCCTGTGGTACTCCTTCCTGGCTCTCTCCGCGTCGCCGGTGCCCTCCCTTCCGGCGCGCGCTTGCGGTCGGGGCTGAAGTGCCGCCCCGTGGTGGGGGGGGTGAGGGGCGGCCCGTGGACCGCCCCCCTGGGGGCCTCATCTGACTTGACACCCTCCCTCCGTCACCTCGGAGCGGGCCGTGGTTACGGGAGGGTCATGTGGGGCGCGGCCTCCTTCCCGCTCCGTCGTGCGCGTTGGGCGGGGGCGGGGGCGGCATGGCGGCCCTGGTCCCGGGGGCCAGCCATCGGCCAAGGGGTCGCGCCCGTCATCCGCCCCCCCTATCGAGAGCTGGATGCCCGCGCAGGCCCTCGCCGGGGCCCTCACCTCCCCGGCCGTTGCCGCGCGGCGCCGGCCGGCCGGGGGTGGCTGATGGTTAGCGGTCAGTGGTTAGCAGGTTGCGGGGCAGCCGGTTCCTCCCCGCGCTTGGCGCCCCCGCACTCCCTCCCGCGGGTGGCGGCGCGTCCCCGCACGTCGTGCCGTACCGTGGGGGCGGCGTGGGTCAGGGGGCCCATCCTCCCCTCCCGTGCCCGGCGTCTGGGCCGTCACTTGCGCCGCCGCTTGTGTGGGGGTTGGGGCTGCGGCGGCGGCGGGTTGTGCCGGCGGTAGCGCCAGTGGGCGAGGGCGCTACGCAAAGCCCGGGGGAGCCAGTTGTTGGCGTCCGCATCCGTGATGCGGAGCACCGCTCCCCCCTCCAGGAAGGCCGGCCACGTCGGCTCCCTGTCGGGCCACGCCGCCCGGATCACTGACCTGAGGACCCTCTCGTGGTCCTCTGGCGCCGCCCACCCCCCCGGGGGTGCCTCTCGGTGTCCTCCGTCCCTCCGGAGGAGCACGGCATCGAAGGGCCGGTTCCGCGACCTCCTGGAGGTCCCCTGGTTGGCCCAGCACAACCACCCGTACACTTCCCCCACCAGGGGGAGGGTCTCCCCCCCCAGCGGGTCCGGGACTGTGCCCCAGTCCACGTTCCACGGCCGGCTCTCCTCCGCCCCCTGTGCCGGCCCCCCTCGCTGCTCCTGCACCTGCGGCGCCGGTGCCACGCCCCGTCCCCCCTCCGCCGGGGCCACCCGCGCCGGCTCCGCCCTCGGCGCGGGGGGGGCTTGCTGGTGCTGGTGTCGTGGGGGTTGGGGGGGGATGAGCTCGCCGGCGTCAGGGTCGATGTTGTAGAGGTGGTGGTGGTGGTGGTGGTGGTGGTGGTAGGTGTGGTGTGCCGGCATCTGTTGGATGCCGGGGGGGATGCACCTCACCGGCTGCACTTCCGGCTGCGGGGGTGCCCCGCCCTCTGCCCCCCTCCCCTCGCCCCGCCCTCCCCCCTGGGCTCCCGTGCCCCGTCCCTCCTGTCCCTTGGGGCCCTTGCCCTTGCCCTTGCCCTTGCCCTTGGGCCCCTTTCCGGTCCCGTGCCCATGTCGCGGGTCCCGCCTCTCGTCCCCCACACCCCGGCCCGCTCGCTCTCCCATCCCCCCTTGTCCAGCCCCCTGCGCCTGGGTACCCTGCCCGCGCCCCTGAACACCCTTCCCGTGCCCTGGCCCCTCCCCGGCCCCCTGCCCGAGTCGCGGGTCCCGCCTCTCGTCCACCACGCCCCGGCCCGCTCGCTCTCCCACCACCCCTCGCTCCGTCCCCTGCACCTGGGCCCCCTGCCCACGCTCCCGCGCGCCCTCCCCGTGCCCCGACCCCTCCCCTGCCCCCTGCCTGTCACGCCGTCCGCCGCTCCCTTCCCCCTCGCCGCTGCGCCCTTCCTGGACCACTCGCCGGGCGTCCCGCTGCCTTTGCAGTTGCGGCAGCGTGACGCCCGGCGGCGAGCGCTCGCGCGCCGGGGGGCGGACGTGCCGCTCCCGCCCCGGGGAAAAGGGCTTGGGGGGGTACGGCTTGGGGGGGCTGGTGTGGGTGTGGGCGGGGTTGGCGTGGGCGCGGTACTTCGCGCTCTCCCTGCCCACTGCTGCTGCTGCGGCGGCCGCCGGCGAGGCGTCCGCGGCCCGTGCGGGGTTCTTCCCCCGCTTGCGCGGCGTGCCGGGGGCCGCAGCCCCTCTCGCGCCCTCCGCACTCTCCTTCGCTGCCGCGGCGGCCGCCGACGAGGCGCCCGTGGCCGCGGTCGCTGACTCTCGCACATCCTTCTCGGTCTTCGCTGCTGCCGCGGCGGCCGTCGGCGAGGCGCCCACGGCCCGTGCAGGGTCCGTCGCAACCCCTCTTGCGCCTCGCTTGCTCTCCTGCGCGGCCGCAGCAGCCCTCGGCGACGCGTCCGGCTCCTGCGCCGGGGCTGCCCCCCTTGCCGGCGGTGTGCCGGGGGCCGCGGCCGGGGCCGCGGCGTGGCTCGCCGCGGTCTCCGCCTCCTGCGCGTCAGGGCGGGGCGGGGCGGCGGGGCTGGCCGCTTGGGCGGCGGGGGCGGCCGTCTCGGCTGGCCCAGGTTCCCGGGCCGGCGGCGGCGGTCCGACCACCGCCGCCTCCGCCAGCCTCCGCTCCTCGCGCTCCGCGAGGGTCTCCCCCGTCCACTCTGGGGAGGAGACGGGGGAGCGGGAGCGGGACCGGCGGTGGTGGCGGTCGTCCCGCCCGAGGGACCCATCGGAGTCTGCCATTACTGTCACTCTGGTAGGCATGCGTGGTGGCAGGCGCGCCCTTCCCACTACCTCCTGGTGCATCAGTGCCGTGCCGTGGGCAGTGCCGTGTGGTGCTCTGCGGGGGGGGGGGGGGGAGGGGGTGGGGGGCCGGCTGTGGCGTCAGCCCCGCACGGCCGGGGGTCCGCGGCCATCCACCGGCATTGGGAGGGGAGGCGGGGGAGCCACGCGGCCCACGCGTCGCGCCACAGCTCCCAGTCTGGGACGGGGCTCAGGGCCCTGGGCCCCCGGGGGTCGTCGAGCGGTGCCGGGGGCAGCCGCACCAGATGGACCCCCGTAACGGCGGTGACCTCCTGTGTGCGCAGGAAGGTGTGTACTCCGTCCCGCGCCGCGGGCGCCGGGAGGGGGGGGCGGGGTACAGGTGTGGCCCCATAGAGGTGGGTGGGGGTGATCCCCAGGATCCGCCCCGAGCCCCCGCGGGATGCGACGACGAGGAGGAGGAGGGGGGTGCCAGGGCACTCTTGCCAGAGGACCTGCCCCCTGTGGTGGGCACCCCTGGTCCTGGAGAGGGGGGGGGACAGGTCTGGGTTAGCCCAGCCGCGGGGCGCGTGCGTCGCCGGTGGGAGGGCGGGGCACCAAGTGGGCTCCCTGGGGAACGCCTCGTAGACGACGGCGTACGGGGGGGTAGGCCCGGTGCCGTCATACACCGGGTTGGTCGGCCGGGGGCGGGTGGGCGCCTCGTCCGCGCCTTCCACGAATACCGTGATTTCGCCCACCTCCAGGTCCTCGTCCGGCGGGTGTAGAAGGTGGAGCGCCGCATCCAGCTCGGACACTCCCCCCGGGTACGTGGCCCGCGCCTGGTTCAGGTACGGGGCCGCGTCCCCGGGGTAGCGCGTCCTGAGGGCGTGCAGCAGGGCTGGGGCGCTACTGCGGAGGGACATGGCAGACCCCGCTCCCGTCAGCCGGAGGGCGTCCCCCATGGACAGGGGCCGGCCCGACCGATTGGACTCGCGCCACTCCATCCAGTGCCCGTAGAGGGCCGCTTCCGGGCTGATGAGCCCCGGCCGGACGGCGTTCACGATCCGGTGCATTGCCGGGAGCAACGTAGGGGCTCCCGCTCCGTTCAGGGCGCGGACGGCCGGGAGGGCGGTCTCGTTGAGGAAGGCCCTCGCACTGCCCTCCAGGTCGCACCGTGCGGCAGCGTGCGCTCCTTTTGCCTCCGCCACCGCGTCCGCCACCAGGCCCCGGACGGCCGCCTCCTGCGCTCTGCGGCGGGCCCTGGCGTTCCCCGGCCCATCCCCCCGTCGGCGTGGCATGGTGCTGCGGGCTCTGCAAGGGGGGGCGGCGGGGGGGGGTTAGGGGGCGAACACGTGCGACAGGTGCGCAATGGATGTGGGGTCCCGCAGGTGCACGTGGATCCATAGAAGGGCAGCGCCCGCGGGGCCCGCCTGTTCGTGTGAGGGGGTGTGTGCCCCCTCGATGCGCCGGCGCAAGGCCTCCTCCTCTGTGCGCCTGCGCGGACCTGCGGGAGGTTCGGGCCAGGGGCACGCGGCTACCTGGGTGCACCGCTCGCACCTGTTGGCGCCTGTCGCTGCTGCGGAGGACACCGTGTCACACTCTCCGCAGAGTCGGCAGGTGTGCGGGAGGTGGGAGGGCGGCGACCAAGGGTCGAGATGGCGGAGCCAGAGGTCGTCCCACCTCTGTCGGAGGGGGTCCCGGATCTCCAGCAAGCGGGCGCGGACGCGGCGCCGGTAGTCCTTGCCAAGCGTCTTCCGCTGGACCTCCTGCCACGTGTCGCCGGGGAGGATCCCGTGGTCGTGGAAGGCGGCGATGAGGTCGTCCCACGACGGGCGGGGGTGCCCCTGGGGGGGGCTCGCCATGTACACGTGGCGCCCGGTGAGGTGGGGCGTCAGCGCGTCCCATTGGCACCCGTTCGCGGTGTCCCTGTGGAGGAGGGCCAGTAGGGTGCCGTCCGCAACCGCTTCCCACCCCACTCGCAGCCCTTCGCAGCCGTCCAGTTCCTGGCGCAGCGCGGCTGCGATACCGGTGGGGAGCATGAGGAGTAAGGGCCCCTGGGTGTCGCCCAGCCGGGACAGGGCGTCGTCGTATACCGGTCCCCCCGCTTTGAAGTGCGCCACAGTGAGTTGGGTGGCCCCGTCCTCTGGGGGTTGCCACCGGACGGTGGCCGCAGCGTGTCCCCACGTGCGTATCTCCGTGGCCCGGAGCACGTTGGCGGTGTGAAGGACGATGCGGGGCGGGACGGGCGTCCTGACGAGTGAGGATACGTCCCCAGTCCATCCCGTTTGCGGCCCCGGGGCCGCCTGCAGCCATTCCCCTGTCGCCGCGTCCCACGGGTGGTCAGGTCCCGCCCCTCGGACCATGGTGGGTCTCGGCCGGGTGTCCGGCCCCCACCCCCGGAGCGGGATGGCGGCGTATCGTTGCGCAGGGGTCTCCGGGGCGCGCGTGGCGGCGCACCACCGGTCCCACTCCCGCGCCCACTCCTCTCCCACGATGCGCGCCTCCCATGCGGTCATGGAGCCGCGCCCGATGATCCATGGTGGGAAGAGGGCGTCTTGTAGGTGCTTCGAGAACCCCCCCGGCAGGTCCTGATACGGGTGGGGGCCCTCTTGGAGTGGGCACTCCAGAGTGCCATTCACAACACGGAGGGAGGCTACGAAGTCCTTGTCAGGGCGCGGGGGAGGGGGAGGGTGGTCGCCCTCCGCCGCAGTGAGCCACCGGTGCGCCCAGGCCGCCGCGCTTAGGGGGTCGTGGAGGAGTTGCTCCAGCCGGTGGTTGCCAAGCTCCCACGCGAAGTCCCCTAGCCGGAGCATGTGGTGGAGGAAGTCGTCCACCGAGGTCCCTCCCGGCGGGTCGTATCGGGTTATGGCGCAGAGCTGCGCCTCCGCGTCCTCGGGCACCAGTCCGGAGCAGAACACCTCCGTCCACGTGGCGCCTGCGGAGCGCCACGAGGCCACCCACAGGGCCTTGTCCGCAGGTGGGAGGTGGCGGGCCGCCTCGTGCACCGCCTGGCGGTAGTGGGGCCAGAGGAGCCGCGAGTGGGTGCAGCCCACGTGCATGTGCACCGGGGTCTCTTCCGGGCCGCCGCAGAAAAGGCACGGCTGCGGGACGATGGCGACGCCGGAGAGCCGCTCCTTCCGGACGCGGAGCCTGCGCTGCACCGGCGTGTGGCCGTCTCGGGCCCGCAGCGCCCGGCGGTTGGTGGCCGCCGCGGTGAGGTCCCGGGCGTGGACGTAGGCCGTGGCGTGGGCCACGCCCAGAGGTGTGTGTCCCCGGTGCGTCAGCGCATGGTCCGTCTGCGCCCGTTGTGCGACCTCGCCGAGCACCCGCATCGTGGGGGGCCGTAGATCGAGATGGCCGTCACGGCCGGCGACGATGAGTTGGGCGTGGCCAGGGTCCGGGGGCGTGTTCTGCAAGACGGTGTCCTGGGACGCCGCCCAGTCCGCCTTGTGCAGTAGGGCGTCACTGTGGTGCGAGGTGGCTCGGACGTACCAGAACGGGTGCCCGGCGTGTTGCCCCCGCGCGCACAGGCCGTCCCGGAGCCACCTCAGGGGCATCTGGTTGACCACCTTCGCTGCGCCCGCGGGGACCCCCGTGGTTCGCTCGCGATCTGCGTGCCGCAGGAGGTGGAGGATGACCTCGGCGTCCACCGTGTGGACCCATGGTCTGTGTGCACCGTAGTGTAGGGGGAGGGAGGCGGCCACCCCCTCTCCGTCAGGCACCGTGCCCGAGATGGCCACCGCCCACGTGCGGGTGAGGTCGGCGGCGAGAGCGACGCTGGTGGCGTGTTTGCAGGGTCCGCCCCCGGATGCGTCAGAGGAGGTGTGTCCCCAGGCCTCCGGGATCCAGTAGTATCCGGTGGGGCTGAGCCACCCCGCGTTGAGGTCGGTGGAGTGCCACCGGACGTCGGGGTGGCTGTGGGTCAGTTGGTCCATGCTCAGCGCCCTGGTGTTGCCTGGGCTGATCGCCGGGTGGTCGTGCAGCCGGATCTCCGCTCCGGCGACCGTGCTTGCCCAGGACCGTAGCGCCGTCACATGTGCCTTGAGCCACGCCGGGCCCCCGCGCTGGTGTACCACCAAGTGTCCTGTGTCCTCCGGACGGTCCTCCAGCGCGTGCACCGCCATGTGTGGGTCGTGCGGCACCCCCGTAGCCACCAGTAGGGCGGTGCCACGGGGGAGTCCACGGGGTTCGGGCTGGCCTGCCCCCACTTGCACTATCACCCACTCGGCCCGGAGCTGCGCTTGTCCCGCCGCTTGGGTGCATTGGTCGTCTGTGGTCACCAGCCACAGCGGCATCGGCGCGTGGGGCCGGGGGCGTAAGGGCTCTGGCCACGCCACGTCCGCGTTGGGCTCTTGGTGCTCGCTTTCCGCGAGTACGTCGCGGAGGATGTACATGAGGGCCGCCGGCGGGTGGTACGCCGCCCCCCGCGTGGGGGGGGACAGGCCGTTCTGGCGGCGGTAGCCCCCGACGTGGAGGTGCAGGCCGTCTGGGGTCACCCGTGGGCCGGTGTGGGCGTCCTGCTTAGCCCTCGTGGGGTGGACGAGTCTCAGTCGGGGGTCCCGCGTGCCGGTGGTGTGGAAGAGGTGGGCCAGGGCATCGCGCCACCCGGGGTGGTTGGTGGGCCCTTGCTCATGGCGGCAATAATGGAGGTGTTCATCGGCGCATTGGTCGAGGCACTCCCGCACCGCCGTCGGCCACGGATCGTCGTTGTCGGGGAAGGGGTGGCGTGGCCCGTGGTGTCCATGCCACGGCGTTGCGTGTGGCACCGTCAGGCGGCACGTGTCGCGGTGTCGCAGCTTGGCGGTGCGCAGCGTGACGATTTTGCCCGGCGGGGACTGTAGTTGGACATGAGCCGCCCTGGGGCACTCGATGGGGTTGTACATCCCCACTCCCAGGGCGGCCAGGGCCCGGGGTATGCGCTGGACCCAGTCGCCTCCCGCCAGAGTTGCGAACTCCGGGACGGGGTGGTGCACCTCAGGGCATATTCCGTGCGCGCCGGCTATCTCCCAGAACATCTTGGTGACGCGGAGGTTGCGCGGTGGTGGACGAGTGTGCCCACAAGGGCCACTGCTGCCTGCTGGCACCGCGTGGGCACCCGTGTAAGCCCCAGGGTCCGGTCATCCTGCAGGCTGTCCAGCGAGGCGTCGAAGGCGTATCGTGCCCTGTCCTTCGCGACCTGGACCGTGATGTGGTCCAGGTGGCGTGCAGTGTCGGAGTCGTCGGCGATGAAAGGGGCGACGTACTGCGTCACCCCTCCGAGGATCGCCAGGATGACGTCCTGCACCACTTTCGGTGGCGCGAGGGTGTTAAGGCACCAGTGGTGCACTGCCGCCAGGCGTAGCCGGTGCTTGCGCTGCAGGGAGAACTCCCCGTCCGGCTGCAGCTGGAGTCCCAGGTAGGGGACGGAGTCCGCCGCTGGTACCCAGTACCACGGGTTTTCCAGGTGGGGGCAGAGGCGTAGCTGCAGGCCCGGGACCCCCTCCGTGGTGGCCATGGCGCACTTGCGGGGGTTGAGCTCCATGCCCATCATCCCCAGGTACGCGGCCACCGCCTCCACGCCCTCGACGAAGTGCTGCAGCGTGTGGGCCACCACCAGCAAGTCGTCGATATAGGCCTGGATGAGGCCGTGCTCGGCTCCTCCCGGCGGGCGCAGGCGGTGCCCCTGTGCCCTGAGTAGAGGCTCCAGGAGGAGCGCGTACAGCAGGGGGCTCTCGGGGTTGCCCTGCCGGACGCCGCGTAGCATGTAGACGGGCTGCGTTAGCCCGTGTGCTGTGACGATGCGCAGCCTGGCGCACGTGTGGAGGAAGAGCAGGAGGTCAATGACGTCCGGCGGCACGGAGAGGTGGCGCAGGATGAGGTGGAGGGCGCCGTGTGGGGCGGTGTCGAAGGCCTTGCGGGCGTCGAAGGAGAAGACGTAGTTGGGCCTTCCCCGCTGGAGCTGCCGCTGCGCCATGAACAGCGGGGGGCCTGTGTTGGAGCCAGGGAGGGCCCCCTGCTGCCAGTCGCTGACCACCCCGTGCCGTGTGAGCACCTCCGTGATGCGCTGGGTGAGGGGGCCCGTGAGCAGCTTCATGTCCAGCTGGCCCAGGGCTATGGGCCTGTAGTCGTCCAGTCTGGCAGAGCCCGGTACCTTGGGGCTGAGCCAGATGTGCGCGTCCCTCCAGTGCATCGGTGGCGGGGCGCCGCGGAGGATGGCCCGGTAGGAGTGGACCAGGAGCCACTGGACGGGTGCCGGGAGGGCCTTGATGAAGCGGGCCTCCACGTGGTTGGGGCCTGGGGCCTTGCCATCGGCCTTGTCCAGGGCGGACTTCAGGTCCTGCATGGAGTACTGCTGGACCTGTGTCCAGGCTCCCTCAGGGACCCGGGGGACGTGGCGGCCGAGGACCGCCTGGAAACCCGGGAGGTCCACCGGGCGTTTGTCATACAGTTCTCGCCAGAAGGCGCGAACTGCGAACATCACGTCGTGGGCCTCCGTGAGGAGCCTTTGGGTGTTGGGAACCCGCACGTTCCAGAGGCCTGACGGGCCTGGGGCCTCTACCTCTATGGCTCCCCGCACGGCTTTCCATCGCTGGGCGATGTCGGGGGCGTGGCGGCGCCAGAATTCCTTGATGGCGCGCTTGCGGTCTGCCGCCAGGAGGGCGCGGAGCTGGCGAATGTCCTCCTCGAGGGCGGCTGCTTGCCTCTCCAGCTCCTCCTGCAGCTGGCCCTGCGTGGTCGGGCGGA
Organism: Eutreptiella sp. 'Long Island Sound 2002'; assembly: GCA_964036045.1. Lineage (NCBI taxonomy): Eukaryota > Euglenozoa > Euglenophyceae > Eutreptiales > Eutreptiaceae > Eutreptiella > Eutreptiella sp. 'Long Island Sound 2002'. Next base: position 134,327,157 of record OZ038378.1, on the reverse strand, counting down.
ACCCGGGCGACACACTCTGCAGTTCCTCCGTGAGCCGGAGCGCCGCCTCGGACCGGATGCCATGCCTGGCCGCGTCCGCCTGGTACGCTGCCGGGGCGCGCGCTGCCAGGGTGTCATAGCGGAGGACCGCTGCCTGGAGCTGCTTTCCGCTCTCCGGGGGGTCCCCCTCCGCCGGGTCCGTTCCCGCCGGAGACGGCTGCCGGCGTCCCACCACGCGCGCCAGGGCGTCATGCGTCGCGTGGAGGTGTTCGAACACCTTGTCCACCGCAGCCGCGGGCATGGACCCGTAGTCGTGCTGCTCTGCGGGACCCAGCCAGGGCGCCAGTGAGGGTTCATCCTGCGCGGCGGTGACCGCCGCCCACAGGCAGTGTTGGACGGGCGCGGCCTCGGCGTCGTACGGGAGGAGGCGGCCTTCCGTGTGGCTGTAGGGGGTGGGCATCGCCGCGTGCCCCGCTGCGCTGAGGAGGCCCGGCAGGGCCAGGCGGACCGGGAGGTGGTCCGAGCCGACCACCTGGGGGTGTGCCATGCCGCGAGCCCAGACGCTCTCCCGCAGGGACCACGGCAGGAGGGGCTCGTTGACCAGGAAAGTGTCCACCCTGTGCTGGGACGGGTGGAGCGTGGGGGTCATGTCCTCCTCTCCGCCCGCCGCGGCTCTTCGGAAGCCGCAGGCTTCCCAGCCCGCTCGGAAATGCTCCGTGGCCGGGTTGGCGGGGACATCCATGTAGATGTTGGTGTCACCGGCGATGATCACCGGGTGTCTCCCGCCGAGGCTGCGTGCCGTGGCATACATTTGTATGTCGGCCCAGAACGCCGCCCGTCCCGCCCACGGGGAGCAACCTGCTTGCGGCCCGTGGACGTTGATGAGGGTGAGGCCTCCCCCGTCCGTGCGGATCTCCAGGGCCGCGGCTTTCCCGGGGACAATTTCCGTGAAGCTGAGCACCTCGTGCTCCGCCACGTACTTGCTGCTGACCGCGGTGAGGAGGCCCCCCCCTCTCGAGGTGAAGGTGGCCCCCGTCTCCGCCAGCCGGCTGCTGAAGTAGGCGGTGTACCCCTTGTCCCGGAGCGCCGCGGCCACGTGCATCTCCTGCGCCCTGGTGGCGATCCCCGTTTCCTGGAGCATGATGGCAAAGCCCCCCTCCTGGGGCAGCATGCCGGTGATGAGGTGCTCCTTGTCGGTGCAGGCAGCCGGCCCCCTGCGCCGCCGGAGTGTGTCCCGGAGGGACCGGTCTGGCGGCACGAGGCCGTTGCGCAGGTTCCACGAGAGGAGCCACAGGGCGTCGCCCGTCGTGTCCTCCTGGAGTCAGCTATCCCGCGTCGGCATCGCCGCCGGGTTCGCTGGTGCCGCCAGGGCATCTGGGTGCGCCGCATCCGCTGAGCCCGTTCCCAGCGGGGCCCACAAGGGGGCCCGGGGGACCGGGGGAGTCAGGGGGGCCAGGGGGGCCAGCCCCGCGGGGATGGACATGGGCCCTGGTGGGGCCGCACCGCCGGCCCCCGGGGCCGCTCCGGGTGCCTCCTCGCCTCCATCTGCGTGGTCGGCTGCCTGGGGCGGGGGGCGCCGGGTGTACGGGGCGTGCCACGGGGACCTCCGTGCTCTCCCCTGCAGGATGTTGGCGGCCGCAGCGTGCACCGCGTGCCACGCCAGGTGTTCCAGCATCGCCCCGCTGGTGTAGTACTTGTCCGCACACAGGGGGCATTTCGTCGGCTCCGTGGCCCCTCGTGCCGGGGGGAGCTGCACCGACTTCCGAATGGTGCCCTCCGCCGCTGGTTCGAAGGGCAGGTTGGCCAGCGGCACCGTGTGCGGTGCCAGCGTGCGGCCCGGGGCCGCCGCATCGAGGGCTCGCGTCGCGGGCGCGGGCCCGAGGCCTCGGATGGCATCGCGCTGCACGTCTGCTTGCAGCCACGTTTGCCAGTGCGTGGAGCCGATTTGGCGGTCGGGTTTGCTCCTCCACCGCAGGTCGTGGAAGGCCTGTAGCCAGTGGTACACCGTGGTCGGGACCGCCAGCTGGAGCTCCAGGTCGGCGGGGTGCGCCGCTGCCGGCCACACTCCCGGCCTCGCCGCCCGGGCGTTGTCCTTCAGCCTGACCTGGAGCAGGAGGGCGTGGTGTTCGCCCTCCCGCAGCGCCTTGATGATCATGCGTGTGCAGTCTGCCACGCGGATCACGGCTTCGGGCCCCGGCAGGCGTTCAGGGTCGCAGACGACGACGTGCGCGTCCGCCGGGCTGAACATGCAGACCACCCACTGTGGGTTCTGCTGCCCCCGTTGGGCCACCGCCAGGGTAGCCGCTGGGCGGGCGTGCGTGATGGGCCCCGCGTGGAGGTCCGGGACGTCCGTGGCCCTGATGGCGTCTCCCTGCCACGCGGCCCGTAGATGCTCCTCCTGGTCGGGGCTCCACACCAGTGCGGGGGGGTTGACCCACCCCGGTTCCTGCCTCTTGTTGGGGGCGCTGACCGTGTGCAGCAGGATCGCCAGCGGCCAGGGGTCCGCCGACATGTAGTAGGCCTGGGTGGGCCCCTGTCGCCAGTCGACGTGGGACAGGGGCGGGAATGCCCCTTGCCTGGCGGTGCTGTGCCAGACCGCCCATCGGCCTCCGGCCAGGACGTGCGACCGGTACCCTCCGGCGTGGCCGTGTACGATGGCTTGGTATCCTGCCGTCTGCAGTACCAGCGCCTCCCCCTGCTTAGGCCCGGGCGGGGGTGCGCCATCGCCCGCACCCCAGACGCGGGTGCGCCCGCGGAGTGTGGCATGCCACGGGTCTGGTGCATCGCGCTGGGGCCCTTGTATGCATCCCGCAATTTGCGCCGGGCCGTGGTGGTGGACGAAGCTCTCCCCGCCGTCCGCTAGCAAAGCCGCCGCGACGGCGTATAGTTGCTCCGCCGTGAGGGGCGCCGTCGGCTCGTGTGTCGCGGCCGGCCGTCGGGGCCGCGTGTCGCGGCAGGGGACGTGGGGCAGCAGCTGCGCCGGCCACGCCGCCACTGGACCCATGGTGACGGCCGTGACCGCGGACGCCAGCGCCGTGCGGTCCGTGGGTCTGTACTGCCGGAGTCCCGTGGTATCTCGGGTGAGGTGCCTGCAGGCTGCCATCGAGGCCACCGCTCCGCAGTTCGTGCAGTCCGGTTCGGCACCGCTCGCATCGTCGCCTCCCCACTGCTGTACCGTGGTGGCGGTGTCGAGCGGGGGGCCCCGCTGTAGCGCCTCCGGGCCCTGCCCCGGCGGGAGGGCGGGCGGGATTGGCTGCGGGTAGTTTTGCGCGCCCCGGCGCTCCGGGTGCGTGTGGTACGGGTCCTGCCGGCGGTGTTCCGGGGCTGCCCGTGGCTGGAAGAGGAGCTGGTGCAGGTACCAGTGGCCCTCCGCGGCGGACGGATTGCGGAGCGTTAGCCACTGTTCCACCACTCCTCCTGGGTGCGCGGCCTCGACGCGGCGCTGCAACCCCAGGCGGCCTAGGCGGTTGGACGTGCCCGCGGGTGGGATGTGTGCCTGCGGGTAGAGCACCCGCAGCGGCTCCAGCGCCAGGTCCAGCACTTCGTCGTTGAGCTGCTTCGTGAGGGCCGACGCCCTGTGTAGGGCGTGGAGGACCCCGGGTGTGGGGGCCGTGAGCTGTTCGAGCACCGGTCCCGGCGGGTACCGCGTACCCGGGTTCGTCAGCCACTCCCTGGTGTGGCTCAGTACGGCTTTCCACACGTCCCTTGTAAAGGCGTGCTGGGGGGCCAATGAGGGGACCATCCGTAGGAGGCGGTGGCACGCCGGCGGCGACCGCATGGGCTGTGGGGCGGCCGCCGTTATCCACCTGCACGCCGTGCCGGGCACGATCGCCCCCCATTCCACGGGCCCCATGCCCTCGGCATGAATCAGCGCCTGGCCTTGGACCATGGGGAAATAGGGGCTCGAGCGCCCCTTCCCTTCCCTCCACCGTACCCAGGCGGCCCCCGCCTGCAGGCTGCGGAGCAGGGCCACGCCGGGGAGGGGCGGCTGCGGGAAAGCCCCCTTGACGGCCTGGGTGGCGTGGGCCAAGGTGCCCATTGGTAAGTACCACAACGGGAGGGTCCAGGGGCCCGGCAGTGGTTGCGCCACCCCTGCGTCCCATCGCCACTCGGAGTCTGGCGGGGCGGCCGGGACCGTGCCCGTCTGCAGGAAGTGGCGTGCATACTTGTCGGGGTGCCGTTGGAGGGTTGCCGCGAGGCTGAGCCCCTCCGCCGCTGGTGCCACCGGGAGGCCGCCCCGGGGCCTGCGCCAGGGGTATTCCTGGTCGGCCGGCCAGGTGTGGAGGTCCCGGGCGATGTCCTCCGCGGTCCCTGTGGGGGCGTCCTCTGGTGCCAGGTGCCACATGACGGCGAGCACCGCCCATGTGGAAAAGGGCCACGCCCGCGGGGGGGTGTACACCTGGATGGTCCACTGTGGGCACGCCCGCCGCACGCGGGACACGTGGAGCACCCCTCGGGCCATGTCCGCCGCCAGGACCAGCACCATACCCGAGGGATCCACAATGATCCCCTCTGCGGGTCCACCGTGGCGGCCCCGGGTGTGCAGGGCCACCGCCGCCTGTCCCGCGTGGGTGACGCGGTCGACGGCCTCCTGGATGTTCACGCTGCCGCGCGCGGTCTCATCCAGGATCCAGCCCTGCGTCACCCCGTAGCGTAGGGCGGCGCGTGCGGCCGCGGGTTTCACCTCGGGCAACGCTCCGTCGTCGGCATCGGGCTGGGGGTGCTGTCTGGGGCACCAGCCTTCGCCGGTGCAATGGCCCCGTTTCCACGCGGGGCAGATCGCGGATACGCTGCCCGCCGGCGGCGCAGGCTCCGCGGGCGCGCCCCCCGCGGGGGGCTCCGGCAATGCCTCCAGGTCGGAGTCTGCGTCCGCGTCCTCTTGTGGGGGGTCTCCCTCGCCGTCTCTGAGTCCCAGCGCCCTGATGACCTCGTGTGCTTCGTCCAGCGTCGGAGATCGGGGGCGTGTCTTGCGTGGTGCCGCGGGTTCCGCCATTGCCATGTCGCTGTGTCTAAGAGCAGGGGGCGGGGTGCGGATGTCCCGTGGCTGGTGCGTTGGTGCGTTGGTGCGTTGCTCGGTGTGGGGGCGGTGGAGGGGCATCCCCGGGGGGGCGCCTTCCAGTGTTGCGAGGGGCGTCCGGTGTTAGGCGCTGCCCACTCCCCGGCCGCTCGTCCTCCGGAGCGTGTAGCCAGGGTTCCGCGACCCGCGTGTCCCGGGCGCGGTCGGTGCGGGCAGTGGACCCTGCACCGGCCCCACAGCGTGTGCCCTTGCGAGCCGGCGTTGCTCGCTGTGGGGGTGGCGGGAGGGCGTCCCCGGGGGGGGTGCCTTCCACCGTTGCGAGGGGCGCCTGGTGTCAGGCGCTGTCCCTCCCCCGGCCGCGCTCGCCCTCCGTAGCGTGCAGCCAGGGTTCCGCGACCCGTGTGTCCCGGGCGCGGTCGATGCGGGCGTGTGGACCCAGCACCGGTCCCACAGCGTGCGCCCTCGCGGGCCGACGCTGCTCGCTGTGGGGCTGGCAGAATGGCGTCCCCGGGGGGGGTGCTTTCCATCGTTGTGAGGGGCGCCTGGTGTCAGGCGCTGTCCCTTCCCTGGCCGCTCGTCCTCCGGAGCGCGCAGCCAGGGTTCCGCGACCCGCGTGTCCCGGGCGCGGTCGATGTGGGCGTGTGGACCCAGTACCGGCCCCACGGCGTGCGCCCTTGCGGGCCGGCGTTGTTCGCCGTGGGGGTGGTGGAAGGGCGTCCCCGGGGGGGGTGCCTTCCACCGTCGTGAGGGGCGCCTGGTGTCAGGCGCTGTCCCTCCCCCGGAAACTCGTCTTCCGGAGCGTGCAGCCAGGGTTCCGCGACCCGCGTGTCCCGGGGGCGGTCGATGCGGGCGTGTGGACCCAGCACCGGCCCCACAGCGTGCGCCCTTGCGGGCCAGTGTTGCTCGCTGTGGGGGTGGCGGAAGGGCGTCCCCGGGGGGGGTGCCTTCCACCGTTGTGAGGGGCGCCTGGTGTCAGGCGCTGTCCCTCCCCCGGCCGCTCGTCCTCCGGAGCGTGCAGCCAGGGTTCCGTGACCCGCGTGTCCCGGGTGCGGTCGATGTGGGCGTGTGGACCCAGCACCGGCCTCACAGCGTGCGCCCTTGCGGGCCGGCGTTGCTCCCTGTGGGGGCGGCGGAAGGGCGTCCCCGGGGGGTGCCTTTCACCGTTGTGAGGGGCGCCTGGTGTCAGGCGCTGTCCCTCCCCCGGCCGCTCGTCCTCCGGAGCGTGCAGCCAGGGTTCCGCGACCCGCGTGTCCCGGGCGCGGTCGGTGCGGGCGTGTGGACCCAGCACCGGCCCCACAGCGTGCGCCCTTGCGGGCCGGCGTTGCTCGCTGTGGGGGTGGTGGAGGGGCGCCCCCGGGGGGGGTGCCTTCCGCCGTTGTGAGGGGCGCCTGGCGTCAGGCGCTGTCCCTCCCCCGGCCGCTCGTCCTTTGGAGCGCGCAGCCGGGGTTCTGCGACCCGTGTGTCCCGGGTGCGGTCGATGCGGGCGTGTGGACCCAGCACCGGCCCCGCAGCGTGTGCCCTTGCGGGCCGGCGTTGCTCGCTGTGGGGGTGGCGGAAGGGCGTCCCCGGGGGGGGTGCCTTCCACCGTTGTGAGGGGCGCCTGGTGTCAGGCGCTGTCCCTTCCCCGGCCGCTCGTCCTCCGGAGCGTGCAGCCAGGGTTCCGCGACCCGTGTGTCCCGGGTGCGGTCGGTGCGGGCGTGTGGACCCAGCACCGGCCCCACAGCGTGCGCCCTTGTGGGCTGGCGTTGCTCGCTGTGGGGGTGGCGGAAGGGCGTCCCCGGGGGGGGTGCCTTCCACCGTTGCGAGGGGCGCCTGGTGTCAGGCGCTGTCCCTCCCCCGGCCGCTCGTCCTCTGGAGCGTGCAGCCAGGGCTCCGCGACCCGCGTGTCCCGGGCGCGGTTGATGTGGGCGTGTGGACCCAGCACCGGCCCCACAGCGTGCGCCCTTGCGGGCCGGCGTTGCTCGCTGTGGGGGTGGCGGAAGGGCGTCCCCGGGGGGGCTGCCTTCCGCCGTTGTGAGGGGCGCCTGGTGTCAGGCGCTGTCCCTCCCCCGGCCGCTCGTCCTCCGGAGCGTGCAGCTAGGGTTCCGCGACCCGCGTGTCCCGGGTGCGGTCGATGCGGGCGTGTGGACCCAGCACCGGCCCCACAGCGTGCGCCCTTGCGGGCCGGCGTTGCTCGCTGTGGGGGCGGCAGAAGGGCGTCCCCGGGGGGGGTGCCTTCCACCGTCGTGAGGGGCGCCTGGTGTCAGGCGCTGTCCCTCCCCCGGCTGCTCGTCCTCCGGAGCGCGCAGCCAGGGTTCCGCGACCCGTGTGTCCCGGGTGCGGTCGATGCGGGCGTGTGGACCCAGCACCAGCCCCACAGCGTGCGCCCTTGCGGGCCGGCGTTGCTCGCTGTGGGGGTGGCGGAAGGGCGTCCCCGGGGGGGGTGCCTTCCACCGTTGTGAGGGGCGCCTGGTGTCAGGCGCTGCCCCTCCCCCGGCCGCTCGTCCTCCGGAGCGTGCAGCCAGGGTTCCGCGACCCGTGTGTCCCGGGTGCGGTCGATGCGGGCGTGTGGACCCAGCACCGGCCCCACAGCGTGCGCCCTTGCGGGCCGGCGTTGCTCGCTGTGGGGGTGGAGGAAGGGTGTCCCCGGGGGGGGCTGCCTTCCACCGTTGTGAGGGGCGCCTGGTGTCAGGCGCTGTCCCTCCCCCGGCTGCTCGTCCTCCGGAGCGCGCAGCCAGGGTTCTGCGACCCGTGTGTCCCGGGTGCGGTCGATGCGGGCGTGTGGACCCAGCACCGGCCCCACAGCGTGCGCCCTTGCGGGCCGGCGTTGCTCGCCGTGGGGGTGGCGGAAGGGCGTCCCCGGGGGGGGTGCCTTCCACCGTTGTGAGGGGCGCCTGGTGTCAGGCGCTGCCCCTCCCCCGGCCGCTCGTCCTCCGGAGCGTGCAGCCAGGGTTCCGCGACCCGTGTGTCCCGGGTGCGGTCGATGCGGGCGTGTGGACCCAGCACCGGCCCCACAGCGTGCGCCCTTGCGGGCCGGCGTTGCTCGCTGTGGGGGTGGCGGAAGGGCGTCCCCGGGGGGGGCTGCCTTCCACCGTTGTGAGGGGCGCTTGGTGCCAGGCGCTGTCCCTCCCCCGGCCGCTCGTCTTCCGGAGCGTGCAGCCAGGGTTCCGCGACCCGTGTGTCCCGGGTGCGGTCGATGCGGGCGTGTGGACCCAGCACCGGCCCCACAGCGTGCGCCCTTGCGGGCCGGCGTTGCTCGCTGTGGGGGTGGCGGAAGGGCGTCCCCGGGGGGGGCTGTCCTCCACCGTTGTGAGGGGCGCCTGGTGCCAGGCGCTGTCCCTCCCCCGGCTGCCCGTCCTCCGGAGCGTGCAGCCAGGGTTCCGCGACCCGCGTGTCCCGGGTGCGGTCGGTGTGGGCGTGGGGGCCCGGCACCGGCCCCACAGCGTGCGCCCTTGCGGGCCGGCGTTGCTCGCTGTGGGGGTGGCGGAAAGGCGTCCCCGGGGGGGGTGCCTTCCACCATGGTGAGGGGCGCTTGGGGTCAGGCGCTGTCCCTCTCCCGTCTGCCCGCCCACTGCCGGGTGGGTTGCCGGGGTTCGTTGGGTGTGTGCGGTGTGTGCGGTGCCTGTGCCGTGCGTGTCGTGGTGCGTGGTGCTGCTCTTTCCTTGGTCCTCCGGTGCTCCCCTCTCCGGTGTCTCGGTGCGGTGTTGTGCTCGCCGTGTGCCCGCCGTGTCCCCTCCTCTATGTGCGCCCCTTGCTCGTTCGCTGGCTTCCCCTTGTTCCTTTCGCGGCTTCGTTGCTCTTTACCCTTTCCTCTACCCCTCTCCCTGGCATGCACTTTTTTCCTGCCTCCGCTTTGTTGCGTGTCTCTGTCTTTTTTCTTGTCGGCCCGGGCTTCCTCTTTTGAACCTGCGTAGGGAGAGAAGGGTGCGTAAGCAAGCGTGCGGCGGCGGCGGTTTTGTCGCGACACGGCACCTGGAGCTGGCTGGTACGTCATGCGACTTTCGTGTGCGACCGGCTTGCGTGTAGGTTTATCGCCCCATTTGCTCCCGGCTTGTTTCCACCCCCCTTTGGTCGCTACCTTTTCTCGTCGCCCGTTCCGCGCGCGCGGTGTGACGTGCAACATACCTGCCTCTTTCCCCACTACCTTAACGTGTCCTTGTCCTCCCGCCTTGTCGGGCGTTCGCTTATGTGTGACGACGGCACGACGCAATACTTGTCTAAGCGTCTAAGACAACCCTACTTTAACGCCCGGACGACGCAGACACGAGCATACGCTTCTCTTCGGGACCTGTGAGGATAGAACATGGGTGCGTGCACGTGTGTTCGTTGGGACCCGGCACTCGCCGGCGCTATGCTATTTGTGTGTTTGCTCTTCTTGTCCCCCTCCCTGGCTATTTGTGTGTTCTAACCCCCGCAACTCCGCGGTTGGCGACGTGGCACGACATGGTAACATACTTGCGTTCTTGGTGGCGGTGTGTGGCTTGTCTACTATTCGTTTGCATGCGGCGGCATACCTTTTGTTCCCTTTCGCTCCCTTTCGCCTCCTACATAAGCGGGCGTGCGGGTGGGCGGTGGGCACGTCTCGGTTACGTAGCGTAGCGTGGCAACATACTTGGACCCCACTAGTCACGTGTGTATGCTTGGTTTTTTTTTTTTTTTTTTTTTTTTTTTTTTTGTTGTGTTGTGCTTTACCTCGGTGGTCTTTTTGTTCCTCCCTGTTTGTCCCTTCATACCATGCTGCTCGTCCGCGGCGGTGATGGCCTTGCGGCGTTCCGGGCATGCGCGTGCGGGCATACCTTTCTTTCCCTATGCGAGTGGGGGTGAGCATAGGCGTTCTTTCGGTGCCACCTCTTGTTGGTTTTCCTTGCCGGTGCGGTTTTCGTTGCGCTTTTCGTGGCGGCGCACTTTGGCGTTGCTTATCACGTTACTTGTTTTGCGCTTGTTACGGCGTTACGCACACAACGTATTTGCACATAACATACTTGCTTTCCGGCGGCCGGTGGCGTTGTTGTTGCTTGTGTGTATTTTTCATGCACGACATTCAACATACTTGGGTACATGTGCGGCCTCTTGCTCTTTTTGTTGTGGTCCCCTTCGCGCGTATTTCCTGCATGAGCGGGCTTGCATTGCTTGGTCGTGTACTTGTGGTATATCTCCACCGTGGTGCGGTTCGTTACCTATTTATTCTCCTTGTCTGCCTCTTTCCGCGTTGTGTTTGTTTCGTTGGTTTTTCGCGGTGCGCGGCACATAACATACTTGCTTGTCGGCGGCCGGTGGCGTTGTTGTTGTCTATGTGTGGGTTGTTTTGGGGCGCGCACAAGTCCCTAGCGCCCTTTGCTAGGTGGTTTGGGGCAAGCAACGCTCAGTTTCTTCGCCGTCGCGACTCTATTGTTCGTCTTTTTCGGTGAGTGTCCTATATTTTGCGACCTCGCCAAACAGCGGCGTAAAATTGTTGGGGGGGTTTCTGAGGTCGGAAAAGACGATTTTTCGCATTATTTCTGCTGGCGGTGCGTCTTTTTCTCGTACTTTTGTTTTTCTTCTGCTGCGATCGCGCGATCGTCTTCTCGTCTATGAACTGATAGTCGTCCCAAACGTGATCACTCCAAAAATGGCATCTCCGGTTCCCATTGGACGTGGACCTTAGGCTTTTGCATGGAAGCAACCCAAAGCCTTAAGTCCCCTTTACAACAATGGTTCGGGTTCGAAGCATAAGAAAGCCATTTTTCCCACTTCGACCCTTGGAGCACAGCAAAAGTGGGAAAAATGATCAAAAGCCCAAAATGGCTACATATATTCCCATCGGACACCGGAGCGCATATAATATGACATATAGCGAAATCAAAGGACCCATAGTAAGCAGTCACAAACGTGCTTACTATGGCTCAAGTCCTCCCTTGGATCCCAAGTCAATTGATCATGCATATGGGTACGTGTGCGAAAGGTAGAAATGGCGCACGTGCCCACAAGGCAATTTTATATTGTAAGATGGTAGACCAGCTTGAAAAACCAAACAAGCTATGCACGATGTCTTTCGTGGTCCCCACGTTTCATATTGGCTTGGTTCGAGGGTCATATTGTCATAGGCTTTGAGAACAAGTCTTGGCGCCTTGGCAATTTGGGCCCAATCTTAGGGGAAAAGTCGTCTTTCCAAACGACCATGTTTTGGTACGCATTGAATTGCGTGGAGCCATCGTTCACTTAGCCCCAAAAACAAAAGTGACCTCAGGCTTTGGGTCTTGTGAGCATTGCCATAAGTTTTTTACGTTTCTTATCACAAGTACACAAGGTTGGCGTTTGCACGCGATAAAAACGTGAGTCTTTTGCGCCCATATGTGTCCCAAAATACCCTTGTAAGCTGATTACCAAAAAGGATTTCATATTCCCATGTGAAAGGGGTATGAAAAAAAGGCAAAAGGGAGAGATGTAGAGTTCCTATCGAACTCATGGTCTATGGCAACCATGAGCTCCGTTGCTTGACAGAAAAGCTTGCGCATCGATTTTGACCCAGACGCAACGACGGGATCTTCTGGTTAGTACACCGGATGAAAGTACGTGAAATATCCTACAGATCCAGCCGTTAAATGCCTTTCCAACCTCAGAGGTACATGAGGAAAAGTCAAAACAAGACATGCCACGGTGAGTCAGCGCCAAACCGCGCGCAGGCGACGACGGGCGGCATTTCCACAGCGGCCAGAAATCGGGTCAGAATGATCAAATTTAAACAATTTTCTCAAAGATTTGATCATCAAATTGAAATCATAAAATTTTCAGATCAATTTGATTAATTGGGAAGGTTGGGGACGGGATCGGTCCGATGCCGGTTCCCAAGGCTCTGGAGAAAACGAATCCCCGAAAATCAGAACGGGGAAGAAGCATGTGTGACGGGGAAGGTTAGACATTCATCCTATGGGCCATGGGTCCCGGGTACCGCTTCACCCCCTCCGTAGAGCAAACCATGGGGGGGTTTCAATCACACCCAACCATGGCAGCGCGTACCCAGGACAGCCGCTGGGGCTTCTCCCTTCTCACGCACATAATCGGGTCACGATCTCCAAATGCCACGAAATTCCACACCAACGGCAAAAGCTCCCCGAAAATGGATGAAAATCCCCAAAGGTCGACAGGCAAGGCCTGTAAGTGCATGTAAATGATGCTATAGTATGAAGTATCAAATGCCAGGTCCTGGCGGAGATTAATTGGCCACCAAGGGACGCTTTAACCCATACCACGCGCACGGCGTGCTGGCTGCAAGGGTCCCCACCACAGTGGCAGTGGCACACATGGCCAACATAGGCGCCAGAACGGCCCAGGCTTCGCAAGGCCGCAGACTCGCGGAGAGTCCCCACGGGTCTTTTCAAGGGCGCACCATGTACATATCCACAAACCGAGTCCTGAGTGGTGTAGCCGCACGAGCTCCTCCATAAGGGATCGGGCATCAAGGCTGTCATCGCCGTCGCCCCATTCTCACGAAGACCATTGGGGGGTCCCCATGCTCTCTGGGCGGAGGTGTGGACTCCTCAAACCACGAGCTTTCCAGGCAGACTCACAGAGGTCAGGACACTAAAGGTCACTACCCGACTGCGGAGGCAAGTCGGTAGGCTCACACTGCGACTCGTTGTGGCGGACCAAAGGGAGTTTGCTTCAGGCAACTGGGCTTTCAGCCTGGCGCCTTCAGGATCTCAGCCACCCCCACTCACACGAGCACAAGGTATCTCAGGCACAATCTGTACTTTGTTACTGGTCCGGACTGGACGATATGTAAAACAATGTACATGGCAAACATGCTCCCCTCCGTATGTCGGTTTGTGTCCCTGAAGGGGACAATCTGCAGCACTGTAGCGGTCCAAAAGGACGGTGTGATCATGTACATGGTGACACTCAGTATGATACACATTTTCTTAGGCCGCTGGTGTATGAAGTAAAAGCAGACAGCAATGGATGACGCACATCCTTCAAAATAGGGCAATGACACAGGCATTAAGGTCAATAGGCATGTAGACACGCTCCGGAAGGAGCACAAAACCATGCCCTGGTCAGGATAAGGCTTTGGTAGGGGAAGTGGTGAGACAAATGCCCTAGGACGAGCCACTCACATACGCTCACCCATGTTGTTGATCCTCAGGTTGCCATGGGACCAGACCACACACACATTCGCAGAGACGATGGCGGCGCCACCCGTCGCGCATTGTCGTATGGGCTTCAAAGCCTGAAGAGCTCAGAAAAATGAAGGGGTCATTCGCCCCACCAGGTTTCCCAAGGATGCATCAGGAGGTGGACTGACGGATGATAGGTGACAGTCCCAACGGTGGGGGTAGGCCACCCATCCACTTGGTTTGGACAGCATTCAGCAAGCAGGGGTGTCGCCGTCTGCTTGGGCCTCTGATCTCTGCACGGGGGGTGGTCCCACCTGGTTTCCTATGGATTGAGCAGGGGGGGGAGTGAACCACAACAACCTGACCATAAGAGAGACAGAGGGAGCAGAACTTGGTCCGTCAAACTCGGCTTTGGGAGGTCTGTATCACGCAGAGCTCAGAGCGACACACAACGGCTGTGTCAAATCACCTGATTAGGGGGCTGCTCGACTCATGCAATATTTCAACCACTCCACCGGCACAACATTGCACCAGAGCCCGAGAGAGCAAGCAAGCAAGGGATATTCCACCAACCTGACAGACTTGCGCTCGATCTGTCTATTTGGGACAGAGCTCAGGGCGGGGATCAGTGGCCCATGGCTTCAATCGCCCTGGTGAGAGCTACAAAATCAGAGACCTGGAGGTTTATCATGTGCTTGCTGACACACTCCGTTGCACAAAGGAAGAGACTGCTTCCCTGATGTCATGGGACAACCCATAGCCTCGTCAGCGCACCTTGAACTCCACTGCTGAAGGCGCGAAGGCATTCTGACGCTGGGCCAGGATCTTCTTGACGCTGTAGCTGACGTGCTCAGCGTAGTCTGCCGCCGAATTGGTCTCGTGGGCTGTGTAGTTCGGCAACCCATGCTTCCCACGGATGTGAGGCGCACGGGCATGGAGTTTACTTTGATGTCGCTCTCTGAACTGTGCGGAGCCCACCTTGAGGCGGGAGGTGCCCTCACCAATCTTGCGCACCACCTCTCGGGGCTTGAACCAGGTCTCGGTGCGGTAAGTGCCCATAGTTCGGGGTCTTAGAGCCCACTCTAGGTCAACCACCCTGAACTTGTGCGCTGTGGACTCTCAGGGCGGTCTTGGCTCGCACGGCGTGCTCCTTCTCGAGGTGCTGGCGTGTTCCCTGCGCCGTAGTGTCCTGCGGCGCAAGGAACTCCTCAGCATCCATTGCCATGCCATCACCCGACAAGGGAAGTCCCCGACCAAGGGGTCACTGCCAAAGGGAATCCTATTGAGGTGACAAGCCAAGTGGTGTGGGAGTGTCATGATGGGCCTCAATAGCTGGCCCCATCGACTAAACCAAGTTGCCGCGCACGTTGGTGGGCTAGATCTTTTGCAGTTTCTCAAAAAGCTGCCTTCCAGTCACCTCAGCTCGGCCATTGGACCGGCTGAGATAGGCAATGCTCGTGGCATGCCGTATCCCCAGGAGGAAACACGTGGCCTCGAACCAGCCGCCAGTGAACTGGGGTCTACGGTCGCTGCAAACGGTGCGGGGGACGCTGAAGACGGTGATCCAATGACAAATCATCATGACTGTCACTTGCTTGGCTACCAACTCATTCTTGCGCGCCAGGACGGCCACAACGTAGCCACTGTGCCGGGCCACGCAAAGGACCACAGAATTGAAAATTTGATTTCCAATCTGCACTTCGGGCATGGAGAAAACGTCCATGGCAACGCCCTCCATGGTCTGGTTCGGAATCGGAGTCCATGGGGCCTCACCTTTACCGTTCGAGTGTCAGGATTGCAGGCCTGGCAGACAGAACAACCCTTCTTCACCTGCTTGATGGCATTGTAGAGACCGATCTCATCAATTTTGGACTGCCGTTGCCTGTCCAAGGCTTGCTTCTTAACCCCTGGGTGCATCATGTGGTGGTGCCAAGGTCCACAAAGCCCCAACACCCGGGACTCCGGTACAAACAACTTACCGTTACGGTAGAGCTTGCCATCTTCCTTCTTGAGCCCCTTTGGCCACTTCTGTCTGTCTTCAGGGTCAGTCAGCGCCCGGTACCCGGACTCAAAAGCCTGAGACTTGGAGGAGTCATCGGTTCAGTGGCGCTGGAGGCACGACTCGGGGAAGAGGTGTTTGTCGGACTAAGCACCCTCTGGGGCGAGTACTCGGACCGCTCTCAGCATTCCTCAAAGGGGAACATCTGCAGCCGAGAAAACGGAGTATTTCATGTCATCTCCCTCCATCATGCGCTCCATATCAATGATCTTCTTGGCCTTGGCGTTCTCAGCCTCATTGCCATGGGCAGACACGACTGTCATGCCCTTGGCAGCATAGGCGCACCTGCTGAGACAGTCTGCCGCAGTGTTTTCCTTTCCCGGAACGTAGACCAACATAAGGTCGAACTTAGCCAAGGTCTTATGCCACCTGACGCTCTGAGAGGATGGTCCCGAGGGAGTGTTTACATGCTCTTTGTGCGGCGACTGCAACCTCTTATGGTCTCTGCACACCGTGACGGGCTGCAGGGCTATGTACCCGGCCCACTTACTGAGAGGCATGACAATGGCATATGCCGCCTCCTCACAAGGCGCCATGACGCCTTGTGAGGAGGCGGCATATGCCGTTAATGTCTGCCTATGGCCTTCCGCCAGGACTCGACTCCAGAAGGCAACGGGCACGTGCCTCCCATCATCCAGCACTTGCTCCAACGCCGCGCTGATCGCGCAGTCGGAGGCGTCTCTGCGCAGCACAAACCCTCGGTCCGGATCCACGAGGTCCAGACCGACTGCGGATAGCAGCGCCTTCTTCATTTCCTCAAAGGCAGGGTCAGACTCCTGAGTCCCGACCACACCGTTCTTGGACCCCTTTCTGGTGTCCTCCCGGTTGCCGTTGAGCATGGCCGTCATGGGGGCTGCATACGTGGCATACATCTTGATACACCCCGAGTAATAGTTCCCGGACCCCAGGCATGCCCGCAATTCGGAGACCATCTTGGGCTTCTCGCAGTGCTGTATCGCCGCTACCTTGTCAGGTAGCAGGGATCGCTGCCCGTTGCGTACAACGTGGCCGGGGGAGACGACTCCACTTACGGCGATGGTTTCCTTGTCACTGCTGCCCGTAAGCTTGTGCGACATCAGCAGGGCCAACACTCTGGCAACATCCCTCTAATGTGCCTCCCGCAGCTCATTGTATTTCATGCTGGGGTTCCCTGACGCAATCATCACGTCCTCGACAAAGAGGTTCACACAGTCACGCAACGGCTCAAGCAGGTTCTCCAGCATCCTCTAGAATGTCGCATTGCTGTAAGTAATACCCATCGGCATCACCGTCGAATGGAGGTCTCCAAGTGGGATGCTCATGGCTGTGTAGGCAAGGGACTCTTGAGCCAGAGGCATCTGGTGGTGACAATCTTTCAGTCCAATCACCGTGAGGATCCTCTGCAACGACTGCCTTTGCAGAATGTTGTCAGAGAGGGGCAGCGTATAGCTGTCATGCTGCGCCTTGCCGTTCAGGCCGCGGTAGTCAACCACCAGCCGCTCCTCCCCGGCCACCTTCTTGGGGACAATGAACCCAGGGGAGGCCCACTCGGGGTGACAGGGCTCTAGCCAGCCTGTGTTGCTGAACTACTGTGGGATCTTCTGCATGGCCACTTTCCTCTCGCCCCTGAGGGCGTACTCCTGGTGTCAGTACACACCGGGGTCAGGCTTCAGTCGTATTTTGCGAGCGCCGTACGTAGGTCCACGTACCGGCAGTGGGAACTCAGACTTGCCACTCAAGAAGGTGTCCCCATACTTCTGCCTCAGCCTGGCCCTCAATGCCTGGGGTCTTGGGCACTCATATGACTCCGCCTTGGCTTTGCCGGCCACCCCCGCGACTGAGCTTACTTGTGGGGTATGGCTCTCACTCGGCTTCGGCTCTGGGGCTCACTCCGAGTAGCCCATTGGCCAATCTGGGGCCTTGCTCCGGAGCAGATCACCGTAGGTGGCTCGATTTCCGCCAATGGGCTCGTCCTGGCTGGACATGTGGTCCAGTACTCTCCTGACGGAGCTGTTCTTGTCCTAGGAACCTGAGAGAATGGCGTCCACTTCCCAGCTGGCTTTGTCCTGGCATTCCCATTCTCGCTGGCCTACCCAATCATGAAAGGGTCAATCCACACACCCCTAAACCGGATCCAACTCCTCATCAGAGAGCAGGTTCTCCGATTTGCCAATGTCCATCGGGGAAACTGCAAAGCATTGCGGCAGGGATCCGCAATCACTTGGTTGACACACACGAAGTTCGTGGCGTCGGCCTGTTCCGCGTGCCGATCCACATAGTGGAATTCTGTTTTCTATCTTCGGGGTGGCAGCGGTTGTCCCTTAGCGTCCTGATAGACACAATCTCTCGAGCCGGTAGGACGACCTCGTTCAAGGTCATATTGGTCAGCGAAGCCACCCAGTCTTGGGTACGTTCGTCCTCGGTACACCCCATGGGGACAACCAGCACTGCCTTGGAACGGTCCTTGCCGATCTTCCAACCACCCTTGGCATGTCCACTCTCGGACAATGTATGCACATGGGACCTTGATGCGGACCGCAGTTCTTCTTGCATGCAGCATCCAGGGCGCTTCAGTACTTCTCATACAGCCGAAGATGGGCGGAGGCTCTTCAGAAGAACGCATCCAGGGCCAGATCCGATGCACCCAGATCGGCAACCACTCAGTTCCCTACTTCTGGCTTGACGCCGTACTCCTGTTTGTGCTGCACTTGCTGCCTTGGTTCTGTTTTTCAACACCAAAACCTGCACGATTTCATCAAAACTAGTAGGGCACTAATCAAGGACATCTTTCCGGTACCAGAGGCAACCCTTGAGACGCTTTGAAAACGACTCTGAGAAGTACACAAGCCAAACCCGGCAAACAATATGTCCAAACCATCAGTATAACTGTCTGCCAGGACTTCGCCAATTCGGAGTGTACAAGTAGAACTCGGCAGCAGTGGGCCCATCACAATGAGCGAGCCCAAGCCCAGAGCTGCATCTGGGTGTAAAGAAGATCCAGGTCACAGAAGGGGAGAACAAGATTCGCCCAGAGAGATACCAATACCCTTAACCACCGAGGCCTTAGCGGCCTGTGGTGACAGCCTGCAGCACCTCCGCCGACGACTTGCTGTCTGCATCTCCTGCTCAGCCTGCGCTGCATCTTCTTCTACGGCAGTTGGAGGCTCTGAGAAACAAGAGGAGCTAAGAAGGAGAATGGATGAGTACCTGCTTCACGAAGAGGAGAAGAAGGAGACAAACCACTCGAAGCCTCGGGATCCCAACCACATACGGACATGGGTTCCTATCTTTACTCCGGCCAACGTACAGACCTGGCCAACACTGTATCCTTACCAGGGCGACCGAGAGAGTCACCTTGGCCCCAGGGCTGCCAACAACTGGCCAGACCCATGAACTGTGTGCAGCTAATGTGTAGGATTCCCATCTCCCAGGGCCAAGCTATGGTGCCCTGGACTGTACGGCTGAACTACTGGCCAAACTACTGTCTGGGTCAGAAACTCCAGATGTGACAGCCCTATCACTGAACCCTTACCCAAGCCAGCGTTGGCCCCACCCTCTCTGGGATTGAGCACGCTTGCTGATGATCTCAAACGATCAAGCGTTTCCAGGTTGCCACCCAAGGTCCCATGCCCCAGCCTTCTTCATCCCCGTGCCAGAACAGTCCCCATCGCTGAGCTACAGGACGTGCCCGTGACAGAGACTGAGAAAAAGGGGCTAACAGCTCTGGCAGCGCTCGCTGGCGTACCATCCCCCGCTTCAGGCCTAACCTAAGAAACCGGAAAGAGTGGCAAACCAATTGGCCAGGCGAACATCCAGCTGGAGTTGCCAGAGTTTGACCCGAAAAACCTGCCCGAATGGTCAGAGGAATCTGCCGAGTTTCGTTTGCTTACCGGCCAATCTCATGTGGATGTGGCGACTAAATATTCTCTTTTGAAACGCTCATGCAAAGAGCAAGTTTTGCAGAAACAGGTGAAGCTGATTGTGAAAACCTGTTCTACATGGGCCAAAGTTCTCCAAAGACTAGAGAAAACTTTCCCGGTTTATGAAACAGACCTCAGTGTACGCACACAGATTGAGGAGCACCCTATGCTCCCTGAATTTCTTTCCGCTGCGCGAGTCTCTGAATATGTGTGCGACCTGGTGTATCTGTTCTCACAAATGACAATGGGTCTCTATGGACCCACAGAATCCCACCTGTGGCTCGTGAGTAAAATCCCTACACGTATGTGAAACAACTGCCGCACCACCTCAGAAAGGAAGAGTCGGACCCACAAGTACGATGACCTTGTGGACCTGCCCATCGAGCTGGCCTTTGAGAGGGAGAATGACTCCCATATGGAAACATTCCTCAAGAGCCACCTGGGTCGAGGTGTCACAGCTAGCCCTGGACTGTGTTCAGCTAATGTGGAGGATTCCCATCTCCCAGGGCCAACCTACGGTGCCCTGGACTGTACGGCTGAACTAGCGGCCAAACTACTGTCTGGGTCCGAAAGTCCAGATGTGACGGGCCTATCTGAGGCTGTCAAGCCAAAATTGGGTATCACTGAAACCTTACCGAAACCAGCCTTGGCCCCACCCTCTCTGGCATTGGGCACGCTTACTGATGATCTCAAAGGATCAAGGGTTTCCAGGTTGCCACCCAAGGTCCCATGCCCCAGCCTTTTTCATCCCCGTGCCAGAACAGTCCCCATCGCTCAGCTACAGGACGTGCCCGTGACAGAGACTGAGAAAAAGGGGCTAACAGCTCTGGCAGCGCTCGCTGGCGTACCATCCCCCCCTTCAGGCCTAACCTAAGGGAGGGGGAAGAGTGTCAAACCTATTGGCCAGGCGAACATCCAGCTGGAGTTGCCAGACTTCGACCCAAAAAACCTGCCTGAATGGGCAGAGGAATTTGCCGAGTTTCTTTTGCTTACTGGCCAACCTCATGTAGATGTGGCCACTAAATATTCTCTTTTGAAACGCTCATGCAAAAAGAAACTTTTGCAATAACAGGTGAAGCAGATTGTGAAAACCTGTTCTACATGGGCCAAGGTTCTTCAAAGACTGAAGAAAACTTTCCCGGTCTATGAACCAGACCTCAGTGTACGCACACAGATTGAGGAGCTCCCTATGCTCCCTGAATTTCCTTCTGCTGCGCGAGTCTCTGAATATGTGTGCGACCTGGAGTTTCTGTTCTCACGAATGAACATGGGTCCCTATGGACCCACAGAACCCCACCTGTGGCTCGTGAGTAAAATCCCTACACGTATGTGGGACAACTGCCGCACCACCTCAGAAACAAAGAGTCGGACCCACAAGTACGATGACCTTGTGGACCTGCTCATCGAGCTGGCCTTTGAGAGGGAGAATGACTCCCATCTGGAAACATTCCTCAAGAGCCACCTGGGTCGAGGTGCCAGACCTACCCCTGAACGTGGCAAATGGAAAGGGCCTGAAAATCCCAGTAGCGCGGACAAGGGTGAGTGAGGTTAAGCCTGAAACAGGTACACCCCCACTCTTCTACTGTAAGCCTGTCAATGAGAAGGGATGACCCTGTCATGCACCTGACTGCGACCATCGCAGTGGTTGTGTGCTGCAACAGCAAAGACAGCAGCACACTAAAGATTGGACAACAGTGACCCATCAGGATCATCTCAGGTGTACCATCACCTGTGGGTACGGTGGCAAACGCCGTCATTACGAGGACGAATTTCACATAAAAAAAGTGAGAGTGACAAACACAAACGGCAGGAGGCTGAAAGCGAGAAAGCCAAAACACCCTTCCAAACTGCCCAGAATAGGGACAGGGGTGGTAAACGAGGAGGCAAGGGGGCCGGCAAGGGTGGAACCCCCAACCCCCAGAGGCGGGCATCAGCGCCCGCTCTTTCTCACTCTCCTGCCGATGTTGACCCCAAGAAGGGCCCGCAGGGGGATAACGCCTCCCCTGAGGGGTCTAACTCCAAGGAGAGGAGACTTGCCTGCATGGCCAAATCCCTCACGGCTCCATGGGTCGATGTGAAATTCCCTGCTGAGGAGTAGGGGGGCGGCTCTGTAGAGGAAGACTTGGTTTTCTGGATCCTCGTGAAAATCGGGGATCAAGTTTTTCGAGCAGTGCTTGACAACGGCGCAACACTCTCTATAGTGGCTCGGCGCCTGCTAGAAACTTTCAACAAAACTAAGACAGTGGCCATAAGAGTAGGGGATGGGTGTACCATCCATTCCTTAGGGGGTGTCGATGTGACTATTTGTCTTGGTGTCGAAACTGTGACCGGACACTGCAGAGTGTTGGACACTGACGCCTTTGACATCGTCATTGGCACCGACTTCCTACGAAGAAACCCCCAGGTAAAAATGTTGTCTCTCCAGCGCCCCTTTTCTCTACACTGTGACTTTGGCAGTGGGCTCTTCTCCGTATCTTTGGAGCTGTCAGGACGAAAGGAGTCTGGGCTGCGCTACGCAGCAAAGACTAACTATCGTACTGAAAACTACCATTTGGCCCGTCACGTTCTTTAAAATGGACTAGCAGCCCTGCAGGTATCCCAGGATGAGATCCAGGTGGAATTGGTCGCGAGCCAACAACAGCACATCATGCAGTTGCATTGCTCGAGACATTTGATTGACGTTTTCCGTTTCCTCTGAAAAGCAATGGGCCTAGCGTATGCTAACCCTCCCTTCTCCCTGCTCGCGAAGGTTCTAACCAAAATCGCTTATGAGGAAGGAAGGGTTGTCATGTGCACCGCTGACTGAGTTTGTTGAGGTGAACACGCGTATTGACGCCGACTGCTGGACCAAATGACTGTGGGAAGAGTGCAACTCCCCGACGGTCCCATTTATGTGCCTGAGGATTATGACACAGCCATGCAGGCCCCTGAACGGGCCAGTTTCTTATCCATTGTTGATGGATCTCTCAACCCTGTACCGCTGTGTGACCTGGACCAGGTGCTACTGAAAGAGGTCAGGGCCGAAAATCGTGGCTTGACCCTTTTTTGATCTCAAATAGCGATCTCCTGAGCACCTTTCTGCCACACCTACAGGGTGTGAATCCCCTGATGGTGATCTGGAATCTGCCGCTGTGAATGAGGATGCTGATGACCAACTGTCTGAAATCGCCACCTCTATCCCTCCTGTTGATCCCAGCTGTGTTGAACTCAAACACAGTGCCTTCCTGGCGCAAATGCTGCTGGAGGAGATAGACGTAGAGTCAACCTCAGAACCCTGTTGGGAAACCTGTGCTGCACATGCAGCATACGTGCTCAGGTGAACCCGTGGATCAGAGTCCTAATGCTCTAGCGCAGCCTGCTTCTAATAACATGCCTCTGTCGGAGCATGAGACTCAGGAACTCCAACGGCTGTTGTATCTGAGGGCTGACGGTATTGAGCGCCAGAAACGGCTGCAATACCTCAGACAGACTTGGAAATCCCCCATCTCGTCTGAGGAGGAAGATGACAGTGATTCCTACACGCTACCTGACCCTGAGATACCCCTAGTGTATTCTCTGCACTATGGGCAACAATGTCCCCCTGAGTGGGAAGACAGCTCAGTACCTGCCGAAACGCCTGATCGGCAGTAAAAGAAAGAGCACAGTAAGGGCAACCTCCATGCTGAGGAGGATTTCCTGCAGAAAATCGACAGTCTGAACCTTGACCTCCGACTGAAGAAACTGCTCCTAGCCTATGAGGAGGTGGTCGGCGCACTGCCACCTCCCCTGTCCTGTAAAAAATCGGTCTAGATGGCCCTGAAACTGAAACCTGAATTTGAGAAGACGCGTGTGAGATGTCATCCCTATCCCGTTCCTCAGGAACAGGTTGAAAAAATCGAGCGCCAGATCCAGGAATTGGTTGATGCTGGCCTCGTTGAAGAATATAAGAAGGGGTACTACCCCCAGTACTGCAGTCCCTGCTTCCAGGTAGCTAAACCTGGTTCGACTGCCCTGCGACTGGTTGTTGACTATGGTGAGATCAACAAGAAAACCCAAAACCACTCGTGGAGTATTCCCAACACGGAAAACACCCTGGAGCGTAATGCCAAATGCCGGTACAAAACCAAATTGGACAAATGCAGTGGTTTCTGGCAGGTCGACCTAACAGCCGCAGCTCAGGAACTGCTGGCCCTTATAACCGCTAAGGGTTGTGTGTTTAAATCGAAGGTCATGCCTTTTGGTGTGGCTAATGCCTCGGCACTCTTCCAAGAACTGATGAACAAAATTTCGTACATACTGAGGCGCAGACCGCTAGTACAGGAGTTGATTTCCGAGGGGCAGAAATGGAGGCCAACATCGATGAAATGAGTTTTGGTACCAATACCCAAGACGACCATGTCCTTCTCCTCTGTGGGCTTTTCATTTTTTGTCAGGTAAACCTTCTCGAATCAAGCTCGAAAAATGCGAGTTCATGAAAGAGGAGATGGAGTATTTGGGTTTCGATGTGGGGTGTGGCTGGTGGAAACCAGCCGCGTCTAGGATGCGGCCCCTACAGGACATGCAGATTCGCGATTACCCTAAGAAGGGTCTACACGAAATGAGGAGTTTTGTGGGCGCCTGTAACTTCTCTAAGCGATACATCCACATTTTTACTTACTCTTCTGCCCCACTCACTGACCTAATCAGGAAAACTACTCCCTAGAGGTGGACCGCCAAACAGAAGGAGTGATTCCAGGAGTTGAAGAAGAAAAAAGCCTCCTTCAACTGCCTGGTTGTACCCCGCCCTAAGGGCGAGATAGTACTGATCACTGATCCCAGTGATGTAGGGGGGGTTGGAACTATCTATCAATCGCAAGAGCTTAACCCAGGTGAACTAACTCATTGCCTTTATGGCACTATAGGATTGAACCGTGATGGGTCTCTGAAGCAGGACTATCCTTCCAGTGAGTGGCAACTTCTACCACTGGGACACTGTAACTGGAAATGGAACCAGGCGCGTTCCAATTACAGCACCTACGACCAGGAGCTCCTGGCCGGTATGCTGGTGCTCTCATCCCAGTCCTGACTGTTGGGATCTAACTCTATTGTCTGGCTCTGTGAGCAAGAACCGGTGAAGTCCTTTCAGAAGGGCCCACCACCGGAGAAAGCAAAACTAAAACAGTGGTGGACTTATTTGAGGGAGTTCAGGTTGACAGTCCATCATATCCCTGGTATAAAAAATGAACTGTCTGACTGCATATCGCGCAATAACTTCGATGCGATTATTGGTGAGAGCTCTAAGGCTCTTGTGAAAGAGGCTTTCCAGCCTATGGATGTCCTGCTTGAACTGTCAATTTGCACAGCTGGAATCCTCAAGGGTTGGAGTCTAACGGACTATCAGTCAGAATATAAAGAAATTCTCCAGACTCTCAGCACTGGTCTCGAACCCCGTGTCATTGACGGCCACGAGTGGTAGAAAACTAACTAGTACCTATTCTACAAGGACCTAATAGCCGTGCCTGAGGCACGACTCAATCGGTATCCACAATGGTCCCATCTCAGCTCAGGGCACACTGGCGCTAATCACTCAGTGGAGTTCTTTCGTGAGTGTTTCTACTCTGGTCTAACCCTGACTGAACTGAGGTCCCGAATGCAGACCATTGTGAATGCTTGTGGCTGTCATGCCAGCAAGCAGAGCAATAGTAGGGATAGGGGACAGATTTTCAGCCTACCCATACCCTATTGTACTGAATCTCTTCTCTACGTTGATTTCATCCACGGCCTACTTCGCTTCAGCGGCTATGATAGTTGCCTAGTGGTCACCTGTGGCCTGTCCCGCTTCACCCGTGTGTTCGCATGCAATAAGAAAATCACAGGTGAGCAGACTGTGAAAATAATGTTCGAACAATGGTTCGAAGAATACGGAGCACCTAAACAGGTGCACTCTGATGAGGATGTACGCATCAGCAGTGACACAGGATGGTACAAACGAATGCTGAATGCCCTCAATCCAGAGGTAACCCCAGGTGTGCCCTATACCCACACGTCTAATCCTCTGTGCGATAGACCAAACCATGTGGTGGAACAGTACCTGAGAAGCTTGATGAAACAGAAACGTACCAAAGATTGGGTACGCCTCATGCCCTCGGCAGTGCTGACCATGAACTGTCAGAGGAGCTCTTCTACAGGCTTAACCCCGCACGAGCTGTTTCACTGAGGATGACCTGCTTGCTTCTATAAAATCCCCTTTCTTAAGGACTTCAAGAGCCGCGTTGGGGATTGGCTAGAACACAAGCAGTCTATGGCTAACCAGGCTGCGACTAACCTGAGACATATCAGTGAAATTGAACTGAGCCAAGGAAATTGCCTACGGCGACCCGCCAGTTTCAAGGTTGGTGACCTTGTTTTGGTTCACCATTCACGCCTACCCTCCTGGCCCCGCAACTGCCTACAGGACCCTCATTTTGGGCCCTATCATCAGGATATATGGATCTAGAATCCAGGTCAGGTGCAGTCCAATTCTAGGTGGTGAACTGCTTTGTGCTCCTAAGCAGTTGAGGCATTATCACTCCCCTCATGATTTGTACTGGGATGAGTGGCGCCTCAGCAACAGTGATGTCGAGCGTATCGACCTATAGAACACTGCCAGTCCTGAAGAGGCAGACGAACTCGAAGAGATGACTGCCCTTGAGATGGCAGTCGATGGTTACTACGTGGTTGCAGGTATTACCCGCCAAGAGTATAAACACTGCTGGAAATTCCTTACCCTGTGGGATGGATAAGGGCTATCTGAGGCGACCTGGAAACCTATGTCCGCCTTTATACAGCCAGATGGGAGTATCCACCTGATCTTTCATTCCTACCTCGTTGAGAACAACGAGGGACAGCTACTAACTCGTGCCGAGGGTCTGTCTCACCGGAAAAAGAAAAACTAATCTCCTTGTGCCTGTCTATTTACTGTTTACTAACCTCCGAGGGGCTGTCATCACTCTGGTGCTGATAGCTATCCCTACTCACTACTGTGCCACGACAGGTTCAGGACTCCTGTAGAGCTCCAGTTACGGTGAATGAACTAATGTAATAGGACACGGTGTAAAGATCGCGTAAGGTCGCGCGCACAGCTGCAGAATGTAGATAGACCCAGAAAGCGTGAATGATCTGTGATTAGTTTGAGGAATAATGGTATCACATTTTATTGTAAAATTCTATTGTCTTGACTGCAGATCAATGGGATGACATTACGTTTTGGAATTAGGTTGCTGCACGTTGCAATGTGTTAGATCTGCAAAGCAGGAAGCTCAATTCAATGAAGACAATGAGTACAGGAGTTCGAGAGCAAGGTAAATTTCATTACAATCCCATTGATCAAAGAGGTATTCCGCTGTTGTGCCGCCCTGAGGGCCAAGGAAAACCCAGCGTCGTGACGATGCCCAAGCAGCGTTGGGTAAACCTTTGTTCCCGTCAGAGTCGTAGAGAACGCCGTCGCCAACGCGTCACGCAGCCAGTCCCATCCGAGGAGTGCAGCGCTATGGAGTTCGCTGCCACAGGAGTAGAGCGCTGTGGAGTGCGCCGCCACAGGAGTAAAGCGCTGTGGATTGCGCCGCCACTGGAGTACGGCGCTGTGGGGGGCGCTGGAACAGGAGTACGGCGCTGCTCAGGGCGCCGCCACAGCTGTACGGCGCTATGGAGAGCGCCGCCTGACCTGCAACTCGAGGGAATGATTGCTATGGAGAGCCCCGCCTGAGGCAACTTTATTCGTAATGCACGTTTTGAACGGCGCCGCGAACCATGAAGGAGGGACGCCAGTGGTGCTTGACGAGGAGGTGCCGCTGAACTTTGCACGACGGCGCCAGTCACCAGAGAGGAGTAGGTAGTTTAATTTTTGGGTGCTTCTTGGGTTTTGTTTCGTGTTGTATATTCTTTCTCGTCGTTTGCGTCGTTCGCTTGAGCGTTCGTTGTCAACTTATTATTATTATTATTATTGATACTGCTTTTGTGGTGTTGGCCTGTGTGTGTACAGGTGATTGGTCAATTTTCCAGCCATTCAAGGCAAACTGGCGCGGCGCGGCGCAACACGACGCAAGGGGAAGCACGCACAGACACCTCTCCGTCACAGGTGTGCTCTGTGTTGCATGCCGGCTTCGTGTTTGCCTGTTTTTTTTTCGTTTTGCCTGCTGCCTTGCTTCGTGTTCGTCTTCCCGTGTTTCACTTTTTTCTTTCCCCCTTCTTACTGTGTGTGCATAGGACAGAGCCACACAAGGCAACACGAACGGTGAGCACACGCGGACACGTCCTGGTTACAGGCGTGTTGTGTGTTGCATGCCTGCTGTGTGTTCGCTTCGTTTTGTTTTTCTTTCTCTTTGTGTTTGTGCTCCTGCCTTTGCAGGTTGAAGATTCAAGATTCAAATGCATGAATGTAAAAATTCGGTACGTGCTGCATGCTCAGTTTGTGTGTTTTTGGGTGTGCAGTGTGTTCGTATATGTATATGTATAGACAGGCTTGCCTTCTTTTTCTTGTTTTGGCAATTTTTGTCAGATTTTCTCATTCCGGTGCTTTTGCATCTTTTTCTGGGCTTGTTTGTTTGGTTGCAGTTGCGTTCCTTCGCCTTTGGCAGAAACGCACGACCCAGTTTGGGTGCTTCTGCTTCCTCTTTTTTTCTTTCCTTTTCTGTTTGTGTTGTTAGTGGTCTCTACTTCTACTTTTTCTGTCTTTGGCCGGCGAGTGTCTGTTTGCCTGTTTTGTTGGTCCTGTGCTTAGCGAGCGCTTGTTTAGGTGAGACAGTAACCCCCACTGCAGGCAGGGATTGTCCTCCCGTCAAGGCGCCTTTAAAGCCTTTAGGTCTTGGCTGCCTTCTAAAGCCCTTCATTTTTCCTGACAGTCCTGGCCTTGGGTTGGTAAGGCAGGACACCTCACCCTGAGTTGAAGGGCGATTCTTTTGCTGGGGGTGGCACCTACTCGGGTCAGGCGCGTGATTCGCCACGGCCTCTGTTTGCCTGCGGGGGCGTAGGTGGACAGGAGTGTCACCGCTGCCTCGGGCAGCTTGACAGTTCTGTGTAGGCTCTCTGATTTTGTTTTCCACATGACCCGTGATTCGAGTGTATATCTTTTAATTTCTCTTGTTCAGTTTTTGTGTGTTGCCCAGTCTTTTTTTTTTCAGTCTTTTATGTTTCAGTCTTTATTTTCTCTCTGTCCAGGTAACTTGTACCATTTTTATTTGTAGCGTTTTTCATTTCTGGTGAGCGTGTGCGTGCGTGCGGGGTGTCATTGCGCTCACGCGATTTGCTTGAATTCAGCCTGTT
Source organism: Eutreptiella sp. 'Long Island Sound 2002' (assembly GCA_964036045.1). Lineage (NCBI taxonomy): Eukaryota > Euglenozoa > Euglenophyceae > Eutreptiales > Eutreptiaceae > Eutreptiella > Eutreptiella sp. 'Long Island Sound 2002'. The sequence continues at coordinate 134,298,873 of OZ038378.1, read as the reverse complement.
TAGTTTTTATTATCGATTACAGAAGTACGGTTACGCGTTACACAACAGGATATAATGATAAACATTTTTCAGGTTGAATGTCAGTGGTTTCGTTTGCGTTTTTATACATCGTGCGCAGTAGCATAGTTGTCGTTTGCGTGTTTGTAGTTTCTAACCTCTTGGTGTCTGTTGTGCAGGTCAGGAGGTGAGCAGTGCAAAGGAAGTGGGTATCAGCGGTGTTGGATAAAGATTGTTTTCAGGTATGACTGACGATTGACATGTCGTCGTTTTATTTTATATGATATGTTCCTCCGCCTTTGTCTTTGCAGCACAGCAAGTGGATATCAATGAAGATTTCGGGGCAGAACCGAAGTCTAATCAGGTGCAGGTTAATGGGTTTTGTAGAGTATTTCAGGTTTTTCTTTTTGCACTGCACGACTGAGATCAACAACGGAACCACCAGTCCACTTGCTGTGTATGCTGCAGGGCAGGCAGGGATTTTGTACATTAGCTAACCTTTTTACAGGCAGGGAGAAAATTGTTAAAGATTTTCTAACAGCCCCCTCTTTTGTAGTTTTTTCCAAGGGGCTTTTGATGCTGGATTGCCTGCTTAGCCATTGCTGCAGGCAGTTTCTGTTTGTAGGCGGGTTAGTATTGTAGGTTGCAGTGTAGTCCAGGCCCACAGTTCCACCCCCACCCCCACTCTAACTAGTATGTAGAGGTGCAGTACTTTTCTGTTCTGCAGCACGCCACAGTAGGTTTTTTGGGTGTGTGTTTGATTTTTTGTTTGACACCCTGTCTTGGGCTGTGTACAGCTGCTCAGCCCCCCCCCCCCGTCCTCCTCACTAGTGTAAAGATCTGAGTGTCTATTTTCCTTAGTCAGCCATTTGCTGAGGTAAACCCCAGCAAATAGCTTGGGAAGGGAGTGTAATAGGACACGGTGTAAAGATCGCGTAAGGTCGCGCGCACAGCTGCAGAATGTAGATAGACCCAGAAAGCGTGAATGATCTGTGATTAGTTTGAGGAATAATGGTACCACATTTTATTGTAAAATTCTATTGTCTTGACTGCAGATCAATGGGATGACATTACGTTTTGGAATTACTTTGCTGCACGTTGCAATGTGTTAGATCTGCAAAACAGGAAGCTCAATTCAATGAAGACAATGAGTACAGGAATTGGAGAGCAAGGTAAATTCCATTACACTAACTCCCACCCTCAATCGGGTTCGGCACTCCAAACACCCACACATCCGCTGCTTGCGGAGTACTGTTCCTGCCCTGGCTGTGCCCTGCAGTCCCATATTTATGGTCACCAGCGTGAGCCAGATGGCCGCGTATCAGGTTTGCAGCCACCCAGCGGGTGTCTGCCTTGTTGACCATGTGTTGCATGAGAAATGCTTTAATGTTATGACCTTGGAAAGCCAACGAAGAGCGGTGGCTTTCCGCTTCAGGGGGGAACGACAAGCAGGGTGCTGTGAAGCAAGATATGTCCACCCTCCTTGGGGACAAGCGTGCCCACAGTTAGGACCCCTGACTCGTCCAGACCCATGGGGTTCTACCCTTCCTTACAGGGCCACCATACCCCTACGTATGTCTGTATGTGTCTCACTTCACTCCTTGGCGTGGCCCCCGGAGACCGGGCTTCGCTGACCTCCGACCGAAGGTCCTAATCAGGTACTATTACCACTCCTATGGCGCCCAATTTCTGTGCTGGCGCCTTTGTTTTTGGGGGATACGGAAAAAGCCCTACCTACTAGACGAAAGGGGTGGCCAAGTGTGCTAAGGGCGTGCAAAACGCCAATTTTTCTAAAGGTTAAAAAGCTAACACACTCCCCTGCCAACGAGTAAAAGCACGCGGAGACCGTGACCAAGCTCGCCGACCTCATGCGCAGCCACGCGAAAGCGAACATGCAAACGTCGGCAGAACCCCCACTTAGGGATCGTGGCCAGCAAGCAACGCACCCCTTCTTCAAACCCCACGCCTCCCCAGCCCCGCTACCTCCAGTCCCACCCAAGCGAGCGAGACGAAAAAGGGGCGCACCCGCCCCGAACCAAGCCGGAAAAGCAGCGACCTCCCGACCCCCCACACCCCAACCGACCGGCCCGGCGAACCCAGACCAAGCATCCTCGTCATTCTCCCTCCCTTCATTACCACCACCCCACCTGGACCAGGCATCCTCATCATCCTCCCTCCCGCCACCAGCACCGCCCCCGCCCCAGGCGTACCAAGGATTCAAAAAGGGCGCGAAGGTCCAGCAGCCCTTCCGCAACGACCACACAGGCGACTGGATCTGGTGTGAGGGCACGATCCAGTACCGCCTTGGCGACCCGTGGGACAACGGGGGGGCACAGATCTGGGTGATCTGGCACCGCCAAAAGGAGCTAGACCAAGGCAGCAGCGCCCCGGACAAGCCAGAAGGCTACACCCTGGAGCTCACCAGCGCCCACCCCATCCGACTCCGCACCGAAGAGAACAAGGCCCACAGAGGCACCAAATACACTGGGGAGCTCCCCCCGGAGTGGAGCCAAGGCCTCCCCCCGCCGCGCCTACCCAAGCGCCCATCAGCCCGCAAAAAGTCCCCGAGCTGCAGTCCCCCTTCCTGACGGGGCAAGGGCCGAGGGCACAAGCCTCCACAGCCCCGGCCCGCCCCCACCGAGGCCACCGTCAACCTCCTCGACCGTCACATACTCCAAGGACGCCACAACCGCCCTCCAAGAGCTCCCGATGGCACAGGGGCCGGGGTGGGTTCCCGACCTCCTCACCTTCCAGGAACAAGGCCTACAACGCAACGACCCAACAGAAACCACCCCCATATATACCCCGGACTGGAAAGCGTACAAATGCTACTGGGACAAAGAGAACCCCCTATACGCCCAAACCGGCATCCACGTCCACCTCGTCCACCACCTCAGCGTCCCAGGGAGGCTAGGTGTCTATGAGGTCGTCCGGGACGGATGGCAACTCAACGTCATCAACACCCACGTCCCCTTCGGCGACGCCACGGAACCCTTCTTACAAGCCCTGGCCGAGGCATACCGCCAGATGGCCATGCTCGCCCCCACAATCATCATCGGCGACATCAACGCCGCCCCAACCCCGGCGGACCGAGGGGGACAGGCCACACCCCAGGACCAAGCAGTCCGCGACACCATCGGAATGCTGGGGCTCGTGGACCTGACGGCCAACCTCGATGGCCAACCATCCCACTTTCCCCACCAAACAGATGCCGCCCCATTCCGCATCGACGTATGCTATGGCGACCCCACCACCATAATCCGGGCAGAGGCCCGATATGGACCCCTCCCGCTGGGACCCACAGGCCATAGCCCCCTGCACATCCGCCTCACCATCCCCAACCTTCCCCCCAGCCCCCCAGAGGATGCGGACCAAGGCCTACCACCCCCCCTGAAGATGCCCCCACTGCATGACAAGCATGCCTGGTCCCAATATCACAGGGCCATAGACCGCGCCCGGCGCATCCAGCCAGACCCCACCGACCTACTCACAGCCATGCGCACGGCCGCCGTCGCCTGCGGCTTCCAGCAACTCCCCCACACAGACGATGACCAACCACCCACGGCCCTAGGGGACATGCTCCATGACCTCTGGCATGCGAAGCAAAGACTGGTGACCTTCCTCGACACCGACACCCCCCAAAAACGCGGCCAGATACACCACTGCAGGACGCAGATAGCCCACATCAGGGCAGACCTGCAGCGGTGGCACATCCACAGGCAACAGCGCATCGCCCAGGAACACGAACGGTATGCGCAACATGAACTCCCCTACAAGGCCATCCGCCACCTCAACGACGCCATGACCGACACCGGCCACCGCACCATCACCACGGTCGGGCAGGAGGACGGCTCCCTCAACAACGACCCAGCCACAGTGCTCCAAGCCACCCAAGACAGCTTCCTCCGGCAACACACGCCCACCCAAGACACACTGGACCGAGACACCCAGGCCAAAATCGACCGCCTCCCTCGGGTCTTCAACCACGCCCAGAGGAGGCAACTGGAAAAGCGCCCCTTCACCATCCACAAAGTCCAGAAGGCCATCCACAGTCTCCGGCAACACAAAACCCCAGGCTACGGCGGCCTCCCTGCGGAGGCATACTACCACCTCCCCGCCCACCTCCTCCGCATCCTCGCCCACCGCCTCTGGGACATCGTCACGGGGCAGACCCCCCTGCCACCAGACTGGGCAAACGTTGTCCGCCCCCTCTACAAAAGAGGGGAATGGGCAAACCCGGACAACTGGCGCCCCATAGTCTGTGCGGTCGCCCACCCTATCGTACACCGCTCCGCAACACGCCCCCCCCCCCGCTTCCCCTGACAGGGCGTGCGCTCCAGCCCACTGCTGGGAAGACGACTACGACGTCCTCCCGGCCATCCGACACCTACTGGCAGCCACGGCCCCGCGCCCACAAGCCCACCAGCAACCCACGGAACCGCAGGAGCCCGACCACCCCATGCGACCACGCTCCATATCCCCCGCGTCCACCGCAGACCGGAACGCGGAACACCAGCGAGAGGAGCCCGACCCCGACCGCGCCGCCACGCCCCCACCGCCCCACCCCCCCAAAAGGACATCTACGCCACACTGGCCAGCACCCTAGCCCCCATGGACGCCGAGCAGTACTACCAGTCCGTCCAACGAGACCTCCCTGCGGACCACGCGGCCCTCCAGGGGTGGAAGCAGGAGAAAAGGAACGACAACGAGTGGGGCACAGAGGAAGACCTTCTCTGGGAAGACACCTGGAAAGGCACCGCGGACGCCTTCCTGGAGGCAGCAGCCGAAACCTACCCCCGCCCGCCCGGGGACACTAGACACGGCCTCCACGCCCTCCTAGCGTTCCACACTTGGAAACACCGCCACACCGTCACCCTGCACCCCCTCGACCACAATCCACACCGATGGACACCTGAAGACGACGCCACAGCCGCCATCACCGTACAGCAAAGCCCTGAGAACCCGGAGGAATACCACATCACCTGGAACGATCCGGCACCCCACCCCCCCGCCTCCCCCACCCTCCCAGATGTCTTCGCCACCATCAGTGCAGAGCTCCAGGAGGCGAAAGCCCCACAGCAACTGGACGAAGAGATGCCACAGGCACCATCACCACCAACCACACAAGACCAACCCCGCACAGAGCCCCTCACCCACCCCATCACCACAATGGAGCTCCCCCCACAACACCGCACCACCCCAGACCGAAACGGGTTTCGAGACCTGCCGCGGGAATGGGCGGTCCACAACGGCACACTCCGATGGGACGAAATCACACCGGGCCTCCAGGCCATCCGCCTCCACTGGATCACCGAGCCCACCACCACCTGGGCACTACCGACGGACCGCCACCACCTCCTCCTCAACGTCCAAGGCGATGACACGATCACAGCCACGGAGGGAGACCCCGTAACAGCAGCCCCCGCCCACGCCGTCCACATACCCCCGCAAGCATCGTCGGCACCTATGACGGTGCATCCAGGCCCCACCCCATGGCAAGCCATCGTCATCACCTACCCCGCCCCCAATGACCACACACACACCTGGCAGCAACGGTGGGAGGACATCCGGGGGGACCCCCTCCAAGAACACCTAGGGCTCACACGCACCCACCACACCCTACACCCGATACGAGGAGTAGGCCAAGCACCACACGGCATACACGCCCCGGGAGTATGGGCGTACGCCACACCCATAAACCCACAAGCAGCGGAGGACATCACGACCGCCCTATCCATCCAGCAAGCCCAGACCCAAACCCCGCACCGCAACACCCAACGAGGCTACACCATTTGGTGGGCATACCAAGACCATGACACCCTCACCCCCCAACCGGAGGCCCCCCCTCTAGACACCAACACCACCGCCCTCCTCCAAGCCGCAACAGCGGCAGCCACACAGGTAGGGGCCCCGGAAACCTGGGGCCCAAAATACCTGGTCGAAACCAAAGTGGCGCCCCACGTGAAGGGCCAAGACAAGCCCCCAACACCGAAGCCGCTCCACCCCCCACTCAAGCCAGACCCGACAGAACACGCCCCCCAGGACGAATGGGCGACCCACTACATTATCCCCCACACCACCACCCGCAAAGACGACGCCGCCAATATCACCGTCACCCGCCACCTCCCCCACACCACACAGGTGTATGAGCTGACAGTCCCCAACGTCCTCGTCACCCGTCGCCGACACGACGAGCGATACACCATACAGGCGGAAGGGGCCGCCGCGACCACCCTGTACACATGGGCAACACGGGGGGACCTCCCACACCCCACCCTCCACCACACCCCCTCCTGGCCCACCCCCTTTCACACAGCAGACCGCCCCAACAAGAAGCCCAAACACACAGGTGTGCACACCCCCGCCCAGGAGGCCCGGCACCGACACGATGCGAGGCGCAAGGCCCGCGCCCTCCACGAAGACCACACCATCCCCCACATCGGCGCCCCCCCCCCCAGGGTATCAGATACCACCCACAACTGCACGATCACAGGCATCACCACGGACTGCCTGAACCCAGCGGCGTCGCGGGCAGACGCGGTGTAGATCAGCGAAGGGCGCTCCCACACACGGGCGGTGGCGCGCCTCCACAACATCCAACCCCACAAACTCCAGCGCACCGTTGGACCCTTCGCCGTACACGTCAGCCCGTACGGCATCGACCACCCCCGCTGTGAGCACCATAACCCGCCCTGCTCCACCCCATGCACCTCGCCCCTGCGCCAACCGCTGCCGGCCCCAACCATCACGGGCAACATGTACCTGGGCACCGTACCGGGAGACCCGGGCATATACATCCTGCCCAACAGGTCCAGGGAACACGCCAACCCCCTCCACGGTGTAGAATCACTCGCCCTGGGACCACCCCCACCAAAACACCAACACCAGCACATCCCGGGGGACAAACAGACACAGGCGCCAGACGTGGGAAAGAAGGCCCACCAACGTGCCCTGGCCCACATCACCGTCCACCCCGCAGCCCACCTACCAAAGGACTTCGGCACGGAGCGCCACATCGTCCTGGAGGGGCAAGCACACCGCATCATCACCGCCACCATGTACACCCTCGCCGCCCACGAACGCCACTGGGACCCCACAACCATCCCAGCAATGCCCCCACCACCCCAAGGCCCCAAAGATCCCGTCACCCCCTTCCACATCGATCAACTCCTAAGCCGCAAGGCCCCCCCACACCTCCACCCCTCCAGGATACCACTAGCCATCGCATCGTGGGACACCCTGGACACGCCCCCCCAACAACCCGCCATCCACATCCTCAAAGCCGGCGCCCAATGGTGGGTCCTCCACTGGGCATACGGAGTCCTCATGGCAGCCCAGGCCTATACCCCGGAAATAGACCAAGAAGACCCCCCACGGGGCCAACAGCGACTCCTCCAAGCCACCACCCTCACAGGCCGCGAAGGCGCCCCCTGGGAAGCCCTCCACACAGCACTCTACTGGGCTCAAGGCTCACCCAACGGCCCGGACACACCGGAACCCACAGAGGCCTGGTTCATGCAGGCCAAGGCCATGAGGAACTACCACCTACACCACCCCTTGGACGACAGCCCGGCCGCACTGCCATGGCCAACAGATCCCCCGGAGACCGTGCGCAAGCTCGCCGACATCATACGCAGCCACGCGAAAGCGAAAATGCAAACACCGGCAGAACCCCCACTGAGGGATCGAGACCAGCAAGCAACGCACCCCTTCTGCAAACCCCATGCCCCCCCAGCCCCGCTACCTCCAGTCCCACCCAAGGGAACGAGACGACAAAGGGGCGCACCCGCCCCCAGCCAAGCCGGAAAAGCAGCGACCTCCCGACCCCCCGCATCCCACCCGACCCACCCGGCGAACGCAGACAAAGCATCCTCGTCATCCTCCCTCCCACCAATACCACCGCCCCACCCGGACCAAGCATCCTCGTCATCCTCCCTCCCACCACTACCACCACCCCACCCGGACCAGGCATCCTCATCATCCTCCCTCCCGCCACAAGCACCGCCCCCGCCCAAAGCGTACCCAGGATTCGAAAAAGGCGCGAAGGTCCAACAGCCCTTCCGCAACGACCACACAGGCGACTGGATCTGGTGTGAGGGCACGATCCAGTACCGCCTCAAGGAACCGGGGGACAACGGGGGGCCACAGATCCGGGTGATCTGGCACCGCCAAAAAGAGCTAGACCAAGGCAGCAGCGCCCCGGACAAACCAGTCAGCTACACCCTGGAGCTCACCAGCGCCCACCCCATCCGGCTCCGCACCGAAGAGAACAAGGCCCACACAGGCACCAAATACACTGGGGAGCTTCCCCCGGAGTGGAGCCAAGGCCTCCCCCCGCCGCGCCTACCCAAACGCCCACAAACCGGCAAAAAGTCCCCGAGCCCCAGCCCCCCTCCCTGACGGGGCAAGGGCCGAGGGCACAAGCCTCCACAGCCCCGGCCCGCCCCCACCGAGGCCACCGTCAACCTCCTCGACCTCAACCATCCGGCCGTCACATACTCCAAGGACGCCACAACCGCCCTCCAAGAGCTCCCGATGGCACAGGGGCCGAGGTGGGTTCCCCACCTCCTCACCTTCCAGGAACAAGGCCTACAGCGCGACGACCCCCCAGAAACCACCCCCATATATACCCCGGACCAGAAAGCGTACAAATGCTACTGGCACAAGGGGACCCCCCTATACGCCCAAACCGGCATCCACGTCCATCTCGTCCACCACCTCAGCGTCCGAGGGAGCCTAGGTGTCTATGAGGTCGTCCGGGACGGATAGCAACTCAACGTCATCAACACCCACGTCCCCTTCGGCGAAGCCGCGGAACCCTTCCTGCAAGCCCTGGCCGAGGCATACCGCCAGATGGCCATGCTCGCCCCCACAGTCATCATCGGCGACATGAACGCCGCCCCCACCCCAGCGGACTGAGGGGGACAGGCCACACCCCAGGACCAAGCAGTCCGCGACACCATCGAAATGCTGGGGCTCGTGGACCGGACAGCCAACCTCGAAGGCCCACCATCCCACTTTCCCCACCAAACGGATGCCGCCCCATCCCGCATCGACGTATGCTATGGCGACCCCACCACCATCATCCGAGCGGAGGCCCGATATGGACCCCTCCCGCTGGGACCCACAGCCCATAGCCCCCTGCGCATCCGCCTCACCATCCCCAACCTTCCCCCCAGCCCCCCAGAGGATGCGGACCAAGGCCTACCACCCCCCCTGAAGATGCCCCCGCTGCATGACAAGCATGCCTGGTCCCAATATCACAGGGCCATAGACCGCGCCCGGCGCATCCAACCAGACCCCACCGACCTACTCACAGCCATGCGCACAGCCGCCGTCGCCTGCGGCTTCCAACAACACCCCCACACAGACGACGACCAACCACCCACGGCCCTGGGGGACATGCTCCATGACCTCTGGCATGCGAAGCAACAACTGGCGACCCTCCTCCACACCGACACCCCCCAAACCCGCCGCCAGATACACCACTGCAGGACACGGATAGCCCACATCAGGGCAGACCTGCAGCGGTGGCACATCCACAGGCAACAGCGCATCGCCGAGGAACACGAACGGTATGCGCAACATGAACTCCCCTACAAGGCCATCCGCCACCTCAACGACGCCATGACCGACACCGGCCACCGCACCATCACCACGTTCCGGCAGGAGGACGGCTCCCTCACCAGGGACCCAGCCACAGTGCTCCAAGCCACCCAAGACAGCTTCCTCCGGCAACACACCCCCACCCAAGACACACTGGACCCAGACACCCAGGCCAAAATCGACCGCCTCCCTCGGGTCTTCACCCACGCCCAGAGGAGGCAACTGGAAAAACGCCCCTTCACCATCCACGAAGTCCAGAAGGCCATCCACAGTCTCCGGCAACACAAAACCCCAGGCTACGACGGCCTCCCTGCAGAGGCATACTACCACCTCCCCGCCCACCTCCTCCGCGTCCTCGCCCACCGCCTCCGGGACATCGTCACGGGGCGGACCCCCCTGCCACCAGACTGGGCAAACGTTGTCCGCCCCCTCTACAAAAAAGGGGACTGGGCAAACCCGGACAACTGGCGCCCCATAGTCTGTGCGGTCACGGAGGTCAAAATCGTCTGGACCATCCTCCTGCGCCGCATCCGCCCCCACCTGGACCCCCACATACCAGCAAGCCTCTGGGGGGCCGCCCCAGGCCGGTCCCCAGACGAGGCCATCTTCCTCCAGGACACCATCGCGGACATGGACCCGATGGACCTCATCATCGCCTCCCTCGACGTCAAAGAACCCTTCCCGAACACCCCCTGGCTCCTTCTGGAAGCGGTGTGGAAACGCCTAGGCCTCCCCTTCTACAACTTCACCTCCGGCTACATCCGCACCCGCAAATACACGGTCCGCACTGGAGCGGGCCTCACCCCCTTCCTGGAGGCAGGCAGCGGGGTCCCCCAAGGGGGAGCAGAGGGCCCCTTCCTGTACCTTCTAGTGACACTCCCCCTGGCCCTCGCAATCGAGCAGGATTACCCGGCCTACGGACCCTACCCCCTCCTCTCCCCCCTGGTGAGCTTCGCGGACGACACCAACCTCACTGCCGCGCACACCCCACACGAACCGCATGCCCCGGACCCCGGGCCAACGGTCACCCAACAGGCCAACGACTTACTGGACGTGACCGTCTCCTACCTCTCTGACAACAACCTCATCGTCCACCCCACAAAGTCAGTGGCCATGATCAAGGGGTCTGCCACACCTCCCACCCTAGGGCCACAAGGGCCCCCCATGCAAGTCGTGAAAACCACCACCCACCTGGGGGTAGTCCAGGCCACCAACCCTGAGGACGCCACCCTCCCTCCCAAGTTGCAATCACACCTCGCCCATCTCCCCAGATATGCGTCCCCGACCACTAAGGCCCTCTCCCTGTCCCACCAGAGCCTGGCGTACTACCTCACCGGGGTCTTGAACGCCTCCATAGGCTTCCAAGCACTCCACCTGACACACCCCACCACCGCCCTCCAGCCGGCCACACACGCCGTGACCAAGGCATGGGCAGCACACGGGGGCTGGCCCACCTCCATACCCACCCGCGCCATCCGAGCGGCATGGCCCCACTATGGGGACGCCATAGGGGACGAGGTGAAAGCGGCCTACACCAGACACACCGCCCTCCTCCTTCACCGCATGACCCACAACCACTCACCGGAGGTCCGCGAGGTCACCGCAATCCGCCTCCAAGCCGCACAACGGGCCCGCAGCACATGCCCGCGCTGGGTACTCCACCAGACGGGCATGCCCACCAACATGAACAAGCGCCTGTCGAACCACCTGCGGCTTCTCCTCCCATCCCCACACCACGCCATACTCACCAACCACACGTGCCCAGAGGAAGGGCCACTAGCGGTCCTCTGTGGGGACCTCCACCATCACCCCAAGGGCACCATCCATGCCATAGACCTTGTCGGGGCCTCCATCACCGTAGTATATGTCACCCTCCCCCAAATGCGGGTCCTGCACCACAGCGGGGCACACCACACCCCCTTTCTACAGCTTCCCGAATGGCCACAATACCGCCTCTTCCACCAGTACCTCACGCCGACGGCACGAGCAGCGGGACACACTCTACCGGGCAGCAAAGACATGCGCACAGCCTACCGAGATATCACAAAGCAACACCCCCGACCCATCCCAGCGACACTGCCCTACGCACCCACCGGCTCGAAACACGAACCCGTCCCCCCGGTGACGGGCCCAGTCCCACCACTAACCCTACTACTGGCCCCGAATGAAGCCAAACCCACGCAGACCACCGTCATCCACCACGGGGCAAAATGGCGCATACCGAAACACCACATGACCGCCCGAGACCTACCAAAGGTCCCCCAAGATTCCCAGAGCATGCCACGCACATGTTGGGCCTGTGACCCCCAGGCATCAACCACACCATGGCCCGTACTACACCTCATAGCACGCCACCACACCCACCCCACAACCCACCTACCACCACAGGCCTACGCATGGATAGCCCCATGGTTCCACCGCACCGACACTAACCCCACGGTAGCATGGAACCCCGACCACGCGCCCAAATGGCTCTTCACCACTACACCCACATGCCCCCGCCCCGACCCGGCAGGGGTCGCCATCCGTTACAGCATGTACGAGCCAGGCAGAACGGGCAAGCACGAGCACCCTACTATCCGCTCCACCACTCCTGCCACACACCGGAGCACCGAACACAAACCCTCACATGCCACGACCTAAACCCCGACACAGCCTACATCCTCCACTACATCTACTCCTACCTCACACAAGGACAGCCGGAGCAGGGACTCATAGCCCTGTCCCTGTAAGGTTTTCGTGCAACCTATATTTTCGCTTTTTTCAGTCTATTTTCTTGATATATGTGTACAACCTGAAATCGGCTATCTCAGCACTGTTTTGGACAGTGTTGGTATCAGTCAATCAGGAATTTCTGTAGTTTTACACATAAAACTGAGTTTGGGTCGACGACGGCCAGTCCTGAGATCGCGCGCGCCGATCCAGAAATTGTCGATTTCTGACGATTTTTAAGATATTTCAATCAGTTTTAATGATAAGATTAATTCTATATCAGTTTTAGACATAAGCGAATGTTACGGCACCATCGCGACGCCGTTCCGTGCCAGTTTTTTTGGCGCAAGTATGCCATGTTCACCAGTTTTTATCAAATCGTAGGTAGCTCAGATCCTGAAGTTAAGTGCACCAAATGACAGCCCATCAGTTGGGCTTTGCATGCATATGCTGATTGGGTTTCCAAACGCGTCGGTGCACCGGCACCCCGCGTTGGGGGGAGACCCGTGTTCATGTTGTAAATATGCATTGTTTTGGTCATATTTCATTGTTATATGTCCCCCTTTGTTCATATCTTCTTAGGACATGAAAGGGACCGTTTCGAAATCACTCCCGTGATTTCGTCGAATGTTGAGTATGTTGCCGTCGCCTTGTGTGGTCGCCTTTGGGGTACATTTTTGGGTTATTTGAAGAAAAACTTGGATAAGTTTCAAGGAAAACAAGTTCTAAGTCATTCATTTCCAAAAATGAAAAGAGCAATTCAGTTGCGTGGTTAACAGTCCCCCCAAGCGAAGCACATCATCTCCAAAGGAATAGGGGTGTACGCCACCCCCATCCTGCAGCCCACAATCCCAGTAGCCTACCTCGCCACGGGCCTTGCCATATACGCCTACCTGCCCATGAACCCATGCCGCCTCCCACAACCATCACCGGTGGACTGGCTCTTCTTCACCAACGCCTCAGGCGAATCCGCCCTCACGCCCATCACCGGGGGGGCCACCCTGCAGCTAACCCACACCGGGGGACACTACCACATGGACCACCACACGGGCCACACCACCTATGGGGCCTCTTCCCACGGGGAGCTAGGGGCCATGGCTGACGCCATCACCGAGGTCGCGGCCCACCTACCCGCCCACTCCTCGCACATCGTCCGGGTCTGGTTCGTGGTAGACGCCACTGTCGACACACACCTGCTCCTCCGCATAGCAAGGCAACCACTTCAAAAAGCCACTGCGACGAGCCTCGGCACCCAGGCACTGCTACTCTGGAAAGCCCTTCGCAGCCTTCCCCCCTACGTCCAACTCCACGTCGTGAAACAAGAGTCCCACAGACACCAATACGGAAATGGTAAGGTCGACAACCAGTCAGTACACCAGCGCACAACACACCTACCAGCCCTCCAGATCCCTGACCTCGGCCGAAACCACACACACCTCCAACACGTGCCCCTGTACCCGAGCCCCATCAGACCCCGGACTGGGTACCAGAGGACGCCCCCTATTCCTCCCACGACAGAGCATACCACTACCCCAACCCCATCCAACATCTCGGCGACGCAGACAGCCGGGCGCACATCCAGGAGCTCCAGGACAGACTGCAAGTCCCCCTCTACCACTCAGCGCTGCGCCCAGCAAACGTCCCAGCCCACCTCCAAAAACGACGCATCCAGCTCCTCAGGGAGCAACTGCCATTCCTCACAAGGGTCGCCAGATGGCTCGCCCGCAAGCACATCCACGTCCCCGACGAACACACCTGTTGCCCGTGCGACCACACCACCACGGAGGACTGGGAACACTTCAAGAAATACCCCCTCCATACAGACAGGGACACCCTAGTGGGCTGGTCCCCGGCGGAAACCCTGCGACAACACGAAGGATGGCCAACCCACAGCCACGCACACCAGGCCACCGAACACCTCTTCCGGGACCCCCTGATCAAAGAAGGCACCATGAGAGGGGCAGTGACACAACCCCTGCACCGACACCTCACCAAACACACGGAAAGCCCCATGGAGGCAGTAGCACACCTCCAGCTAGAAGCAGTCCGCAGAGCAGCGGCCGAAATGGTACACCGCAAACACCTCCTGCTAACACACGCGGAGCAACTCACCGACCCCACCGCCAGGGAACACATGCAGCGTCTCATCCATTACCATGCCGTGCATGACCCAGACGTCCACTAACCCGCTCCGCGCCCCGCACGCGCCCCCCGTCTCCATCCACAGGTCTCCAAGGCACCACCACAGCGCCCCGAGACCCGTCTCACACCCAAGAAGCCACCCCGCACCGCCCAGTCCGGCCGAGCCCAACCAGGGCCAACCATCTATCGGCGTAGACGCGCAAGACCCCGGCAGCCCATCCAGCCCACCAACCCCGGACCCGGGGCACCCCCCCCTCACACCGGCCACCATCCGCGACCCCGACCTCCTCCGAGCAACCCTCCAAGACTGGGCCCCGACCACCCCCCTGGGCTGGTACCGCCTACAAGAGGACTGGACCAAGCTCACCGTCAAAGCCCTCCGGGACCTGACCACCCCAGGCAGCGGCCTCCACGAGACCATCGTAGACCTCGTGCTCTGGCGAGCCCGCAAACACACCCGGGGCCAGCACATCTGGATCCCCCCCATCGAGTGGGGCCAGGCCCTGACGCACGACACCGGCATCAACGTCACGCGTCAAGGGACCGTACGCCTACGACGGGCCCCAGCGGAGCCGGACCACCCAGCGGACCCGAACCGCCCGGAGCAGTGGGAACAGGCCACCGCGCCCAACCGCGACACCGCCCTCCGCGCCGCCGGCCTCCGCACCCCAGACAACGACCTCCCCCCCCCACCTACAGACAGTGACCACCCCCCGCCGGAGGTCTGGGTTACAGTCCTCGAGCGCGGCCTACTACTACGTGATAGCCACTACGGCTACGTCCCCCGGCCCGCAATGGCTCATCCAGGGGACAGACACCATGTTCGCCCCGGAGACTGCCCCACCAGGGGCAGTGGGGGACCCCACCACCCAGCACAGGGTCCTCAGGGGTGTCTTCCAGCCAGGGGACAAGCCCCCAGCCCGCGCCCTGGCCCAAATCACCTCAGGGAAGGCGGGCTACCACCTGGGGTTGGCCATGCTCTGCCTAACCCACTGGATCCAGCGCCGCTGGCCACCCACGGGGACCGTGCCCTGGGTTTGAGCCGGCCCCACCGCCCACACACAAGTCGAGGAAGGCCCGGACACACGACCAAACCCCCCCCCCAGACCGCAGCAGTCCCTCACCTGCGGGTACCACGCCATCCACAGGGTCCTCAACCGCGCGGGTCTTAGCCCAAAGCTAGCATACCCCCTTCCCACCACTGACCAAGAGGTCCACCAGATACGAAAGCTCGTCTGCGAAATCCTTGCCGCGGCAGCAGAAGACGGCAAGCTTCTCCTCCAAACCGCCCGGCCTACAACTGCCCACGCAAGCGCGCGGCAAGCGGACACATACACCGACACAGCACACCCCGCCGCATAATCCCCGCCCATGCCCCCCCCCTCTCGCTGCTCAACCGGAGACCCACACCCGCCCACCATCGCGCGCACCCCCGGGCCCCGCGACACGAGCCTCCCCCGCCCGCCCGAACACCAGCACACGCCCGCCACACAACCACCCGCCGGACACCCTTCACCGCCCCCCACACTCGACAACCCACACACATCCGCCGAGGGGAGCCCCGCGCCCCGCGGCACGCCCACTCCACCCAGTGGCCCGCCCACGCCCCCCACACACACCCCAGAGGACCCAGGCCCACCCCTCCCAGCCCCTGAATGCAGCCCACGCGAATTGTTCCCCCCCGCGGACGCCAACCCGGACGACCTCGGACATTGCAGGACCCGGGCCCAGCCGAGCCCAGAAGGAGAAGGCCACAGCACCGCGCCTCCCTCCCCCGCCGCTGCCGACCAGATTGGCCCGCCGGGCCGCCGGGTCACGACCGGGCCCCCCCAGCCGCCCGCCCCCAAACCTACAGCCCGAGGACATGCCCTCCATCCTCCCCGCTGTGGCCGCAGCAGAAGCCGCCGCCCACAAGCCCGCCCGCATCACAGCCCAACCCGCGTCCACCACCTCCTCCTCATCCTCAGCCTCGTCCACCTCCTCCACCTCATCCTCCGACCCCCCCCTCCCCGCCGCCCTCATCCTCAAGGCCACGGCGAAAGCCGAAGCTGCGGCCGCACGCACCGACCCCCCAACCCCCACACAGGCGACTCAGGCACCCCGGCAACGCACCGGGACGACCCCCGACCCGACATCGGCGCCCTCACACCTCCGGACAGCGGTACTCCTCAACCTGGAACCGGACCCCAACCCGGAACCCGACCCCAAACCAAAGCCGGCGCCCACGCGAGCACACACAACACCACAGACGCAACGACACAAACCCACCCGACAACACCCCCGCCCGGACCCTCGCCCAAGCCAGGACCCCCCACCCACCGCAACCCGCGCCCCCCTCCCGCCGGCACCCACCACCACCGCAGAGACGGCCATCCAGCACGACCCCGTCCAATCCCTCGTCCGCATTTTAAGATCGTTCTTGGTAACTATCCCAAAAATTCTCCGAGAACTTTGACTTCACAAATCCAAAAGACAATAGGAAAAACAGAGTGCACAATGAGCAAGTAGAACACCAATACAATGCAAAATGAACAACAACTTCACAAGGAAATGTGGATGAAGTGACTCGACGAAATCCACTTTCAATAATTCTGATAAACCCCTTGTTGTCGCGATCAATTAGAGAGAATGTAAGAAAACTTCATATTGAATCATCATAAATCCATCTCCCTGTGATCATACAAAGAGAATACAACAGGAATTAATATACCAACATATATGCACTGCATGACATGACGAAAGTCCAACATAACACGATACAATAGCAAAAAAAACATGCATTCTCATGACGATGCTACTCCTACTGATGGGCGGCGCACATGTACTGCAATGTGCGACGGCTTTCAGTCCAGACACAATTTAGAAACTGTCGTCTCACTCCTGCATCAATGCACTGTATTACTGTCTGCAGACAAAAACCAATAAAGCCACCTGGTTCACTCCGTAGCACAAAAAAACTATTAAAATCCTTCTCAGCTGTGCCAGCGTCTGCGACCCACGGTTCTGCGTCGCCTGTGATCTGCAGGCACCATTCCAGATGATATATGTGCCCTACCGGATTTTTACACCCCCCTCCCTAGCCCAAAGATCCCAGAAGAAAACTTTCTTGCGGTCTTTGGCGGAACAAGCTCCGAAAAAAGAAGTAGGGCAACAATAGGCAAACACACAGTCAACCGGCAGAGACCAAAGAAAAATCTGACGTTCACGGATACAGACAGTCCAGGTTGGGCCAGTCCATTGTGTCTGAGTCAGGACCCTGTCACTACACGAACAAAAAAAAAATCAGTGAAAGCAGGCAATCATCCCCGACGGCGCCACAATTAACGGCTGGACCCAGAAGCGGAGATCTTGCTCTTGACTCAGCTTGTGATGGCACGCCACGCTGTAAAGGAGAACAGATAAACGCGGAATTCACCATGCATAACACAGACAGGCCGTCGACTTTTGGGCAGGGGCCAGCGTCAGGAAGAAGTCCCAAAAACCAACTCCCACACCACACGCAAGCGCCTCACACTCCGTAGGGGTTCTCCAGGCGAAATCTGGGGTAATCCCTGCAACCTGTGCATAGCATCACCACAATCGGGGGGCAAGCGATGCCGGGACAGCAAACCCTCATGATACACGCACACATCCGCATCCCCAGGCCTCATGCCTGCAACCAAACTATTCTTCAGGAGTCCAGGACAGGTCACAGGCTGGACAGCCAGCACATCAGCACCCACCATGGTCAAATCTCTCAAACCAACATCCAATTTCTGGTCACGACAATATTGCAACCATTCATCCTGAATGTCGTGAATGAAATTATTCACAGGGTGCCACTCCGGCTTGGTGAAGCCCTCAAACTTTACCCTGAGCCATGGCTTGGCGCCAGGAAATGGACCCTTACGCACTGTTTTGCCCAACCGCCACTGATGCTCCAGCACACGCTCAACCAGGTACTCAGCAGTTTCAATGAGGCCGTCTCGTTCAGAATAATAATGCAGTGGTGGCTGAGTACCATCAGGGGAGCGCAAAAAAGGCTTCAGTCTCTCAGTGGAAAGCACCTGTTCGACACCATTATAAGAAACACGGTACGTGGACGGGGAAACCCGAGCCAAGATTTCTGCTGGACCCTGCCATAGCCTGTCAAGCTTAGGGTACAGGGGGGGCGACTCGATGCGGTTTCGCACCCAAACACGGTCACCCGGGCGAAGAACTTGCTCTGGGTACCCGGCCAAGAATTTGCGATAAGCCCTGTCATGTGCCGCCTGCAACTTGGCACAGACAGTTTCCCTCTCCTGGCTCAAACGCCTGAAAAAGGCCCCTGCATCCTCACAGCCATCCACATCGGCATATGGGGCTGCATCCCCAAACCCCACGGGGTTCCTACCGAACACCAAACGGTGGGGGGAATAGGGGGAAACAGGCCCAGGGAGGTCATTGAGACCCCAAAGGGCAAGGGGCAGCGCTGTCACCCAGGACTGTTTCCTGCCCTCCAAAAAAGTTCGCAGGGCATCAATGACAGACTGCACGGCACGCTCAGCGCGACCGTTGCTTTGCGGCCGGTAGATGATACTGTTATGCATCTCAACCCCACTAACACTGCACAGGGTATTGAAGAAAGCTGAATTAATGATGGACGCATTGTCACTCATAATCCTGCTAGGAAGACCCATGAAAAATGCGCAGCGGGAGAGAAAAAGCTCCGCCGCACGTTTGCTGGTCAGTCCCTGCTTTTTACAGGGAATTGCAACAATATACCCCGTGAGCCTGCACACAATAGTGAACACGTAGTCCACCATTTCCCCTGTGTAGGGATGTTTTTCAGGGGGGAGGTCAAAGAAATCCATGGCCACATCAGAAAAAACATGGGAGGGTATGGGCTGCTCGTGGCAAGCCTTAGGCTGCAAACCACGGCGCGCCTTCATAGCCCCGCACACATGACAGGCACCAAGCGCCTTAGAAACACGGTCAGACCACGCCTCTTTGGTGCCAAATGCACTGGCATGGCAGGTGTATCGCCTCTCAAACAGCTCCCGAGACTTAGAAAGTCCAGGATGCGCAAAACTGTGTACAGCCCGCAGGACATCATCTACAATACAATCAGGCACGCAAATCTTGCCTTGGTGTCGTAGGAAGGGTAGGTCAGAACTGGGATCCTGCACAACATATCCCTCCTTGGTGGGTTCTGCACACGCAGCCCGATAACGATGCTTATAGTAAGCATCCTTCGCATAATGCTCATGCCAATTAGAGTACAATATGCGACAGGCTGGCGGTATTTTGACAGCAGTGCAGCCAGCAATCATGGCATGTGCTGTTCGTGTGTACCCCTGTGTTAAAAGCTGTCTGGCAAACTGTTGTCTGGCCCGCACTGGTTGCACAGGGCGCCGGGTTTGGCTGATGGGCCCCCTCTTGGACGGGCACATACATGCAGTGTGTGTACACTGCTTGAAAACCTGACACACCTGGCCATCCAGCTCTGTCGTCTCCAGACTGCAGTCCACATGTGCATTGATAAGGTCCTCTAACGCCTCAGCCATCTCAGAAGTAGGACCCAGGGAACCTTCATCAGTTGAACACTGAGATACAGTGTCAGTGTCGGGAGGGGAATGCAACACACACACAGTTGAGGAAGGGAATAACACATCAGCAGAGGGGGAAGAAATGGTGCGCAGCAAGACCCCATGGTTTCGCTGGAGCCACGCTGCCACATACAAAGCACAAAAGACAGATGACGCTGCCTGAGCACCCTGCAGACGCCGTTTATCAGCCGCAAACTGTAACCTGACGGCCTGTACAGACATCTCAGGACTGGCTGGAACCACGTCACTGAGTTGTTCCAATTCCCACGCTTTCTCCTTGGCCTCCCACCTGGAAACCCCCTCCAAATCGGCATCAGACCCATGAAAATTGGTGTCGTCTGCCTCCCCTGCAGGATAAGCCCAGCGGCTTAACCCATCCGCAACCACATTGTCTTTCCCCGGTTTATAAACCACTACTATGTTGTAGCGGCTCAAAAACTCGTGCCATCGCCCCCTTCTCCCCAATGGCCCGGCCATGGTACAAAGATCTTCTTTGTACCACGACTCTAGGGATTTGTGGTCCGAAAAAATAGTCACTTTTCGCCCCCCGATCCAGCTCTTAAACTTTAAAAGACAGGAGACCAGAGCATATGTCTCCTTCTCACGAACCCCCCAAACACGCTGTCCCTTTTCCAACTTTCTGCTGAAAAAGGCACAGGGGACCCACTGGCCATGCTCATCTTGTTGCTCCAAGACTGCCCCCACACCGAAATCTGACGCATCCACATGAATGGCGTATTCTCCATCGGCCGAGGGTATGTACAGTGCCGTCTTCTCGCAGATGGCATCTTTCAACTTCGAAAAATTCTCTCGCATCAAGGGGGTCCAGGTAATGTGGTTGTCCTCCCTCTTGACCACACACTTGCCCTTAGATCCCTCCTTGCCAGCCACATGTGAATACTTGCCATGCAAGCTATCCATGAGAGGGGCGGCTAGGGCTGCATAATTTTTGATGTATATTGAGTACCAATTACACACCCCTAGAAACCCCTTCATCTGTTTTGGAGTGGAGATCATTGCTTCACTCCACTCCTTGATGGCCGCCACCTTGGATGGGGCCGGTTTTCGCATGCCCCCCTCTAAAATGTGCCCACAATATTTAACTCTCCCCATAAACATGTGGCACTTTTCTGGCTTAACCTGTAAATGGCACTCAGCCAAAGCCAACAAGAGTGCCCTGACCTGATGCTAATGCTCCTCAAATGCACGGCTATCTAAACGTTTTCCCTTGCCACGCTCAGTCGGCCGCGTTCCAGTGAGAATATCATCAATGTATGCCCGGGCACCTGGCACCTGATGGTGTGCCAGACACCAGGACACCATTCTCTGGAACGCTGCAGGCCCCACCTTGACCCCCAAAAGGAGTGCAGAAGGCTGTGAGAAACCTGCTGCTCTCCTCCAGAGGCATCTGGTGGAATCCATCCTCCAGATCCAGGAGGGTCCAGAGGTGGTTGCCTGCTTGGCTGAGGAGGGTGTCCTCGATTACCGGCAATGGGAACTCGTGGCCCTTGAGGCAGGAGTTCAGATACCGGTAATCGATGACTAACCTCCACTTGCTCACCCCCGGTTTTGGCACTAAAAATCCACGAGCCACCCAATTTGAGCGGGACTCGCGGATCCAACCCTTATCCAAAAATTCCTGACATTTCTCCTTCAAAACCTGCTCCCTTATACCCACTACTCTAATGGCCTTGCACGCCCGCGGCTCACTGTTGGGCAACAATTCCAACTTACACCAACCATGTGGTCCACGCTTGGACGCATTGGCTTCAATTTCAGCATATGTAGTGCCGTCCCGCCTAAACAGTGAGGAACTGAACTCCTGCAACAACCATTCCCTCCATTTCTGACACTCACGAATTTCCCCGTCGGCTTCAATGACTGACTGCACGCTTCGGTCTCGGGAATGGAACAGTTGTGATGGAGGGCCCTCAGACATTTGAAAGCGCTTCAGCTTTGTGGACTGAGTCACTGAGTCAATCCAGGCTGAAATTCGTCGACTGGAAGGCATATGCGAACCCTTGCAAGCCACTGTTGAGGAGGGAAGGGAAGGAGAAACAACTGCACTGTCATATACCGGCGTCTGATCGATAGTCGCCACGGTATTTGGAGGTCTGGCGTCGTCTTGAAGACACTCGTCAGCCAAAATTGATAGATCTGTGTAGTCATCGAACAGACAATGTTTGTCAAGGGTAGAGGAAGGAAAACAATCAGAAGGGGTAACGTCAACATGCATGTGAGAGGGTGAGTGCACAGGAATGCCTGACACATCACTGTGGGGAGAGGGAGAGTGCACAGGAATGCCTGACACATCACTGTGGGGAGAGGGAGAGTGCACAGGAATGCCTGAGACATCACTGTGGGGAGAGGGAGAGGCAGATAATGGCACAGGGCCTGAAAAGATTGCAGTTTCAAGCATATCATCACAATCAGGCAAAGGGAGCTGTCCATCCCGTGCCAACCGAGCGACAGTGGCCTTCCAGACCTTCCTGGGCTGTCCCAGCGGTCGTTTGGGCCTCCCCACAATTATCTTGGGGCTCTTTTTTTGCTGTACCTGTGGCGACATCCAATCAGTTGCGTTCATGCCTTCCTGATGACGTCCCAGAGCATCAAACAACACCACACGTGTATGAATGTTGTGTTCTTGGGTATGCTGTACACCCCATCGATCTACCCATATTGACTCACCCCTTGGCAGGTCCCACCAGTCCACTGCTATCTCACCCAGAGCCCAAAACCACGGCTCCTTGCTTCGTACTGGTACTACTGCCACACCTCTACTCCCTTCCCAGTACACCTTCTCAATGGCCATCTGCATGTCATTGACAAGGGGATGCAGAAACAAAGTCTCATTCCCCCACGGTATATACAATCCTCTCTTCTTCCCTTTATCATCCCCCTTATGCAACTGCAATCGGGTGGACTCATCCCACGGCTCACACGTGGGTACAAACTCAGATCCAGCCCAATTCAAAATGCACTGTCTCCAATCGGGGGTCAGCACATATTGGCCTGTTCGAAAACAATGAGATCTCAGTCCCATACGGGATTTGATTTTGGCTATGGAAACGCCTCTCGTAGTGGCATCCTTCCTCAACCTATAAGCACGACGATGGTGCAACCTAACTGCATGATGTGACGTCATAGATAGACGTTCCTGATGTAAAGATCGAATCTTGGCGCCAATAAAGATTGAATCTGAGATCTGTGCTGTATTCCGTCCGCTGGGTCCATTCCAGACCCAGAATCGGCTTTCGGGTTGGAGATCGTCTCCACACCTCGGGCAATGTCTGCTGCTGCAGCCACACCTGGCACAGGTGAGGGACCGCTGGTCTCCAGTGAGGTGGGCCCTGTCAGTATTTGGTCCACACTATCAACCTGTTGACCTATATGGTTCCTCCAGAAGCCAAAGCCACCCATAAATTCAGGTGGGGGCTCTTCATCACCCAAGGATCCCTCGTCCTCAGAAAATGGTTCCGATCCTGGGTTACTTTCAGCTTCCACTGTAGGTATTGGGTTGTGTGTCACACACTCATCACCTGCATCCCATTTATTCAGGAAATACTGGACATTCATCATGAATGCGATAGCCTCCGTGGGTGTTGGGGGAGAAAATTCAGAATCATGGGAGTCAAGACAGGCAAACGACTCCCGCAAGTCCATCTCCGACTGTATATGTGCTATAATATCACCCATGGGTGGCTGCGGCCTAGCCGTGCCAACATGCACAGGGTGGGTATGCTGGGGTGGAACGTCAGGTATCCTAATAGGTAATAGCATCAGCGCTGCTACAATATAGCAACAAGCAGCCGACCTAATGGTCTGGCTGGTCAGGGCCTCCTCAATACGGCCTATCACTGTCATATTCTGACACTTCTGTCTTCTTGGCAAACCGTCTGTCGACCTGGATGCCTGTGGGGGCACCTGACAGTAATTCTGAGACCTGTATGTAAAGGCCAAGAAATGACTGATGAGAACCAGGGCCTGCACCAGGATATACATATCGTTGCGCAGGGCTTGTGCCCCACCCAAAGGGGGCTGGTCCCCAGTGTAAGATGACTGTAAAGGAGGCCACCCAATCAGGGCCAAACCTGTAGTCTGTATAGAATCCTCACAGGGGACTTCATATACATTGCCAAGATCCACTCCTGTCTGTGGATTGAATATCACTACGTTCCCTACAATCTCAGACTGCTGTGCTGGAGTACCCTTCTGAGCACTCCGATCCACAGAGTTGTCAGTATCCGGAAGGTCCAGAGCAAATGCATCATGCACATGTATGGGTATATGTGCTATTGGCATATCATGGATACCTTGATGTACAAAGCCGGTCGAGGTGCTGAACTCAGTCACTTCTCCACGGGTTTCTGTCATCGTATGGGTAGTCCACTTCAACTCTTCTTCAAAGGCCAATTGGCCCTGAGAAGGCAACAATGCCAGACCATATCGGGTTAAGAAAGGGTACCCCAGGATCACCCGGGGTCCCACAGAGGCAAGATGCAAAAATGCATTTACACACCGTGCCACTACCACTCCTGCGCAGGTGTGTACAGGCAGCAAAAAAGTCACCCTGACGCCTAACTTACCTCCCTCCAACTCCATATTGCCTGCCCCCAACAAACGAAACTGCACATCAGCAGCCTCACAATACTTCTTATCTATCAGCTCCCAGCCAATGACACCGAGAATCTCACATCCCGTGTCAATCAATGACTGAAGCAGGTATGGGCCCGCCTCAGGATACTTATCCAGCTGGTATCGGGCCTGTAGTATGATGCCCCGCCGCGTCTTGCGACAAATCCCAGGACGGGGTTCCCTGAGGACCTCTATCTCCTCACCCTGTAACTCAATATGCTGCACATATGCACTTTTCCACGTTGCCTCATAGTCCACCCGTATGGGGGGGCGCCTATGTGACAGTGGACCGCCCAATACACACTGTCCACGCCTCTACTTCTTAAAGCGGCGCTTATATTCCTCAGCCTTCTCAGGATAGGAAATAAAACAGTCTTCAGGCCTGTGATTTGTTTTACCACAACCTGGAGTAGGGCAAGGGGGGTAACCTTTCTTGGGAGGGGGCTTACCCCTGTCCGCTGGAGACCTGTTGGGTCCTCCTCCTGTATCTTGACGTGTAGGAGGAGTCCTGAGCTTCTCCAACAGCGTTTTGGGCACCCTTACACCCTTAGGAATGAGCTCAGGGTGTTTAACCCAGCAATCCTTGACCATGTGTCCAGTGCGGCCGCAACGATGACATGTGACGTCCTTTTTTTATCCATCAGTGCAAGCACTTGGGCCTCATCAGGCTCAAACTCTGTGGGCAGTGAGGCAACAGGAATACCTTCCCCTGACTCTGAACCCTGAATTTGTTGGACCCTGCCATGACCCTGGTGATTGCGCCGGCGCCAATGGTCCTGCTTATTGTGTGCAGCATCACGGGCCATCAGTTCTGTCATAAGCACCTGGAAAATCTCCAAATAGTTATGCTCCTTACCTTTTCTTCTCTCTTCAAGGTAGAGCTTATAAATAAAGTTCTCCTGCCGTGGGCCCAGTGCATCCAGAAATTGGTCCCTAGCGCCCTGATGGGTTACACCACCTTTAACCTGGCTTCCATAGTAGAGCCAATCGTCCATAAAACCTGCAGCATCCAGTGCAGTGGGTTTGGCAGGCAGTTCAAGTGCTTTCCACTTGTCGGATATGACATCTGGGTTTGCACGCCTGTCAACCTCATCGAAGACTAACTTCTCCAGCGCTGCATAGCCACGACGCCGCCGATCGATGCGCTTCCCAAAACTATTGGCTAGATCCTTGGGGATGGCTGCCCGCAGCACCCGGCGCCTGACTGCATCTCCTAGGGCCCTGCCAACATCATTATCCCACACCAAATAGGACTCCTTCCACTCTACACCGGCCTCCCCTTTTCCATCCCAATGTGGCACAGTCATCAATGCCTGGGTCTCTGTGAGCGATTTAGGGTCCAAATACGGCGTGGCCGATGTGCCATACAAACCTGGACCAGGAATTCCTTGATGAAATGAATCCTTAACATCTGTGGTTCCCTCATCCTCCTCACGAGGTCGTACCTCAGCAAATGCTGCCCCAAAAGAAGGAATCCCTGTGGGCTTCACTTTAGGTAGCTGGGTCTCATCCTTAAAGTCCAATGGCGAGAAGGGATTAAAAAATAAATCATCATCGAAAAATCGAACGTCCAATCCCTTACAATGACGCCAATCACCCTGTGGATTAGCGTGGGGAGGAGAAGAACCGGTATGCGTTGTTGGATTGTTCACTTCCACACTTGACCGGCTGTGATAAGATTCCCCTTGTGGGCATGATCGCTTTGGATCGCTATGTGAAGGAAGGTTGGGCCTGATCCTGAATCTGTGTGGCATGCCATGGAGGTGCATATGGAGTGTGAACCTGAGCTGTCCCAGCGCTCTTGGAGGTAACTCCTCGTCGCTCATTTGAGACGAACTTCTTGCCGTGCTGTACTTCTTGAGCACGAAGTTCGTCATATTGTAGATCTGGGGGACCAGATGGGATGTAAGCACAATTGGGTGACAAGGGGTTACCCTTCGCATCCACTCCAAACGTAACTGACCCTGATGGCTGTGATTCTCGCCGCGCACTTGAAGAATGCATTGATGTCAAGTGTGCATCAAATTCCCCTTTGAGTGATCAATGATTCTCAATGGAATCCATTAATTCACCACGTAATGACGCACAATCTTGTAAGCATCCCAACACATCAACCTGTGCCTTGGAAGATTTATCCTTAGCAACCCTACATAGGTTGTGCAATTTAGCTAAGTCAATCCTATCAATGGCCTCACTCGGTACTTTGGGAGATGGATTTGTACCCCGAGGACTCACCGAAGACTGCTTGGCACGCACATGTTGCAACAAGGATTCATTGGCCTCTGAATCTATCCTAAGCTTGGCCAGGCTCAACTTGAGCTCACTGAATTCCGTCAAGTGTCCCTTAAAACGTATGGATAGTTGATTGAGTTGGGGTGCATGCTGTGTATCATACGCAAGGAAACGTTCCTCCAATGCACTCAAAGATTGATGCACACTGTCAAAATGTACCTTCAGCACCTGGATCTCAGCCGCTAAAGATGCAACTTGAATCAAAACACCATCACCAGGTGCTTTCATGGGAGAAGAGCGTTGTACGCCACGCTTATTCTCCAATGTCTCAATGCGTGCAACAAGAGAAGAGATTTGTTGCTCAAAATGTTTTTTTTCACTTTCACAGGAGGTCTTCTCCATTGAGAGCTGTCGTCGCAAAGTGTGTACTTCGTCAAGAAATTCGGCCCTGTCCCTTTCCAATTGGTTGTCCATGTTTTGACGAATCTTTGCAAGATTGGTGGCAATTTCCAATTGGAATTTGGAGAAGGCAGTTTTGAGTGGACCTACTTCACTTTCCATCATGTCTACGGTCAACCTGAGTTGATTAACCTCAACCTCAAAAGCATTTAATGCTTGTTTGAGGTTCCCAATTTCACCATTTAGTTCTTCACGCTCATGGGCCATGGAATCTACTAACTCATTGGTCGACAAACACAATTGCTTGAGAGATAACAATTCATTCTCAAATGAGCATTGTACTTCCTTCTTACCCATGGATGATAGCAAAGCATTTAGTCGATTGTCAATGTGTGAAAAATTCCCCTTGCACCAGCCCTCAACGCGCCCACTAAAATCATGTAGTCGTTGTCCTTGTTCATCAACAGTACCTCGTAGAGTTCGGCCTTCACCATAAACTCCGTCAACATGTTCTTGTACTTGTCCTCGAAGTCGATCCAAAGCCGTTTCGGCCTCACGAAAGGTTTTGGCAACTGCGCGATGTAGACCATAATGATCGTCGCACAACATAGAAAGTGCCTTGGTGAGCTCGCTCACTTGGTTTAACGCCCGTATCGTGTGTCGGCGCCCATTCGGCCACACGAATCCGTTCTTGTGGTTCCCCAAATTCGTTTACAAAACGGACACGTTCAAATGCACGAAAACCCCATCCGCCCGGAAGTTGTTGTGATTGAAATTCACCCATCACCGGATTTTGTTGTAGAGCGATATGATGGTGATGTTGTCCGTGAGTATGATGTTGAATTAATTGTTCTTGTTGGTTGGAACGTGCTTGTGAATACTCTTGTAGTTGATGTTTTTGTTCGTGAGCTTGTTGATGTAGCACCAATTGTAGAGTGTGGTTTTCATCATCATCACAATTAAATTCATCCACATGATCATGACTCTCCCTTGAGGAAGGACCACCTTGTTCATTATGATATTCAATCATGTTGATGTTCAATGAAAATTGTTCTTGTAGGTCTCCAAGGAGTTGTTCATCAAGGTCCTCAATGGATCGAATAGACACATAGTCGTCATCCTTCATTGTGTCCATGACCAATCACAAGTCTCTGCTTACCACAATTTAGGATCGTTCTTGGTAACTATCCCAAAAATTCTCCGAGAGCTTTGACTTCACAAATCCAAAAGACAATAGGAAAAACAGAGTGCACAATGAGCAAGTAGAACACCAATACAATGCAAAATGAACAACAACTTCACAAGGAAATGTCGATGAAGTGACTCGACGAAATCCACTTTCAATAATTCTGATAAACCCCTTCTTGTCGCGATCAATTAGGGAGAATGTAAGGAAACTTCATATTGAATCATCATAAATCCATCTCCCTGTGATCATACAAAGAGAATACAACAGGAATTAATATACCAACATATATGCACTGCATGACATGACGAAAGTCCAACATAACACGATACAATAGCAAACAAAACATGCATTCTCATGACGATGCTACTCCTACTGATGGGCGGTGCACATGTACTGCAATGTGCGACGGCTGTCAGTCCAGACACAATTTAAAAACTGTCGTCTCACTCCTGCATCAATGCACTGTATTACTGTCTGCAGACAAAAACGAATAAAGCCACCTGGTTCACTCCGTAGCACAAAAAAAACTATTAAAATCCTTCTCAGCTGTGCCAGCGTCTGCGACCCACGGTTCTGCGTCGCCTGTGATCTGCAGGCACCATTCCAGATGATATATGTGCCCTACGGATTTTTTACACCCGTCACCAAGCGCCCCGTCATCCATCCCCCACAAACCACCACCACCGCCGGCCAAACCGACCCAGGGACGTGGGACCCCTCGACCACTGTCACCGTCAAGCCCGGCCCCCAACCCGCCCCCCCTGCCCACCACATAGTGCAGCCCCGGGGACTGCCCACGATGCCCAACCCCCCACCCCCACAAGGGGGACCAGAAAACCCACAAGGGGTCCATGGGCCATACCCGCAACACCAACCCCACCACTACCCACACCACCACCACCAGCGGCCCCACCACCACCACTACCAACACCACCCCCACCACTACCACTGCCCACCGCCCTACCCCACCGGGCCACAACCCCCCGTGCACGAACAGCACCAGCGGACGGGATGGCACCCACCGAGCGCTCCACCCGCATACCCCACCTACCGCCAGGGGCCACCCCCCCCGTACCAGCCACCACCCCCGTACCAGGAACCGTATCCGTACCCCCCCGGCCACCACGTCGACGCCGAAGGGGCCCCCCGGGCCCAACCCCGCCAAGGACAGCCACTCGACCCATACCACCAGCTGCTACCGCCACCACACCCCTACGTGGCGGATCCATGGACGACGGGGGACCTCCCCCCCCCCCCCAGTACCGGGCTTCACCGCGCGAGGCCCCCCAGGGGCCGCCGACGCCTCCGGACTGGCCCGACTCGAGCGATGAGGCCTGATCCCGCAAACGGCGGCGCTCTCGCTCCCCCCCCGCACGGCACACTCGCCCACTGCGCCCACACTCCCACCGCGCCTCAACCACCCACTCGCGCCGCTCCCGCTCCCCCAGGTGCCACCACGACCCCCCGGGACCCCGCTCCCGTCGCTCCCGCTCCCCCGGGCACCACCACGAGCGCCACCGCCGCCCCATGTCCGCCTCCCCCTCCCCCCACCGGCCAAACAAGACCCCCACCCCCAGCCCCCGCCACCACCACTCCCGCTCCCCCCGACGCAGCCAGGCACGCCACTGCCGCCCCACGTCCACCTCCCCCTCCCCCCACACGCCCCGCCGGGCTCCCCGTTCCCCCCGCCGCCCGTACCCATCCACCACCCCCAGCCCCCGCCACCACCACTCCCGCTCCCCCGGACGCCACCGAGCGCGCCACCGCCGCCCCATGTCCACCTCCCCCTCCCGCTCCCCCCTCCGCCCGTACCCGTCCTCCACCCCCAGCCCCCGCCGCCGCCGCTCCCGCTCCCCCAGGCACCGCCACCCCCGCCACCACCGCAGGTCCACGTCCTCCCCCCGCCGCACCACGACCATGGGCACGGACCCCTCCCCCCCCCGGGCCCCCGCTTACCTCGCCTGGTGGTCTCCCCCCGCTCTGCAGGAGCTCCGCCGCTGGGTGAAGTGGGCCGGAGGAGCGGGAAGGCACGAAGGAGTGCACATGGTGCATACCTTCGAGGAGGTGCGCACCCGCACCCCCGCAAACCCCAACGAGGCCGCCCCGGAGGCCATCATGCCGCAAGCGGCATGGGAGGCCCTCCTCCGCGATGCGGTCCAGGGCCTCCGCCCCCCCTACACCCCCCAAGCCCTCCGCCAGTGGCTCCAGGGCACCCACCCCCAGGCCTGGGCCGCCGGCGCCCCCTCCCCACCCCGCCCCTCCCGCCACCACCACACCAGGAAGGGGCAGGACAAGGGCAAGGGAAGGGCAAGGGGCACCAAGAAGCACTCAGGCAACAGGGCACGGAAGGGCCCCAAGTGAGGGCAGGCACTCGCAGGGACAGGACGCCGGAAGCGACACCACATGGGGGCAGGAAACCACCCAAGAACCAGGAAGGGGCGGGAGCGGGGACCAAGACACGGAGGAAAAGGGCACCACGGCAGGCACGGCAACCCACACCCAGGAAGGGCACACCACGACGGGGCGACCAGCGCCGCCGCAGCCCCACCAAACACCCCAACACACACCACCGAAGCAAACATCGGACGCCAAGCGGATCACACCAGCGCACGCCCACCGGCCACCGGAAACCACACGGAGAATGGAGGGCACACCTACACGGGGAGAACGGGCCACACCCACAGAGGAAGCCGCAGGGAACGCCGCCGCACGGCGCACCACCACGCCCTCACCGGCAGGCGACGACCCCGGCCACCACAAGGGCCACCTCACAGGCACCGGAAGAGGACGAAGGCACGGCCGCGGCACCGACGACTAGGGACCGAAACCCCCAGAGGACACGGGACCAAGGCACAGGTCTCCAGGGAGGGCAACCCCACGGACCGTCACGCGAACGACCTACCCGACCCACCAGCCCGAGCGGCACGCCCAAGCCCCCACAGCACGGAGCCAGCGAGCCACCCACACCTAACCGCATCCCCCAGCCACCAGCCAGCCACACTCTGGCCCGCACTCCGCACCACGACCCAGGCCAGGCTGACCTCCACTGACCCACCGCGGCACCACGCGAGACCACGGCACACCGCACGGCAGCGCGCCACAGTGCAACGCGCCACAGAACGACGAGACGCGACGCGGCACAGAGCGGCACAGCACGACACAACTGACCCTAACCTGAGAAACTAACCGAAGCCAGCCACCGCACACCCTGGAAGGCGCCGCGCCAGCACGCAACACACCAGCACCGCAGGCCACACACGGGGCCACAGCGCGCCTGGCGACAACGGTGGCGGACCACCCAGAGGATTTCCAGCCGGCACCGCAGAGGGGAAAGGACACGAACAACCCCAGCCCCCTAACCCAAAACCACTAGCAGCCGCCTGGCGCAGCCGCCCAGTCGGCAGAGCCAGGACCTAACCCGGCAAGAAGAGGCGCCGAGCCCACCGTGTACATAGCCCACCCGACCCATGGGGCCGGAACGCGGCCACACAGAACGCAACTGAAGACAGCAGCCCGGAAGACAACACTGAATGCAGGCCAGTGCGTGCGCCAGCCCAGGGAAGGCAGAGGGAGGAACAGGCAAGCCCCCCCCCCAAAAAAAAAAAAGGAGGGGGGAGGGGGAAAAGGCACGAAAACAGCCCACAGCCGCCAAACCGCCCGCCAACACCACCAAAGGCGGCCAAACCCCCCCCCAGAAGGCACCGAAGACAGGGCCCCCGCAGAGGCACAGGGGGACCACCCACCCAAAACCGGCAACACCCAGCCAGTAACAGGGGCCCACGGGGAAAAGGGACACTGAAACGAAAAGAAAAAAAAAAAGAGAGCCACCAGCCCAACCCGAAAGAAAGGGGATGGAGGGACAGGGACCACAAAGCCCGGGACAAAAAAAAAAAAGAAGAAAAAACAAAAGCGCAAAAAACACACCCCGACAACCCAGCCAAGAATGGCTGGGCACAGCCGAGACCCGGGCCCAGCACACACGCCCACACCGCACGCCGGAACCAGAAACAGCGGGGGGCAAGCGGGGCGCCCACGAAGCCACACACGTCCCAAAAGCAGGCCGAAACCGAAGCCCAACCACGAACACCACAAACAGCCGACACTAGAGGGATAACACCACAAACCGTGCCCAAACACACCCACCCAAGACCCCAGCCAGGACTGGCGGGGTTAACAAAACCCACACCCAGCCGCCAACCGGACCCAAACACAAACGCCGCACAACAGTAGGAAACCCAGTGCCCACAGCCCGGGCACTGAGACAGCCCGTGCCATGCAGGTGACCCGCCCAAACGAGATCCAGAGACCGGGGGTAAGGCTGCATCCTAAGGCCTGCGCTGCTTTGGGACTCGAGGCGGAGCGTGCGACACCCAAGCGCCTCGGAACCCTAGTACCAAGAACGTGCATGCATGCCTTGGGAACGGGATACGCCAGGAAGTCCGGTTAACCACTAGGGTTCCGCCCAAAGGAGGGGACGTGCGCAAGCACGGGGGCACACCCTCCTGGCGAGACAAGCATGTCACGCTGGCGGCGATCAGCCCTCCCGGCGTTGCCCGGGGCCGCTTTGTTGGGGGCCAACAGTCAGGTCTAGCGGGAAGTAAGCCGCCTCCCCTCTTCACGCGCGGAGCCTCTTCCTGTTCGTCACAGGGGCGACGCCAGGGGGAACCATGGGGCGCCTCTCCACGACCGAGTGCACCTACCTACCTACCTCTGTGCGGTCACGGAGGTCAAAATCGTCTGGACCATCCTCCTACGCCGCATCCGCCCCCACCTGGACCCCCACATACCAGCCAGCCTCTGGGGGCCACCCCAGGCCGGTCCCCACACGAGGCCATCTTCCTCCAGGACACCATCGCCGACATGGACCCGGTGGACCTCATCATTGCCTCCCTCGACGTCAAAGGAGCCTTCCCGAACACCACCTGGCTCCTTCTAGAAGCGGTGTGGAAAGGCCTGGGCCTCCTCTTCTACTACTTCGCCTCCGGCTACATCCGCACCCGCAAATACACGGTCCGCACTGGAGCAGGCCTCACCCCCTTCATGAAGCCAGACAGCGGGGTCCCCCAAGGAGGAGCAGAGGGCTCCTTCCTGTACCTTCTAGTGACGCTCCCCCTGTCCCTCGCAATCGAGCAGGATTACCCGGCCTACGCACCCTACCCCCTCCTCTCCCCCCTGGTGGGCTTCGCGGACGACACCAACCTCACGGTCTCACACACCCCACACAAACCCCATGCCCCGGTCCCCGGGCCAACGGTCACCCAACAGGCCAATGACTTACTGGACGTGACCGTCTCCTACCTCTCCGACAACAACCTCATCGTCCACCCCACAAAGTCAGTGGCCATGATCAAGGGGTCTGCCACACCCCCCACCCTAGGGCCACAAGGGCCCCTAATGCAAGTCGTGACAACCACCACCCACCTGGGGGTAATCCAGGCCGCCAACCCTGAGGACGCCACCCTCCCTCCAAAATTGCAATCAGACCTCGCCCATCTCCCCAGATATGCGTCTCCGACCACCAAGGCCCTCTCCCTGTCCCACCAGAGCCTGGCGTACTACCTCACCGGGGTCTTGAACGCCTCCATAGGCTTCCAAGCACTCCACCTGACACACCCCACCACCGCCCTCCAACCGGCCACACGCGCTGTGACCAAGGCATGGGCAGCACACGGGGGCTGGCCCACCTCCATACCCACCCGCGCCATCTGAGCAGCATGGCCCCACTATGGGGACGCCATAGGGGACGAGGTAAAAGCGGCCTACACCAGACACACCGCCCTCCTCCTTCACCGCATGACCCACAACCACTCACCAGAGGTCCGCGAGGTCACCACAATCCGCCTCCAAGCCGCACAACGGGCCCGCAACACATGCCCGCGCTGGGTACTACACCAGACGGGCATGCCCACCAACATGAACACGCGCCTGTGGAACCACCTGCGGCTTCTCCTCCCATCCCCACACCACGCCATACTCACCAACCACACGTGCCCAGAGGAAGGGCCTCTAGCGGTCCTCTGCGGGGACCTCCACCATCACCCCAAGGGCACCATCCACACCATAGACCTTGTTGGGGCCTCCATCACCGTAGTATATGTCACCCTCCACCACAGCCGGGCACACCACACCCCCTTTCTACAGCTTCCCGAATGGCCTCAATACCGCCTCTTCCACCAGTACCTCACGCAGACGGCACGAGCAGCGGGACACACTCTGCCGGGAAGCAAAGACATGCAAACAGCCTACCGAGAATTCACAAAGCAACACCCCCAACCCATCCAAGTGACACTGCCCTACGCACCCACCGGCTCGAAACACGAACCTGTCCCCCCAGTGACGGGCGCAGTCCCACCACTAACCCTACTACTGGCCCCGAATGAAGCCAAACCCACGCAGACCACCGTCATCCACCACGGGGCAAAATGGCGCATACTGAAAAACCACATGACCGCCCGAGACCTACCACGTGTCCCCCATGACTCCCAGAGCATGCCACGCACATGTTGGGCCTGTGACCCCGAGGCACCAACCACACCATGGCCCGTACTACACCTCATAGCACGCCACCACACCCACCCCACAACCCACCTACCACCACAGGCCTACGCATGGGTAGCCCCATGGTTCCACCGCACTGACACTAACCCCACGTTAGCATGGAACCCCGACCACGCGCCCAAAAGGCTCTTCACCACTACACCCACATGGCCCCGCCCCGACCCCGCAGGGGTCGCCATCCGTTACAGCATGTACGAGCCAGGCAGAACGGGCAAGCACGAGCACCCCTACTATCTGCTGCACCACTCCTGCCACACACCGGAGCACCGAACACAAACCCTCACATGCCACGACCTAAGCCCAGACACAGCCTACATCCTCCACTACATCCACTCCTACCTCACACAAGGACAGCCGGAGCAGGGACTCATAGCCCTGTCCCCCCGAGCGAAACACATCATCTCCAAAGGAATAGGGGTGTACGCCACCCCCATCCTGCAGCCTACAACCCCAGTAGCCCACCTCGCCACGGGCCCCGCCATATACGCCTACGTGCCCATGAACCCATGCCGCCTCCCACAACCATCACCGGTGGACTGGCTCTTCTTCACCGACGCCTCAGGCGAATACGCCCTCACGCCCATCACCGGGGGGGCCACCCTGCAGCTAACCCACACCGAGGGACACTACCACATGGACCACCACACGGGCCACACTACCTATGGGGCCTCCTCCCACTGGGAGCTAGGGGCCATGGCCGACACCATCACCGAGATCGCGGCCCACCTACCCGCCCAGCTCCCGCACATCGTCCGGGTCTGGTTCGTGGTAGACGCCACTGTCGACACACACCTGCTCCTCCGCATAGCAAGGCAACCACTTCACAAAGCCACCGCGACAAGCCTTGGCACCCAGGCACTGCTGCTCTGGAAAGCCCTTCGCAGCCTTCCCCCCTACATCCAACTCCACATCGTGGAACAAGAGTCCCACAGACACCAATACGGAAATGGTAAGGTCGACAACCAGTCAGTACACCAGCGCACAACGCACCTACCAGCCCTCCAGGTCCCTGACCTCCGCTGAAACCACACACACCTCCAACACATACCCCCTGTACCCGAGCCCCATCAGACCCCGGACTGGGTACCAGAGGACGCCCTCTACTCCTCCCACGACAGAGCATACCACTACCCCGACCCCATCCAACATCTCGCCCGCGTGCTCGGCGACGCAGACAGCCGGGCGCACATCATGGAGCTCCAGGACAGACTGCAAATCCCCCTCTACCACTCAGCGCTGCGCCCAGCAAACGTCCCAGCCCACCTCCAAAAACGACGCATCCAGCTCCTCAGGGAGCAACTACCATTCCTCACCAGGGTCGCCAGATGGCTCGCCCGCAAACACATCCACGTCCCCGAAGAACACACCCGTTGCCTGTGCGACCACACCACCCCGGAGGACTGGAAACACTTCAAGAAATGCCCCCTCGATACAGGCAGGGACACGCTAGTGGGCTTGTCCCCGGCAGATGGCCTACGACAACACGAAGGATGGCCAACCCACAGCGACACACACCAGGCCACTGAACACCTCTTCCAGGATCCCCTGGTCAAAGAAGCCACCATGAGAGGGGCGGTGACACAGGCCCTGCACCGACACCTCAGCAAACACACGGAAAGCCCCATGGAGGCAGCAGCGCACCTCCAGCTAGAGGCAGTCCGCAGAGCAGCGGCCCAAATTATACGCCGCAAACACCTCCTGTTAACAAACGCGGAGCAACTCACCGACCCCACCGCCAGGGAACACATGCAGCGTCTCATCCATTAACATGCCGTGCATGACCCAGAAGTCCACTAACCCACTCTGCGCCCCGCACGCGCCCCCCATCTCCATCCGCAGCCCTCCAAGACACCACCACAGCGCCCCGAGGCCCATCTCTCACCCAAGAAGCCACCCTGCACCGCCCAGCCCGGCCGAGCCCAACCAGGGCCAACCATACATTGACGTAGACGCGCAAGACCCCGGCAGCCCATCCAGCCCACCCCCCCCGAACCTGGGGCACCCCCCCCTCACACCGGCCACCATCCGCGACCCCGACCTCCTCCGAGCAACCCTCCAAGGCAGGGCCCCGACCACCCGGCTGGGCTGGTACCGCGTACAAGACGACTGGACCAAGCTCACCGTCAAAGCCCTCCGGGACCTGACCACCCCAGGCAGCGGCCTCCACGAGGCCATCGTAGACCTTGTACTCTGGCAAGCCCGCAAACACACCCAGGGCCAGCACTTCTGGATCCCCCCCTTCGAGTGGGGCCAGGCCCTGACACACGACACCAAAATCAACGTCACTCGTCGAGGGACCGTACGCCTACGACGGGCCCCAGCGGAGAAGGACCACCCAGCGGACCCGAACCGCCCGGAGCAGTGGGAACAGGCCACCGCACCAACCCGAGACACCGCCCTCCGCGCCGCCGGCCTCCGCACCCCAGATGACGACCCCCCCCCCCCACCTACAGACAGTGACCACCCCCCGCCGGAGGTCTGGGTTACAGTCCTCGAGCGCGGGCACTACTACGTGATAGCCGCTACGGCTACGTCCCCCGGCCCGCAATGGCTCGTCAAAGGGACAGACACCATGCTCGCCCCAGGGACCGCCCCACCAGGGGCAGTAGGGGACCCCACCACCCAGCACAGGGTCCTCAGGGGACTTGAGTGTTTGGCGTTAGTGTCCTCGCACTTGTTACAAAAGATGTGTGAGATTCTAGTGACATAATCGTCATTTTGCTTGGCTGCTTGCTGGATTGATCGCCCTTGCGAGCATCTGATGCAGAGGCCGACTTCAGGGAATTTGAGGATCAAGCGCATTCTGAAAGTCCACCTTCCGTCAGGGACTGGAAATCAGAGTAAGAAAGAGGAAACAAACGGAAAGTCACAAGCACACATATAGTAGCAGCCTGTATGGCTGGGGTATGCACATGCTGAAAGGATGAGGAGTTGGCTGAACCCTTAAGGGCAGCAGGAGGTAATAAGGCCTATACTCAGTTCAAAATGTTCCCATAACTGCTTGTCAAAGGAGATGGCAATAGTGGCGAGCAGGATTAGATTATCAGCACAGGCTTTGGCTTCTTCGGAAATGAGTATGTGCAAGAAGGCCTGGGTTTCCGTCACTGTGAGTTTGTAACGGGTGAGTTCCTCTGCGTGCAAAGCTGCTTGCATGCAAACTGACAGGTAGGCGTCAGGGTGGTCCGTTCGTTCAGGGAAGCAACCTTTGATACGTTGAGACATGGAGAAAATAGCGTTAAGAGCCACAGAGATGTGGTGAGATGGTCTGGAATTCCAGAAAGTTTCTTCTTTGTCTGTTTGGTCCGCCCAGGAGGATGGTTGTGGTTTGTGGGCTTTCACTTTCTCATAGGCCTGAAGTTCCAACTCTCCACGGAGAGGTAGTTCAAAATCTTCGAGCGTGGTGAGCAGAAGGTTAATATATGATGCATACAGTTTCCCATTTATGGACTGGTTTTCAGCTAGCCAAGCTTCACTGATCACCGATTCAAAGGCATACTGTAGTTGATCTTGCAACCAGATACGGAGAAGGGCATTTGCTTCAAGGAGGTGAACGAACAGAGTAAAGGGGTCCAGCGACTCAGCGTGGATGTTTTGGCGTAGGCACATTTCCTGGAGCTCGAGGACTTTCTTGAAAAAGGATGCGCATTGTTCGATGGCCTGATTAAAAATGCTGTTTCTCGCCGTGGCCTCGTTGAGTAAAAGCTCTTCTGTTTCCTCTTGATGGAGTATTATTCCTCTGGCGGCACGTCAGTTGTTTCGTCGGTTTGCACGTGGGCGCTGGTGATTAGTGACTTCAGTCGAGGCGGGGAAACGGAAGGCTTTGTCTTTACTGGCTCCTCTCGTAACGGTGTCATGCTCCACCGGTGCACTGTCTTTGCATGAAAGTGTGGATGAGCCTTCGTCAGAACTGTCCCAGAAATTTCCAGTGAGTAGGGTTGGGCTTTGAAATTCAGATTCATTTCCGGAATCATCGCTTTATGAGCTTGATGAAAGTAGATGCGGCATTTCATCGTCAGAGCTTGATGGTGCGCCTTCCATTACAGCGGTACAATTGGATGAAGCCCTAGGCAGCGTGATATTGTTGCTTGGCAACTGATGTAACAGATCTTCGCTGGCTCTTGGTGACTCCTCCTGTGCGTTGGTGTTCTCATTGTGGTCATCCGTCTGCGCTGTGGGCGGGTTGGTTGAACACGGAGAAGGCTCAGTTGACCGTTGGCGTCGTTTGGGAGAGCATGACCTTTCATCCAGGCGTTGCGGGTTATCCCGCGGAAATCCAAGCCAGGACCCCACTGCATGTTGCGGCGGGTCTGTGTAGCTAGGGGCATCCGAAATATTTTTTTTTCTCGGAAACGTGTGCAGGTGAGAGACAAAAATGACTTTCAGACCTGTTCTGGAGACGGGACCGAGCTGCTGTCAGCGCAGGGTCATCTCGTCGAACTTTTGGGCTTTGGGGTTCTTCTCGTTTTGTTGTATTGAAACAGACCTGTGGAGTGGGTGGTGAGTTGGGTTGATTGAGGTTATCAGAAGACAGGTTTTGCAGGTTGGGAGACTGTGGAAAGTGGGGTGGTGGTGGTGTTTGCGGTGACAACGGTGAATTTTGCTGACATAGCTTCGAGTGAAAGTTGTGATTGCAGCGTAAATCGTTTTCTGAGATTGCGTAAACTATCCCGGTTGGCTGAACAGACCAAGAAGGTGAAGGCTTAGGCGCTGGCGGAGGCCAAGTAAGTGGTGAGGCACGCGAAGGACGAATCAGCCAAGCCGCAGGCCGTCACGGAGCAAGCGGCCAAGGATCAGGTCGCCAAGGGACAGACCGCTACGGGGCAAGCCCCCAAGCCGCAGGCCGGCACAGAGCAAGCGGCCAAGGATCAGGTCACCAAGGGACAGACTGCCACGGGGCAAGCCCCAAAGCCGCAGGCCGCCACCGTCGAGGGTGGCAATAAACGGTATCCGACAGCGGGGTTCGTTGCTGATTGGGCTGCTGCCAAGAATGAGGCCATTAAACAGCAGGAGGCCAACGATGACGAGCCCAAAGAGCAGCCTGAGGAGCCTGGGGAGGTGCGCCCATTTGAGGTGGATTTGATATACGGTCAACCTAATTCAACCACTTCAAACATCGAACTTGAACCACTTGAATTGGGTTTGAACTCCGTTTGAACCCAGTCCGACCCCCAGCACATTTGCCCTTTTCGTACTGCGGGAGATGACTCTGATGACGCCAATGAACGGCCCAGGGAGAAGTATGGACTCCCGGCGAAAGCTCCTCTGCGTTGGGCGGTGTTTGAGGACCACGGCGAGATCCGCGTCATGCTGGGAATCCGAGCCAAGTCCGTGACGAAGAAAACGGACCACGTCCAGGTCCAGGAGATCAAACAGGGAGGCAGAGCGAAAGGTCACTGGACCGTGAAGGTGGACAAAAAGACAGCGAGCTTCACCAGCAAGCGTAAGGCCGAAGAGGCGGCGGCAGCTCTGCGCACTGGCCTTGCAGCGCGGCAGCCGGTGACCGCGAGCGCCGAGGACAGAGCTGTGGCGCCAGCACCGGAGGCGCAGGGTGCATCGGCACCAGACACAATGACTGGCGAACCGGAGGTGCAGGCTGCAGCACCGGAGACATCAGCTGTGACACCGGCGGATGTGACACACGACCATGGTGATGAGATTGTGCAGGTGGGCGGTGGTGCTGGCGTGCAGGGTGTGGAGGGTGTGGAGAGCGCTGAAGGTGTGGCGGGAGCAGGCGATGTGGTGGTGAAACTGGAGCCAGAGGACAAATTTGGGCATATCAAGATGAAGGTGGTGCCGGAGGACAACCCTGTGGCACAGGACAGTGCGGCTGCACAGGGCAGTGCGGTGCCTGCGGACAGTGCGGACATGCAGGACACGCAGGAGCTGTGGCAGAGTGTGGCGGACTAGGATGCGGCTGAGGTCCGCCGATGACTCAAAAGAACAAAAGGTGTGCCCCTTCTGCGAGAGCTGCAGACTGCGTCCGGTTGGCGACTCGAGGTGAAGCACTATGCCAAACTGCGGTCGCTGTACTTGGGTGCCATGCGCAGGTGCTCCCTGGTAACGATCAGTGCGGCGATGCAAGCAAACCGCAGCCTGACCACCCGCCTGAACAGGTTTGAACGCGTCCTGTTTCCCAGGTCCTCCTGGACGGTGATCGGAGTATTCTGTTTCCTCGAAGAAGGCCAACCCATGCTGCTGCACGTGCACCCACGTGACGATGTGCCTCTCTCGTGCGAGGTTCCGCTTGGCGCACACGTCGGTGGCGAACTCTGGACGAGCGGTTTGTTGGGCGGCTATGGCGCCCGTTTGCGGCCATCATGGGTGCAGCGGGACGGGGACCGGCTGTACGGAGGCACCACCTCGCCGCGCGAAGGGGTCGCCTTCAATGCATACAGGACGCACTGCCCGATGCCCTGGACGGGCAGGCGCTGCGTGGTGGTCTTTTTTTTTATGATGGGGTGGACCAACACCACCCGAGAGGTTGCCCACCATTTGGAGGCAACCGCACTCCCACGCTAACTGATACCAGATGACCGCAGATGACCTACATGAGTGAGCTTGAGTGCGTCAATGAGAGTGAGGGGGTGGGATTCGGGCAATTTTTCCGTTGAACCTGATCCACACCAGTCATGCAATGAGCGTTGGGCCGTCCATGCGTTCTTAACAGACCGCCCACCCGGGGAAAACGACCAGCAACG
This sequence comes from Eutreptiella sp. 'Long Island Sound 2002', assembly GCA_964036045.1. NCBI lineage: Eukaryota > Euglenozoa > Euglenophyceae > Eutreptiales > Eutreptiaceae > Eutreptiella > Eutreptiella sp. 'Long Island Sound 2002'. The sequence goes on along the minus strand of OZ038378.1, from coordinate 134,257,138 downwards.
GCAAAGTACTCTGTGATTTCCGTGTTTTCCATCTCTTTCGGTGAAAAAACGGGTGTCGATACATTTCAGCACTTGATTTGATTCATACGGGGAGTGGACAATTCAAACGGGGCATTTGAATCACCAGGTGGGCGTTTGAATTGTGTATGAAGCGTTTCGGGTGTTTGTGAGATTTAGGGGTATCCGGCTGTTTACACGCTTTCTGACCCTATCTGAGATACTGCAACCCAATCTCCAAGCCACCCAGTGGTCATGTTGTAAGTTCTAGGAATGTTCCGGGATGCGGGTGAGTAGGATGTGTGGTGTGCATGGTGGTGCCGAGAAGTTCCTGGGATGGGGCGCTTGCAACGGCATTGGTTCCTGTTTCCGTACGGTGTGGCACAATGCCCCTTTCGGTGGGTGGTGCTGGGCGGCAACGGTTTGTGCCGGGTGTGTCCTTTGTTGGTGCGCTGGTGGCGTCAGTGCGGCGTTGTGGTGTTGTAGGGTAGTGCTGTGCCGCCTGTCTGACCGCACCGTCTTGTTCCATATGCACGGGACTGAAAGCACAATGCACCTGGGCACGTCATTGCACCCTTTATGAGCTGTGCTGATGCTTTGCTGTTGCGGGGAGGAAGCGTGGAGAGGGCCAAATCAAGTAGAAAACAGCACTGTAGTAGTAACACGGGGACCAGGTCGATTCAAGTGATGCGAATACCACAATTGAATTGAGGTTCGAATCACGGAGGCTCCGCCGGCTATACCAATGGGCACAAGGGGGGGGGTTCCTGGGTGCTACACTACAGCAAGGGTGAATAGTATCTAGTAAGCAGGTTGCAAAATGGCTAGGCAGTTTTATCAGACGCCTACGGGCTGCACAATATTACGAAAGGACACTTCGGTACACAGGGCTGTTTGAATCACAACTTGAATTAGCGCCGGCGTCGACGGCACACCGAAACTGTTACTTTTTTGTTGAGAGTGCAGGGTGGCTTTGAAAGGCATTTTTTTTTATGAAACAAACGAACGCCGAGTCCAATAAGCCTGAAAGGCAGCAGACCGGCCCACAAGAGGAACAAAAATCATGCCTTTGTCCATACCACCGGGCTCCTGATTCAAACATGATTAAAACATAGTTCAAGTCAATTCAAACACCGCCCCTGAATCACATTTGAATCAGTTTGAAACCGGGGGCTATATAGATGCGGTCACTTCTATCACCATGGGCAGTCTACGAAACGGACCTGAGTGTCCGAACGGAGATTGAGGAGTTGCCTCCTCTCCCCGAGTTCCCCACAGCAGCCCGCATCCCAGAGCTTGTGGCGCAGCTGGAAGAGCTCATGGGGTGTATGAACCCCACGTCCTATGGGCCTACAGAGCCTCGTCTGTGGCACATGGGGACAATTCGTCCGAAGACATGGGATAACTGCAGGGAGAATTCTGAGAGGAAATCTCAGACGCACTCTTACCATGAGCTGGTCGATCTGTTGATAGAATTGGCCATGGAAAAGAGAATGACTCCCACATGGACAAGCATCTGCGAAGAGAGACCCCTGCTGAGAAGGCTGTTGCAAGGAGGTCGCCTCAAACCCACTCTAACCCTGGGAAGGGCCCTGGTAGGCATCTGAGGCACATGACTGAGATGCCCTTCTCTAAGGGTAAAGGAGCCCCTAATCTTTTCTACTGTCATCCTACGTATGATAACAGTGGACCTTGCCACGCCGCCGACTGTGATGGCCGACGGCTGTGCATGCTCCAACTGAAGCGCACGCAGAAAACCAAAGATGGTCGGGATGTGAAGCACCAGGACCATTTCCGCTGCATGGTAACGTGTGGATATTGCGGCAAACGGAGGCAGTATGAAGATGAATGCCACAGAAAACGCCGCGAATCCGAAAAACTTAAGAAAGCGGGAGAGGAATGGTGTAAGAACACCGGTAAGGGTGGTAAAACCGGGGGCGGGGGGTTAACTCTGTGGGCTTTAAGGGTAAGGGTAACCCTGGTGGAGGACGAAGGTCCTCAACCCCCCCCCCCAGCTGAGAAAGAGGAGCACCCAACCTCACACCTAAGGGTGAGCCATCGGGTGCAAAAGGGCCTGCCCCCTCCACCCCCAGCGCCGACAAGAGGAGCCAGAACGCCAAGAAGCGCCGCCTCAACTGGCTTTCTAAGTGCCTGCAGGCCGCTGGGGTTGAAGTGCAGTTCCCTGAAGAGGGATAGGGGGGCGGCTCCGAGAATGAAGATTTGGTTTTCCAGATCACCGTGAAAATTGGTGATCAGTTTTTCCAGGCTGTCTTGGACACGGGTGCTACGCTTTCAATCGTGGATCGCAGCCTGCTAAAGCATACCAAGATCCGGAAAACTAAAACCGTTGCCATAAGGGTTGGGGATGGCCGGACCATCCATTTCCCGGGGGGGGGCAATGTGACGGTCTGTCTGGGCGATGAGCAGGTGACTCACCACTGCAAAGTGCTCGACACCGACGCCTTTCACATTGTCATAGGCACAGATTTCCTGCGCCGTAACCCCCAGGTGAAACTGTTGTCTTTGCAACATCCCTATGCCCTTCACTGCGACTTTGGCAATGGCGCCTCTCTGTCCCTCTGGAGCTGTCAGGACAAAAAGAATCCGGTGTACGCTGGTTGAACCTGTCTCATCGAACTGAAAACTATCAGTGGGGCGGCTTGTCTTGGAAAACGGAAAGGCCGCTCTGCAGGTAGACCTCAATGAAGTTCAGGTAAAATTGCTCGCGAATTAGGAGCAGCATATGATGCAGCTCTGTTGTTCGCACTGTCTCAATAACGCCTATCGCTTCTATTGGAGACGGATGAGGTTGTGCTATGCTAACCAACTATTTTCTCAACTCGCTAAGGCGCTTACCACAATCGCCCTTGAAGGAGCGAGAGTGATCCTGTGTACCCCCGACTGGGGTACCACAGGGGAACACACCTATTGGAGGGGTCTGTTGGATCTTATGACAGTGGGAAGAACTAAACTCCCGGACGGTCCAATCTGTGTCCCTGAGGACTCTCAGGACACCATGCCCGCTTCCGAATGTGGCGGTTTCTTGTCCATCGTAGATGGCTCTCTAAGCGCCGTACCAGTGAGTCACCTTGTACAGGTGGTACTCAAGGAGTTGATCGCCGAAAAAAGAGGCCTTACCCTCCTGGATCTCAAGAAAAGATCTGGGTACTTTTCGGTCACCACTACGAGTGGTGACTGCTCAGATGAGCAGAAGACCCCAGCAGTCTCCACTCCTTTGGCTGATGACCGCCTGAGCGATATCGCCAGTGCTATACCCCCGGTTGACCCAGCAGTGCTTACATTGAAGCACAGCGCTTTCTTAGCGCAGCTGCTTATGGATGAGGTGCATCTCGGTGAGCCCCCACATGGCCGGTCTCATGACCACGCCGCTTTCTCCATGCAGGCCACAGATGGCCCTACACTGGCGCTAAACCCTCACCCAACACATTGCCCATTTCTTGGTACAAGGTACAGGATCTGCAGCAGGTTCCATGGGCGAAGTCTGAGGGTATCGAGCGACGGACCCGCCTGGACCTCCTCAAGAGGACCTGGAAAACGTTTATACCGTCCGAAGAGGATGATGAAGAGATGACTCTTCCTGATCCTGAGGTACCTCTGGTATACTCCCTTCACTATGTTCAGCAGGGCCTCCAGGACTCGGAGGATGAACTACCCCCTGAAACAATGGGGCGTATGAAGAAACAGGAAAAGGGGAAGAGCAACCTCCATGCTTGGGAGGATTTCACGGAGAATCTGGAGAGCATAAACATAGACCCCCGTCTCAGTAAGCTCATCTGGAAATACCATGAGGTTTTCAGAGCGTTGCCGCCACCCCTGTCTTGCAAAAAACTGGTCCAGATGGACCTCAAACTCAAAACCTGAGTTTGAAGACTCTGTGCTGAGACGGCGTTCATAGCCCGCCCCACAAGACCAAATCGACGGGATCAAACGCCAGATCCAGGAATGCATAGACGCAGGCCTCGTTGAGGAGCATAAAAACGGCGACTACCCCCGCCATTGTAGCCCTTGTTTTCTGCTGCCTAAACCTTGCTCCACTGCCATGCGCTTGGTCGTTGACTGCAAAAAGGTCAACAAAAAGACCGAGAACCACTCAGGGAGTATCCCCAACACGGTGAACACCCTAGAGTGAATCGCTAAATGCCGATTCAAAACTAAGATGGACAAGCGCAGTGGCTTCTGGCAGGTAGACCTAACCGGAGCAGCCCAGGAACTGCTCGCCTTTGTAACCCCTAAAGGCCGTGTCTTCCGCTGGAAGGTCATGCCCTTCTGTGTCGCGAATGCCCCTGCACTCTTTCAGCAGCTGATGAATAAAATCCTATATATCCTGAGACGCAGACCCCTTGTGCAGGAACTGGTTTCCCGCGGGGCTGAGATGGAGGCATACACCGATGGCGTGAGCCTGGGTACTAATACCCAGGAGGATCATATCGTCCTCCTACAACAGTTTTTCACTGTCTGTCAGGAAAACCATCCCCGCATCAAACTCGAGAAATGTGAGTCCATGCGTCAGGAGATGGAGTATCTAGGATTTGACGTTGGGTATGGCTGTTGGAAACCAGCCGCATGTAAGATGCAACTCCTGCGGGACATGCGGATACGTGACGACCCTAAGAAGGGTCTGCACGACGTCGGAATTTCATGGGCGCCTGCAATCTTTATCAGCGCCATATCCACAATTTTATGTATTCATCAGCCCCCCTGACTGACCTTATCAAAAAGACCAACCCTTGGCGGTGGACCGACGAGAAGGAGGCCTGTTTCCGGGAGTTGAAGAGGAAAATGTCCTCTACCAACTGCCTAGGGGTCCCCCGCCCTAAGGGCGAGATATTACTCGTCACAGATGCCTGTGATGTAGGGGGAGGGGTCCCTATACCACTGGCAGGAGCTTGACCCCGCTGAGCTGTCTCACTGCCAGTTCCAAACTTCAGGTCTGAACCGCGATGGTACCGTGAAGCATGACTACCCTGCCAATGAATGGCGTCTGGTGCCTCTTGCGCATCGGAACTGGAAGTGGAATCAAGCACGATCCAACTATAGTACCTACAACCAGGAACTCCTGGCTGGAATGCTCGTGCTCTCTTTCCAGTCCCGCCTGCTTGATACTAACCCTATCGACTGGCTCTGTGACCAAGAGCCTGTGAAAACTTTTCAGAAGGGTCGGGGGTGGGAGAGCGCCCGACCCCGGACACCCCACACCCAGGCAAGAGGCGCCCCCCCCGGGCACCCTCATGCCGCCCCCACAGCGCGCAAAGCCAGCTCGCAAGAGGTAGGTAGGTGGGTATCTTCAGGAGCTCGGGATGCCTCCTTTGACATTGCAGGAAGAAGGTCTTACCAAGGGGACGTCCTGTCCCTCCCACTGCCCTATGTCAGGTGCCTCTTGAGCCGCTCCTGCATGTGCCTGGGAAGGCATTGTCGCGGCAACCCTGTCCATGTGTCCCAGGTGGGAGGGTGTCCCCACATGTGTCCATGGGTAGGGCCACATGCCCCCTCCTTTGGGCGGCAGCTCTGGGGGCTGCCCAGCCGTGTGGAGTATCCCTCACCACAAGGGGTGTTGCTCCCGCTAGTCTACGGTACGACCGCCTCACCCTTGTGGCTTGAGTTGCGGGGCCACTCTGCTTGGCAGGTGACCCCCTCCTGGACTGTGTACCGGCTCGCCTGTCACCGGTTGCTTCCATGGCTCTGGGTGACGTTTGCGATGGTCCCCGATGCAGCCTGGCCGGGCTCGGACCAGTGGCCTTGGAGTACCGCTCCTGCGACTGGCCCGGTGGGTCGGCTGGGTCGCCCCAGTGCGTCCGACCCATGGGGTATTGGTTCTTTCCTGTCCCTCAGGTGCTCCACGTGTGTGCAGTGTCCTGGGCCGCTTGGCTCCTGTTCACCGGTGTGCCCGCGCGGTTTGCTGTCTTGCGTCTGCGGTGTTCTGGGCCACTTGGCTCCTGTTCACCGGTGTGCTCGCTTGGTGTGTTGTGCTGCGTGTGCGGTGTTCTGGGCCACTTGGCTCCCTTTCACCGGTGTGCGCGCTGTGTGCGGTGCGCGTGTGCTCTCAGTGGTTGTGTCCCTCTTCCTCCCCCCCTAATTTTCGTTTTGTTTTTTTTTTGGTGGAAAAAAAAGAAAAACAGGGGCGCGCGTACACTGCAGGCACAGGCACGGGCAGCTGGTGCGGCGGTGCAATAGTGTTGTGTCCTCTGGCGTGTGTCGTCGGTGCTGTGGCGGCAGTCGCGCCCCAGGGGTGTGGCTCGCGCGTCCTGATGTACAGGGGCTTGGGCCAGGGTCGGTTTGGTGAGGTGTCTCTTTGCTTCTGGAGCTGGCTGGTTAGGCGGCTGTTTGGGCTGTGGGTGTGGGCTGTGGTTACGCTGTTCCCTCAGCGGGCCCGGTGAGGAGTCAAGTGTTAGCGGTTTCGGGGTGTGGCTCGGGTTTGATTTCTGTTTGGGTTTTGGCTCGGTTAGGCAGTTGCAACGGTAGCGGGCCTGGGTTCGGTGCCTTTGGGCGTAGTGGTGCCCGTTGTCGTGTGCGTTGGCGTCCTTCGGCGTCCGGTTTGTTTGGTGACTTCTGGGCGGGGCCTGGCGTGGCGCCCCGTGATGGTGGTTTGCTGGGTAACGGGGTTAGGTGGCGGCGCCGCTGGCCGGGGGGTCAGGCGCGTCGTGTTGTGTGGTGCGCAGGGCTCCTGGGGTGCTGTGGATGCCGCCGGTGTCGGTGCCCCGACGCCTGTGGGGTGGTGAGGGGGTGTATTTGTGCGGGGCTGGGCTTTGGGTGATGTCCCACAGGCGAATGCCGTCTCGCTGTGTCTCCTGGAGGGTCTCCCACAGGCGCCTGAGGACATACGGGTGGTCCTGGGGCGCGGGGAGGTTGCGGGGGTGGACTCCCAGGGGGTGGAGCGCATCGGCCAGCATGGCTTCCCATGCGGCCTGCGGCATCCACCCCCCCGCCGGCCGGAGGCGGCAGTTCTCCACCGACCCCTTGCGGGGACCATGGACCAGGCCCTCGAGGGAGCGCTCTCCCCGGGCCCACTTTCGCAGCTCCCAGAGCTGCGTGTGGGTCCAGCGCTGCCACCACTGTCCCTGGGCGGGCCTGCGGTCTTGGGCAGAGAAGTGGGCATGGGTGGGTGTGACGGGGTCGTGGGGACCGGTGGCCGTGGCGGGCCTGGGGGATTCCTCGTAGTCCTGTTCCGTGGGGGTGCGCGGGGAGTGCAGGCTCGCGCGGATGTGGACCTGCGGGTGTGCGCGCACGGTCTCCGCCTCGGGGTTGGGCGGGGACTCGCGGTGGCAGCGGTAGTGGGGCATGCGCTGTATGTGGGCTGTCATCAAGGGTTGGTAGGGGGGCGGGGACGTTGCTGGCGGACCCTGGCGTCGTTCTGGCCTGGTCTGGGGCGGTCCATGGGCCTGGGGTGCGGGCTTTGAGAGGTGGCGGGACGAGGTGCGTCGTGCTTCGGCCGTGACGCACTCCGCTATGAAGGTGGTGGTCGCGGCGTCGGTGACGGTGGGGGGGCGCCGTGCTGGGCGCTGCTGCCTCCGGGCCTGGGACGGCTGGGGCCGAATGTCATAGAGGACGTCCTCCGGGGGCCGGGCTCGCGCTGCCGTCGTGGCGCCGGGTTTGGACTTGGGTTTCGGCTTGGCTGCGGGTTGCGGTCGTGGCGCGCTGACAGGTTTGGGTGGCTGTTTGGCGACGGTCTTGGGTTTCGGCTGGGTCGCGGGTGTGGGCCTTGTCGGGGCGTGGGCCTTGGCGGCGGCGGGGTTGCTCGCGGTGGGGGCCAGTTTGGGGGCCCGTTTGGGAGGTGTCCCCCGCGGCCTGGGGGGTGGAGTGCTGGATGAGGACGTGGTGGTGGTGGTTGATGAGGTGGTCCTCGTGGTGGAGGTTGTGGAGTCGGAGGCGGAAGAGAGGGCTGTGGGAGACGGTGGAGGGTCCTGGGCTTCGGGGGCGGGCGTATGATGCTGGGTCCTGTAAGTAGCGAGAACGAGGGTGCGGGTTCGGGCACCGGGCGTGCGCGCGCGTTTTCCCTGGTGATCCGTGCGTGCTGGTGCTGGTGTGGCGGGGTTGTCTCGGCTGCGCGGGCACGTGGGTTACCCAGGGGGGTGGCCATATCCGCTCCAGAACGTGCGGGTGTGTTTGCTGGAGGTAGTCGAGGGTGCAGAAGAGGCATCGCTGGATGCCGGGCATGTCCTCCTCTGTGAGGTGGGGGTAGTTTTGGGTGGGGGTGTAAGGGCCCGGCCACAGCAGCGTCATGAGGCGGGCTGCCACCATGTATGGGCAGAGCTGTAGGGTGGTGGGGCGTCCGGGGGTTGGTCCCCTGCGGTTTGGGGGGGCTTCCCTCTGCTGGGGGCGAAGCGTGACCACCCACACCCACCGGTCCGTGGGGATCCCCCACGTCCGTTGGGTCCACTTGGCGAGGCAATACATTGCCCCACCAAGGCCCTGGCTGCCGCTGCGGATGGAGAGCTGCGTGTCCAGGGATTTGCCTTCCCACGTGCCCCATATGTGGAAGTCGTCCGGGTCGTCCCCCCTGGCGTACGTGTCGGGGCCTGGGTTGTGTGGGGGGGGGGGTGTAGTCGGCGGGGAGGAGGGGGTCGGTGCCGTGTACCACCCAGTGGTCAGTGGGTGTGTGGTAGTGGGTGGTGGAGAGGGTGTAGTGCAGATTTTACATGAGGGTCATGTACGTGGAGGGGGCTGGCTGCCGCTCGTCGGGGGTGGGGATGTCCCCCGGGACGTGGTGCCGCAAGTTGCTCAGGGAGGCCATCCGGGCTACCCATGTTTCCCGCTCCCACTCTTTGGTGTTGTCGGGGATGGCGCTGGGTGGGGGGTGGGCCATGTTGGGCTCGTGGTAGCCGGTGCGGCCCTTGGTGTCCACCAGCCCCGGCACGAGGTGTCCGACTAGGTGTCGCCCCCAGTCGATGGGGGGCACCCAGATCCGGCTCTCCGTGGGGGGCGGGCTCTCGCCGTCTGGGGTGGCGCGTGGGGGGCGTTCGTGTCAGGCGACGTGGAGGAAGGCGTCGAAGAGGAAGTCTCGGACGCCTTCCCCCAGGGTGGCCGCCTGGACCAGGGTGGCCGCCCAGATGCGGTTGCTGGTGCCGGAGGTGCGGAGGCACAGCACGACGTCCTGTTCCCCGAGTCCCCGGAGGTGCTGCCGTACCGCTGCGGGGTTGTGTAGGGCGTAGGGTTCCGCCGGTGCGGCGGCTGGTGGTGCGGGGTGTGATGGGGGGGGTGCTGTGGGTTGGGGGGGGTGGTCGTCGTTGTCGCGCGTGGGGTCCGGTGATGGGGTCTCTTGTGGCGGTCGCGGGAGGGGGGATTCGCGGTGGCGTGTGTCGGCGGGAGCATCGACGTCAATTGGCTGGTGCTGGCTGCCGCGTGTTGCGTCCGTGGCCTGGTCTCGGGGGGGGGCGGGGGGGGTGGTGTGGGGGTGGTGCTGTTGGTGGTGGGGGGGGCGAGGGTTGGTGTTGTGCTGGCTGGGGGTCTGGGCGTCCCTGTGGGTCGTGTGGGTGTTGCGTGTGTGCGCCGTGCGGCCCTTGCGGTTCTTGACTGGTTGTGGTGCCGGGGTGTGGGTGGGAGGCGGCCGCATGGGCGTCAGGGTGGGGCTGTGGTCTGTATGTAATGGCCGGCTGCTGGTGGATGGTGCTCGCTCGTATGGGGTGTGGGTGGGGGGGCTGCTGGTGGTAGTGGGGCGCTCCTACTAGGCCCTGGTGTTGCTGGTGTGCGTGCGCGGCCCCCCGCGGGTCCATGGGGGTGTACCGTGGCTCGTGTGTCGTGGGCCCGTGTAGCGGGGGCGGCGGGTGGTGCTGGACCGCGTGGTGGTGGTGTTGAGGGTGTGCTGGTTGTGTGTGGTATCCCGGCGTTGGTGGGTGTGGTGGTAGGGGCTGGTGGTGGTGGAATACGTGATGGTGTGGTGCGGTGATGTGTGCTATGTGGGGTGGGTGGCTCGTGGGGCCTGGTTGTGCTGGGGCGTGGTGGGGATGTAGCTGTTGGGGGTCGCTGTAGCATGGGGGCATTAGGGGGTAGGGGTTTGGAGGGACGGGGGCGTGGTGGTGGTGTTGGTGGTGCCATGTCCCCTGGCTCTGCGTGTATGGTGGTCCTGGCATGGTGTGGACGTGTGTGGGCGGTGGTGGCTGACTTGGCTGCAGGGTTTGGGTGCTGCGGTACGTTGGTGGTGGTGGGCGCTGGCGGGGGTGGTGTTGTTGGTGTGCCCCGGGGGTCTGGGCGTGGGGTGGTGCCGTGTTGCTGGACCCGGGCCCTGGTCGGGGCGTCGCGCCCTGCTGGCGGGCGGGCTGGCGGGCCCTCTGACCTGTCTTGGTCTTCTTGGCCTGGTGGGTGTCGGGGGCGGGTGAACCCCCCTGTCCCCGTGGGGGTGACGGGGAGCGGGCGTGCCAGCGGTGTGCCTCTTGGAGGCTCGTCTTGAGGCCTCTGACGTAGGTTTCCTGGTCTGTGAGGCCCATCCATGTGGCGGTGGCCTCGTCGGGGGCGGCCAGGTGGGCGTCCCGAAAAGACGCCCAGCCCTGTAGGGGCTTCTGTTGTGCGGGTTGGGGGTGGTGTGCCGGCCAGAGGAGTGCACTGAGTGGGTAAGGTGTTCCCTTCCGTCGGCCGAGGGCGGTGTTGAACCGGCGGCGAGTGATTCGGATTTAGGCTGCTATCTCCTCTGGTGCCGTGTCGGCTCACGCTTCTGGCGTCAGGGCTGCTGCTTGGGGGGCCGCGAGCTGTGGGTCTGGGAGGTGTAGGTCACGGTGGTGGAGGTATAGCACGAGGAGGATGTGGCGGGCCGCCACGTTCAAGCCGCCTCCGCTGTGGCGTAGGGGTGGGCTGTGGGGGGGCAGGGGTGTGCTGCTCGTGGCCACGGCTATGGTCCATGCGTGGTCCGCCGCGTCCGCCACGTAGTACCCTCCCAGGTGGTCCCGGAGGGTGTCGGTTAGGACCCTGAGGAGTCTGGGGTGGCTGGCGGGGGGGGGTGCGGCTGGGGCCGCGGGCCCCTCTCCGTGGCCGGGGTTGAGGTCCCCGCAGTGGGGGCAGTGGGTGAGGCGGTGCGCGGCTCCCAGGCAGACCCAGTGGTCTGGGTTGCAGGGCAGTGCTGTCTGTGGTAGCCGCTGGCGTACGCAGAGGGGACATGCGGTGGCTGGCGGTTGGTGGTACCTGTGGACGGACGGCGGCGTGGGGGGATGGGGGCTGGTGGCGCGGGCATGCTGGTGGGAGTGTGTGCGGTGCCTGTGGTGCCCGTGTGTGCTGTGCCAGTGTTGTGCTCGGTGGACGGTGTGTAGACGTGGTGGGGGTTCCGTGTTGGTATGTCACGTGGTAGGTTCTCAGGGTTGGTAGAACAGGAGTTTGAGGAGGTGGGCTTGGTCTGTTTGGGGCAGGGTTGCTGCATGCTGCAGGTATTTGTGGGTGCGGTATGTGAGCTGCTCCGCTGTCTTGGCAACGGCCGTCCGCTGCATGTGCGCCGCCGTGGCCTGGGGGTCCTCCGCGTGGGTGCGTAGCAAGGTGTAGACGGCAGTGGGGACGAGTCCCCTGCGGACCGCCTCGAGTACTTCCGTCTGCTTGAGGACGGTGGTGAGTTGCTGGGTCGCCGGGGACTGCGTCAGCCATCCGGCGTGCTGTGCGATGGTGTGGATTGGGTTCCAGTCTGTGAGGGTGTCCAGTCCTCTGTACAGGGGGCACACCTTGAAGTGGTCCCAGGTTTTCTTCTTCCCTGTGGCTGCAGATGCATTTGGTGTATCCTGCGGGGACGTGGATCGAGCGGCGCGCATACCATCGGTGGTATCGGGTGAGGAGGGGAAGCTGTTCGAGGGCGAGTTGGAGTCGGGGTTTTTGTAGGTGTGCTCGGAAGCTATTTGGGCGCAGGGCGGAGTAGTAGAGGGGGGTTTGGACGGAGTCTTCGAGGCGTCGGAGGAGTTCGGTGTTCGCTGGGTGGCCCAGTGTGGTGGCCAGTTGCTGGATGGGTGTGGGGTAGTGGTACTGCTTGTGTCAATCTGTGTTCGGTGTGTCCTCAGGCATCCAATGGCGGGGCTGTGTGGCCGGGGGTATCGGGGGCAGGTGCTGCAGGTGGCTGTGGTGTGGGGTGTCCAGTCGCACGTGTTCGAGCCCTGGGGTGTGGCTGGTGTTCTGGTGTTTGGCCTGCGTGTCTGCGCGTCCATTGCCGTATGCGTAGCGGTGTGACTCCTGTTTGATGATGTGTAGGGCGTCCTGGGGGTACATGCCCTCGAAGGCCATCCATAGTCCCAACGCTTGTGTGGTGAGGCCGGACTCGAGTGCCTTGTGGAGGGGCAGGTCCGCAAAGCGCCTGGTGAGGGGGATGTCGACCGTGGCGTCCACGACTACCCAGATGTTGCGGGGCCGGATCGTTGTGAGTGGCGGTGTGGCGGTGACGGCGTCTGCCATGGTGCGCAGTTCGCCGTGGGAGGACGCCCCAAAGATGGTGGCCCCGGTGTGGTGTTCCAAGTGGAGGCCGCCCGCGTGCCGGGTGATGCGCACGGAGGCACAACCGACCTTGGGGGTGCGTTGCTGGGTGCCGGATGCGTCAGTGAAGTAGATGATGTCGGTGTCGCTGGGTATGGGTAGGCGGGCAATTGCTGTGGGGTGAGAGACGTAGATGGGGTTTCCTTGGGCAGTTCTGGCGGTGATTTGCGTGGGTTGTAGTAGTGGCGCTGCATAGACGCCCATCCCCTGGGTGATGATGGCCTGGGCTCGTGGGGTGAGGCGGAGGAGGCCCCTGTCTGGGCGCCCCTGGGTGATATACGCGTACATCGGGTGGAAAAGGTATCCCGTATTGGGGTGGAACTTCTGGCACGTGATGGTCTGTTGCCGCTCCTTGTTGTCTTTGTCGCCGCGGAGGGTGGGGCATTTGTGCTGTAGGGGGCGCATGGGCGCCTCCTGAGGTCTTGCGCGGTGTGGGTCGCAGCGGTCGTACTCTATGGCCACGCTGTTAGGGTCTGCCCGCTCGTTGGTGAAAGTGCATGTCCTCGTGGGTGTTCGGGTCCGGGCTACGTGCGCCGGGTGGTCTGGGGGTACCGTGTGAAACCAGGGGGAGAGCCATGCCTGCTGGTTGGCGGTGGCGGCGGCCATGGGGGTGTGGTAGTGGGTGGAGATGAGGTGTAGCAGGGGGCACGGAGTGTCGAGGGCTGCCGGGCCGCAGTGCCAGCACGTGCGTGGTATGCCCTGGTCACTGTGTCTGACTGGTGGTACATCGGTCTCCGGTGCATCGTGTTTGGGGATGGACCAGGGGGCATGGTTTCGCTGGACAGTGCGGGTAGCATGTTTGTGGCCGTTTGGTGCTAGTAGCAGGATGGTGGATGGTGTCCAGCCTTCGGCTGACGGGGTGGGCTCCTCCTGCGTCGTGCCGCCGTCGTTGGGGGTCTCGTGCTCGCTCGGGCGGGGCCGGGGGTGCTGGCGCTGGAAGGCTGTGTACGCCGTGTCGATGTCCTTGGGCCCCCGCATGTCGCGCCCTGCCTTCGTAGCACATGCGCGGAGGTACGCTTGGAAGACGTGGCGTGCTGGCCATTGTGGGTCGGAAGGGAACGGGTTGTGGTGGGCGTCGCATTGGGCCATGATCCTCATCTGTGTTGGGGTGATATACACTATGGTGACGGTGGCCCCCACGAGGCGCAGGGTGTCCACCTCGCCTGCCGGGTGTCGGTGGACGTCGGTGTGCGTAGCAACGAGTGGCCCCTGTTGATCGCAGTGGTGGTTTGTCAGGATGGCGTGTGTGTGATGTGGTAGGAGGAGTTGTAGTTGGGCCCAGATGCCAGTGCCCACGGAGGTGGAGACGCCGTCTTGCGCCAGTATCCACCGGGGGCAGGTGTTGCGGGCTATTTGCGCTTCTTTTATGCGTATGGCTGCCGCCTCGCGAACTTCAGGTTGGTGGTTGTGTGTCACCCTGTGTAGGAGGTGCGCTGCGTGTTTGGCATAGGCCATGTTGACCAGGGCGCCTGTATTGTCTCCGTAGTAGCGCCAGTGGGCCATCATGGCCTCCTTGGGGAAAGACGTGGGCCAGCCTCCGTGTTGCGCCCATGCCTTCGTCACTTGCTGTCGCGCGTGGCGTAGGGCGTCTTGGGGGCGCGGGAGGTGCAGGGCTTGGTACCCGATGGCCGCGTTTAGCACCGCTTCCATGAAGTACGCCAGGCCCTGCGTAGACAGGAGGTCCCCCCTGGCAATTTGGGGTAGCCGGGCGAGGCGTGCTTCCAGCTTGCTTGGGAGTGTGATGTGGTGGTGCCGCGTGGCCTGTGTGATTCCCAGGGGGACTGTGGTGTCTTCCAGGTGAAGGGATTCGCCTCTCCGGATGGTGGGGGTGGGGGTCCTGGCGTCGGCCAGCCCGACCGATTTGCGGGAGTGCACTAGGAGCTGGTGGGCGTCCAGGTAGGTTGTGGAGAGTTGGAGAATGGCGGAAGCTTGCTCGGTGGTCGTTGGTAGCCCTGCGTTCTCAGGGTCGCGGTGGCGGGTGGCCGTAGTTAGGAGGTTGTCGTCCGCGAAGTTGATGAGGGGGGACCGTAGCGGGTATGGGGCGTACCCAAGGTATACCCGTGCTAGCTCGAATGCCAGTGGTAGGGTGACGAGGAGGTAGAGAAAGGGGCCTTCGGCGCCTCCCTGGGGGACCCCGCTGTCTGTGCCGGTCCAGGGGGTGAGGCCTGCGGCTGTGACGACGGCGTAGAGTCGGGTCTGGATGTACCCGGTCATGAAGGATAGGAATGGGAGGCCCATGGCATCCCATACCTCCGTGAGGAGCCGGTGTGGGGCGTGGGGGAACGCGCCTTGGACATCAAGGGAGGCGATAATCATCTCATAGGGGTTCATGTCCAGTGCGGTGTCCTGGAGGAAGATGGCCTCGTGGGGGGACCTGCCGGCCTTGGCTCCCCACATGCTGGCGGGCATGTGGGCAAAGACCCCCGACGCGATGCGGCCTAGGATGAGTGTCCACACCAGCTTGACCTCAGTGGTGGCCCAGACTATGGGCCGCCAGTTCCCCGGCTGCGCCCAGTCCCCCTTTTTGTAGAGGGGGCGGACCAGGTTGGCCCACTCAGGGGGGATGGGTGTGGCGCCCGTGACGATGTCCCACAGGCGGGCTGCCAGGCGGCGTTTGACGGGCAGGGTGAGGCGTTGGTACGCTTCGGCCGGCAAACCGTCGACGCCGGGCACGACCCCCTTCTTCAGGCGGTCTAGGGCGCGTTGCAGTTCTGAGATGCTGAAGGGGTCGTGTTCGATGGCGCACCGCTGTTCCCGGTTGAAGACCCTGGGCACATGCTCGCGGATGGTGTTTCTGGTGTGGGGGTCGAGCTCGGGGAGGGCGTCCCTGTGTTGTGCCTGGAAGCTGTCCAGGACTGCCTGGAGGACGGCGTCGGGGTCATTGGTGAGGCCTCCTTCGGGGGTGCGCACCGCGTGGATGGTACGGCGCCCCGTGTCTTCCAGGATGCGGCTGACGTACCGCAGGGACTTGTACGGCGTGTCGTTTCTGCCGTATCTTTCGCGTTCCTCGGCTGCGGCCGTTATGCGGTGGGCGTACCATTCCTGGAGTTGGTGGCGGCGGGTGGTGAGGAGCGCACAGAGGTGGGCGTCCCGGTCTCGTGCCTCCGGTGTGCTGGGGCGTAGCAGGGTGGCGAGTTTCTCTTTCGTGGTCCAGATGTCATGGACGAGTTGTTGGAGGGTGAGGTCTGGTGGTGCTCCCGTGTGGCTGGTGTCACGCTCCATGCCGCATGCTTGTGCCGCCCGGCGCATGGCGGTGGTGAGTGTCGGTGCATCCGGGCGGCGCAGGATGGCGTGTAGGGCCCTGTTATACCTGTGCAGGCGCCGTGGTCGTCCTCGGCCGGGAACTGCAGTGTGGGCCCGAGGGTGTCGTCTGGCAGGGTGGCCGCGGATGGGGGTAGGTTGGGGATGATGAGGTCGATGTAGAGGGGTCGGTGGCCCGTGCCTGTGGGCGGGAGGTCCCCGTAGGCTGCTTCGTGGACGCGCACCGTGGTTGGGTCCCCGTAGCACGTGTCGATGCGGGATGGGTGGGTGCCGGCTTGGTGGGGGTAATGGGAGGGTGTGCCAGTGAGTCCTGCCGTGAGGTCGGTGGGGGCCAGTTGGTGCATGGCGTCCCGGACAGCTATGTCGGTGGCTGTGGGTGGGCCGGTGCGGTCGTCGTCGGCGGGGGCGGCGTTTAGGTCGCCTATGATGATGGTGGGTGCCAGGAGGGAGAGTCGGCGGTACGCCAGGCTCAGGGTGTCCAGGAAGTCCTTGGTCTCCTCCCCGAATGGGACGTGCGTGAGTAGCACATTTAGCTGCCATCCGGGCCCCACGCACTCGTACGCCCCGAGGCGACCATCCACTCCGAGGTCGGGCTGGGCATGCACCGTGACCGACGTGTTGTGGTAGAGGGGCACCCCCCGTTGCCAGTGGGCGTGACATTTGTTCCCCTCCGGGTCTAGGATCGGTGCTGGTTCGGGTTGGTCCGCTCTGCGGAGGGCTTGCTCCAGGAACCCCAGGAGGTCTGCGCCTTGGGGGTGTGGCCCGGGCATGGCTTGCAGTGTGGCGGCCTTGGTGGGGTCGTAGGTGACCGCGGGCTCGTTGAGGATGTTGATGCGGGCGTGGGCTTCCGCAGGTGCCGGTTTCTGGGGACCGGTAGTTGGGGGGGCGGGCCGTGTCCGGCCCTGGCCCCGTCAGGCGTCGAGGAGGTCGATGACGCCCTGAGCTGCGGGTGCCTTGCAGTTCCGCTTCTGGGGCTGGGGTAGGGCCCATGCGTTGTGGACTTCGCCCGTGTACTCGGTGCCGGTGAGGTGCTCCGTGTCGGCGGTGCACAGCTGCATGGGGACCATCTCACGACCGGTTCGGTCTCGCCAGAGTTCGATGGTGCGCCCCACCTTCTTGTCGTCGGGGGTGGCCGGGTCCCACTTGACGTGGATCTTGAACCCCTGGTGGTCGCCGGTGATGAGGTACCGGTGCTTGACCTCCCCTGCGGCCCATATCCACTTGGAGGGGCCCGCGGCCGTGGCGTACTCGAAGGGCAGCTGCACCCGGGTACCGATGGCGTATTCGGGATACAGGGCAGCGGCTTCCTCTTTGGTCCAGGTCTTCGACTTGGCTCTTGGCTTGGGCGCGGGTTTGGCCTGTGCGGGGGCCTTGCGCTTCTGCGCACCTTGGCGGCGCCAGGCAGCGTGTTTTCCCCGTTGGGGAGGTGCGCCCTGGGGCTGCTGTACGGGTGCGTGGCCCGGTGCAAACACGGGGTATTTGCGGGCGGCTGGGACGTCAGGCTTGGACGTGGGGACGTGGTCCTTCAGCTGGAACACTTGCTTGGTCATGAGGCCAAGCACTTCCCCGGCCTCCTGCAGGGCGTCAGGCGGGTCCGTGTGGCAGCTGAGGAGCCGGTGCCCGGTGCCTGCCCCGTGGCGGCGCATGTGGGCCGTGTAGCGGGTGGCGTGGCGTGTCCACGCTGGGGTGCTTTTTGGGGGGAGGGGGCCTTCTGGCGCCCCCTGCGCCCAGTAGAGGGCGTAGTGCAGCGCTTCCCAGGCTGCCTCTGGGGCGTGCAGGATGCGTGCGGCGAGTCGCAAGCGGTCCCCTCCGCGTGGTGGGGGCGGGACTTCGTCGTAGGGGGCGTGTGCCGTTGCCCGTCAGACCTTGCCGTGGTCGTCCCATTCCACCGTCCACCAGGTGTCCCGGTGTTTGAGGATGTGGACCTCCGTGGTGGTCGGGGGGGCGTCCATGGCGTCCCAGCTGACGAGCTGGATGGGGCGGACTTGGGGGTGGGTCTTCCGGGTTGTTCGCATGTTGACGATTTGGTGGATATCCTCGGCGGTAGGGCCCGTGTCGGGGGTGTCCTGCGCTGCCTGGGCTAGAGGTGGGGAGGGAAGGTCCTCCCAGAGGCTGGAGGCGGACGCTGTGGCGTACATGGCTGCGATCAGGACGTGTTCCTTCAGCCCCTCCACCATGAGGTGGTCTTCCCCCTCCAGGTCTCGGGGGATGGTGGCTTCCGCCTTTAGGGTGAGGAGTGCGATGGCGCGTTTGGGTCCAGGTGTGGCGTGCCTCGGCTCATCTGGCGGGCGTCCCTCGGATGGGGTGTGGGGGGGGCGCTTCTAGAAGGGGGATGGTCCTACCGCCAGGTGCTCGACAAGGTGTAGCGGTATGGAGTGGTGGCGGTCCGCTGCGGGCAGGAGGCAGGGATGTGGGTCCCCGGGTATCTTGCCGAGATATATGCCCCCCCTGTAGGTAGGGATGGGCAGGGGTTGCTGCAGAGCGCCTGCGCATGGTAGCGCGCACCGAGGGTTGCAGTGGGTGCATTGGGCTGTTATGGGGTGCGGTACCGCGTACACGGTGAAGGGCCCTACCGCGCGCTGGATGTGGCGGGGGATGATGGTGCGGGGGTCCGCCACCCGTGCCGTGCGGCTTTCGCCATAGTATATCCAGAGTGTGTCCTCCGGTGCCATTCTGGGGCGTAGCTTGCGGGCCAGTAGGTTCAAGGTGCTTTTGTGGGTGGCCTCGGTGACGGTGCCGGGTCCAGCGTTAATGCGTGGGAGCAGGTGGTTTTGGTGGTGTGCCGCGGCCCGTCTGCGGGCTGTGTGGAGGGCGGTGCTGTCGGCGGGAGGGGGCGCGTGGTGGGTGGGCCTTTTGCACGGGGTCGGGGCGATGTGTAGTGGATGCTTCCATGCCGGACGCGGGTGGTGTTGCGGTGGCTGGA
Organism: Eutreptiella sp. 'Long Island Sound 2002'; assembly: GCA_964036045.1. Taxonomy (NCBI): domain Eukaryota; phylum Euglenozoa; class Euglenophyceae; order Eutreptiales; family Eutreptiaceae; genus Eutreptiella; species Eutreptiella sp. 'Long Island Sound 2002'. The sequence goes on along the minus strand of OZ038378.1, from coordinate 134,238,510 downwards.
GGCCAGGGTAGGTGGTGAAGGTGTATATGGTGACGGGGGAGCGCTCATGCGTGGCCTAGGGGTAGCAGTGGTCGCGACCCGTGTTGTGGGTGACGATGACGTTTGGCGTTGGTATGTCGTAGTGGAGTGCCGTATTGGGGAGTTGTTTGGTGATGCGTGCCGTCGCGTCCCCCGTTTTGGGCGCAGTGTCCTGGGGCACGAGGATGTGGACGGCCCACGCATCGTGGGCAGGGAGGTCGAGGTCCGGTAGGGTGGGATGAATGGGGCGCCCCTGGAAGTGTGCGAAAGCTGGGTTGTGGCGTGCCGCCGTTTCTTTGATGATGGACGGTGTCCATTGGGGTGGCGCCCCAACTTGCTGGGCCATGGCGGCGACGGCGTGGGCAATCGCTGTGAGGTCTGGGCCGATGCCAGGCTGGTCTGCCGGTGGCTGCAGGCCCCCTTCCGGTGCGGGGTGGTGCCACCATAGGGTGTAGCCCGTTTGCGTGTTATCGTGGGGGGTGTGCATGAGGCCCTGGTAGTTGGAGATGGCGGTCTTGAGGGCTTCCGCTGCCTCGCGGTGAAGGGTGCACGTGTAGGCCCAGACTCCGGTGGGGGGGGCCGCCCCGGTGTGGGATTCGGCCGTGGTGGGGGCCGTCTCGAGGGTGTGACTGGTAGGGAGGGTCTGTGCAGCCCTTCGTGCAGGGAGGCGCACACGTGTGCCCACCTGTCCGCCCATCCCTGTTGGGCGCTTCCTGTGTCTGCTCCTGTGGGCAGTCGCACGATTACCACGTGCCAGGGGTGTGACTCAGGTACTACGGTGGGGGGTGTGGTGTGCTCGTGAGGGTGCAGCCATACTGCGGTGTCTGCGTTCGCCGTCACGTAGTCTTCTCCCTCCGCTGTGTGGACGTTTTTGACGGCGGCCTCTCCCTCTAGGGTGAGGAGGAGGTGTGTGCCGGGGGGCTGCGTGTGCGTCTCCGCGTCCCGGAGCCACAGGTACGTGAGCGCCACGGTGCCGGGGAGGATTTCCCCCCTCGTGAAGGTGCCTTCAGGTCATGCCAACTGCAGGGGCAGTGTGCGGCGTCCCCGCCAGTCGTTGGTGGCATGGTAGTCGTGGGGGAGGTGACGTTTGGTGAGCCCGTGCGGCATGCGTTCGGTGGTGGCTGTGGGGGGGTCCCAATTACATTCCTTCGGGGGGGGTGCGTCTGCGTTGTCCTCCTGGGGCTGGGCTAGCGGCAGCGCCTGTGCATTGGGTGTGGCGTCGGGTAATCCGCTGTGTGTGAGGATGTAGAAGCCCTCGGGGGTGAGTTGGAGGACGATGTCCCACTTCGCTGTTTGCTCTGGGGGCCACTGGTGGGGTCCGTCCTGCGGTCGGTGGAGGGTGACCTGGTGGCCCGATCTCCAGCTGTGGTAGGCGAGGAGGCTGAGGACGGTGTCTTGCTCCGGGTCCTCCACACTTTCCACGTATGCCGTCATGTCGGTGACGTCGACGGCGTACTCGTCCTCCCATTCTTGTGTGGGGGCGCCTGGAGGGGGGGGGGCGGTGGTGTACCCGTGGAGTCCCGGCCCCGTGACGTCGGGCAGGTCGTGCTCCAGGGACGCCGGGTACTCGGCAGGCCCTTTGCTGGCTTTGTGGGTGGGGTGGTGGCGCCGCAGGGCGTTGGACAGGTGCGTCCAGGGCGCCTGCTCGCGGGGGGGGGGGGGGGCGGGGGGGCATTATGCGGGCTGGGGTCCGAGGAGCCGCTTGCTGCGGGCTCGAGCTCCGGCGGGGTGAGGTCCATATGATGCTCCGTGTCCTCCGTGTGTTGGAGCTCCAGCTCTAGCAGGCTGTCGATGTCCAGGGCCATGGGGTCATCATGTGTGTTCACGTGTTGGGGTGCTGCTTCATGGCACGGTGGGCGTGTGATGCTGGTGCTCGGGGCACGTGCGGCGGCCGGTGCGGGGTCGTGCGCCGGTGTCCGGGGAAGCGCGCCGTTTGGCGTGGTTGTGCTGTGTGGCTGCTCGCTGGTGACTGTCCTGGCCGGTGGTGTTGCCCCTGTGTGCGGTTCGGGTTGTGGCCCGTGGTGGGCGTTGAGCTGGCGTGAGGTGTGCGGGGTTTCCAGGGGTGGTGCCGGTGGGCTGGGGTGCGGAGTTGGCGTAGCGCGGCTTCGTTCCTGTGTTGGTGGGCTGTGGTGTCCCATGTCCCCGGATGGGGTAGGGGGGTGCGGTGTGGTATGGTGGTGTTGTGTTGTGTGGTGGCCTTCCCGGTGGGGGGGGGGGGGGGCACCGTGTCCAGTTCTGGTGGGTTGGCTTGTCGCCCGTGGATTGTCCTCTGGCGGTGTGGGGCAGTCCCGCGCGGTCTCTTGATCGTCCTCCCGGCGTGTTTCAGTACGTGGGCCGTGCGGCATCGGTGTGGCGTGGGGCCTTGGGTCCCCTGGGGCGGGGTGTGTGGGACTGGAGTGTCGCAACCAGGGGGCTTTGGTCGTGTGGTGCTTGGGGGTGTCGGCCCACCGTTGAGTGGGCCCAGTGGTGCGGGGAGCGCCGTGTATGGGCCGCGCGCGGGCTATTGCGGGTCCGCGGGTCCGTGGGTCGCGGCATCTTGGGCGTGTTGTGGCCCCGGTGCGGCGCCCGCGGGTGGTGAGTGGCGGTGTGTGGCTGGCGTGTATCGTTTCCACAGTGGGGGGGGGGGCTATTTGCTCGGGTGTGGGCTGGGCCCTTGGTAGGCTGCCGGCTAGTAGCGGGTGTCGGGGCGTCACTGTGGGTGGGTCTTCCGCGGTGTCCCCTTGGTGCGTCCCGTGGTGGTCTCTGGTCGGCTGGCTGAAGAGGGGTTTTCGGGGTGTACCGCATCCATTGGGGCACCATTGTGTGTTGACGCGCTGCAGCGGGGGGTGCGGCGGGTTGTGGGGGTGGGGCTTGTGTCCGTGTCGTCCGTGTGGTTGGCGGCGGTGTGTCGTGTGTCGTCCTCGGCGGGTCCTCATGGTGGTCTGTTGTGGTGGTGTCCTGGGGGGTGGTCTTGGGCATGGAGGTTCCTGGGAGGGTGCGGGACATGCGGGGTCGGGTTGGCTGGGGGGGGGGGGCGCGCGTGTGTGGGCTTGCGTGTTTGCCTGCTGCTCTCCCCACGGTCTCTTCCTCTGCCTTTCCCTTGCTCCTCTCTTTTCGCTGGCTTGTTTGGCTTTGTTTTTTTTGGGGGGGGGGGGGGTTGCTGTGGTGCTGTGCGTGGGTGTGGCTGTGTGCCGGTGCCGGCGCCGGTGTGAGCGTGGGTGTCGTGGGGGATGGGGGTCGGGTGGCTGTTGCGCTCTGGCTTCCTTGTGTGTGTGTCGGCCTCCAGGCTTCCGGTTTCCAGGGCGCCGGTCCGGGGGGGTGCTGACGGCGGGTGGTTGGCGGCAGTGGTGGCTTGGCGCTTGCACGGGTGGTCGCGGCTCCTGGGTAGTGCCTGGGTGGCGTGGCCGGGCGTGGGCGTGCGTGCGTGTTGTGTTGTTGACGTGGGTGCTTCCGGGGATGCGCCGGGCGGCGACGGGGTTGGTGACGCTGACGGTGTCATAGGTGACGGGGCGGGCGCTGGGGGGGCCTGCGGCTCCGGTGGTCGCTGTAGGTGGTGCAGTGGGTGGCGGCGTAACTGGTGATGTCGGTGGTGAGGGTGCTGCAGGTGACGTCGATGGTGAGGGCGCTGCGGGTGATGTCATGGGTGGTGGCGATGTTGATGTGGGTGTTGCAGGTGGTGTGCCGGCTGGTGGCGTCGCTGGTACTGTCCCTGCGTAGGGTGTTGCTGGGGGTGCTGTGAGCGGTGGCGTCGTCGGTGGTGCCGATGGCGAGGGTGACGCAGGCGATGCACTGGGTGAAGGTGAGGCCGGTGTGTGCCGTAGGTGACGCGTTGGGAACGGGTGGTGGGGGGCTGGAGGGGGGGTTGCCGTTGGTGCAACGGGCGATGGTGGCGTTGGTGCCGCAGGTGGTGGAACGGGTGATGGTGTTGTTGGTGATGCCGACGAGGTGGTTTGTCTGCCTGTCTGCCCGTGGAGTCAGTGCCCGCGTTGGGCGGTTGCCTGTGCGTGGGGTGTCGGCGCCGGGGGTCGGTGCGCCGGGCGCTTGGTGGGCGTCGTTGGGTGCGGGTGCGCATGTTGGTGTGTACTTGGTGCGGGTTGCGGGGGGTCTGTGGGCGCCGGGTGCGCTGTTGCCGTGCTTGTGGCGGTTTGTGTTGTCTGGTGGAGCGTGGCCGGCGTGTGCTTTGCGTGAGTGGTGTGGGGTCTGGTCCGCGTGGGTGGTGTCGGTGTGGGTGTTTGGGGTTTGGTGCTGGTTGTGGGCGTGTCGTCCGCGCGGTGTGGTCGGGCGTGATGGTGGTGCCGCTGGCGACGTCGATGGTGACGGTGCTGCAGGTGATAAGGGTGGGACGGCGGTGTTGGCGGTTTCCGGTGTGGGTGCTGTGGGTGGTGTTGAGCGTGGGGGTGTTGCAGGTGTGGTGCGGGGTGGATGGTGGTGTGCCTGGCGACGGCGTCGTGAGTGCTGCTGGGGGGGAGGGTGTCGTTGGTGATGCTGTGGGTGGCGGTGCCGCCGGTGAGAGGCTGGCGGAGAGGAGAGGGCGGCAGTGCGGCCGGGCGCGATGTTGGGTTCTTCGGTGTGGGTGATCAGCCGGAGGTGGCTGCGGCTGGTGGTGTGGCGCTCGGTGTGTGTGGCCTGCGCCGGGTATCTTAGGTGCGCTTGTTGGTGCGGGTGTGTTGATGTCGGCGGTTTGTCTGCCTTCCTGCCCCTGGAGTTGGTGCCGGCGTTGGGCGGCTGCCTGTGTGCGGTTTGTGCCGTTGTGTGTGGCGGTGGTAGTGGGGGTCGGTGCGCTGGGCGCTTGGTGGGCGTGGTTGGGTGCGGGTGCGCGTGTGGACGTGTACTTGGTGGGCAGCTTGTGTTGTCTGATGGTGCGTGGCTGGTATATGCTTCGTGTGGATGGTGCCGGTGCCGGTGCTTGGGGACGGGTGCTGGATGTGGGTGCGTCGCCTGCGCGGTGTTGTCGGGCGTGATGGTGGGTTCTCTGACGTGTGTTGCCGGCTGGTGGCGGGTGTGGTCGGGCCGGTGTGGGCTGGGTGGTGGTGGTGGTTGTGGCTGGACTGCTTGGTGGTTGTAGTGTCGGCGGGCGGCCATGATGATCCGCCTTGGGTGTGTGGTGGCGGGTGGACGTGTATGGTGGTGGTGATGGTGTGTCATTGCGGGTGGTGTTGGGTGTGGTACCGTTGGGTTGTGTGGTTTGCGATAACTGAGCACTCACCCCTCCGGGTGGCGCGGGCCCGGTGGTCCGGTAGCCCGTCCGGCAGGTAGTGCGTGCCCGCCGGGTGCTCACGCGTCCCTCCGGACGGCGGCTGTTCCGTAGCCGGCAGGGGCTGGGTTCACTGCCGGGCGCACACACGTCCCTCCGGACGGCGGCTGTTTCGTAGCCGGCAGGGGCTGGATTCACTGCCGGGCGCACACACGTCCGTCCGGACGGCGGCTGTTTCGTAGCCGGCAGGAGCTGGGTTCACTGCCGGGCGCACACACGTCCATCCAGACGGCGGCAGTTTCGTAGCCGGCAGGGGCTGGGTTCACTGCCGGGCGCACACACGTCCATCCGGACGGCAGCTGGTTTGTAGCCGGCAGGGGCTGGGTTCACTGCCGGGCGCACACACGTTCGTCCGGACGGCGGCTGTTTCGTAGCCGGCAGGGGTTGGGTACCCTGCCGGGCGCACACACGTCCATCCGGACGGCAGCTGGTTCGTAGCCGACAGGGGCTGGGTTCACTGCCGGGCGCACACACGTCCATCTGGACGGCGGCTGTTGCGCTGTGGGGACTGCGGGGCTTGGACTTGTTCTTGGCGGCTCGTTTGTCGTTGGGTGTGGGTGTTTGCCGTGGTGGTGTCGTGTTTTGTGCCGTGGTGTGTGCTGGCGTGTGGTGCTGCGCGTGTGCCCTGCTTGGCCTGCGTGTGGCGCGCGCTCCTTGCCCGGGCGTGCTGTTGCGCAGGCGCGGGGACAGAACCTCTCTCTGGCGGGCCCGTTTGGCTCCATGGCGGGCCCTGTTGGCGCCCGGCTGTGGCCCGGTGCGCGGCAGTGGGGTGTGTGTACGTTTGGGGGGGGGGGGGGTTTGGTTCCTCTCCTCTCGCTTTTCCCGCCTTGTCCCTCTGTCCCTCTTCGCCGGCCTGCCCTGCCTGCCTACCCTCTTCGTACCCGCTGGGTTGGCCTTGGCTGGACGATTGGTCTTGGTGGTCTGACATGGTGTTTCTTTCCTGCAGGGCGGCGTGGGCTGGGTTCGTTTTGGGAGCGGGTTGCTCGTGTGGTGTGCCGTGCCGCTTGGCTCCTGTTCACCGGTGTGCACGCGCTGTGTGTGGTGTTGTGTGTACGGTGTCCTGGGCCCCCTGGCTCCTGTTCACCAGTGTGCACGCTCTGTGTGTGGTGGTGCGTGTACGGTGTCATGGGCCTCCTGGCTCCTGTTCACCGATGTGCACGCTCTGCGTGTGGTGGTGTGTGTACCGTGTCCTGGGCCTCCTGGCTCCTGTTCACCGGTGTGCACGCTCTGTGCGTGGTGTTGCGTGTACGGTGTCCTGGGCCTCCTGGCTCCTGTTCACCGGTGTGCACGCTGTGCGTGTGGTGTTGTGTGTACGGTGTCCTGGGCCTCCTGGCTCCTGTCCACCGGTGTGCACGGTCTTTGTGTGGTGTTGTGTGTACGGTGTCCTGGGCCTCCTGGCTCCTGTTCACCGGTGTGCACGCTCTGCGTGTGGTGTTGTGTGTACGGTGTCCTGGGCCTCCTGGCTCCTGATCACCGGTGTGCACGCTCCGTGCGTGGTGTTGCGTGTACGGTGTCCATGGGCCTCCTGGCTCCTGTTCACTGGTGTGCACGCTCTGTGCGTGGTGTTGCGTGTACGGCGTCCTGAGCCTCCTGGCTCCTGTTCACCGGTGTGCACGCTCTGTGTGTGGTGTTGCGTGTACGGCGTCCTGGGCCTCCTGGCTCCTGTTCACCGGTGTGCACGCTCTGTGTGTGGTGTCGCGTGTAAGGTGTCTTGGGCCTCCTGGCTCCTGTTCACCGGTGTGCACGCTCTGTGTGTGGTGCTGCGTGTACGGCGTCCTGGGCCTCCTGGCTCCTGTTCAACGGTGTGCACGCTCTGTTTCCGGTGTTGCGTGTACGGTTTCCTGGGCCTCCTGGCTCCTGTTCACCGGTGTGCACGATCTGTGTGTGGTGCTGCGTGTACGGCGTCCTGGGCCTCCTCGCTCCTGTTCACCGGTGTGCACGCTCTGCGTGTGGTGTTGTGTGTACGGTGTCCTGGGCCTCCTGGCTCCTGTTCACCGGTGTGCACGCTCTGTGCGTGGTGTTGGGTGTACGGTGTCCTGGGCCTCCTGGCTCCTGTTCACCGGTGTGCACGCTCTGTGCGTGGTGTTGCGTGTACGGCTTCCTGGGCCTCCTGGCTCCTGTTCACCGGTGTGCACGCTCTGTGTGTGGTGTTGCGTGTACGGCGTCCTGGGCCTCCTGGCTCCTGTTCACCGGTGTGCACGCTCTGTGTGTGGTGCTGTGTGTACGGTGTCCTGGGCCTCCTGGCTCCTGTTCACCGGTGTGCACGCTCTGTGCGTGGTGTTGCGTGTACGGTGTCCTGGGCCTCCTGGCTCCTGTTCACCGATGTGCACGCTCTGTTTGTGGTGTTGCGTGTACGGTGTCCTGGGCCTCCTGGCTCCTGTTGACCGGTGTGCACGCTCTGCGTGCGGTGTTGCGTGTACGGTGTCCTGGGCCTCCTGGCTCCTGTTCACCGGTGTGCACGCTCTGTGTGTGGTGTTGCGTGTACGGTGTCCTGGGCCTCCTGGCTCCTGTTCACCGGTGTGCACGCGCTGTGTGTGGTGTTGTGTGTACGGTGTCCTGGGCCCCCTGGCTCCTGTTCACCGGTGTGCACGCTCTGTGTGTGGTGGTGCGTGTACGGTGTCCTGGGCCTTTTGACTCCTGTGCACCGGTGTGCACGCTCTGTGCGTGGTGTTGTGTGTACGGTGTCCTGGGCCTCCTGGCTCCTGTTCACCGGTGTGCACGCTCTGTGCGTGGTGTTGCGTGTGCCTTTTGGCCCTTTTGTGCTGGTGTGCTCGTGTGGTGTGTGTTGTGTTGTGTGTGTGTTGTCCTGGGACGCTTGGTTCGTGTTCTCCGGTGTCGCAGTGTGATGCGGTGTGTGTGGTGTCCGGTGTGCTGTGTTGCGTGTGCGGTGTCCTGGGCCTCCCGGCCCCTGTTCACCGGTGCGCATGCCCGGTGTGTGGTGTTGTGTGGGCGGTGTCCTGGGCCTCTCGGCTCCTGTTCACCGGTGTGCTAGTGCGGTGTTTTGTGTGGTGTGTGCGGTGTCCTGGGCCACTTGGCTCCTGTTCACCGGTGTGCCCGCGTGGCGTGTGTTGTGTCGCGTGTTCGGTGTCCTGGGCCCTGTGGCTCCCGTTCACCGTCGTGCTGTGTGCTTGTTCGGTGTCTTGTCTGTTGTGTGCGGTGTCCTGGGCCACGTGGCTCCTGTCCACCGGTGTGCGTGCTCGGTGTGTTGCGTGGTGTGTGCGGTGTGGGTGTGGGTGCGTGCTCGCGTGCGCCATACCGTTGCAGCGACGTTGCGCACTTTTTGTTTTTGTTTAAACATTTTTCTTTACACATTGCTTCCTATGGTGTCTTACTTATTCCTCCTGTCCTGGACTCTTTGATTTTGGCGATGCCCAAGAGTAAGCGTGTCTTAATGCATGCATGGCGGTGTATGCTATTTACGCGTTGGTCTGTGGACTCTTTGCATTTTGCGACGCCCAAGAGTAGGCGTGTTTACTTAATGCATTCATGACATGCTACTGATTCTCTATGTCATGGACTCTTTGTTTTTTGCGACGCCCAAGAGTAAGCGTGTCTTAATGCTTGCATGGCGGCATATGCTACTTATCTGTTGGTTTGCGGACTCTTTGTATTTTGCGACGCCCAGGAGTAGGCGTGTTTGTTTAATGCATTCATGACATGCTACTTTTTCTTTATGTCTTAAACTCTTTGTTTTTTGCGACGCCGAAGAGTAAGCGTGTCTTAATGGGCACAAAGGTGGGTGGGGACGTCCATGGAGAAGGACAAAGGAAGAGAAAGAGCGCAAGACGGAGGGCGTGGCGTGTTCGTAATCTTTTTTTTCCGTGTTTACGCGCCGCTCGCGAAGCGTTTTTCTTTACCTATACGGCGTGTTAGAGGGCGAGAGGCACGGTGTTATACTCCTAAGCTCGGTACGGTGCTCACAGCGTTAAGTATTCACCTAATCAAGCCTGAAAGATTTTCGGTCGCGTTTTTACGGTGGCGTTGTTGTTGTTTGTGTGTGTTTTGTTTTGGGGCGCGCACAAGTCCCTAGTGCCTAGGGCGCGCACTTTGCTAGGTGGCTTGGGGCATGCGATGCTGAGCTTCTTCGCCGTCGCGACTCTATTGTTCTTCTGTTTTTGTGAGTGTCCTAAATTTTGCGACCTCGCCAAACAGCGGCGTAAAACCTTTGGGGGGGTTTCTGAGGTCAGAAAAGACGATTTTTCGCTATATTTTTTCTGGCTGTGCGTCTTTATCTTGGTTTTTCATTTTTCCTGTGCTGCGATTGCGCACGTGCTCAGTACCTCTTCTACGAGGACCAAAGCAAGAGCGCGCGCTGTGGGGTTGGTGACAGGTCCCCACGCCCGCACCCCCCCACACCCACAGCCAGTGGGTAGTGGGCCCCGGCAGCCCGCCCAGAGGGCGGGCAGTCGGGGCTTGGAGGGCGCCCGACCCCTGACGCCCCACACCCAGGCAAGAGGCGCACTCCCCGGGCACCCTCATGCCGCCCCCACAGCACGCAAGAGCGCGCGCTGTGGAGTTGGTGACGGGTCACCACGCCCGCACCTTGCCGCACCCACAGCCAGTGAGTAATGGGCCCCGGCAGCCCGCCCAGAGGGCGGGCAGTCGGAGCCGGTAGAGCGCCCGACCCCGGACGCCCCACACCTAGGCAAGAGGCGCCCCTCCCGGGCACCCTCATGCCGCCCCCACAGCGCGCAAAGCCAGCTCGCAAGAGCGCGCGCTGTGGGGTTGGTGACGGGTCCCCACGCCCGCACCCCCCCGCGCCCACAGCCAGTGGGTAATGGGCCCCGGCAGCCCGCCCAGAGGGCGGGCAGTCGGGGGTGGAAGAGCGCCCGACCCCGGACGCCCCACACCCAGGCAGGAGGCACCCCCCCGGACGCCCTCGTGCCGCCCCCACAGTGCGCAACGCCAGCTTGCAAGAGCGCGCGCCCCTGGGGTTGGTGACGGGTCCCCACGCCCGCACCCCCCCGCACCCGCAGCCAGTGGGTAGTGGGCCCCGGCAGCCCGCCCAGAGGGCGGGCAGTCTGGGGTGGGAGAGCGCCCGACCCCGGACGCCCCACACCCAGGCAAGAGGCGCCCCTCCCGGGCATCCTCATGCCGCCCCCACAGCGCGCAAAGCCAGCTCGCAAGAGCGCGCGCTGTGGGGTTGGTGACGGGTCCCCACGCCCGCACCCCCCCTCACCCACAGCCAGTGGGTAGTGGGCCCCGGCAGCCCGCCCAGAGGGCGGGCAGTCGGGGGTGGGAGAGCGCCCGACCCCGGACGCCCCACACCCAGGCAAGAGACGCCCCCCCCGGGCACCTTCATGCCGCCTCCACAGCACGCAAGAGCGCGCGCTGTGGAGTTGGTGACGGGTCCCCACGCCCGCACCCTGCCGCACCCACAGCCAGTGGGTACTGGGCCCCGGCAGCCCGCCCAGAGGGCGGGCAGTCGGGGCCGGGAGAGCGCCCGACCCCAGACGCCCCACACCCAGGCAAGAGGCGCCCCTCCCGGGCACCCTCATGCCGCCCCGACAGCGCGCAAAGCCAGCTCGCAGGAGCGCGCGCTGTGGGGTTGGTGACGGGTCCCCACGCCCGCACGCCCCCGCGCCCACAGCCAGTGGGTAATGGGCCCCGGCAGCCCGCCCAGAGGGCGGGCAGTCGGGGGTGGGAGAGCGCCCGACCCTGGACGCGCCACACCCAGGCAGAAGGCGCCCCCCCGGACGCCCTCGTGCCTCCCCCACAGAGCGCAACGCCAGCTTGCAAGAGCGCGCGCCCCTGGGGTTGGTGACGGGTCCCCACGCCCGCACCCCCCCGCACCCGCAGCCAGTGGGTAGTGGGCCCCGGCAGCCCGCCCAGAGGTCGGGCAGTCGGGGGTGGGAGAGCGCCCGACCCCGGACGCCCCACACCCAGGCAAGAGGCGCCCCCCCCGGGTACCCTCATGCCGCCTCCACAGCACGCAAGAGCGCGCGCTGTGGAGTTGGTGACGGGTCCCCACGCCCGCACCCTGCCGCACCCAGAGCCAGTGGGTAGTGGGCCCCGGCAGCCCGCCCAGGGGGCGGGCAGTCGGAGCCGGGAGAGCGCCTGACCCCGGACGCCCCACACCCAGGCAAGAGGCGCCCCTCCCGGGCACCCTCATGCCGCCCCCACAGCGCGCAAAGCCAGCTCGCAAGAGCGCGCGCTGTGGGGTTGGTGACGGGTCCCCACGCCCGCACCCCCCCGCGCCCACAGCCAGTGGGTAGTGGGCCCCGGCAGCCCGCCCAGAGGGCGGGCAGTCGGGGGTGGGAGAGCGCCCGACCCCGGACGCCCCACACCCAGGCAGGGGGCGCCCCCCCGGACGCCCTCGTGCTGCCCCCACAGCGTGCAACGCCAGCTTGCAAGAGCACGCGCCCCTGGGGTTGGTGACGGGTCCCCACGCCCGCACCCCCCCGCACCCGCAGCCACTGGGTAGTGGGCCCCGGCAGCCCGCCCAGAGGTCGGGCAGTCGGGGGTGGGAGAGCGCCAGACCCCGGACGCCCCACACCCAGGCAAGAGGCGCCCCCCCTGGGCATCCTCATGCCGCCCCCACAGCTCGCAAGAGAGTGCGCTGTGGGGTTGGTGACGGGTCCCCACGCCCGCTCCCCCCGCAACCACAGCGAGTGGGTAGTGGGCCCCAGCAGCCTGCCCAGAGGGCGGGCAGTCGGGGGTGGGAGAGCGCCCGACCGCGGACGCCCCACAACCAGGCACGAGGCGCCCCCCCCGGACGCCCTCGTGCCGCCCCCACAGCGCGCAAAGCCAGCTCGCAAGAGCGCCCGCTGTGAGATTGGTCACGGGTCCCCACGCCCGTACCCCCCCCGCACCCACAGCCAGTGGGTACTGGGCCCCGGCAGCCCGCCCAGAGGGCGGGCAGTCGGGGGTGGGAGAGCGCCCGACCTGGGACGCCCCACACCCAGGCAAGAGGCGCCCCCCCCCGGGCACCCTCATGCCGCCCGCACAGCACGCAAGAGCGCGCGCTGTGGGGTTGGTGATGGGTCCCCACGCCCGCACCCCCCCGCACCCAGAGCCAGTGGGTACTGGGCCCCGGCAGCCCGCCCAGAGGGAGGGCAGTCGGGGGTGGGAGAGCGCCCCACCCCGGAAGCCCCACACCCAGGCAGGAGGTGCCCCCCCCGGGCGCCCTCGTGCCGCCCCCACAGCGCGCAAAGCCAGCTCGCAAGAGCGCGCGCTGTGGGGTTGGAGATGGGTCCCCACGCCCGCAACCCCCCGCACCCACAGCCAGTGGGTAGTGGGCCCCGGCAGCCCGCCCAGAGGGCGGGCAGCCGGGGGAGGGGGAGCGCCTGACCCCAGACGCCCCTCACACCGGCACTCCCCCCGGGGACGCCCTTCCGCCACCCCAACGGCGCGCAACGCCGGCCCGCAAGGGCGCGCGCCGTGGGGCCGGTGCTGGGTCCCCACACCCGCACCGACTGCACGCGGAACACAGGGGTCGCGGAACCCCGGCTGCCCGCCCCAGAGGACGGGCGGCCGGGGGAGGGACAGCGCCTGATACCAGACACCCCTCACAACGGTGGCAGGCCACTCCCCCCCGGGGACGGCCCCCCACCACCCCCACGGCACGCAGCTCCCACAGGGCATGCAGGCCAGGAGGACAGTGTTGGGCCCCCACACCCACATACCCGCGCCCACAGCACGTTGGTGGCGGACACCAACAGCCCGCCTAGTGGACGGGCAGTTGGGGGAGGGGGAGCGCCTGACCTCAGACGCCCCTCACAATGGTGTAAGGCACCCCCCCTGGAGGACGCCCTTCCGCCACCTCCACAACGAGCAACGCCGGCCCGCAATGGCGCACGTTGTGGAACCGGTGCTGGGTCCCCACGCCCGCACCGACCGCACCCAGAACACACGGGTTGCGGTACCCTGGCTGCCCGCCCCAGAGGACGGGCGGTCGGGGGAGGGACAGCGCCTGACACCAGACGCCCCTCACAACAGTGGCAGGCCACCCCCCCCCCGGGGACGGCCCCCCACCACACCACCACCGCGGCACGCAGCCCCCAAAGGGCATGCAGGCCAAGGGGACAGTGTTGGGCCCTCACATCCACACACGCGCGCCCACAGCACGTGGGTAGCGGACCCCAACAGCCCGCCCAGTGGGCGGGCAGTCGGGGGAGGGGGAGCGCCTGACCTCAGACGCCCCTCGCAACAACAGCCAGGCAGGGGGGAACCGGGACCAGACCGCCCCCCCCCAAGCCCGCCAGACGGAGCAAGGGACCGGGGCAGGACACGCGGAGGGGCACGGACCACGTGGAACGGCCCCACCAGCGCCCAGTGCCGGGCCCGCGCGAGGTGCGCACACCACACCACCCAGGGGGGGGGGGGGGGCGGGCGCCGCCGGAGCGCGAGCGCACACACACACAGAGGGCACGCGGGGACTACCAGAAGGGCAACCGGACCGACCTCGCGGAACGCACAGACCGCGTGGAATGGCGTACCAGCGAGCGAGGGTAAGGGACACCCGGACGGGACGGCCCGCCACACACAGCGCGGGATACGCGGGGCGGGATGGGGGAAACGGCAGAGACACAACACCAGGTACCGGCCCGAGCCCCCCCAACCGGCCGCGAGCGCCGCCCACACACGGATGGGGCACTGCACCCGCCAAGGCAGTAGTGGCGCACTGCGCCACGCCCCAACCCCTAGGCTAGGCAGCCTCCGCGCAAGCCCAAGGGGGTCCCACCGGCGAGAAGCCAGTAGCACGGGCCCGGCGGCGCCGGCGCCCCGGGCGACCACGCATTAGGGGGGCGACGCGGTGGGTAAGCGCCCGCAGCCACGGCTGCGAATTGATGCACTGACCGGGGAGTGGCGAAACGGGGAAGCCGGGGAGGGACGGGGCTCCGAGCCCTGTGAACCCGGGGGACTCCGCCACCAGGCAGGAGATGCGTCCTGGAGGGCGTCCCACTAGGACCCGGTGGGGAGGATATCACCTGGCCCGACCAGGTGGCCCCCCGGGGCCGAAAGGCGTCTAGTACCCGCAAAATCAAACCTCAAACCTCAAACCTTCAGAAGGGTCCGCCTTCTAAAAAGGCGAAACTAAAGCGATGGTGGACCTACCTCAGTCAGTTCAGGTTAACTGTCCACCATATACAGGGTATAAAGAACGAGATGGCTGATCATATATCTCGTAACGTCTTTGACGCCCTCCTAGGTGAGAGCTCGGAGCCGTTGGCCAAAGAGGCGTCCGTGCGCATGGACGTGGAGCCGGACCTATCCAAGTGCACTGCAGGTGTAGTGGAGGGTTGAAGTCTGAGAGACTACCAGGCGGAGTGCCAATGCGTACTCAACTCCCTCAGTGATGGCCTAGAGGAAGGCCTGATGGACGGCGACCGTTGCTATGAAGATAATGAATATCTGTACTATGAAGACCGTATAGTGGTGCCTGGGGCAAGACTGGAGGGTTGCCTACAGTGGGCCCATCTCAGTTCTGGGCACACAGGGTGCAACCGGTCTGTTGACATTTTCACAGAGCGTTTCTACTCCCGACTAACCTGTGTTGGACTACGTGCTCCTATGCAGTCCATAGTGGACACATGTGGCTAACACGCCAGCAAAGAGAGCGACTCACGTAACGAGAGACTGTTCTCCAGTCTGCCTATCCCCTACTGTGCTAATTCTCTGTTGTACGTGGATTTCATTGACGATCTGCCTAAGTTTGGTGCTTATGACAGTTGTCTGGTTGTCACCTGTGGCCTGATGCTGTTCACCCGTGCGTTTCCCTGCAACAAAAGATCACAGGGGAACAGACTGTGAACGTTTTTGTTGAACAATGGTTCCAACACTATGGGGCACCTAAGGAGGTGCACTCTGACAAGAAGGTACGTATCCGGAGTGACACCGGATGCTAGAAGCGAGTACTGGGCGCCCAGAACGTCCATGTAACCACAGGTGTGCCCTACAGTCACATGTCTAACCCTCTGTGCGAGACAAAGAACCCTGTGATGGAGCAGAACCGGAGGATTCTCATGAAACAGGAGCGTACCAAAGATTGGGTACGCCTGTTATTCTGGGCCATCCTAACCATGAACGCTGAGGAGAGTTCCTCAACTGGCTATACCTCCCACAAGTTGTTCCATGGGAGGCGTCCTGTGTGGTTCTTCAAAACCCCTTTTTCAGAGCCCCGTAGGGGACTGGCTAGAGCTAACCTGAAACACGTACGGGAACGTGAGTTAACTAGGCGTTACCGCATGAGACGTCATGCCACCTTCAGAGTAGGGGACCTTGTGCTGGTATACCAGTCGCCGTTACGCACGTGGCCCCGCAGCTGTTTGCAGGACCCTTACTGTGGGCCTTACCAGATTATAAAGATAGATGGGTCCAGGATCCATGTGAGATGCAGTCCCCGCCTTGGAGGAGAGCCGCTTTGTGCCCCTAAACACCTGAGACATTACCACTCGCCTGACGAACTGTCCTTGGACGATTGGCATCTGTCTGACAGGGAGGTAGGTAGGTAGGTAGGTATCTTCGGGAGCTTGGGATGCCTCCTTTGACAATGCAGAAAGAAGGTCTTACCAAGGGGACGTCCTGCCCCTCCGGCTGCCCTAGGTCGGCTGCCTCTCAAGCCGCTCTCGCAGGTGCTTGGGAAGGCAGTGTCGCGGGCACCCGGTCCAGGTGTCCCGGCTGGGAGGGTGCCCCCACATGTGTCCGTGGGTAGGGTCACATGCCCCCTCCTGTGGGCGGCAGCTCTGGGGCCTGCCCAGCTGTGTGGAGTATATCTCACCACAGGGGGTATTGCTCCCGCGAGTATACAGTACGATCGCCTCACCCCTGTGGCTGGAATTCCGGGGCCACGCTGCTTGGGAGGCGGCCCCCGCCTGGGCTTTGCGCCGGCACACCTGTCATCAGTTGCTTCCATGGCTCCAGGTGACGTTTGCCCCGGGCCCTGATGCAG
Source organism: Eutreptiella sp. 'Long Island Sound 2002' (assembly GCA_964036045.1). Taxonomy (NCBI): domain Eukaryota; phylum Euglenozoa; class Euglenophyceae; order Eutreptiales; family Eutreptiaceae; genus Eutreptiella; species Eutreptiella sp. 'Long Island Sound 2002'. The sequence continues at coordinate 134,222,368 of OZ038378.1, read as the reverse complement.
CCTGGCCGGGCTCGGACCAGTGGCCTTGGAGTACCGCTCCTGCCACTGGCCCGGTGGGTTGGCTGGGTCGCCCCACCGCGTCCCACCCTTGGGATGTAGTCCGTTGCATCCTGTCCCTTTGCCGCCCTCGGTGCGTGTGCTGTGCGGTGTCCTGGCCGACTTGGCACCTGTTCACCGGTGCGCATGCCCTTTGTGTTTCGTGCGCGGTGTCTGTGGCAACGTGGCTGTTGTTCACCCGTGTGTGCGCTGTGTGCGGTATGCGTGTGCTGGTGGTGGTTTTGTCCCCCCTCCTGCCCCCCTCCTTATTTTTCGTGCTCTGTACTTGTTTTTGTTTTTTGTGTTTTTTTTCTTTGTTGTTTATTCTCTAAAATGGAAGAGGGGGCGCGTGCACACGGCATGCAGAGGCATGACGCAAGAGTGCAGTAGTGCTGCGTTCTGCGGTGTGCGTCGTCGGTGCTTTGTCGGCGGCCGCGCCCCAGGGGTGCGGCTCGTGTGTCTTGATGTACATGGGTGCGTGTCAGGGTGGGTTCCGTTCGTTAGCTCTTTGCCCTTTGGTGCTGGATTGTTAGGCGGCCCCGTGTCTGACAGAGAGGTCGAGCGCATAGACCTGGAGACTGCCGCCAACCCTGTGAAGGCAGACGAATTCGGAGAAATGACTGCCGATGAGATGGCAGTTGATGGCTACTGCGTGCTTGTAGGTATTGCACGCCACAAGTATAAACAAGGCTGGAGCTTTCTTACCCTGTGGGACTGATATGGGCTTTCTGAGGCAACCTGGGAGCCCAGGTCCGCCTTTATACAGCCAGATTGGAGTATCAACCCCATCTTTTGTTCCTACCTCCTTGAGAACAACGAGGGACAGCTACTAACCTGTGCTGAGACTCTGTCCCAGCGTAAGAAGAAAAAGTAATCTCCTTGTGCCTATCTGTTTATTGTGCCTAACCGAACTGAAAAGGTTGCAAGCTTCAGGAGGCGGTGGTGTACCCCAGACATCCCCTCCTCCCGTTGGCAGTCTCCTTCAGGCCACTCCTGCAGGAGTATTGGCTCCCCCCGGATGTACACTTCCCCCGCACCAAGGGAGAAGCAACACTGAGGATCATCGGAACACCACCAGGCCGCTTATCTTGTTTGCAGCCCAATGGTCGGTACATCCGTGTGTCCCAGTCTCCCACCACACATTCATCCGCGCAGGGTAGTACCAAGAACGCGCTTACGCACTGGACTATTTACCCCTTGGGTCGGATCAGTCCAGGGTGCCCACCTCCATATGACAGCCTCAACCTCGGGTCACCTGAACATGCCGGCCTACGTCAACAGATTCCCCCCAGATTGGGGCTCACAGTTGAGGCCCCTTACTCGCAAGCCCCACTGTTTTCTAACCTCCCAGGGGCGGTCAGTACTCTTGTGATGACAGCTAGACCTAATCAGTGTGTGCCAGGACAGGTTCAGGATTCAGGTAGAGCTCCAGTTTGAGTGATTGTACTAAAGCCCTCGCTCAATCGGGATCGGTTTTCCTAACACCTGCACATTCGCTGCTTTTGGAGTCCAGCCCTGGCCCAGGTTGTGCTCTGCAGTCTCATGCCTTTGCACTGTGCATCCCCTCAACCCCTGGGGTGCTCGGCAGTCCCATGCCTGTGGTCACCAGCGTGAAGCAGGTGGCCCCCTTTCAGGTTTGCAGCCACCCAGCAAGTGTGTGCCTTGTTGACCACAGGTTGCATGGAATATGCCCTAGTGTTCTGACTTCGGGGAGCCAACGAAGCGGTGGCTTCCTAGACCGGGGGGGAATGACAAGCAAGGTGCTGTGAAGCAAGGTGTGTCCACCCTCCTTGAGGACAAATGTGCCCACATTTACGACCCCCAACCGGTCCAGACCCATGGGGTTCTACCCTTTGTGGCGGTGTTACCATACCCCTAAGTGTGCTACGTATGTCACTGTGTGTCTCACTTCACTCTGCGGCGTGGCTACCTTACGGGGTTCGCTGATGTCGGACTGAAGGTCCTAGTCAGGTACTCTTACCACTCCTAGGGTGCCCAATTTCTGTTCTGGCGCCTAACCTTTGGGGGAGACGGCAAAAGCCCTACCTACTAGAGGGGGAGGGGTGGCGGAATGTGCTAAGGGCATAAAGAACGCTAATTTTTCTAAAGGCCGAAAACTAACACACTCCCCTGTCGGCAAGGAAAAGCACGCGGAGCAGGAGACACCACTATACCTATGATTTTGTGGGGCATTCTGCGGCCAAAACCGCATTTACGCTACCGCACTGGATCTGAAACGGCTTACTGGATCTGAAACGGCCGCGGTGCCAAAAATTTGTCGTTCAAACATGAATTTTTGCAAAATCCATTGCTTGAATACATTTGATTCCTTGGCACAAAAGTCCGGATGCGTCAGAACATTACCATGCTGTGGTTGAATCTAAAGATGCCTGCCAAAAGTCGTTTTAATATTGTTGTTCTGCTGTTTTTGTGCTGCTCAGCTGTAGTGCAGATCGATCCGGACATTTCCGGCTATTGACTGCTAAATTTTGACACAACAGTTTGGACTTATGCTTTGCAATTGCCTTTGTTTTGCCTTGCTTGCAAACACAACGTTGAACTGGTGAGAACTGTTGAGAACTGAGGTCCCTGGGACTTGATTTGTGTTGCTGGTAAAGGTTTCGGAACAGTTGACAGTTGACGTGCTGTGCACTTGCTTGTGTTGTGCCTTCTTTGCCCAGTCTTGGCTCTGTGAGTTTACTATTTGCCTGATTTGTTGCAAAGCCTGTTCTGCAACCCTTGACTCTCCCTGAAAAGGGATCTCCTGTGGTGCAGAAGTACCCATTCCAACGGTCAGGCTTTGTAGCTCATCTTTGGCAAATAGTCTCAAACTTGCAGGCACGGGCCCTTTGCACCGCACAATGCTCAAAAGAACTAGGCTTCACAAAGGTTGGCAGGTGTTTGAAGTGACATTGAGAACTGAGGTGTGTGGTTAACTGAGAAGTCAGTCTGAACTGGTCCCACCCTACGATGCTCAAATTGAGTTTTTGTTTTGCCCGAAATATTGGATGTGCATGACATCTTGGCACTCAAAATGAGCCATGCGTCAACTCTTATTATGAATGATAGGCAAAAACCACAAAATTTTCAAAACAAGCTTAATACACAACAAAGATGTGTCAATTTTGTCAACCATTTGGATAGAATCCGGGTTTTGGCCACTTTGTGCCCGGTAAAATCAAAGGTGACACTACACTCACTAATGCCAGCACCAGCCTTTGAAGGCAGGCTGAGCACAACAGCACTCAGTCTCTATCAGGCCTGCTGACCCTAACCCCTACACACGCTACTGGGTGGCCATGTCAAAGAGGTCACGAGCCCTATTGGCTCCCCTGTGAGATTGCAACCAAACACAGCGCCGCTCGGCAACTGTGGCCTGTCAGGGACGCCTCGACGTGTTTCCATGGCAGGCCTTGGAGGGAGAGGTGCACTGTTTGAGCGCACAGCACGTTGTAAAGGTTGTACTCGATGAAGTCCTCCGTTGGCCCACTTTGATTGTGTGATCAGCGTGCTTTTTAGCTTGGGCAAAATATGAAGTGGCCGAAGGCAACTGCTGCTGCACCACTTCACCCTCCCTCTCCCACCTGAGAGCATAGGCAAATGAAGGACAGTTCTGGGCGGAGGAACCTAACCTGCCTCACCGTATTATTTGGGTCTTCGACAGGAAAAAAATAAACTGTCCCAGAACTGCCCTGCAGGCAAGCAAGCTTAAGGACTCCGCCCGTTCTCTTATAGTACGTAGGGTGGAGCCCTGGGTAACCTAAACAACGGTTTTACCGCGTGCACAGCGCGTGGCCTACAGCCCTCTAATGCATCCTGCAACAGGGATGGACGGGAGGGGAAGGACAGCAACAATTAACCACAATTTAACCAAGTACAACGACCCTCAGAAAGGAGTTGAGCTCCTCCTGGGCTTACTTACCTTACTCACCACACAACATGTGTATGCCGAAGGACACAAACGCAGGAGCAGCCCTAAGCGTTTAAACAACGCAACACGGATTTATAAACAACCCGAAGCAATTAATGCATCGTGTGTATTATGCACTTCGTACCTTGTTACCTGCAGAAGAAAGAGAGGAAAATGGCGAGCACCTGCACAGCGCAAAACGAAGCCTAACCGTTTTTAACGTCCCTCTGTTAACGCTACGACGAAGCAAGCACGAGCAAGCACTTTTTTTTTGACGTGCGGAGAAAAGGAAGGAGTGGATGGATGCACAGGGAAAGCGCCACAACGTGTGGATGCCTAGATTAGGCACATGCATCGCGAGCACAGCGCATACTCTAACCCTACGTGCGCGCTGCGTGCTCCATTCGTCTACCATATCTTTGATTCCTGCTTTGACCTGTGCAGAGCAAGAGAAGTGAACGCAGCGGTGACAACGCTAGCGGTTTAACGAAACCATCAACACGAACACATTGCATGCGTGTGACATGACAGTAACATACCGAAGAGGCGGGTTGTCCGCCTGCTCTGTTGTGCGGTTGCCTGTTAATTACTTTTTCCTAAAGGTTATAAAAATTTTGGTGCGACTGTGCAAAAGGCTCTTTTAAAAGTTTGAAAAACCACGGCTCATACCTTCTTATCTACGAGCCGTTTACGCTTTTGCACCTCTGTTTTGGATTGCGCTTCTGTTGCGCTTGTCTGCGACCTTCGGTTTCGGACTATAAATGACAATTTCTAACGTGTTTTCGTCATTTTTTAGCGATTTGACTTCTTAAATCGCTACCCTCTTCGCTCAACCGGAGCATTCACTCCCTGTTGCTTCCATTATCTCTTTTTTTTGGCTCCTGGATTTTTGTGGCCTGCATTGGGAGTACTGCCCTGCCCTGGCCCTTGGTCAGAACGTTTACAAAGGCGCTGTTTATACAGCGATCGCCGTCCGCATTAGAGCGCTCGAATGTACCCTGGTGGGCAAGCATGTGTAGTCTAGGGAGGGAATCCTGGGTTCAAACCCCACTGCCCCAAAAATTCTACCAAATGTGTTCGCCGCACACTGGCGACTTTTGAGGAATGCCCGATGAAAGGGACATCATTCACGGTACATTACACTGTTTTTCAAGGGTACCTACAGTGTGGTAAGCTTCCATGAGCTGATGACAGTGTCATTGGCTGGTTTGAAGCATTTTCTGAGGTATCTTTGGGAACATTGAGCCTTCTTCCTTGGTCTTACTAGCTTGATGAACTATTACTCCAGAAGGGAGTAAGAAAAAGTGACTACCATGTCTTTCTTCGGGTACTTGATCCAGGCCAAGCCCCCTCTAAACCTTGGGAAGATGTTGAGACTAACACGTAATCATTCTTAGCACTCTTTTGAAGCTTGAAGTACACTTTCTCACAGTTGGGTTATAACCCTAGCCCCCCATGAAGTTCACTCAGACAACTCAAGTGAGCGGAGGTATCTTCCTTCATGGAGGTAATACCGAAGGAGAGTAGGCACTTCTTGCCTTGGGCCTTGTAGGTTAAGCCTAGTGGTCTTGCACCTCAAGACCGCTATAATCAGTTGTCTCAATTGCTTATTGTGGTTCTACGTTTTAATTGATTCTGAATCCAGTTGCATGGCCATGCTGGCCCAGCCATATCCTGTGTCTGGCCCAACTCCTATGCCCCTGATTCTTAACCTACTCCATTGCATCGGAAAATGCTTGGAATTATTCTGGGAACCTGAGTCATGTCAGTTTTCACTTGAAAGCGTCCATTTTGTTTATAAGGTATTGGAGCATTGTATTGAGATCTACATTTGTCTATCTACAGCCCCTGTTTGCTACTTATGCTTTGAAGTCGAAGGATTATCACCTGACTTTGAATTCGATCCGGTATTTGAGCTGCTCTTTAACCTGTTCTTTGTCATTTTGCAGTTTGGGAATATCCATCAAGGTTGTCATCAATCAAAACCCAGCAAGCAGTAACACCAACACAGGCCAGGCAAACCAGAATACCCTTCCTGATCTCCTTCCAATTACTCTGCTGTGAATTGAGGCCTGGCCAGCCACAAAAGGCGCCGTTCAGTGCAAAAAAATTACTCCGCGGTGAATTGAAAACTGTGTCCTTGAATTCGTCGAGGAGCTTTTTGCGGTAGAACTCGGCCAACCTCTGAAGATGGGCGTGTGAAAAGTCCTTGGCATCGGCCTCTAGGACAGAACACTTTGACCGAGTTCTTGAGTGAAAGCGTTGCTTGGGGGGGGGGGGGGGTTCCTGTGTCCGACCCAATTTGCAGTCCCAGTGCCAACGGGGTCAATCATCCAATCTACCACTTTCTGGCTGGAGAGGGAGGCCTCTACCTTCTTGAGGTGATTGAGGGTGAGTTCGGGGTAGCAGGGCTGTCCCGGGACGATGAATGCACTTCTGATCCCCGATTAGGGTCATTTCTCTCGTCCTGTGAGCTGCGCTTGTGGAATGATGGATAAATGAAATCCATGTTAGGCGCGTCATGGGGCCCATACCCTTGCTTACCCCTCTTCAGTGCCAGGACATTCCAGTTCCGGCGCTTCATGCCTACACGTCTCTTGGCGAGGCCCGGGGCTGCAGTGGTGCCCTGATGATGCCAGGCTCCCTGATTGAGGACCTCTTTGAGGGCAAGATCACCCAAGGGCTGTTTCTAGGTGGTCTGCTTGTGTCCCTCTTGCTCAATACCAATTGCATCCAAACGTACAGCCCGGTACTGCAGGTGATTCTCCCGAGAGAGCATTTTACCCTTCCCGTCACAAAAAATACTCTCCTTTCGGTATGTCCAAGCAAATTACTGCCATCGCCCCTAAACTCCAAAACCACTTCTTTCTCTTTCAGACTGGTACCACTATAAACCCCTTACCCCCTTCCGATATGACTTTTTGCACCGCTTCCGGCAGCTCACGGCCTAGCCGGAACAAAAGCGAAGTATGATATTCCCCCCTCAAGGGCACATATACCCTTTTGGTGCCTTCCTGGCCTTACAGGGGGGTGAGAGTCCAGTCTGATTTCGCTTTTTACTATCCTTCCCTGACTTTCCCGACCCCACTCACGCCACTGTCCACCCTTCTCACGCACTCCACTCACACCCTGGAGGCGGTCAAAGGAACTGAGTGTGGCCTGCAGGGGCTCGGTAGTCCCCAAACCCCTTCCGGCCCACTCACACAACCTTTTGTGCAATAGCGAGCGCAGGTCACATCTTTCATTCTTGAAGACGCCTTGCCGCCTCAGTTACCGCCATATCCCAGAGAACTATTGGGGTCATATCGTCGAGATGTCCTGAGAAACCCCGGTGGGGGCTGGACTTACCTTAGGGGCTTCGTCCTGTGGGTTGTGCAGGTGCATGACACTAGTGTTCATGGTACCAAATTCCACACCCGTGGCCCCTGAGTATCCAAACCGACCAATGAACTCATCCCGGGGATCGAAACAGAGGAACCTTCATCACCAAGAGGATTCGAAATCTTGATCGTGGACATCAGTCGACTGGACTCTTGAGAGTTCCTGGTCACCAATGTCCTGCCAAACCTCGGCAAAGACTGCGATCATCTTGGTCAAGTCCCCAGAGATTTGCAACTGTGCGGCAGGAACTTGATCGGACGGCACTTCGAAGATATATGGGGGGGTAAGTACAGTGGGGATAGCAAAAAGGGAGGAAAGGGTTTCGTCCACCAGCGCGTCCTTGGTCTGAACCCAGTCTGTACCAGCTGCCGGGACCCTCGGGAGCATCCTGATGGACTCACCAGTCTTTGGCAATTCAGGCCATGCTGAAAGTGTTTCTTGCTGGAAAGAGTGGGGTGCCGTCACCTAATGGCACAAGCCAGCCAAGAGGGATGTCACGGTTCATAGGGCGTCCACGAGCTGTGGGTCGCCCTTTGTTGGGGCTGAAGCAGGGGGAAGTATTTCTTGCAATCCACCCTCTGGAAATCTGATTGACGCGTTCCCGTGGCAAGGCCTGGCCACGGGACGCTGCGGCGGACACGCAAGCAAGCGGGCAGGCAAAGCACTGCGCTCACAGGGGCATCCTTATAGAACAAAGCGTTCTAGGATCCTTGCCACTCTGAAACGAAACAAAGGTATGTACAAAAAACACATCAGGGCATGTAAACAGGTGGGTTAAGCCATGGACTGGGGTAAGGGCGCCTCAGAGCAATAGACACTCAGTCTCCAACCATATCCCATCCCAAGGTCCGACCTCCTCAGTGGCATGCAGGTATGGGGGTTGAAACACACCCCACGGACCTGCCCAAAACTGGACCCTAGGTCCCTGTCTCCCGGCCATCCACGGTTGCGTTGCCAGGAACCAATGAGCTCCAAGACCAACAAACAGTGCCAACTCATGCTCCCTTGATGACAGGTCAAAAATCCCTGCTGAGCAGGGGATATGGCCCCGCCATTATCCCCTAGGAGTTGGGGGCTGAAGACAGGCTGTTTCAGCCCATCCTGACTTTGGCTCAAAAAGGTTCAAACTTGACCTCTCGGTCAGGTCATACGAGGGCAGAGGCGAAGCAACCAACTCTGTACTCCTCAAGTACAAACTCCCTAGGGGCCCTATGCAACTTGGTTCCCCCAGATTCCGAGGCATCGTGGCGCCATGAGGTCGCCACGTGGGGTCCGGATGCCAAAATCAGCAAAAATGGCCATCTCGGGTGGCCGACCAGGGTTGGCTTCCGTGGCAATCTGGTCCAAACAGGCCTTAACTCACGGGCCTTGATATTCTCAATGGTCCCGTTCTTTGGGGTGTGGCTTGCTGTCACGCTGGCTGCCTGCTGTTCCGGAAGGGGATGGTCGCGTGTCGGGGCAGAAAACAGCAAGAAACACAAAATGTGGCAACGTGGCATGGACTGTAAGTTGCATAACTCCGGCTAGGCCGGAATAGCAAACACGGGCTTCTAGAGCAGTTGACCCTTGGGCATATACTACAAGCATCACCACGTTCCTCTGGCCACGTCATTTGCCACATCGAGATATGGTATTCCTAACTTGGCCTAACATGGCAAAAACAGCGAAAGTTGGCCGAAATGGCCCACACTCACGTTCCCATATCTCCATGGTCATGGCGAGCAATAGTCCAATCAAAGGTGCTACAGACACATGGGACTTAGGTCCCAATCTATGCAGCATGTCCCCTCTCGAGGTCCCTTCCAACCATTTTTCCCCTTAGCAGAAAAATGGTACACGAAAAATGGCAGGAGGCACCATACCCCGTATTGAGCCACCCATGGCTCTCCCATCCCAAGCAGAGGACACAAGGGGATACACCCTATTTGAGGCGGTTTATGTCCCCTTTCCAATCGCCCTCAGCCTTGGACAGCAGATCCACACAACCCGGGGGCGGACATTAAGGGGGAGATCGGGTTTGGTGCCAATATTGCCAAAAAGAAGGTTAGTTGTCCCAAAAGTGTTTACTCCAAAAATTGTATCTCCAGTTCCCAAGGGGGATTGACTTTAGGCTTTTGCATGGTAGCAACCAGGAGCCTTAAGTCCCTTTATCAACATTGTTTCGGTTCCGAAGCACAAGAAAATCATTTTCAACATTTCGGCCCGTGGAGCACACGAAAAGTAGGAAATATGGCCAAAATGCCAATTTTGGGACATATATAACCACCGGACACCAACGTGCATGTAATATGGCATTTACCCAAGTCAAAGGACCCATAGTAAGTGTTTAGAAACATACTTACTTTGGGTCAAGTCCTTCCTTTTGATCCCAAGACAATAATGCATGCATATGGGCACGTGTGCAAAAGGCAGGTTCTGCGCACTTGCCCACAAGGCAATATTGTATAAAATAGTAGATAGGCTTGGAAAAATCAAACGAGCCATACACGACGTTCTTCGTGCTCTCTACTTCCCATATTGCTTTGGTTCAAGGCCCATATGGCTCTTGGCTTCGAGAACGAGCCTTGGCGTCACGGCCGGTCTGGCCAAATTTTAGGGGAAAAGTTGTCTTTTTAAAATGCCATGTTTTGGTACGCATTGAATTGCATGGAGCCATCGTTGAGTTGGCTCTAAAGAAAAAAATAGCCTAGTGCTTGTGGTCTTGTAAGCATTGTGTTAAATACTTTACATTCATACTCACAAGGACATATAATTAGTGTTTGCGCACAATTTTGACTTGAGATTTTCGCACCCATGTGTGCCCCAAAACACCCCTAAACGCCGCCTCCCCAAAGGAAACTATGTGCCCATGTGAAAGGTGCACTGATGGAAGGCAAAGGGGGCAGATGTAGGGTTTTCCACGAACCCATCCTCCATGAGATCCATGAGTACGGTCGCTTGACGGAAAAGCTTGCGCGTCGATTTTCTCCCAGACGCAACGGCAACAAATTCTGGTGAGTACACCAGATGAAAGTACATGAGAAACCCTACAGATCCATCCATCAACTTCCTTTCCAACCTGAAAGGTACACGAGAAAAAGTCAAACCAAAACTCGCCACGGAAACACGCCGCCAACACGCGCGCAGGCAACGGCAGGCGACATTGTCACGGCGGCGAGAAGTTTGGTCAGAATAATCGATTTTAATCAATTTCTGGCAAGATTCGATCATTACATTGGCATTAGAAAAGTTCCTGATCGATTCAATCGAGGAAGGTTAGTGACAGGACCGGTCCCATGCCGCCTCCCAATGAACTGCAGGAAACCTATCCCCACAAGCAGGACGGAGAATAGGCATGGGTAACGGGGAAGGACAGACATTTGCCCAATGGGCCATGGGGTCCTGGGTACGGCTTCACCCCCCTCCTTAGCACTGTCATCCTTAAGCTGACCCTTCGTCAGAAAACTGATTCCCCTGATCCCGCTGCCGCTTCCGCAGCTTCTGCCGCTTCGGCCTGCCACTTCTGCAGCTTCCGCAGATTTTACGTCAGCTTTTTCCGGAATTTTCCTGTGATGCTAGTAGTGTTAGATCACTAATCACTAAAGCCGTCCAAATGGAAAATAATAAGGTGCCGCAGCTGCCGTCTAGAGGTTTGGGTACTAGTAGTGCTCGAAGGGTTTAAACCGCATTCAGAATGGTATGGGTAAACAATTGAACTTCGTTTCCCTGCTTAGATGTGCCTTGGTGTCGTGCATTCAACCAAACTACGTGGATTGTGAGCAAAAATCACTTATGCATGGTTTTTGTGAGTGACATCAGCTTCCGTCTAGAGGTTTGGGTACTAGGGTGCTCCCCGAAAGGTGAAAAACGCATTGAGAATCGTATGGGTAAATAACGATTGCAATTGAATTTCGTTTCCTTGCTTAGATGTGCCTTGCTGTCGTGCATTCAACCAAACTACGTGATTTGTGCGCAAAAATGACTTATGCTTGGTTTTTGTAAGTGAAATCAGCTTCCGTCTAGAGGTTTGGGTACTAAAGTGCTCCCCGAAAGGTCAAAAACGCATTGAGAATGGTATGGGTAAAGATTGATTGCAATTGAACGTCGTTTCCTTGCTTAGATGTGCCTTGGTGTCGTGCATTCAACCAGACTACGTGACCTTTGCGCAAAAATCACTTATGCCTGGTTTTTGTGAGTGAAGTCAGCTTCCGTCTAGAGGTTTAGGTGCTAGAGTGCTCCCCAAAAATGTCAAAAACGCATTGGGAATGGTATGGGCAAGTAATGATTGCAATTGAACTTCGTTTTCTTGCTTACATGTGCCTTGGTGTCGTGCATTCACCAAACTACGTGATTTTTGCACAAAAATTGCTTGTGTTTGGTTTTATAAGTGAAATCAGCTTCCGTCTAGAGGTTTGGGTACTAGAGTGCTCCCCGAAAGGTTAAAACCGCATTGAGAATGATATGGGTAAATAATGATTGCAATTGAACTTTGTATCCTTGCTTAGATGTGCCTTGGTGTTGTACATTCAACCAAACTATGTGATTTCTGCGCAAATATCACTTATGCTTGGTTTTCGTAAGTGAAATCAGCTTCCGTCTAGAGGTTTGGGTACTAGAGTGCTCCCCGAAAGGTCAAAACCGCGTTGAGAATGGTATGAGTAAATAATGATTGCAATTGAACTTCGTTTCCTTGCTTACATGTGCCTTGGTGTCTTGCATTAAGTAAAAACAGTGAAAAAATTGTGAAAAAGAAGTGGAATCAGTGCAAGCAGTTACAAAAACATGTGGTGCCAAGAGCTACCATCCCGGTTGTGCTAATGCGCAATTTGGCTGTGGGGAACACTTATACGATAATAATTTCTGTCCAAGGTGGCAGGTTAGAAGTAAGTGAAATCAGTGAAAATGGTTCTGAAGAAAAAGTGGAATCGGTGCAAACAGTGAAAAAAGATGGGGTGCCAAGAGGTGCCATCCCGGCTGTGCTAATGCGCAGTTGGCTGTGGGGAACACTTATACGATAATAATTTATGTCCAGGGTGGCAGGTTAGAAGGAAGTGAAATCAGTGAAAACATTTCTGAAAAAGAAGTGAAATCTGTTATATGACGAAGGGTCAGCTTAAGGATCACGGTGAGAGGAAACCATGGGGGGGCTCGATCACACCACAGCATGGCAGGAGGTACCCAGGACAGCCGCAAGGGGGGCGGTGTGTCCTCCCCAGGTCCACATTTGGGTCAGGATCTCCACATGAGTCCCATCCCCGACAGAAACGGTAATTATTCCCCAAAAAAAGATAATATTCCGTAAAACTGACCAGTATGACCTGTAAATGGATGTCAAGACCGGTAACGTATATAGTATCATGTGTCGGTTGCTGGTGTGATTGTTCGGTATCCAAAGGACCCGTTAACCCATACGAGGCGCAGCCGGTGGCGGCTGCAACGGTTACACCACAGTGGCAGTGGCACACACCGCCAACATAGGCGTCAGACGACCACTGAGGTGGTCCCTCGGGTCGAGAGCAACCACAGAGATCCGTCAGGACGGTCGAGGCTCCCCAAGGCCCAAGGCTATGGGAGAGTCCCCACGGGTCCTTCCAAGGGCGCACCATGTCCATATCCACGAGCGATTCCTGAGTGGTAAAGCCGAACAAACTCCTCCATAAGGGATGGGGCATCAAGGCCTTCTTCTCCCTCGCCCCATTAGCATGAAGGCCATGCATGGGGGAGTCCCCATGCAGTCTGGGCGGAGGCGTTGACTCCTCAAACCACCAGTTTACAAGGCAGACTGACCGAGGTCAGGACACCGAATGTCACCACCCGACTGCGGAGGCAAGTCGGTAGGCTCAGACTGGGACAGACAGTGGCGGACCGCTGGGAGTTCACTTCAGGCAACTGGGCTTTCAGCCTGGCGCCTTCAGGAACTCAGCGAAAGGCAGAGTCACGAACACACGGTATCACAGGCACGATCTGTACTTAAGTACCGGTCCAGCGGACCATATGTAATGGAATGTACAGGGCGATTGTGGGTGCCCCCGTATATCGATTCGAGTCCCTTATGGGGACCATCTGTGGCTCCTTAGCGGTCCAGCGGGACCATGTAGGTATGTACATGGCAATTTTCAGAGTGATTCACTGCCTCTGGGGTCCCTGCCGTATGATGTCCAAGATAGCAGGTCAAAACAGCGATTCAAAGCAAAAATAGCGTGGGATGACACGCATCCTTGAGGGCAGGGTAAAGACATAATACAGGTCAAAAGGCATGTAGCCACACTCCGCAAGGAGCACCAAACCATGCTCAGGTCACGATAAGGCGTCACCAGGGGGACTGGGGGAGGAAAGGGCCTGTAGGCGAGCAACTCACACACACTCACCCACGATCTGTATCTTTGAGTATGCCATGGGATCAGATCACGCACACATTCGCAGTGTTGATGGCGGCGACACCCGTTGCACAACGTCGTACGGGCTTCAAAGCCCTCGGAGCTCAGAAAAATGAGGAGGTCAGTCGCCCCACCTGGTTTCCCACGGATGCATCAGGGGGGGGAGTGACATACAATCGGTGATAGCCGGGACAGTGCAGGGAGGCCACCGATCCGCTTGGTTCCCAACGGATTAGGCATGCGGGGGTGTGGCCATCGGTTCGGGTCCCTCCTCTCGGCATGGGAGGTGGTCCCACCTGGTTTCGCATGGATTCAGCAGGGGGGGTCAACCACTAAGACTCAACCATGAGACATACAGAGAGAGCAGAACAGGGTCCGCCGGACTCTGCTTCGGGTGGTCGGCATCACGCAGAGGTCTGAGTGACACACAACGGCTGTGTCATACAACCAGCTTGGGGGGCTGCTCGACTTGCACAGCATTTCAACTACTCCATCGGAACGACATTGCACCAGAGCTGGGACAGAGCAAACAAGCAAGAGATGTACTGAAGACATGACAGACTTGTGCTCAATCTGCCCATTAGGGGAGAGCTCAGGGCGGGGACCAGTCGCCCCTAGCTTCTATCGCCCTGGTCAAAGCCTCCAGGTCAGAGACCTGGATCTTTGTCTTGTGCCTGCGGACATATTCCATCAAAGGGGTGTCACTCCGCGAAACAAACAAAGAGACAGGTTCCCAGGTGTCATGAAAGGGCCCATGGCCTCTCCAGCGCACCTTGAACTCCACTCCTCCAGGCGCGTAGGCACTCGGACGCTGGGCCACGATCTTCTCGACGGTGTAATCGTCCTGCTCAGCATAGTCGTCATGCGAGTCAGCCTCATGGGCGGCATAGTCCAGGAACACATGCTCCCCACGGACATCGGGCTCAGGTGGACGGAGGTGACTTTCATCTCGTTACGTGAACTGTCCGGGGCCCACCTCGATCGGGTAGTTGTCCTCACCAATCCTGCGGACGACCTCTCCGGGTGTGAATAAGGTTTTGGTGAGGTGAGTGCCCATAGACCGGGGTCTCAGTACCCACACTGGGTGACCCGCCCTGAACTTGTGCGGTGCAGACTTTGGGGCGGTTTGGGCTTGCATGGCGTGCTCCTTCTCGAGCTGCTGACGAATCTCCCACGCCGTGGTCTCTGGCGGCTCGAAGAACTCCTTGGCATCCATTGCCATGCCATCACCTGACAAGGCGAGTCCCCTACCACGGGGGTCCTGGCGGAAACCAATCTGGTGAGGCGACAGCCCACCCGGTGTGGGGGTGTCACGATTGGCCTTGAGAGCCGGGAACATCTCCTGAAACCAGTTGCGGCGCTTTCTGGTGAGGTGGATCTTCCGCAGCTTCTCAAACAGCTGCCTTCCAGCCACTTCAGCTCGGCCATTGGACCGGCTGAGATAGGTGACGCTCTTGGCATGCTGTATCCCCATGAAGCAACACATGGCCTTGAACCAGCCGCCAGTGAACTTGGGTCCACGGTTGCTGCAAATGATGCGGGGGACGCCGAAGACGGTCAGCCAGTGACGAATCATCATGACTGCCACTTCCCTGGCTAGCTACCCCTTTTTGCGCGCCGGCATGGCCATAAGGTAGCCGCTTTGTCTGTCCACATATAGGACCACACAATTGAAAACTTCTTTTCCGATATGTACTTCGGGCATGGAGAAGACATCCATGGCCACAGTCTCCATGAGCTGGTCAGGAATCGGCGTCCGTTGGGCTTCCCCCGGGACATTCGGATTATCAGGATTGCAGGCCTGACAGACCGAGCAGCCCTTCTTGACCTGCTTGATGAGATTGTGCAGGCCAATCTCATTGATCTCAAACCGGCGCTGCATGTCCATGGCTTGCTTCCCAACCCCTGGGTGCATCATGTGGTGGTGCCAAGCTTCACATAGCTCAAGCACCCGGGACTCCGGTACTAGCAACCCACCGTTCCGGTAGAGCTTGCCATTTTCCTCGGAGAGCCCCTTCGGCCACTTCTGCCCGTCGTCAGGGTCAGTGAAAGCCCGGTACTTGGACTCAAAAGCCTCAGACTTGGCGTAGTCGTCGGTCCAGTGATCTTGGAGGCACTACTCAGGGAAGAGAGGTTGTCGGACTCAGCACCCTCTGGGGCAAGTACTCCGACCGCTATGCTCACCCTTCTTCCAAGGGGGGCCTCTGCAGCCATGACGACGAAGCATTTAACGCCAGCCTCCCCCATCATACACTCCACATCAATGATCGTCTTGGCCTCAGCGATCTCAGCTTCATCACCATGGGTACAAACGTCCGTCATGCCCTTGCTGCCAGGATAGGCCCGACTGCTGAGACAGTCCGCTACGGTGTTGTCCTTTCAGGGATGTAAACCAGCGTGAGATCGAACTTGGCTGAGGTGTCCTGCCATCTAGCTTTACCGGGGGCTGGCCCTGAGGGGGTGTCCACGTACCCCTTGTGCCAGGACTGCAGACTCTGATGGTCCCTGCAGACCCTGACGGGATGCAGGGCTATGTACCCGGCCCACTTCCTGAGAGCCATGACAATGGCGTACGCCTTCTTTTCACGGCGCGTCCATGTCAGCCTCTGGCCTTCCGCCAGGACTCGGCTCCAGAAGGCCACGGGCACGTGCCTCCCATCGTCAAGCACTTTTTCCAACACGGCACCTATGGCGTAGTCGGAGGCGTCTGTGCGCAGGAAGAACCCTCGGTCCGGATCCACGAGGTGCAGACCCACTGCACATAGCAGCGCCTGCTTCATTCCTTCAAAGGCACGATCAAACTCTTCATTCCAGACCAGAGCCTTCTCGGACCCCGTCTTGGTTTCCTCCCGCTAGCCCTTGAGAATGGCGGTCATGGGGGCTGCATACTCAGCATACATCTTGATATACCCCGAGTAGTAATTGCAGAACCCCAGGTATGCCCGCAGCTTGGACACCATCTTGGGCTCTTCCCAGTGTTTAATTGCCGCTACCTTTCCAGGTATGGGCTTCCGCTGCCGGCTGCCAACCAAGTGGCCGGCGAAGACCACCTCGCTGACCGCGGTAGTGGCCTTGTCAGTGCTGCCCGTCAGCTTGTGCCAGACCCGCAGGTCCGGCACTCTGGTGACAACCCTCTCATGTGCCTCCAGCAGCTCAACGTAGCTCATGCTTTTTGCACTGCGCATCCCCTCCATTCCCGGGGTGCTAGGGGCTGTGTAAGCTTTCACAGCGGGTTTCATTCCGTTAGTGTGATGTCAGGGTTATGCTTGTCAGACCACTCAGAAAACTAAGCAGTTCTGACGTTTGGTTGTATGAACAATAGGACGTTTGGTTGTATGAACAATAAGAAACAACAGGGAATACGAGAGAGCCGACATCTGAGTGGATTGATAAAGCCTTTGACAACTGAGAAAAACCCTGAAGTGTAAAAACACTGTGCAATAGGTGTTATGTGGGTATCCTGTTGTTTTGGACCTCAGGTACGTCGTCACCTACTTTTGGCTGTGCCTCTTTCGGGACTCCGTTTTCACGTTGTCACCTACTGATGGCCCTGCCCTTTTTTGGGACTCTGTTTCCTTCTTCCCTTGTGACTGAGGAGGGTATTGGAGGGAATATCTGGTCCGGGACTCGGTTCTACCTTGTCGTCTTACCCGGGACTTTTTTTTCATCTCGTCTCCAAGTCAGGACTCGGCTTTTCCCTTGTCTATCCTGTATTAGAAGCTGGTAAGGTTTCACTGAAGGCACACGAAATGTTTGTGACTGGGTTAGTGCCGGTGGGTATGAAGCTGAGCTTTACGTGTGTGTCTGGGGTTGGGCTAAGAAGAGGACGAGTGTCCACAGGCGAGTGTCCGTCGAGTTACACATCCAAAAAGACTGCTAAACTTGGCACTAAGCCTAGGGAGTACCACTGGCACACAAAGCAACAGGACATAGAGGACTGTGTCACGTAAAACTATTGGTTCAGGACGTCAGGTCTCTTGTCTCTTACTGCCGGAGCATGTTGCAGGGTGCATTAGACATATATACCATATATATACATATATATATATATATATCTGCAGGGAATAGGAAAAATGTAAACAGGCGAGTGTCGGTCGTCACTTGTGAGGTGAATCCTACAATTTGCTCATAGTAGGGCCGGAAGCTGCTGAGATTGCTTCCCAGGGTCGTCGGTCGAAATCAATGAAGTCACTGAGCAGTACTTGCAAATGATTGAGGACATGCATGCTGATATTGCCAGAGAGACAGGTGGCGAGGTCACATTGACCTTCAAGAGTTATCTTAGCTCGCATAACAGACTCAGGCCACTGAACTAGACAAAAAAGAAGGCTGTCGTGGAGGTCGGATGAGGTGGACGAAGGAGTCTCGAAGCTGATGGAAAATTCAGAGATGTCCTTAGAAAACTTATGTTGCAACTGTTCTTCGGCTTTCTTACTGTCCACGGGCTCTGGTAACTTGCAGGAGGGGTCGTAATTGGTGACGTCCGCCCATGAGCATGGGCTGGTAGAAACGTTGTGTGGGAAGTGGCGGATGCACGGGCCAGGAAGTAGATTTTGAGAACGGAGAAAGTTCACGAGAACGGTCTCTTGAAAACGGAATGGGTCGAGCACTACGCTGTCCGACCACATTGAATTGACGGTGGCCATGTGTCTCCAAGCGTTGGAGAATGGGCGATCTCGTTGGCGGTGTTTCATAACTGCACCCAAGACGCGGCGAGATGGAGAAAGGTGCGACGGGCCTAATCCTTTGTAGCGGCGGCTGTCTTCTTCCAGTAATATGATGCGACGGAGTCCTTCTTCGTGGTCTTCGAAAAGTACTATAGTGAGCGAGATGTATGCGGTGAGGGATCGTGCAAGGATCGACGTGTGCTCAGCGGAAAGAGTGCGTGATGCCAGCCGAGTGAGGCCCGCGAAAGTTTTGCTTTGGACAGCGAAACGTTGAGCTTGTTGGGCCTCCACTAACCAATTGTTCATTCGATGGAAGCATAAGGCGTCATCTTGAATTGTGTTCCGTGTGACTTCTTCGGTCTGACAGAGAAGGAGTAGCGGGTGTTGATAAAATTCGGAACGCCATGTAAGCAGGATTTCATTTCTTGCACAGGCTTCATCGAGGAGGAGCGCTTCAGTAGTGAACAGGATGTTTAGATTCTTCGCGGCGTGCGGTCTCCTCTTGCTGATTCTGTGGGGGCCGGGGTTGCATTGAACAGGAAATCTTCATACGGCTGCAGGCAAGGCTCGTTCTTGGGATGGCACATGAAATTTTCTTGCTCTGCTGGTGTATCATATTGGCCAGAGTCGGGAGCAAACCAGTAAGGCGTTGTAGCTGAAATTCTCACTGGAACGTCATCCGGTTGTTCTTCTTTATCCGAGTCAATCCAAATTCTTCCCGTGAGTAGTTGTTCGCTTTCAGAGTCTGTGCTGGAGCTTTGAAGATCGGGAATGTCGTCGTCAGAGCTTTAGCATGGTTCTCCGGAGTTGGTGATATGGTCTTTAACAGAATTTCGGTACACTGACCTTGGAATCTCTGAGTCTGTGATTGTGGGTGGAGATTTGGTGCCAGTATCATCAGTGCCTCGAATGGAACGCGAATGGTCTTCTGTGTATTCATGTCTTGAGCAATCTTCGGCTTCCCGTGAGTCTGGTCTTGCCGGTGAGGTGGCTTGCCTTGTAAGCGGCCCAGTTGTTGGCTCGTATAATTGACCTGTGAGGACCTGTCGTGAGAAACGGAAGGAAAGGGACCTGTCTCCGGCTGGCGGATGGTCTACACGTTCTTGAGAGTTCTGGCAGAATCTCGGAAGGGACCACACTGCTGACAGCGGCGGGTCTGCACTCTCCGGATCTTGATTTTTGACCTGTGGTATCGGTGGTGATGGGGGTTGGTGTAAAGTGTCTGGAGTGAGGTGTTGTGAAATCAGTTTAATGTGCTCGTACGGCGATGCGTGAGATACGGGTGTGTGTGACATTTGCGGCGTGATGATTGTTGAAAAAGTGGGAAATTGCTGTCGCTATTTGTAAGTTTGTTTTAGCGATGTTCTGGAAAATCTCCAGTGACTGTTGAATGCGGGTGTCTGACTGCGGCCTGTAATTTACAGGATGATAGTTAATTTTTGTACGCGGTTCCATTTTAAAAAGAATTTTAGGCTTTCTATTGACGGAAAAGGTAAATTTGGCTTTTGTTTGTTTCTGTTCTTTCACATTGCTGCGGAACGGGCGACGGGGCGCGTTTTTCTATCGTAGCTCATGCT
This sequence comes from Eutreptiella sp. 'Long Island Sound 2002', assembly GCA_964036045.1. NCBI lineage: Eukaryota > Euglenozoa > Euglenophyceae > Eutreptiales > Eutreptiaceae > Eutreptiella > Eutreptiella sp. 'Long Island Sound 2002'. The sequence goes on along the minus strand of OZ038378.1, from coordinate 134,202,441 downwards.
GGGGTCCCCTGACGTAATGATCACATGTTCGACAAGGGGGTCTGCGCAGTCACGCTCCGGCTCCAGCAGGCTCTCCAGCATCCTCGGAAAAGCCGCATTGCTGTTGGTAACGCCCATGGGCATCACCTTCCACCGCAGTGGTCCAAGTGGGGTGCTCATGGCTGTGCAGGCAAGGGACTCCGCGGCGAGAAGCATCTGGTGATAACCATGTTGAGGTCGATCACCGTGAAGATCCTCTGCCGTACTTGCTGCTGCAGCATGTCCTCAGTGAGGCACAGCGTATAGCTGTCATGTTGCGTCTGAGCATTCAGGCCGCGGTAGTCGACCACCAGCCGCCATTCCCCGGCCACCTTCTTGGGGGCGACGAAGCAGGGGGAAGCCCACTCGGAGTGACAGGGCTCCAACCAATCGCGGTCGATGGACTCCCTGAGAATCTTCTCCATGGCCTCTTTCCTCTCGCCCCTGAGGGCAAACTCCTGGTGCCCATACACACGGGGGTCCGGCTTCAGTCGTATTCTGGCCTCACCGTATGATCCACGAACTGGCAGCAGGAACACAGGCTTACCACTGAAGAAGGTAAGCCATCATACTTCTGCTTCAGCCTGACCCTCAATGCCTGGATCTTGGGGCACTCATCCGACTCCGCCTTGCCTTTGCCCAGCACTTGGACCACTGAGCTTACTTGAGCGGTAGCGATCCCACTCAATTTCGGCTCTGGGGGTCTCCCCAAGTGGCCTATCGGCCAATGTTGGGCCTTGCCTCGGAAGAGATCACCATAAGCGGGTGGGTTCCCGCCAATTGGCTCTTCCTGACTGGACACATGGTTCAGCACCCTCCTTACGAAGGTATTCCCATCAAAGGAACCAGAAACGATGGCGTTCGCGTCCCACCAGGCTTTGTCCTGGCCTTTCCCCTCTCGCTGGGTTACACAGTCCTTGAAGGGTGGATCTATGTACCCTTGAACCAGATCCAGCTCCTCATCCGGAAGGAGGTCTCCGATTCACCAATGTCAACGGGGGAAACCGCAAAGCATTGCCGCCAGGGCTCTGCAATCACGCGATTGACGCAGACAAAGTCCGTAGCATCGGCCTGTTCGGGGCCCAGTGCACATAGTGGAATTCTGTTGGCCATCTCTGGGGTGGCATTGGCTGCCCCTTAGCGTCCTGATGGACACTCTCACCCGCCGGTAAGACGACCTTTTTCAGGGTCATAATGTTCAGCGAGGCCTCCCAATCTCGGGTACCTTCCTCCTCGGTACAGCCCATAGGGACGACGAACACTGCGTTGGAACGGTCCTTGCGGATCTTCGCAACCGCCCTTTGAATGTCCACTCTGGGATGATGGATCCACATCAGACCTTGATGCGGACCCCAGTCCTTCTTCCACACAGAATAAAGGGTGCTCCAGTACTTCTCACACACCCTGAGATGGGCGGAGGTTCCTGAGAAGATCGTATCCAGCGCCAGATCCGATGGGGGCAGATCAGCAACCACTCCATTTGCCACTTCCAGCTTGACGTCATACTCCTGGTACGTCGGCCCTACGGGCTTGATCCCCAGTGCGGCTACTCTGAGCTGATGGCCCTCAGAGTGGATCCATTGGTACTCCACCTGGTGTTCCGGTGACAATAGACACAAAAGTCGGTCGTCCTGGTACAGGGTCATAGACGCTTGGGCCGGGACAACTCCGGAGTCCGTCTCCATCATGAATTGGAACCCGACTACCATGTCCCAGTCCCTCTTGGCCTCGTAAAACTTTCCCTTGAGGAGAATTTCCTTGCCGAGGTCCGGGCGGCTCAGTTCACGATGGTTCACGAATTGCAGTGCGGTCTCGGCTTCTTTTGTACCTCCCACCATGTACTGGCCATTGGCTACCTTCAGCCTGACGGGTCTCTAACTTCCGGTAAGACACTCTGGCAGAAGTAGGCGAGCCTTGACAAGACTCACCTGGGCACCTGTGTCAACCAGCAGGTTGAAGACCCGTTCCACTTCCCCGCACAAGGCACATATCTTCAAGTGAATCTGCCGCTCGCGGCCAACCCGGCGCACGGCTTGCAAGCTGAGAATCTCTGGCCTTTCCAGAAGCTCAATCAGCGACTGGAGCAGGTCGTGGGTGATGGGCTCTAACAGCCCGTCTGCAGCTTCCAGCTGCGGTCCGGGTGATCCTCCCATACTCTCGGAAAGATCCTGTAGTACGTCGAATATATTCTTTGTCGCGAAGGATGACTGGGTGCAAGGGTTGATGACTTCACCGGGGACCTTGGTTGGACAGGTAGGTCCGCCTAGGCCGCTTATCCCTCCAGCATTTGCCCTCACCCAGCCATTGCAACTGTTATGAACTGCCGGTCTTCCCCCCGGCATTCCGCTGGCTAAACGTCCCGGGGAATCGACCATAACTGACGTGGATGGGGCGGTGTTGACCGAAACTCCATCCTCTGACCGCCCTGGCTGGGGTCCTTGGCTGCAGAAGCTCCGCTAAGGCGCGTTTGTGGTCGGGGTGTCCTCCTCTGGGGAAACCCCATTCACCACATCTCCTTTCTTCTTCCCCCAGCCCTTGCCCTTCTTGTCCTTCCCCTTGTCCTTGTCCTTGTCCGACTTAGGTCCCCAAGCTCTCTTGATCTCCTGAATCTCCTTCGGGAGTTCAGTTCCGGCCATCATGAGCTTAGAGAGCTCGTCCTTGGACACTTCCACTTTGGCTTCCCGGATGTTGGCTTACGTACGCTTCTTGGTTCCGTGTGCCTTCTGTTATGCCTCTGTGTCGGCCTTGTGAATCGGGCACGTTCGGTGATCGTGATGGAAGGGGGACCTCCATCCGTAGCAGACAAAGCAGCCCTGAGGATGAGCTCGGATGAACTTCCCAAAGGACAGTGGCGGATGGCCAACTCGGCAGGGCTCCTTCTTTTCACTCTTATTCCAACCCTGCTGAAGGGGCTTCCAGCTTTCCCGGTTGCTTCACTTTTGCAGGTTGTTGGCCACAAAGGCGCAGACGGCGGTCTCAGCGGGTTCATCTTCATGGTCATCATCACCGAGACCTTCGCCGTCCTCGGCTTCCGCCGGGTCCATGAATGCTTCCCCATCAGACCCTGCGTTCACCTGGCAGATGCTGCGGTCGGCCTACCTGCAGCCAACGGTTCTGGGTGAGGTTCTTGTACTCCTTGAGTACTTCCTCTCCGACCCACTCCACCACGTTGTTGCAGCTCATCCCCGCCGGGATGGCTTGCAGACCGATCATCTAGCCACCCTCCTCATTCTCGTCCAGGCGCCAGATCGCTGCTTTCTCGCAAACCCCTGAGACGGTGATGAGGAGGGCGTTCCACAGGGACTGCCTCTTGAAGTCCCGATCCACTTTGGCTGTTGTCCAGTTCACCACCTTCTTGTGGTGCTCCTAGTCCAGCATCATCTTGACGGTGTGGCTGCTCTTGGCCCTCTTTGCTTCCTCCTTTGTGACCCGCTTCACCCAGGCGTCCGGGAGGAGATTGAGCAGGCGGGACTGCTCATCACCTTCGTTCCAGTCCCCCACGTTCCGGAGGAGCAGGACGTAATGTCCGTGGAAGTCCCGCCGATCCCGCAGGCGGATGTGGGGGCCATCACGCTGAGGCTTGACAGGTCTCCACCTCTTGGGGGGGACGTGCGGGGCGTCCACCCGCTCCTGCTCCTTGAGCCACTTCTTCGCCTCCTTGAGGGTCCTGATCTTCCCCTCCTTGGCTGCCACGAAGTACAGCTCTTGAAGCACCTCCGGCAGGCGCCATCGAAACCGTTTGAAGACATATTTCTCCGCTGCGTTGGGATCCATGTCTTCAGTGACGGTCATCCCCCTATTGTCCAGCTTTTCCAGGAAATGGTCAAGGATGAGGGGGTTCCAATCGTACATGGGGGGCCCGATATCTTTCAGGTCTTCCCACACAGCGGCGTCCGCGGCCTTAGAGACCATGAACACTGGTCACGAGGTCGACCAAGGTTCCCACTGGCGTCCCAGGTGGGTTTCCACGGCTGCCAGGTCGGTCTCCTCCTCGAAACCCAAGTGCCCTCGCCGCGGCTCCTCCATGTACGCTCCTCCAAGGAGTCCTCAGTATACACCTTCCATGTACTCTTCCTCCACCTGGCGCCTCCGGCTAGCCGATTCCCGGGATGGGCTGATCCTGAAGGTGTCCATGGGGTCTCAACCAGGGCCGTCGAGGTCCCACACCGTGTCCTCTTCGGGCACCTCGTCCCGAAGCGGTCCGGATCGGCCATGCGCCGTTGGGGCTGGCTCCGGGGCGCGCCTCAGCCGCTTGGGCTGAACGGGGGTTCGGAGGGGGTCACGGTGTCTGCGGTATTCCGCACTCAGCCATTCGTCCCGCTCCTCCTCTCCGCTGTGCCGCAGGGGCATGGGGTCGATCCATCCGGCGCTGCCAAGGGTGGACGGCGCGTGCTCACTCCGAGGGTTGTTGGTGCAGCGACAGGACCTGCCTGGATCAGGCCCAGGTCCCCAGCTGTCGTCAGAGCATGACTCCAGAGGGGGCGGCCGGTCGCTTCCGTCCCTTCTCAGGTCCTCCAGCCTGTCCAGCCTCCTCTACAGCCTGGTGACCACGCTGCTCAGCTTCCTGGCCTCGAACTTGGCGATGTCCAGCTCCTTCTCGGCCTTGGCAAAGACGGCGGCACTCTTGCCGATCTCGATGTTCTTAATGTTGGCCTCACGCTCCAACTCCCAGATCCTCCTGTTGAGGTACACGATACATCGCCAGATGTCCTCGGGGAAGCCAGGTCCCAGCAGTTCGTTGAGAGGGTCTCCACCTGGCGGTCCTCCAGGGGGTCCCTTGTCTGGAGGTTCTCTGTGTGGGGGTTCACTGGGTGGTCCTCCTCCCCGCGGTCCTACGAGTGGTCCTCCGCCCGGGGATCCAGGTCGTCCACCATACGGGGGTCTTCCGCCGCTGGGTAGGACGGCATCCAGGTCGAACTCCATGTCGTTGTCGATGTCCATGTCTCCCCATCGGGGTTCCGATCTCGGCAGGGGTGAGCCATGTGTGCTTTCCCTACTACGGTAGGGAGGTGGGGGACCCTCTCCACCTGAACTCGGAGGGGTGTCCTCTCCTCCTCCTCCACCGGCTCTGGGCGCTCCCACCTTGCAGCCCGTGGACTCATCGCGATGCCGGCAGTCGCATCCATCCCCATCGCTGCAGGTAACAAAGCGGTCTGAGTCATTGGGGTGCCCTTCGGCAGGCCTCCATGGTCTTTCTGGGGTCTTTTTCTTGCCCTTGCGGCCGGGACGGGTGGCAGGGCCGCGGCCTTCGCTGCTCCGAGAATACTCCGCGTCCAAGTGGATCTTCGTCCTGGCAGCGGGGTCTTCCTCGAACAACCTCCAGAGGGTGTGAACTCGGGACCCTCCCGGGGGCGCCTCGCAGCGTATCTTCCTCTCGGCCTCCTCCATCGCCGCCGCGGTTGACTCCGCGGCACGCCTCTCAGCCTCCTCGTGGGCACCAGCGGCCTCCCGCTCCCGCTGCCGCTGCGTCGGGCCTTCTCCGCGTCCAGGGCCCTAAGCTACGCCTCGGTCTTGGCCTTCTCCTCAGCGACCTTCCATCGCGCTTTCTCGATGGCCTCCCGCTTTGCGGCGTCCGCTTGGGCCTCCATCTCCGCTCCCTTTCGTGCCCTCTCTTGGGCTATGGCTTGCTCCAACGTCTTCACCTCTGCTTCCTTCTTCGCCATGCCCTCCTGGGCAGTGCCGGCAAGCGAGCAGCCGCGGCTTCCCGCGCAGCTGCCTCAGCCTCACCACTCTCACGGGCAGCCCCCGCTTCCCGCGCGGCTGCGGCCGTAAGTGCGGCCGGGATAGCCGCCACGGCCGAGGGGTGGATCGCCATGCCATGGTCCCAGTGGACGGCCTCTTCCTGGGCGATCAGGACGGCTCTGTCCACCGCAGCATACCGCTGCGCGGCCCCGTCTTGGGCAACCCGTAGTTGGCAGGGCAAGCCGCAGATGCGCTCGCAAACGCAGGCCACTTCGCCTCGCTGGGCAGCGGGAGGGGGGGCCACACTGCTGCTGCTGCTGGCCGAGTGTCCTGGGCGGGGTGGTGCTCCCCGATGGTCCGACTCCACGTCGTGGCTTGGACCTGAGCGCTTCAGGTGCAGCGAGCGGGCGGGCTTGGCCTTGGATCTCCGGGCGACCACCATGAAGTCGCCCAGGGTGGCGACTCCAGGTTGGAGTCGGCCTCTGCCCGGGGCGGGGGCGCTCGGCTCTTCAGCCGGCCGGTCCTCGTGGTGGAGGTCGGGGCTGAAGTCGGCAACCTATCGGCTGTCACGCCAGACACGCCACAGCTTCCGCTGCCACGCGTACTCGTAGCCCAGGGCTTGGAGTTCCGCTTCGATGTCGTGATGATGGTTCACATCCTCGTGGATCTCCACGTACTGAGGGGCAGCTTCCCCCTGGGGCTGAGAGTGTCGGTACTCCCGGTCCCACTCCAAGCCCCGCATGAGGCTGCGGATTATGGCCAGGCTCGGCATCCTGGTTGCTTGGTAAGGGCTGACCATGGGGCTTGGTGCTGGCTGTGGCTGGTTGTCGGTGCGTAAGATGCAAAGGGTCACCGATGACGAGGTTCTCGGGGTGGGGGTACTCGCAGGGCCCCTAGTGGCACGCTGGGATTGGGTACCTCAGCGGCAGTAGAACACTTTTGACGGATTCCCGTCGGGAAGCGTGGCCACGGGACGCTGCGGCGGACACGCAAGCAAGCGGGCAGGCAACGAACTGCGCTCAGAGGGGCGTCCTATTAGAACAAAGCGTTCTAGGGTCCTTGCCACTCTGAAACGCAACAAAGGTATGTACAAAAAACACATCAGCGTATGTACACAGGTGGTTTAGGCCATGGACTGGGGTAAGTGCGCCTCAGAGCAATAGACACTCAGTCCCCAACCATATCCCATCCCAAGGTCCCTCCTCCTCAGTGGCATGCAGGTACAGGGTTTCAAAAACAACCCACTGACCTGCCCAAACTGGACCCTGGATCCCTGCCGAGGGAGAGAACTCCCCGCCAGCCACGGGCGCATTCCCAGGAGAGAATGCGCTCCAAGGCCAACTGACAGTGCCACCATATGCTTCCCTGACAGCAGGTCCCAACCCCTCTCCGAGCCGGAGATATGGCCCCGCCATTATCCCCTAGGAGTTCGGGGCTGAAAATTGGCTGTTTCAGCCCACCCTAACGTTGGCTGAAAAAGGTTCAAACTTGACCCCTCGGTTGGGCCATACGAGGGCAGTGGGGAAGCAACCAACTCTGTACTCCTCGAGTACCAACTCCCTAGGGGCCGTATGCAAAATGGTTCCCCCAGATTCCCAGGCATCTTGGCGCCACGGGATCGCCACGTGGGGTCAGGATGCCAAAATTGGCAAAATTGGGCATCTCGGGTGGCCGATCTCGGTTGGCTCTCGTGGCGATCTCGTCAAGCCAAGCTCTAATTCACGGGCCTAGATATCCCATTTGGTCCCGTGCATCGGCATTTGGCTTGCTGTCACGCTGGCTGCCTGCTGTTCTTCGAGGGGATGGTCGCGCGTCGGGGCAGAGAAAAGCAAGAAAGGTCAAAATTTGGCACCGCGGCATGCACCGTAAGTTGCATAACTCCGTCTAGCGCGGAGGGGCAAATACGAGCTTCTAGGGCAGTCGACCCTTGGGCATATGCTACAGGAAAAAAAACTCCCTTATGGCCAGGTCGCTTGCGCCATGGAGATATGGTATTCCCAACCTGGCCTAAAATGGCAAAAACAGCAAAAGTCGACCGAAACGGCCCACACTCACGTTCCCATATCTCCATGGTCATGACAAGCAATATTTTAACCAAAATTGCTATAGACGCATGGGACTTAGGTCCCAATATATGCCCCGTGTCAACCCTCGAGGTCACCTCGAACCATTTTTCTCCTTAGCAGGAAAATGATACACGAACAATGGCAAGAGGCAGCATAGCCCGTATTGAGCCACCCATGGCTCTCCCATCCAAAGGAGAGGACACAAGGGGATACACCCTATTTGAGGCGGGTTTATGTCCCCTTTCCAAATCGCCCTTAACCTTGTACGACGGATGCGAACATTAGGGGGAGATGGGGTTTTGGTGCCAATATTGCCAAAAAGTGGGTTAGTCGTCGCAAAGGTGTTTACTCCAAACGTTGTACCTCTGGTTCCCAAAGGAGATGGACTTTAGGCTTTTGCATGGAAGCAATCAAGAGGCTTCAGTCCTTTTATCAACATTGGTTCGGGTCCGAAGCACAAGAAAGCCATTTTTAACACTTCTGCCCTTGGAGCACACGAAAAGTAGGAATCATGGCCAAAATGCCAATATTGGGACATATATACCCATGGGACACCAAAGTGCATATCATATAGCATATACCCGAAGCGAGGAACCCATAGTAAGTGTTAAGGAACATACTTACTTTGGGTTAAGTCCTCCCTTTGATCCCAAGTCAATCGTGCATGCATATGGGCACGTGTGCAAAAGGCAGGTTCGGCGTGCCTGCCCACAAGGCAATATTATATGAAATAATAGATAGGCTTGGAAAAGTCAAACGAGCCATACACCATGTTCCTCTTGCTCTCTACTTCCCATATTGCCTTGGTTCAAGGCCCATAAGGGTCTTGGCTTCGAGAACAAGCCTTGGCGCCACCGCCGTTTTGGCCAAATTTTAGGGGAAAGTTGTCTTTTCAAAATGCCATGTTTTGGTACGCATTGAATTGCATGCAGCCATTGTTGAGTTGGCTCTAAACAAAAGAAAATGGCCTAGTGCTTTTGGTCTTGTGAGCATTATGCTAAGTTGTTTACGTTCATGCTCAGAAGGACACAAAGTTAGCGTTTGCGCACTATTTTGACTTCGAATTTTCACACCCATGTGTGCCCCAAAAAACACCCCTCAAAGCCGCTTTCTCCAAAGGAAGCGATGTGCTCATGTGAAACGGGCATTGGTGGAAGGCAAAGGGGGGAGATGCAGGGCTTCCTACGAACACATGGTCCATGAGATCCATGAGTTCGGTCGGTCGACGCAAAAGCATGCGCGTCGATTTTGTCGCAGACACAACGGAGAAAAACTTTGGTGAGTACAACAGATGAAAGTACATGAAAGCCCCTACAGATCCATCCCTTAACTTCCTTGCCAACCTCAAAAGGACAGGGGAAAAAGTCAAAACAAAACTCGGCACGGAAACAAACCGCCAGCACGCGCGCAGGCAACAACAGGCAACATTGTCACGGCGGCGAGAAATTGCGTGCGAAGAATCAATTTTCATTGATTTCCCACAAGATTCGATCATTAAATTGGAATTATAAAAATTCCTGATCGATTTAATCGATTGGGAAGGTTAGTGACGGGATCGGTCCAATGCTGCCTCCCAATGGACTCGAGGAAACCTATCCCCACAAGCAGGACGGAGAATAGGCATGGGTAACGGGGAAGGACAGACATTTGTTCTAAGGGGCATGGGGTCCTTGGTCCCGCCTCATGATGAATCCCAGCCTGGGCGGCTATACTCCCGGACAGGGCGAGTACAACTGACACTAACTTATGGTAATCCCATCCTGTGGACTGAGACTCTGGGTCACTGCCCTCGGGGGCAGCCTTGGTCAGTCTGTGGACCGCTGATGGGTCCTTTCTCAAGCCCTGCTCAGGCTTTAATCCATTTGAACCCGGCCCAAACAAACTGCTCTGCAACACAGATGTAGTGGGGCTGATTATCGAAGGTATAGCCTGGGCATCAGGACCGCTTCCACAGCTGGTCCCCGCCGGTGAGAGCAGAACCTGTGAAGCCTCCTCCATCAGTTCCTGAGGTACAGATTGTGTGCTCAGGATGGTGTGTGCAGTGGCAACTGTCCCATGAGGGGCTGTCACTTCAGAGCAGGTCAGGGTATCAATGGTGGGCGACGGACTGTTGAACCGTTCAGACCAGGGTATAGACATACCCAGGCTCCCGTGTGCCCTCTTGCCCGCACAACTTGCGCCGGGCTATGCAGGGACAAATTGAAGCTCGCCGGCCCCATTGAGGACCGTGATCTCCCCCGATGCCTCTCCTACAAGGGAGTAAAGGAGGAGGTGGAAGGGGAGGCGAGGAATAAGACCAATGTAGATCTCTTCAGGGATACCTACAAGAGTACTGTGGTGCCTGCTCACTTCACGGCATCACAAGTCAGTGGCATCTTTGAGGACTTCTGCTATAGGGGCAAGAGGGTGAGGGGAGGGGTCAGCCTGGAGGAAGCCAGCAAGGACTGGCTGGACGCCCATCGCCTGCACTCTGACTTGACTGGAAAGGTCATTTCAGAGCAAACTAAGTGCAGCCTGTCATTTGACTATGTCCGGCGGTACCTGTTTGTGCAGGTCTGCTTCCAGCTGCAAGAAAAAACAGATGAGCACCTGACTCATTTGCAGAGGGGGCTCCAGGGCATCAAACTCTACCAGCTGCAGGAAGGCCCCCCTGACGAGGGGTGTTCCACTTGCCTGCCGGTGTCCACAACCTGCTGCAGGATCCTGAGTACGCCCCTCCTCGACAGGGAGAGAGGGACAGGCGAGCAGCGTCCCCTGACGAGAAGCTGGAAATCAATATTTTCTAGCAGAAGGTCAGAGGACTGGACCCCCCTGTAGTTTTTGTGGCTTCAAGGGACATAAGGCTGAGACTTGCTACCGCAAATATCTTCAGCTACGAACGCCCTCAGGGGCCTGCAAGAGGGGCCTGAAGGTGGGACCCTCCTGCAAGGGCTGTGGCAGCACTTGGCACACCCCGGATCAGTGTTGGAAACCCCATTCACACTTGGAGCCCCAGCCAGAGAAAGCGGGCAAACCTCCTCCGAAGCAAAATTAGAGGTGTGAGCGGACGCGACGGGGCATAGGCCTGCTTATACCTAGGCTTTTACAGGGGGTGAAATTCCTGGAATACCCCATTTTCATCAATTTTACCCCATGAATGAGTATACAACCTTTTGAAATGTGTATAATAATGAGAGAAACTTATGCAAACCCTATTCACCAAGGTTTTTGGACGGTTTTGAACCGTATCATGTGCTTTTTCCGGGTCGGACGACAGAAAAACTATTCACTGAACCCACGGAGAAGCTAGTCATGGAATCAACTTTCAAAAAACCTTTTTTGCACAACACTGCAAATGAAATTCAGAACCCAATTCGATAGGAGCCTTCAATTACAATCCGAAATTGGGAAACAGGACAGCAGTGTCTGGTGTGTTTGATGCTGGCAACTCAGAGTGTCGCAGTACTCGAATGACACACTGCAGGCAGTCAAATCAGAGCTGATGCAGAGACGACGCTGTAAACAAATTGCAACCGCCGTTGGAGTTGAATTGCATCAAAATTTGCGCGAACCAGACCTGGTGCATGGGACGATCCGTTGCACGTTTCACCTTGGCCTTTTGAGTTCTCCTAGACCTTCAGCTTCGTTCCAACGTTTTCTGTAACACAGCAAGTGGTACCTTTATGGTTGCAGGCGATCCGTGCTGCGGCAGGGTGGCTTGCAATAGCTACTCATTTTTCCTTGACCAGTCGCTCCATTCCTTGGTGATCACAACTTTTCAAACACGAAATGCGCAAGATCCGAGAAGTATAAGAACACCACTGTGTGTATCAGAGAAATCTACATCGTGCGACATGGAGACCTGTAGCCATCGGTGTCATTTGGAATCCAAATCCTTTAATTCTGTGTCTCCAGAGCAGACATTTCCGGTACCAGGAATCGCGCCTGCGGTAAAAGCCTAGGTGTACGGAACGCCCAGGGTATCCCAGCCTGAGATTTGACTACCCTGTGGGGTGACCAATACGCGCTGTGGTACTGTGGTACTCAAGGGGGATGAACAGGAGGTACTGAGTCAGCCCTGATCAGCGGTAGCTGACTCAGGAGCCAGGAACGACCACATCCTGCCAGGGATCCTCTTTTTCAAGTCCCTGGAACCCGTGTTGTCGGCCCTGGACTTGCAGTGCATCATGGACACCGGGTATGAAGCCATAGAGGTCATCGGATATGAGTTGCCACCAGATCTGGTCCATACTCAGGCTGACATTCCTATACGGCTGATTTGGCTGGATCAGATTCCCTGAAGGAAGGCACCCAGTGTCAACATGGGGCCATCTCACTCCCCAACGCACACAAAGGGCAATACGTCCGAGGAAGATGTCCTGACGCAACTCTGCACATCGCTGACATCGGGCCCAGAGCCATACTGGGGTATCTCCTATTGGCTCAGTACGGTTTGGCAGTCTTCCAAGGGTAAGGGTCATTGATTTTTGAAGAGGATCTCAGTGGAGAGACCATCACTGTCCCGGCCTCTGAGCCCCTACCTGGGCTGGAACTGACCCAGATTGAAAAAGACAATCCAATTCAGTCGGTCGTCCAATACTACTCTGTTGCTGCGACGCGAAATTCTGACGAATTGCGTCCCCCCCATTCCTGGCTGAAGTATGTGGTTTGTATGTTTGTGTGCCCGCTGTGCCTGTTCCCCGCCAATCCTGGCTGGGGTCTGTGGTTGGTGTGTCATGTTAGAGGTTCTGCTTTCGGCCCGCCAATCCTGGCTGGAGTATTGGGGTTTGTGTGTCTGTGTGTGCGCTCTGCCTGTACCCCCCCAATGCTGGCTGGGGTCTGACGTGCGTTGGTTTGGTCCCGGGCTCAAGCTTCTCCCCGCCATACTTGGCTGGAGTTTGTGGTGTGTGCGCTCCGATATGGATTTTGGCTTCTCCCCGCCAATCCTGGCTCGGCTGTCAGCGAGTGTGTGCTTGTGTGTCCAGTGTGCCTGATCCCCGCTGATCCTGGCTCCGGTCTGCGGTGTGTGTGTCGGGGTACAGGTTCTGCTTTCGGCACGCTAATCCTGGCTGGAGTAATGCGATATGTGTGTTTGTGTGCGCGCTTTGCCTGTACCCCACCACTCCTTGCCGGGGTGTGCAGTTCGTGTGTTCGAGTGCGGGTTTTGGCTTCACCCAACCAATAGTGGCTGGGGTTTGTGATGTGTGTGTGTGTCTGGGTTCAGGTTTTCCTTTCATTCTGACAAACCTGGTGGTAGTGCTCGGGTTCCCGTTTTTGTGTGCGCGCTGTGCCTGTTCTCCAGCATTTCTAGCTGGGGTGTGCGCCGTGTGTGTTCGGGTACGGGTTTTGGCTTCACGCCGTTCCTTCCGGCTGGGGTTTGTCGTGTTCATGTCAGGGTACCGCTTTTCACTTTCACCCCGCCAATCCTCGTTGCGGTGTTGCAGCCCCTGTGTTTGTGTGCGCGGTCCGCCTGTATGCCGGCAATCCTGGGTGGGAAGTGCGGTGTGTGTGTTTGAATGCAGGTTTTGGCTTCAGCCCGCCAATCCTGGCTGCCGTTTGCGGTGGGTTTGTTCGGGTGGAGGTTTTGACTTCACCCCGCCATTCCTGGCTCGGGTTTGTGGTGTATGTGTTTGGGGACGGGTTTTTTGCTCTGTGCATCCCCTCAATCCCCAGGGTGCTCTGGCAATGTTTGGCGACGGGTTTTGCTCTCCCCACCGTTCGTGGCAGGCGTGAGGGGTGTGTTTGTTCATGCGTGGGCTCTGCCCTTGGGTGGTCTCACGCGCTCTTTGGAGTTGTGCGCCCTCTTCTGGTTTGCGGCAACCGGCAGCCGTTGTTGCCTGGCACATGGTCCTGTGCTGTGGCTGTGGCCGACGGCCTGCCTTTCTGGTGTCCCTCCTGGCCCCGCATTGCTGCGTTGCGCCTTGTCCGGTCCGGTCGCTCTCGGTGCGCCCGTCAACTTTCCCGTCCCGGTTGTGCCTTCCGTGGCAGGAGGCTTGCGCCCCCGGACTTACTGGGCGGCTCCGTAGGGGGAGTTGAGGCCGGCCAAGAACCAGGCTCTTGGTGCCTGCTGCTGGCCCCTGCCCTGCCAGGGGCGCTGGTTTTGCTCAGCGTTGTCCCCGCTCCCGGCCCGCCTCTGGGATTGTCACTTTCGGGTCCCTCTGGCGTTGGTCTCGAGCTGCCTGCCCTGACAGTGGTTCGGCGTGTGTGGACACTTCACTCACGTGTTCGGTTTCCCATGCCGTCCGCCCTTCAACTGGGATGTTGGCCGCTGCACCGAGGCTGTTTTCTATGGAGACCGACACCTCCCCGTTCGTTTCCGAGGACGCCACGCCCGGGTCAGGTGTGTGTGTGCGTGTGCTCTCTTTCCTTGGCCGGTTCAAGCGGGCCGGCCTCCGGGGCGCGTTGTGGTGCGCCTCAGCTTTCCTGTCGCCGTTTCTATGCTCTCTGTGTTTGCTCGGCTCCCTACAGGCTGGGGCTGCGCTGTTTTTGTTTCGTTCTGTTTTTTTGTTTGTTTTTTCCCTTTTCTGCGCCCCCGGTGTGTCGGGCTTGCTGTGTTTTCCGGCCCTTGGTCCCGTGGGCCCAGGCGTCGCGTGGGTGACCCTCCCCCCCCATCTTCTATTTTTTTCGGCGCCCTCGGTGGCTCTGGTTTTCTGAGGTTTCCGGCCCTCGGTGCCCTGGGCTTGGCGCTGTTTGCTTGCCCCCCCCCCCCCCTCCCTTACCCCCTCTGTTCCTTTTTTTTGCTATTTTTGTTGTCGTTCGTTGATTGGGTCTGCTGGTTTTGCAGTGCTGTGGTAGTTCGCGTGGCGTGGGTTCTGGGGTTGTTGTGCCACCCCCCTCCCCTTTCCTTGTCGGCCGTTGCCTTCGGTGTGGTGTGTTGTTTTGTGTTGTGCTGTGTTGTGCTCTGTGTTGGGGCATGTTTCTTTCTGTGTGGTGCCTTCACGGGGGGGAGGCCTGCTGCCTTGCGTCGGTTGTATGGTGTGCCGTTGTTGTGCTTCTTCTGTGTAGTTTGTTGTTGCCCTTCGTGTTGTGCAGTGTCTGGTGACGCTGAGCCGTTGTTGTCTCTGTTCCCTTTCGTTATCCTCCTGCGCCTCGTGGTTGCTCTTGTTTTTTGCAAGGGGTTGACCGTTTTTCCCCCAGCACCAGTCGTCTCAACTGACAGAGGCAGCAGAAGACGAGAGCAAAGGATAGGAGGTTGGTACATGGAAAACAAAAGAAAGGCGAAGGGGAGCGAGGTAGAGGGACTCGACGACCTAGAAAAATGTTCTTGGATTTTATCGAGTTTTAGGTGCTGCTTGCGGCACGTTTCTCTTTACCTACAGAACACGAAAAGCGACAAGCAACACGGCGTTGCATTTGTCTTATTGTTACGGCGCTTACGGCGCTTGTTATTTAAACACTTCAGCCAGAAAACGTTTCGGTCCCGTTTTAATGTGTTTCTGCGCGCTTCTTTTGCCTAGCGATGTTTTTGTTGATTTAAGTTTTTTTTCAGCGATTCGAAAACTTTTTTGGTGGTGTTTTACTTCTTCTTATATTTCGTTCAGGCGCCAGGCGCCAGCGTGCGCAAAAAGAGGCACACTGGCCCTGACAAGGAGGAGGATGACGTCGATCAATCTTTCACGTGACTCGACCCATGTAGATGCCCGCTTGATCTCGAGAACATCCATTCGTTCCTTGAAGGCTTTGTAGAGGTCTTGCATCGCGCTGTGTGAGCCATAATGGGTGCAATCATCATAGTGGGGCTCTTCATAGGGGTGGATGGCTCGCTGGAGCCCAATGGTACGGAACTCCGTTGGGAGCACCATAGCGGGAACGGAGTTCTTGAAATATACTACGCAGTGCATCGCTGTCCGGTGGGGGGCTAAAGTCAGTGCTGAAGATGATGGTAGTTGCGGTTGCATGGGAGTGTCAACCATGGGTAGCAATGGTCCAACGTTAGAATGTGAAGAAAATCCTCATTGACAGCAGCAAGCAATGACACAGCAATTCATTTACGAATGATAGGTTCTGACCTATGTACAAGAGAGCCTATGTACAACAATAGACATGGTCAACAGGCATGTAAATACATTCATGTGACCATCAACTTATGCCCTTGGAAGAGTAAGGTACAAGAACCATCAGGCTATGCAAGGGTAGAAAAAACAAAGCAAGGAGAAGGAGAATACACAGACAGGCCCTACCAGCTATAGGTTGTCATACCCTGCCCTCGTGGCGGGGTCTCATTCCACAGCTTATGAAATAGTATATCACCGATACCAAGTCAGGATCCCTGAACGAGTTTCGATATAGTCCAGTCAGTCTAGCAATCCGACAAGGGCCATGACCAACGGAACACGTCAGGATTCCACCTGGGCTTGGCACACAGAGGTTGTAGAATGAACCCACGGAGGCGGAAATGACAAAAATAATGACCCTACATTTGGTCGCATCTCTCAGGTGCACATGCGACAACTAAGGTATGGTGCTTGCTTTTGACTCAGGCGACCTACCTATCTACGGGAGGAGACAGAACACTTCATTGGGTAGGTGGGGCGACCATACCAAGTGGCCTCGGGATGACCTCCAAATTCGGGGGTATTCAGACCCGGATTTGTCCCCAAACTCTCAATCACATAGCAAGGGGGGATCGTGGTAACATCCATCGGAGTGTGCAAGAATCATTGGGGATCAATCTCGTGGGCATGTTCAGCCAGTGTCCCACCTTGGTTCATGGATCAAACCCTATTGGTCTCCCCTAGGTAGATGGCCAAACTGAGGACACAGGGCAAAAATGCAAAAATGATCTGGCCTGATGCCTACAGGACACCCATTCCACAGAGAGCCATGGCATGTTTTGTTGAGCATGGGTCAAGGGAACCACAGAGCAGGTGGCCATTTACAGGACTTCCATTGGGATTGGCCTGAGGGGCTTGTCCCATGTGTCAACATATACCCCATTTGGGGTTCGATCCCATGACCTCACCAAAACTACCTTATATGGGGGGGGGCATAGCACCTACATATATCCAAGGCCCCGGCGCTCCAATACACCAGAGTACCCGGGATTCTACTCCATGATGTCCGCCCACTTGGTGTCACTTGGTGGTCCCTGAGCTCGCTGAGGCAGGGCAGAGAAGGCAAAATATCACAACGCAGGTCACCAAAGGTCACTAAAATGACCTACCAAGCAGCTCCACCCAGGGTAGGAAATATGCATGCTGCATGGGAGACAAGTGCATGTATGTAAGGGAAACATGCAAGGGGACTCGAATGAAGGTGCCATAGCCTCACTGCTGTAAGCCGAGGGGACGGTCCCATGACATGGTAAGAAATAAGGGCCATTTGGCCATGTCTCCATCATGCATGTCATAAGTAATTAGATACTCCAGTGGTGTGGAGGAGCAAACAGAAAATTCAGACACTATGGTTCTTGTTTCATGTACTTCAACAATGGAAGATGGTCTGGTTCCACATCATGTGCCATATTGAATACTTGTAGTTCCAATATAGGGGAATGGAGGTAAAAAGACAAAATTCGGCCAAACAGGCATCTACCTCCCATCCTCAGGCTTCGTTTGTATGGCCCAGCTCCTCAACATAAATGTAGAAAGAGACACATGAGACCATCGCCTTGTCACACCCCCTATGTGAGGGTAAATGAAGGACTTTAACTACTTTTCCAACAAGAGGAACAATGTCCCAGACACATCGAAAATTGCCTTCATGCAGATGAAGTGGGGTTAGCCAAAGTGCTATTCAATACGTAGCAAATAAGGGTGCATACCCTATTTGAGGAGCTTTTATGTGCTCCTTTCAAATCACCCCACACATTGAAGAACGGGTGCACACAACACCGGGGCTGCAACTAGGGGAAGAAGAAGTTTGTCACCACCTTGGCCAAAAAGGTGAAGGAAAATTGAAAAAGCTTAGATCTCCAAACTCCAAGAGAGAGATGGACTCTGGGAATGGGGGGGGAAATTGCCCTAGCCTTCAGGTCCCAAACGCAACACAGGTTTTGGATCAAAGCATTGAAAAGGGGGTTTTTAAGACTTCAATCTATGTTGCACATCAAAGTTGAAAAAAGCGTGCAAAAAAGCAAAAATTGGGACATATATACCAAAGAGGCGCTAAGGCCCGAATAAAATGTCATATAGCAAAACTGAGGGGCCCATAGTAGAAATTCCCAAGTGTACTTACGCCATCCCTTGAATCCCATAGCAATCCCATATACATAAGAACGCGTGTGCAAAATCAAAATATACATCATGTGCTGACAAGATAATATTATACAAAAAAACTGATAAGCTCGGAATAGTCTAACAAGCCGTGCATGATGTTGCCCAGGGTATCTACTGTACATGGTACCTTGGTTCGGAGCCCAAGTTGTCAATGGCTTTGGATCAAACATTTTACACTACGGCCATTTTTGCCGAAGTTTAGAAAATATGCGTAAAATTGGCCAACCATGATTCACTATGCATTGAATTGTGTGGAGCCAAAGTGGAGCTGGCCCCAAATTCACAAAAAAAGCATGGGCCGTTTAATCTTCTGAGCACTTCGGCACGTTTCTGGCGTATGTGATCAAAAGTAACTCCAAATTCACAAGACATTTCGGGCGTTTGGCCTGGTGAGCAATGTGGCAAGTTATTGGCCTGCTGCTCACGAACCATAGCATGGCTCTAATAGAAAGTAGGGTTTTTCACACCACTCTAAAGCCCAATTCACCGCCATTGGGCATTTTTCCATAAGGAGCGATATGCCCAGCTGGAGAGGGCATCAAAGAAAATCATAGGGGGTGGAGGTAGGGTTTTGAATGAACTCGTGGTATATGAGTACAATGACTTCGGTCGCGTCCCACAAAAACCACGCGCCTCGGTTTTCTCCCACAAGCAATCGATCAAAGGTTCTTATCAGTACACCAGATAAGAGTGCATTAACAACCCTACAGATCCAGCCCATAACTTCTCTTCGAACCTAATTGGTTCAGGAAAAAAACCCAAAACAATACTAGCAACGGAACTCGACAGAAAACCTGCAAACAGGCGTCAATAAGTGGGAAATCTGCACAGAGCAAGAATTTAATCAAAGGGACCGGATTTTAACAAGATTCCATCACCATTTTCAAAGTATTGAAATTCCTGATGGATCTGTGTGATTAAAAAAACTAAGACCGGCATCGGCCAACCTTCCTCCAAAGGAAGTCCAAAGGAGTTCAAAACTTTTGGGGAGTTCATACTCCCATCTGGAATAGAGGGGGTCTTGGGGTGCTCCATGGAGGTATAAGTAGAATGATCACAGCAATAGGCAATCAAATGCATTTGAAAACCCAGCGCGGGCAATAACACCCGCCGCACCAGAAACCAGGCCTTTGGTGCATATTGGAGCAGGGTCACACCCCCTGAGTTACTGTACATATGGCTGCTGTCCTTCGATGAACTGCGGCTTGCCATGAACGCTCAGTTGCCCGTGGTTGGGCCACTTTTGTGTTTTGCTCGCCGGGGGGCAACCCCCATGCACCAAAAAAAATAACACCCGCCGCACACTCTAAGCCGAGTGACCACGGGCGCCCACTGGGACCAAGCAATATTGGGACACCTCTGCATACAAGAACATTACCAAAGCGTTGACCAGGTGTTTATGCGACGCCTACAGCAACGCGCTACTGCCGATCTTCTGCGGGTCGCCAGTGGAAGGCTTGGGGTTGAAAACCCCGCCAACTTGAGACACCTAGGCCTCAAGGGCTACAATTTCCACATGCACCTGACAAGCCGGCGCCTGTGGCATCTCTTCAGCAAGCTGCGCCTGCCGCGCAGCACCCGCCGTGGGGCGGCTTGGCCGTCTCTTCCATTCTCCCGAAAGTAGGCCTCATAGACAGCTAACAACAATGGCGTGTCATGAGCTTCATATGCGGGCAACGCCCCTTTGACAGCCATTTTCACGCCCGTCTGATCCTACCCGCCGTTCATCAACGCCATGTGAAATTCGCTCCCCAACTGAGCGACATGGTTGTCAACGACGAATGCTGGAAGCGTAGTTGCCGCCGAGTCTGCGCCAAATGGCCGAAGCAGTGTGCATCTCCCTCTTCGTCTGCAGCATATGCACGTTGTGAGTGCACATATACGGCTTCCGCTTCGGTTGCTGATGCGCCATGTTGGGCCTGTTAACCTGACTCGCCCTAGGGTCCACCTACTGTTGTCCCACTCGTGCGGCCTCTTCAGCTTCCCGCCAGGGCGCCTCCAACTCATTCTGACATCCTCCTTCTGTGTGCGTATATTACACCTTCTTCCCGATTCAAATGACATGATTCGCTATGCGAACCGGTCCCTTCAAGAACACATCGACTCTACCACACAGCATGGCGTTGGGGGAATTTCCGTCCTTCCGGGTCTAAGTAGGGCAATTACATCACCTCTTCCCCCCCCCCTTGTGACAAAATGTCGGCTATTGCTAACCTATGTAATACATCCCTAGCAACCCGGGGTGAAGGGGATGCACAGTGCAAAAAACGTATGTAATACACTGCCGTTGACACAACAGCAAAGTCAACTTTGAGGTTCTTAATTGTCCGCATCGTATTGCTTTCTTTTTTCAATCCATAACCGATTCTACCCCCCCCGCTTTTCGAAAAGAAAAATGGCTTGCGTAGCTTTGAGTTCAGTGCTCCCCCTACTGAGTAGGCTAAAGTCAGCAAATTCTTTGTGGGACGACCCTACCCAATGTGGACATGAGCAACGCACGCAAAAAGGCGTTAACGACAAGCTGCTACAACACACAATGGCCTAAGCAAAGAACACATCGTGAGTCATCAACTTAGGTACCAAGGATGCAGTATGCATGGGCACGCCATCTGCACCGGGAGCAGTCCTGGAATGCCATGAGGGAGTGTTTCAGTGGAATAACCACAACTACAAGGGAGTGTCATGGAGGTGCCGGAGGAAGGTTGCCATTCACGGACGTGGATCCCAAAATGATTGGTGATCGTATACGAGAGCTGCATCATAACCCAATTAGGTACACATCCAATATATGGTGTTTACGGTACCGCACGTGCGTGATGAATTCAAAGTGCCGGGCCACAATCCAGTTGTTGCAATCGTCCAGCCCTTCTGTGTTTGGTTTGGTTTGACAGGAACTTGATCCCCAACAGACTATCCACCGACTCAAGCCTTCTATGACACAGACGCTTGGCTTCAGCACAAAGCCACATATCACCATCTCAATATGGAGGTCCGGTTATGACTCTAAAAGGGTACAATGCAGTCATGAAGGATGGCTGATTCCACGTAGGAGTACCCGTTTCTTGGCAAACAATTATGGCCTGAAAGGGCAGGGCTCACTGGTGGCCTTCTATTGGCTGATTTGCAGCTGCAAGCATGAAAGTATGTAGATGCTGACCCAACAATATAAACAGGGACAACAAGTATAATTAGTTCTGTCTGACCATATGCAGCAAATGACATTAGTTGACTCCTCCGCCAGGCCCTAGAGAGACAAAACTTGACATTTTGCATGAATTCAGTTGGCGTAAGTTTTGAAAACCATCTTCCATCGAGCCTTAGGTGGTGTTGGGCACAAAGACGATTTAACAGCACAAATGAGGAATGCGCATGGTGCAAACTGCTAGATTCCCATTTGCTAAAATCTAGTATCTTAGGCGGCTCAAGTTGCAGGGTCAAAATCTGCCCAAAAGTGCCTGTCTGCACCACTCAGAAAAAATAGTTGTTTGGGGGACCGGAAAACAAAGAGACACAAAATCAAACGAAAAAATGATTACTTGGAACGTTTTGACTTGTTTCTAAGAAAACCGACTGCCCCGGAAAATAATTTATCTCCCTAAAAATGCACTGCTTTTTTTGGAAGGCTATGACTTTTTCTTTCTTCTACCACTTGTGCCTTCATATGAAAATACCCATTAGGTAACAATCCTTTCGAAAACAAGTTTTTGAAATCCATGTTGCACGCAGCACGACAAGAAGCATTTTTTCACATCCTTCTTTGCGTGAGGCCTCGCGCAAACATCAGCACAACACCGCAATATAAGGCATCACAGGGAAAAATGTGCCGCACAAAGTGACAGCAAAAAGGTCGTCGAAAAGGAATGCATAGCGCGAGCGCTCGCGCATAATATAACAGAACAAGCGAAGAAATTCCTTTTTCTTCGGAGCACATTCAAGCCTATCATCCATAGACTTAGCAACGGACGTCTTACCCTTTGGCGGTCGCTTTGCAGGCTGGTCTCTTGGTTGGAACTGAAGAGCTGGCTGCTTGAATGGAAATCTGGCCCGGCTCTCCTCGGACCCCCGTCTCACTGCCACTTTCTTCGCTGCCTTGGGAGACTTGCGGTTCCTCCTCCTCTTCTTCTTCGCTCTCCTCCTCTTCATCTTCATCGCTCTCGTCGGTATGTTCACCGGTACCCGAATTTCCTGCCTGGGGTTTGGAAGCAGTCTCCTTCTTCTTGGGGGCAGGTTCCTCACCAGTTGACTTCCGCTTTGCTGCAGGGGCCTGTGCTTCTGCAGCTTGACCCTTCTGAACGACCTCTTCTTCCTTCAGCTCGCACGCATCAGAACCGTACTTTTCATCCCGAACCCAAAGGGGAATACCACGGTTTGTCCAGTTGGCCTGCTGGTCCCAATCACCAGACTCATCCAGCTTCGACCCGTGTGTCAAGACGTGGTTCAGCTGCCTCTGCACTCTGTTGACGCAATCAGAGAGACTGTCGGTGAACACACCAAGAAGGTACATGTGAGAATCCGGCTCGACGGCAGCAATGTTGGACGCCAGGTCTGGTTGATGATCAATGAACGCAAGAGCAGCCCTGAAGCCCGGTTCATGAGTCTCCTTCAGGTGATGGAGGTGAAAATCGAAATACCACATAACATGCGCTATTGGCAGGGGGCTGCCCAATTCAGTGTCTACCATCTCCTGTACTTGAGTACGTCCAAACGTCAGATAATTCAGAATCTGCCAAGAGGAAGAAGTTATTGCGCCAGGCCTCGCGCCAAGAGAGGACATAAGGACGAAATTATACCTTTCTGCTCCAGCTATCCGGTGACGAAATCAGCAACCAGCGAACGTCGAACAATGTTGGATCCCCCACTGCCTTGGGTTTGGTTGGCCAGCTGAAGATGGGAATGCGCAACATGTTGCCAATGCGCGGCGTGTTGAAATTATCGTTGAGGCGCCTCTCTGTCTCCTCGTCTAGAACGTCGTACATGTCGTCAACAACAGTTTAAGATCCGCAGATAAGTGTATCAGCACGCGTCATTCCTTCATACAGCCAGGTTGTGCACATCGTCCCAGGATCAAGATGTTCAAATATGTCGCCGTTGATGACAATCAGGTTTATGTCGATCTCCAAGAACCGCCTCGGGGGTTCGTGCACCAGAGCTGCAATTCAAGTCGCCTCAATTGTGATAGTTTGACTTGCCAGCAATGGATCCTGCTATCCACTGTCTTGAAGTCACCAGTAACGCCAGCAGCTGCGGGGACCACACAGCTCTTGGTAACCTCTGTGCCCTGGAGTCTTCGGACATTTAGGATTTTTGCGGGAACGGGTTTGCCTTTCTCTGCCACCTGCCACAGTGGTGCGCGCAACATGGATTTCCACGCCAGCCATGGACCGCGACTTTTGCCTTCAGGGTCCCGCCAATAGCCCCACGTGCCAAGTGTCACCTTCACGGCTTGCTTTCCAAGTGCAGCAACCTCTGTGCGGCTGCGCATGTCCTTGGCTACAGAACAGAAAAGGAGAAGGTATAGCGCGGCCGTGTAGAAACACAACCTTGGCCATGTCGACGATACACACCTTTCTGAGGTCCGACGTACTGGCCGTTCCCCGGGTGGTCCAGATGCATTGAGACCCACTGTTAAAGGATGATGGTGTCGAACGATTTCTGCAACCACTTTGGGGTTGTTTTCTCTTCCTGCATCTCGTCTGCCACTTTCTTGTAGAACTCCGGCAAGATGACACCCTCCAGTTTCTATAGTGCGCTCTTCGAGACTTTCTCCCCTTTGTCATGGAATTTTTGCAGACCTTTCGCAGCATCCGGAGCAGCATAATAGGCAAACGTCATGAAATGTTTGCACAATTTATACGTATTATACTGAGAATGACAAGGTGATGCGTGAGGCCTCGCGCAAGGAGCAGAGGCGAAACAACGTTAAATGAACATACGAATTGACGCGGTTGCTTCAGTTCAGCGGTTCAAACAAGGGCACTCATCTGCAAAGCATCCACAATAGCAATCTTGAGATTGTTGTATGTGTCAGGTATGTTCCGCCGCCGCTGATCTTCAACACATCGAAGGAGGTTATCTGCCGCCTCATACAGTGGTCTTAGCTCAACGTCTTGCGCGCTTCCTTGTGCTTGTCCCGCAAGTTTCGCACGGAAGGACCAGGGTGTATCAGGCTTAAGAATATCGGCCGTGCATGTGGTATGCCACTTGTACAAATGCAGACATGCTGCCTGTCGCTTCTCCCGATCTTCAAAACTGCTTTAACGCTGTGCTGTCCAGATACACACCAATAATCGCCATCTGCGAAAAGAAGACAGGTCCATGTGCGAGGGCTCGCGCAACGACAAGAACGAACAGTCGGTTGGAGACATACTGCTGTCTTCCAAGAGAACGACGTGTATGGGGCCTGTTGTGGTGCTGCTTCAAGTGACTCAATACGCTTTTGCAGTTGCTTTGCATCTTTCCGTCTAATTTGTCCTTTTGTCTTCTCCTGGTCGATTCTCACCTTGCTCAGCTCCATCTCCACCTGCTTCCCATCTGGCTTCAGGTGGTCCTCGATGTCTGCACCCATTGTCAGGCCAGGATCTGGTGTTTCCTTCTTCTTCCGCCCCTTCTTTGGCGTTCCAGCCTCCGATTCTGATTCTTCAGGGTCATAGTCGGTATCCACCAGTTCCTCACCCGTCTTTTTGGCGGTGCTTGCCATTCTGCGATAAGAAGAAAGCCTGTTTCGCAAGAAACGAAGTATTAAAAAGGGTTGAAATGGTCGGGAAGAATCGATGTGTGACGCATTTTTAGCGAAAACGGGTAAGGTATTGCTCAGAATGCAAAACTGAGAGGTACCGCGACTGTTTTTGCTAACAACCTTGCGCGAGGCCTCGCGCAAGAGAGGGGGTGTAATAACCTCTTGTTTCACGCTGTTTGCGCGAGGCCTCGCGCATCACTGCATAGTCTCCAATCTTCTTCGGATGTTCAGGATTGTGTCACCTTCTCTCTGCTCCTGCAACACACTGTGTTGGGGATCCAGCTCGGACAATTTGCTCTTAAACCTAGCCTTAAGCGGCCCCTGCTGACACAGCACTAACAACAGAGACACAAGGACTTGTTTGTAATGGTTACACCCCTTTGGAATTAGAAGAGATGGTCGAAAGCTGGGGACACCCCTGCGTGGCCAATGTGCCAGGGTTGCAGAAGTAGGCTCCGCGCACCACCTAACCCAAGGCAGGTACACACGCTCTGCGTTCAAGTAAGCGGTTAGCCGCTGACGCACGGAATTGACAAAGGAATTCGGGATTTTGCAGACGTTAACCCTGTGACCTTCTTTCCAGATAGTGATTAGATGGTACAGATCGTCAACATGGTCAATGGTCACTGCACCTCTGTTTTGCCCTTTCTTCGTTACAAGGCTGCAGAGCAGACTTTCACAAAACTCCTCAGCAAAAGGCTGTCTAGGCATGGCTGAGTGCCATGCAGTGTGGCATAATAAGGCAGTTGCAACACTGCGTTCGTACTTTGAAAATGTGCCCCCCATATTCAAACGGTCCAAAAGATACATGACGATCTGCAATCCCTTAGAAGCAAAAATACCCGTGTTAGCGGTCTCACCAGCCCAATTGCACTGCCTTAGAAGATGTCCTAGGTATAGTAAGATAGGACAGTATTGTGTTAACAGAACCTGCATGGCTTTACACATAGCGTAGCGAAGACGACTTCGCCGATTCGCTGGACGTGCCAACCCAAGGGAGTGACATTTCCTCTTGAGGCGCCGTATGTGGGGGGCCCATACCCAACAGCAGTGCACCTACGGTTATCTCCATCGTGATCAGCTTGGGAAAACAGGGGACAGTGTCAACGCTGCGCAACAAACCTTTACGGAAAAAAGTCACAATCGGCAAAAATGAGCGAAATGTTTGCGTAACGCAAAATTTGTACGCGTGCCAGAAACCGTATAATATAGGGTGTGACCACAAAAATAGCCGGACATTCTAGGCCGTTGTTTTTTCACCATACAACATCTTACAAATGCGGTAATGGATGTTTTCCTCACATAAAACAGGCACAACTGGTCGAGTGTGTTGCGCCAAGTCCCTGTTGAATTGCAATAGGTCAAGAAGCGATACGCTGCTGCTTACCCTTTCTTTGCTTAGACAGAGGGGCAGCCAATGCGGTCTCTTGGCAGGCACTGGGCGAATAATGTCAAGCGGTGCCCTGATGTTTGACACAACAGGCCGCGTGCGTACAAATCCTAGATCAGGCAGGATACGTGCAAAGGTTCCCTCGGTGTTCCCAAGCGTGCGCGCAACAACAGGAACACGCCGTTCAAACTCTACCGGGCTAGGATGACCATGCCAGTAGCGTGGTGCATCCTGTAGTAGCAACACAGCCAACGCTGTTGCGTTAAGGCTCTTGTTGTTCTTTTCAGGGTTTGTGGTGAATTGTTTGTTGTACCCGTTGTCCATCCACAACACAACCCGCTGCTGGTGTATTTTGTTTCATGTAGTCTGTAACCTGACTGCGGCGCTTTCCTTCACTGAAGGTGCGCTGTATTACGCCATACGGGACCTTGCTAAAATGCGCCGCTGCGCCCTACTCCCCTCTATCGCAATAACAGACTTTGGTTTTCCCTGGTACAGAACTGCGCGGTGGCTCATTAGTAATTGAAGGCGCCAGGTCTCTTCTATCAAAACAGCAACCCATCTCTTGCTCTCTGCCGCGATTGCCTTTTCAACGCTGCAACGCGTCCGTTCATTTTTGCGCAAACGCAGAAAAAACAGAAACAGCAGTCGCGCGCCCTCGTCCCCCTGTTTTGGCCCTCCCCACGATTCATCTGCCGTGTGAGACGGCAGTTCCTCTGAGCAGACATCGCGGAAGAGTCCAGATGCTGCGGCCACTGTCTTCCCAAGGTCCGACACTTTTCGCAGGGGCATTGTTACTGTGAAAAAAAATTGGGTAAATGTACCTTCCTAAAAATCGCTATTCCAAAAAGTTTCCCGCTTGAAACATCAACCTGTCAAACAGTTTTGGCGCGATCAAATGTTCAATGATTAGCTGGTCGCATGCACCATTTTCGGTTCAATGTAACTGTCTGGTGGTCCCACATTTAACTGATTAAACTCAATTGTGGGAGCCAGTTGCGGCGCGCTACCATCGCTGTTGGGCAGTTGGGTCAGCGGTGACCACAGTATGCAAACCAGAGATGCCGGCGGGACCTGCATGGGCACCCATGCAGTAGCGCCGCATCAAAGGGAATGTACATGCTCTGTAGTTGGTAGATCTGTCCATTTTCTGTTTCTATGCGCGCTCATGTCCTCCATTGCGCGAGGCCTCGCGCAAACATCACTGAAAATTTAATGTTTCTCATGCGCCATTCCATGCGCGAGGCCTCGCGCATGAGGCTACAGTTTGTTCCGGAAAATTTATACATTTCAAGATTAACGGGTGTAGAAATATCGAAATTTATTTATTAATAGATCCATTTCTATCACTCCATCCTGATAATGGTACTAAGTTACGTGTATAAATACGCTAGGTTTCTGTTTCCCGACACCCTGCCTAATGCATTGCGTTGTAGTACATTCATCCGGCACAAATGAGCGCCTTTGCGCGAGGCCTCGCGCAAAGAATGGACACAAAACAATACTTTTCCGTATATGACCCATGGGACGTGTCATTTCTAGACAATGTTTATTTCATGGTACTGATTCGCAACGGTCCAAACATATCCATCAAAATATATATCATTTGATGCTTTCCGAAACCTGTCGTTTTCGTACCTTTTCTGTTGTTTTTGACGCACCAACTTGAGCCGCCTAAGAGTATGCGTTGTAGTAAAATTTAGTAAAATGTAGTAAAACCTAGTAAAATGGAGTAAACCTGAATTGGAAATAATTTTACAAGAAGGATGTTCAAAAAATTAACGAGCTAAAAAAGGCAAATTTTGACAAAAAATTTCCTTACTACGTTCATTCCCGGGCACTATTGCTAATGGCGCCCCACCGAGGCCGAACCATGCATGTGGTGAGGAACGTGTTCATGTATGTTTTGAAACCCTTTGAAAGAGAGCGGGAGGGGGGTTGCAAAGGGGGATAAAATCAGAATCGACTTCCTCACCCCTGCCTTCTGGGGGGCCGATAAGTGGGAGGAAATGCTACATCACTCCTTCATTCTCAGTGATACCCAACAAAAAGGACATATTCAAAGAGCAAACAATAGGGAAAAAACCAAAAAATCCCATGGCGTTCATGATCTAGCCTAGAGTATTGCTGCTTGTCGCTATTGGGGCTTGAACCCATAACGTTCCACTTCCAAAGGCACTGCTTTATACACCAAGGTGTGCAGCATCTCTGATATACCTCTGCGAAGGGGTGGTATTGATATTTGGTCCCATTTGGGTTTCATCCATTATAGGGCCCTCGTGAAGAAAATGGAGGATTTTGAGTGTAGACAAATGCGGTGAAAACTAATTTTTTCGCCCTCTCTTAGGTCAACCAAATTGACAGCCGTGGATTGTGAATCCCTACCCCCAACTTACGAGGCTACGCAATAAGGCGTTCATTTTGAATCCCTAACCCTGAGTTCCTAGCCCCAAGTCGAAGGGCCACGACGGAGTCAAAAAAAAAGGAAAGAAAATTGGAGGCAAAATTGCATTCTCAGAGATCCCTAACAAAAGGGAACAAAATCAGAAGGAATGTCAACAAAGCGGAACAAAATAAGAAATCATTGCCTCTCGGAGGCCCAAAAGAGGGTGGAGATGCCACATCACTCCCATGTTCTCAGAGGCTCCCAACATGGGGAGAAAAAATCAGAAATGGCTACCTTACCCCTACCTTCTCGGGAGGCCAAAAGAGGGCAAAAGTGCTACGTCACCCCTGCGTTCCCGGAGGTCCACTACGTAAGGGGAGGGAAACAACGGTGGCCTGCGCCGGGCTCCTAGAAACATCCCATAGTGGGTATCTTAAATGCGGTCCGTAAGGAAAAAAAATATGGGTCCAAAAAGACCAGGCTGAGTCACCAGGCCGGTAGAAAAAAACCCCTCAGAGTGGGAGACAAGATCAAAAGTTGCCAAGAAGTGGCCGGAAAGTTCTAAAGTCTAGTTCTTTTGTTTTTGGGGGTTTTGAAAGCTAGGGGAAATCTTTGCACTGCGCACTACTTTTAGACTATGTTCCCCCCGAGGAGCCCCCAAGCACACCCCTTGGAAACGCCCTTAGAATTAGGTGACCCAAAGTGCCCAAGCTCAAGAAAGGTGCAAACTACCTTCCATTCACATAACACACATTATGCACAACTCGAAAAGCCATGAAGAGCACATTGGTCGCCACCCTCAAGAACACAAAACTGTCTTTCTGTTCCATTCTCATTGCGCAATACGTGCCCTATTGAAACCATGAACATCATTGGGGGAATCTTTGCACTGCGCACGCACTCCGCACTACTTTTAGACCATGTTCCCCCCGAAAAGCCCCCAAGCACACCCGTTGGAAACGCCCTTAGTATTTTAGCGACAACACCATTCAAGTAAGAACGAACATGATTCACAGTTGCCGACCAAGGCTCCTCAGAGCATCCCGTTGCTCCAGAGCGGAGATGAGCACACCTATGAGGTGGAGTGCGCTTGAGGAAGAAAAAGAGGCAGAACAAATATTCGCGTGGAAGTAAATCATCATGCCCAGACTTTAGCCCAAAGTGCTCGGCAGAGTGGGCATCAATACCCGTATAACTGGTTTGCGTCCTTAAGGACCGAGTTCCACCACAACGCTTAATCCAACACTCAGCACCATCTTTTTGCGGGTCAAGAGGGTGAGCTCACATCAAATCAGAAGTCAAAACCTCTGCTAGGGGTCACCATGATGCCCCTAGGGGCTCATAGTATCTCAAAAAATGGGTCTCTAGTACAGCCGAACACCCAAATAGTTGTAGTGCGCGCACACTGCGCTTGAGGCGCCCACATTGTACTCCTTTTGCCGCTCGGTCAACGTCTCTGGACCGATAAATGGCCATGCCACATGGAGGCGCCCCGGGTATGAACCATCCATGGAGCCAATCTGATATTCAATATAATGCCCCTTGCTCCTTTTCGGCCCTTCGCAATCCCAAATGGGAACATCTGCCCCTAGGGGTCACCATGATGCTCCTAGTATCTAAGCGTGGGTTCAAAGATTGTCCCGTTTTCCTGAATAGCACCGGAAGGTTGAGGCCCAAAAAAAGGCCCAAATGCTACGTCACCCCTGCATTCTCGGGGATCCCCAAAAGTAAGAAAAAGTCACTGCCATGTCTTTCTTGGAGGGCTTGATCCAGGCTAAGCCCCCCTTAAAACCCTTTGTTGATGCTAAGACAAACTTAAGTATTTTTATCTCTCTTTTGTTGCCTAAAGTACACTTTCTCAAAGTAACTAGGGTTGTGACCCTAGCCCCCCCATGAAGTTCACCCCTACCACTCAACTGAGCGGAGGTACCTTCCTTCATGGAGGACATACCAAAATAAATCAGGCATTTCATGCTTGTTGGCCTTGGAGGTTAAGCCTAGTGGTCTCCCACCCCAAGACCCCTATACTCAATTGTTTCTACCACTTATTGTGGTCCTACTTTGTAACTGTTTCTGAATTCAGTTGCTTGGCCAAGTCATTTTCTGTGTGGTCCTGACATCCATACCCCTCAGTCCTAACCAGCACCATTACACCCAAAAGAGTGCACATGAAGTGCCTATTGCAACCTCTGAGGCAAGAGTCAGACCAATTTTCATATAAAACCTTTTGTATTATCCATTTGTGATTGAATCTATGTGCATAAACCTGCTTTGTCTATCTGCAGCCCTTCTGTGTTACACTGGATTCCAAAACCAATCATTGATTCGATCCACATCCTCTTATTGCTCTACTTGCTGCTTTGGTTTGGGTTTTCAACTACAAAACCTGCAGGACATCATCAAAATATCTAGGGCATAAAGCAGGGACATCTTTCCGGTAGCAGAGACAGTCCCTTGTGACCTTTTGAACCGACCCTGAGAAGAAGTGCAGAACAAAAGCTCAACAACAAGTTCATCATGTCCACGCGAAGCGTCAGGACCTGGCCTATCCGAACTGTCCAAGTACAAATGGGCAGCATGGCCCATCCGATGAGTGAACCACCAAACCGAGCTCCACATCATCTCAGTGGCGCATCTGGGTCCCAAGGAGATCCAGAACGCAGAAGGGCGGAAGAGAATAAAGGCCTTACCACCGAGGCCTTAGCAGCACACGGTGGAGACAGCTACAGTCACCTCCACAGACGTGTAGCTGCCTCAATATCCAGATCAAATTGTCCAGCTTCATCCTCCACTGCCATTGAAGGACCTGAGGAGTATGAGGAGCTGAAGCAGAAGATGGATGAGTACATCCTACATCAGGAGTACTACAAATCCATCCGTGGGGAAGATGGAGAGGAGCCTCTGGCTGTACATGGATCCATACCACGTACAGACCTAGGGTCCTACGCGCACTCGGGTCCTCCGTCCACTGCATCCCTGCCAAGACGAACAAGACCTGAGTATCCAAGAGCATGTTATCCAACCCTAAGGGCTCCCGAAGTGGGCCCAACACGAGTCGAAGAACAACATCATCCAAGGCCAACCTACGGTGCCCTGGATCACACGGCCGAGCTGTTGGCCAAACTCCTGTCTGGATCAGAAGATCCAGATGTGACGGCCCTATCGGAGGCCATTAAGGCTAAGCTGGGTATTGCAGAACCCTTACCCAAGCCAGAGTTGCCCTCTCTCTCTCCAGGGCTGAGTACCCTTGCCGAAGATCTCAAGAGATCGAGGGTCTCAAGGCTGTTGCCTAAGGTCACCTGCCCCAGCCCCTTTCACCCCCGTGCCAGGACTGTGCCTATGGCTGATCTACAGGACGTGCCTGTCACAGAGAGTGAGAGAAGAGGGCTGTCAGCCCTGGCCCCTCTTGCCGGCGTGTCGCCTTCAGGCCTAACTCCGGGGGGTGGGAAGACGGGCAGACCAATTGCCCAGGCGAACATCCAGCTGGAACTGCCGGAGTTCGACCCCAAAAATCTGCCTGAATGGGCAGAAGAATTTGCAGAGTTCCTTTTGTTGACTGGCCAATCCCATGTGGATGTGGCCACCAAATGTTCACTGCTAAAACGCTCATGCAAAAAGAAATTTTTGCAAAGACAGGTCAAACAGATTGTGAAAACCTGTTCTACCTGGGCAGAGGTACTCCTGAGGTTAGAGAAAACATTCCCAGTCTATGAGACTGACCTCAGCGTACGCACACAGATCGAGGAGCTACCTATGCTCCCGGAGTTTCCATCCGCTGCGCGAATTTCTGAGTATGTGTGCGACTTGGAGTACTTATTTTCGAGGGTGAACGTGGGCTCCTACGGAGCCACTGAGGCCCACCTGTGGCTCATGAGTAGGATCCCCCAGCGTACGTGGGATGATTGCCGCTCCACCTCTGAGAGGAAGAGCAGGACCCACTCGTACGATGTACTGGTGGATCTCTTGATTGAGCTAGCTCTTGAGAGAGAGAATGACTCCCACATGGAGAAATTCCTCAAGAAGCATTTGGGACGAGGTGGTACCCCTACCCCCGAAGGTGGCGAAGGGAAGGGGCATAAAAATCCCACAAACACCAACCAGGGAGGTGGTAAAGGGAGGGGCAACCTACGTGCCATGAACGAGGTTCAACCTGATGCAGGCACACCCCCCCTGTTCTACTGCCGACCTGTCAATGACAAGGGGGGACCTTGTCATGCCTCTGACTGCGATCTCCGCCGTGGCTGTATGCTGCAGATGAAACGTCAGCAGCACACCAAAGATGGGAAACAGGTGACCCATCAGGACCACTTCAGGTGTACCATCACCTGTGGTTACTGTGGCAAACGTCGTCACTATGAGGACGAATGCCACATCAAGAAACGCGAGAGTGACAAACTCAAGCGTCAGGAGGCGGAGCGCCAGAAGACCCAGACGCCCACCAGAAATCTCCCGAATGGGGATAAAGGTAAAGGAGGTGGCAAGGGGGGTGGCAAAACTGGACCCCCTAACCCCCAGAGGCGCTCATCAGCGCCTGTTGCTACACCCACTCCTGCTACTACACCCGCTCCTGCCGCAGGTGTCCCCCAGAAGCGCCCCCAAGGGGATAACGCTACCCCTGAGGGGAATAATTCCAAGAAGAGGCGCTTGGCCTGGATGGCCAAGTCCCTCATGGCTGCAGGGGTGGATGTGAAATTCCCTGATGAGGAATACGGGGGCGGCTCCGAAGTGGAGGACTTGGTTTTCTGGATCCTCGTGAAAATCGGGGATCAGGTTTTTCGAGCGGTGCTTGATACCGGTGCAACACTTTCCATAGTGGCCCGGCGCCTGCTTAAAACATTCAGGAAAACTAAGACCGTGGCCATAAGAGTAGGGGATGGGCGTACCATCCATTCCTTTGGGGGGGGTCGATGTGACCATATGTCTGGGCGACGAAGCCGTGACCCAACACTGCAGAGTGTTGGACACTGACGCCTTTGACATCGTCATTGGCACCGACTTTCTAAGAAGAAACACCCAGGTGAAAATGCTGTCCCTACAGCGTCCTTACTCTTTGCACTGCGACTGTGGCAGTGGGCTATTCTCCGTTCCTTTGGAGCTGTCAGGACGAAAAGAGTCTGGGCTGCGCTACGCAGCCAAGACGAACTATCGTACTGAAAAC
Source organism: Eutreptiella sp. 'Long Island Sound 2002' (assembly GCA_964036045.1). NCBI lineage: Eukaryota > Euglenozoa > Euglenophyceae > Eutreptiales > Eutreptiaceae > Eutreptiella > Eutreptiella sp. 'Long Island Sound 2002'. Next base: position 134,168,809 of record OZ038378.1, on the reverse strand, counting down.
TACCAACTGGCCCGTCACGTTCTTGAAAATGGACTGGCGGCCCTTCAGGTAAACCTGGATGAGATCCAGGTGGAATTGTTTGCGAGCCAACAACAGCACATCATGCAGTTGTACTGCTCGAAACAAATGAACAATGCTTTCCGTTTCTTCTGGAAAGCAATGGGCCTAGCGTATGCTAACCCTCCCTTCTCCCTGCTCGCGAAGGTTCTAACCAAGATCGCTTATGAGGGAGGAAGGGTTGTTATGTGCACCCCTGACTGGGGTTGCTCTGGTGAACATGCTTACTGGCGCCGTATGCTAGACCGAATGACCGTGGGAAGAGTGCAACTCCCCGACGGCCCCATCTATGTGCCTGAGGACTCAGACACAGCTATGCAGGCCCCTGAGTGGGCCAGTTTCCTGTCCATCATCGATGGATCTCTCAATCCTGTACCTCTGTGTGACCTGGACCAGGTGCTACTAAAAGAGGTCATGGCCGAAAATCGTGGCCTGACCCTTTATGATCTCAAAAATCGATCTCCTGAGCACCTATCTGCCACACTTACAGGGTGTGAGTCTCCTGATGACTATCTCGAACCTGCAGCTGTAAAAGAGGATGCTGACGACCAACTGTCTGAGATCGCCAGCACTATTCCCTTCGTTGATCCCAGCTGTGTTGACCTAAAACATAGTGCTTTCCTGGCCCAGCTGTTGCTAGAGGAGGTAGATCTAGAGTCAACCTCTGAACCCGCTTCCTCTGTTGGGAAACCAGTGCTACACATGCAGCCTGTGCACACAGGTGAACCCGTGGCCCGGAGTGCTGATGCTCTGGCACGGCCTGCTGCTAATAACATGCCATTGTCTGAGCATGACACTCAAGAACTCCGACGGCTGTTGTACCTGAAGGCCGAAGGTATTGAGCGCCAAGAGCGGCTGCAATACCTCAGACAGACCTGGAAATACTCCATCTGGTCTGAGGAGGACGATGAGTCCTATACGCTGCCTGATCCTGAGATACCTCTAGTGTATTCTCTACACTATGGGCAGCAATGTCCCCCTGAGTGGGACGATGGTACTGTACCAGCCGAAACTGCTGATCGGCATAAAAAGAAAGAACATGGAAAAAGCAACCTCCATGCTGAGGAGGATTTCCTTCAGAAACTCGAGAGTCTTAACCTTGACCCCCGCCTGAAGAAACTGCTGATGACCTATGAGGAGGTGTTCGGCGCCTTGCCGCCTCCCCTTTCTTGTAAAAAACTGGTCCAGATGGACCTGAAATTGAAACCAGAATTTGAAAAGACGCGAGTGAGGCGTCGTCCCTATCCCGCTCCACAGGAACAGGTCGAAGAAATCGAGCGCCAGATTCAAGAATGCAATGATGCTGGCCTCGTTGAAGAGTATAAACACGGGGACTATCCCCATCACTGCAGTCCCTGTTTCCTTGTTGCTAAACCAGGGTCGACTGCCCTACGCCTTGTTGTAGACTATGGTGAGGTCAACAAGAAAACCCAGAACCACTCAGGGAGTATTCCTAACATGGAAAACACCCTGGAGCGTATTGCCAAATGCAGGTATAAGACCAAAATGGACAAACGCTCTGGTTTCTGGCAGGTGGACCTAACCGCCGCAGCTCAGGAGCTGTTGGCCTTTCTAACCCCTAAGGGTCGTGTTTTCAAGTGGAAGGTTATGCCTTTCGGGGTGGCTAATGCCCCAGCGCTCTTCCAGGAGCTTATGAACAAAATTTTGTACATACTGAGGCGCAGGCCTCTAGTACAAGAGTTGATTTCTCGGGGTGCAGAAATGGAGGCTCACATCGACGACGTGAGTTTGGGTACTAATACCAAAGAGGACCACGTCCTTCTCCTCCGTGAATTTTTCATTGTCTGCCAAGAAAACCATCTCCGAATTAAACTCGAAAAATGTGAGTTTATGAAAGAGGAGATGGAGTATTTGGGTTTCGACGTGGGGTATGGCTGGTGGAAACCAGCCTCGTCTAAGATGCAGCCTCTACAGGACATGCAGATTCGCGATGACCCTAAGAAGGGTCTACACGATGTGAGGAGTTTTGTGGGTGCCTGCAATTTCTATCGGCGTCACATCCACAATTTTACTTACTCCTCTGCACCCCTCACTGACCTGATCAAGAAAACTACTCCCTGGAGGTGGACCTCCAGAGAGGAAGAGTGTTTCCAGGAGTTGAAGAAGAAGATTGCCTCCTCCAACTGCCTGGGAGTGCCCCGCCCTGAGGGCGAGATAGTCCTGATCACTGATGCCAGTGATGTAGGGGGGGGAGGTACGATCTATCAATGGCAGGAGCTTAACCCCGCTGAACTAACCCACTGCCATTATCGTACTACTGGACTGAACCGTGATGGTTCGTTGAAACATGACTATCCTACCAGCGAGTGGCGACTGGTGCCACTTGGACACTGGAATTGGAAATGGAACCAAGCGCGTTCCAATTACAGCACCTATGACCAGGACCTCCTGGCCGGTATGTTGGTGCTATCGTCACAATCCCGACTCCTGGGATCTAACCCTATTGTCTGGCTGTGTGACCAGGAGCCTGTGAAGTCTTTTCAGAAGGGCCCACCACCAGAAAAAGCAAAGCTAAAACGGTGGTGGACTTACCTGAGCCAGTTCAGGCTGACAGTGCATCATATCCCCGGGATTAAGAATGAACTGTCTGACTATATATCGCGCAACAACTTCGATGCGCTTATTGGTGAGAGCTCTGAGGCGCTCGCCAAAGAGGCTTTCCAGCGTATGGATGTCCAGCTTGACCTGTCCATGCGCACTGCTGGAATCCTGGAGGGTTGGAGTCTAACCGACTATCAGTCAGAGTATGAAGAAATTCTCCAAACCCTCAGCACTGGTCTCGAACCCCGTGTCATTGACGGGCACCAGTGGTAAAAAAACAATCAGTACCTCTTCTACGAGGACCGAATAGTGGTGCCTGAGGCACGACTGGATGGGTGCCTACAGTGGTCCCATCTCAGTTCTGGTCACACTGGCGCTAATCGCTCAGTGGACTTCTTCCGTGAGTGTTTCTACTCTAGTCTAACCCTGACTGAACTGAGGTCGCGTATGCAGACTATTGTGGATGCTTGTGGCTGTCATGCCAGCAAGCAGAGCGACAGTAGGGATAGGGGCTTGATCTCCAGCTTACCCATACCCTATTGTGCTAACTCTCTTCTCTACGTGGATTACATCCACGGCCTACCACGCTTTGGCGGCTATGATAGTTGCCTCGTGGTCACCTGTGGTCTATCTCGCTTCACCCGTGTGTTCCCTTGCAATAAGAAAATCACAGGTGAGCAGACTGTAAAAATGTTGGTCGAACAATGGTTCGAACCCTATGGAGCACCTAAGCAGGTGCACTCTGATGAGGATGTACGCATCCGCAGTGACACTGGGTGGTACAAACGAGTGCTAAATGCCCTCAACGTGGAGGTAACCACAGGTGTGCCCTATACCCACACGTCTAACCCTCTCTGTGAGAGACAGAACCGTGTGGTGGAGCAAAACTTAAGGATCCTGATGAAACAGGAGCGCACCAAGGACTGGGTACGCCTAGTGCCCTGGGCAGTGCTGTCCATGAACTCACAGCGGAGCTCTTCTACGGGTTTCACCCCCCACGAACTGTTCCATGGAGGACGACCTGCTTGGTTCTTCAAAACCCCCTTTCCTGAGGACTTCAAGAGCCCTGTGGGAGATTGGCTGGAACACAAGCAGTCTCAGGCTAACCAGGCTGGTACTAACCTGAGGCACATTCGTGACCGTGAACAGAGCCGACGGAACCGCCTACGGCGACCTGCCAGCTTCAAGGTTGGTGACCTTGTTTTGGTACACCATTCACGCCTACCCTCCTGGCCACGTAACTGCCTACAGGACCCTTACTTTGGACCCTATCGTATCATCAGGATAGATGGATCCAGGATCCATGTCAGGTGCAGTCCACGTCTAGGTGGTGAACTGCTGTGTGCACCTAAGCAGTTGAGGCACTATCACTCCCCTGACGACTTGTCTTGGGATGAGCGGCGCGTCAGCGACTGTGAGATTGAACGTATAGACCTAGAGAACGCTGCCAGTCCAGAGGAGGCAGACGAACTCGAAGAGATGACTGCCGATGAGATAGCAGTCGATGGTTACTACGTGGTTGCAGGTATTGCTCGCCACGAGTATAAACAGGGCTGGAAATTCCTTACCCTGTGGGATGGCTATGGGTTGTCTGAGGCGACCTGGGAACCTATGTCAGCCTTCATACAACCAGATGGGAGTATCAACCCCATCTTCCGCACTTACCTCGTTGAGAACAATGAGGGGCAGCTCCTAACCCGTGCTGAGACTATGTCCCAGCGTAAGAAGCGAAACTAATTGCCCTGTGTCAGTCTACTGACAGGTGCAGTGAGCACTCTTCTGCAGACGTGCCTGTGTATGGGTGTAAGAGCAGTTGTCACAGTTGCCCCGCATTGCATCGCAGGACAGGACCGTTAGCCCCCCGTGACAACGACTCCCTGGCCGAAGGCCATTGGTTTCTCACAGACTACTGCTTACTGAGCACTGCACTGACCCTGTCTGTGCCCTGCAGACCCATGCCTATGGTTTCCAGCGTGGACCAGGTGGCCGCTTATCATGATTGCAGCCACCCAGCGAGTGTGTGCCTTGTTCACCACGTGTTGCATGGGTACTGCCCTAATGTAATGACCTTGGAGAGCCAACGAAGAACGGTGGCTTACTACACCAGGGGGGAATGACAAGCAAGGTGTTATGAGGCAAGGTGTGTCTTCCCTCCTTGGGGACAAGCGAGCCCACAGTTAGGACCCCTGACTGGTCCAGACCCATGGGGTTCTACCCTTCCTTACAGGGTTTACCATACCCCTAAGTGTGCTACCTATGTCTGTATGTGTCTCACTTCTCTCCCCAGCGTGGCTCCCGGAGACCGGGCTTCGCTGACGTCGGACCGAAGGTCCTAATCAGGTACTATTACCACTCCTATGGCGCCCAATTTCTGTGCTGGCGCCTACCCTTGGGGTAAGACGGCAAAAGCCCTACCTACTAGAGGGGAGGGGTGGCCAAGTGTGCTAAGGGCATACAAAACGCCCATTTTTGCTACAGGCCAAAAGCTAACGCACTCCCCTGCCCACGAGGAAAAGCACGCGGGACAGGAGACACCACTACACTACACTCACTAACGCCAGCACCGGCCTTCGAAGGCAGGGTGAGCACTCATCACTTGCACTCCACTCCTGCCAGGCCTGCTGACCCTAACCCCTACACACGCTACTTGGGGCTGCTGTCCAGGAAGACTCAAGCCCTAGTGGCCCTCCTGTGAAGACGACAAGAGAACACAGCGCTCCTAAGCAGCTGTGGCCTAACAGGGGACGCCACAACGCGTTTCCCCTGCTAGGGCTTGGAGAGAAGGGGTGCTCTCGTTGTGTGCACAGCGCAGATGTCGTTGAGGTCGAACTGCCCTCGCCAGTACTAGCTGAGGCACAGTGATTTGATTTGTGATTAGTGCCCCTGTTTTGCTTGGGCAGAAAAATGGTAGCCGCCGAAGGCAGCTGCTGCGTGCACCAATCACCCTTAACCTCTCCGACCTGTACAACAGAGGCAAATGAAGGGGCGTTTGCGGCGGAGGAACGAAGCCACACTCCCCGTATTATACGGTTCTCAGTGTGACCTATAATACACTGTCCGCAAACACGCTGAAGATTCAGCTACCCCTGTCAAGCAAGCAAGCTTTAAGAAACTCCTCGGGTTCTCTTAAAGAACGTACCGAGGAGCCTCTGGGTAACCTAAACAAGGTTTACCGTGCGCAATTCGCGTGGCCTACCCTTTAATGCATCATGTGCACGCAGGGAAGGGAGGCTGAACCACTGACTCAACCAGGAGATGAGCTCCTCCTGGGCTAATCCACCTTATCCACCATGCATCGTGTGAATGCCGAATTGAAACGAACACAAAACAAACCTAAGCGTTTTAAGCAACTCAACTTTAACGCCACGGCCGCACACGAACAAACGCTTTCTGTACTTACCTGTGAAAAAGAAAACAAGGGTGAATTTCGGATACAGGTAAAGCGTCACAGCGTGTGGATACCTCGATTAGGCACATGCATCGCGAGCACAGCGCATATTCTAACCCTACGTGCGCGCTGCGCGCTCCATTCGCATGACATACCTTTCATTCCTGCTTTTACCTGTGCAGAGCACGAGAGAAGAACACCCGACCCCCCAACGAGCACAGCGTTGACAACTCTAACGTTTTGACGAAACAACCAACACGAACGCAATGCGTGAGTGTGAGGTGACACTGACATACCTGAGAGATGGGTTGTTGACCTGCTCTGTGGTGTGGGCTGAATTTGAATACTTGACTCTGAAGTTTATAAAAATTTTGATGCAACTATGCAAAAATTTTCTTTAAAACTTTAAAAACTACGGCTCATACCTTCTTTTCCAAAAGCCGTTTACGCTTGCGCAACCCTTTTCTTGGAGTCCGCTTCCTTTGCGCTTGTCTGCGACTTTAAGTTATGTGTAAAAATGACGATTTCCCGCGTGGTTTCGTCGATTTTTAACGATTTCACTTGCTAAATCGCAACCCCTTCCGCTAAACCGCAGGAATCACTCCCTGCTGGTTACATTTTCTATTTTTCCCAGCTCCTGGGGGTTTGTGTCCTCCATTGGGAGTATTGCTCCGCCCTGGCCCTTGGTCGGGACGTTTACTAAAACGCTGTTTATACAGCGATGGCCGTCCGCATTAGAGCGTTCGACTGTACCCTAGTGGGCAAGCATATGTGCTCCAGGGAGGGAGTCCTGGGTTCAATTCCAACTGCCCCCAAACTTTTTCCAAAAGTTTTCGTCGCACGCCGGCGACTTTTGAGGAATGCCCCATCAAAGGGACATCATTCACGGTACATTACACTGTTTTTCAAGGGTACGTACAGTGTGATAGGCTTCTATGAAGTGATGAGGATGTTTTTGGTAAGTTTAATGCATTTTTTGAGGTAATTTTGGGAATATTTGAGCCTTTTTCCTTGGTCCTACTAGCTTCATGACCTAGTACTCCAGGGGGGAGTAAGAAAAAGTCACTGCCATGTCTTTCTTGGAGGGCTTGATCCAGGCTAAGCCCCCCTTAAAACCCTTTGTTGATGCTAAGACAAACTTAAGTGTTTTTATCTCTCTTTTGTTGCCTAAAGTACACTTTCTCAAAGTAACTAGGGTTGTGACCCTAGCCCCCCCATGAAGTTCACCCCTACCACTCAACTGAGCGGAGGTACCTTCCTTCATGGAGGACATACCAAAATAAATCAGGCATTTCATGCTTGTTGGCCTTGGAGGTTAAGCCTAGTGGTCTCCCACCCCAAGACCCCTATACTCAATTGTTTCTACCACTTATTGTGGTCCTACTTTGTAACTGTTTCTGAATTCAGTTGCTTGGCCAAGTCATTTTCTGTGTGGTCCTGACATCCATACCCCTCAGTCCTAACCAGCACCATTACACCCAAAAGAGTGCACATGAAGTGCCTATTGCAACCTCTGAGGCAAGAGTCAGACCAATTTTCATATAAAACCTTTTGTATTATCCATTTGTGATTGAATCTATGTGCATAAACCTGCTTTGTCTATCTGCAGCCCTTCTGTGTTACACTGGATTCCAAAACCAATCATTGATTCGATCCACATCCTCTTATTGCTCTACTTGCTGCTTTGGTTTGGGTTTTCAACTACAAAACCTGCAGGACATCATCAAAATATCTAGGGCATAAAGCAAGGACATCTTTCTCCAAACATAGGGGGACAAAATCAGAAGTCAAAACCTCCGCTAGGGGTCACCATGTTGCCCCTAGGGGCCCCTAGTATCTCAAAGTATGGGTCTCTAGTACGGCCAGACACCCAAATAGTTGCACTGCGCGCGCACTGCACTTAAGGCTCCCCCCTAGAAAAAAATTTTTCACTAGGTTGTGCAACGTAGCAAAAAAAAAAAACAACTTTTTTAACTGAGTTCCCCATACCAAGTAAAAAACAAGCGAACCTAGTGAACTGCTACCTAGCAAAAAAAAGCTAAAAAAACTTTTTTTTGCTAGGTTTTACTACAGACCCCTGCTAGATTGAATTTACCACTTGTAAAAACATGCCGAATAATAAGGGTGGGTGTTGTACGACAAATTGCAAGATTCAATCTACTTAGTGGTGCATCACGTGGATTTGGGCACTTGGGTGGCACATGAGTTGCTGAATGGGGGGCGCAAGTTGATGGGGACTGCATGAGATGTGGTCCTAACAATGGCAAAAAAGCACTGCTGCACATGTGACATTGGCGTGGCGGTGACACAAGTCCTAGTTGCTTCAAGAATCAATACTTGTTGTGGGAGAGGCACACCACATGTGACCACACTAGGATGCATGGCACCACGTAATGTACCAGCAGGGATTGATCTCTGTCTTGGACAAGGTGTGGCATCCCTTCCTCCAGGAGAGCAAATTGTGGTGCTGCATTGCTGGTACATTTAACCCTAATGGATGTGATAGCCCCTATTGCAAGAGCAAGAGCAAAATTCAAGGATTGTGTCCCCGAATCCAGCCTGCTTGTGCAACAGATTGTAAGGGAGAGGGACTGATGAGGATGATGCCTTGTCCATAGAGAATACATGGTAATTCAGATTTGGCCTTTTTGAATGAACAATTTCCTTTTTCAATATGGGCAAAGCCGTGCTTCTCAATTGATGAATCACGGGCCACAGCAGTGGGCTTAGAGCAATTTGGTCTGGTTAGTGGTGAAGACAGATAGCAATTGATGAACATAATACCTTTGATTTCTCGAGTAAGTGTTCAAAGGGAGGTAGGGACAAAAAGGCCGGATATCAAGCAGGGCAACTGTCCTCTTGACCATATGAAATGCTCACCCCAAGGTATGCAGGGGCAGGCAGACAACGCGGAGCCAAAAGCTGTTTCACACAAAAAAATGACGGGCAATAAATTGATTTTAAATGAAACACCAATAGTGTCCATGCATGTAAAAACGGGTCTATGGTGCAGGGAAAGGGAAGGTATGAGGTTCACTCCCCTGTGGGAAGTACTGAAACGATTGAGCTAGTATGTGGCTGCAAAGGGATCAAACACAGGGCCGGGGCCAATGTCATGGCTAGGATATGGGGTACCATTTTTTCTCGACATCCTCAAGACTTGAGGTTTAGGGTAGGAGTAGGGATGCCATGGCCACCGCAAAATCAATTCAGCAATGGCTACAACATTGTGGCTCCAGTGAAACCTAGGTTATTTTTCGGTTGGTTTGGGGGGTTTGGGGGCCGTTGTTGTCCTTTCCAGCTTGGGAGGGGTGTCCACTGACCGGCATGTACACCTAAGCCTATGGAGGCTGTAGTGACCAGAGTTCGGCAGGCATCCAAGGTTCAAGGGCCCAAGGAAATCAAAGAAGGAAACGTTGGTGGTGCTAGATGAAGTGAACAGTGAGCGCAATCGGACAGTAGGTGATGAAAGCTGTGGGCAGCAGGAACAGCCAAAGCCCAACATGGACATTGCGATCTGACCATTCAGGCCTTGTGTGTGTGTGTGTGCATGGCCAGGCAGGGGAAGGATCAGAAGGTGTCGCCATAATTGTCGTTTGCAGCTTGGGGGGCGGGGGGATGTGTGAGTGGGGGGGGGCGGGGCTCTTTTGCACCAAGGCCAGCTGGGAGCTAAAAGGGTGGGTTAATTGACCTACCACAGCAGCCCCCTTACCTCCCCCATATGGTGCAGTGAGCAAAGATGACATCATGGAACGGAGGGCACATGCCTGTGATGGTCAAAGATGTTAGTGTGCGGATGGGGCCATGTTACTTCTGGTGCTGCCCTTCTGTGGAGGATTTGCCTTGTCACTGTGCCTGCCGCCCATCGTCCGCAACAGGGGAGGGCGGCCAGTACCTCTCGTACACATCCTACTGGTTTACTGGATCTGGTGGGAAGCAGCACTGCATACTCAGCACTCAATACTGCACCCCACAGGGGCTGGTTCACAATTATTGCAGCCTTTATCACAGCCAGTCTGAGGCTTGTGAGCACAGTTGTTTGTGCTACTGACATTGCGTGTCCAACAAACCATGCATGCATGATCAAAATGCCCTTCAGGCATGAAGTGGGGTACAGGTCATAAGGAAGTAGAATCATGATGATGCACATCAACGATTTTGGGGCACAGCAAATTTGAAGCTCTGCTATTCCTACATGCATGATGCATGGGTCTGTGACAGGGTGTCGTGCACAACCACAAGTCTGCAGGTAGTTTTGTAATGTATACATCATTCTGGGAGGATGTGAGACGCGAATACGGCAACAACAACTTCCATCTGAGATCACAAACAATGTACATCCACTAATTTGGAAAGCAAACGCTATCTGGTTCGCTGTCCAACTCCTCCACACATGACAAATGGGGACCATAACAGGCGTGTTTGCACAGCCACACGTCTGCATGAAGAGCAGAGCCTTGAGGTCGGTGCAATGAAGTTTTTTTACACTAGAAATCATGGTGCCCATGTGACAGGAGGACGAGCTCATGAAATGCCATTAAAGCTACTAAAGAGCCACATTCTGCAGGGGTGTCAGAGTACTCTGCCGATGCAGGGGTCCTGCTGGTTCTGCTCATGGTTCAATTGCGACACGATCACAAGTTGCTTCACCAACAACAGAGGTCCTTTGCAAATTACAAACAAAGCTGGGATGTGACTGGTGTGAAGGTTAATAGCCCTCTTGCACCGCAGTAAGGTGCAGTGGGGAGTCCTAACTCTGATTTGGAAAGGGGTGGGGACCAAGCAGTACAGATCTACCTGCACCCACGCCAGATTGAACAAGCACAAGAAATCTCTCGAACCATCATCTTTGGTCTGAGGCGACACAGAAAGCAGAATGGCATGGCCAGTTGACACAGAGCGCACCTATGCACAGTTGCACCAATACGACTACACGTGTCGCAGATACACAAATGTAAGCCTTATTGGCACTGGGCCTTTTTGCAGTACAGACCTGGGCAAGCACAGCAATGCTCCATAGCCACAACGCACAAAAGAAGAACTTGTAATCCCAGCTTATGTGTCCTGCAACTTTGCATAGCAGACAGGTGTAGCATGGTCAGAACAAGCTCATAGCATGCTGCCCATGGTGCATCCCTGGGTGCAAAAGAAACAACAACACCGCCTCGTGGTCCCCAGGCAATTGATACCATTCTCATGGCAGAGCACACCATGCACCTTCCGTGAGCAGGAGGGGGGGGGAGGTACGTGTTGATGTTCAGGCAAAAGTATCATGCATCATTGTCCATCCATGCAAAGGAAAAAACCACTGACTTGGATCCAAAATAGACGAATCTCGTGCGCCAAGAAATATAACAGGCACTGGAAGCCAGAAATTTGCACCATTGAAAGTGCTGAAATGGCACCATGGCACCATGTGAGTACTGTGTGCACCCCACATCATGTATACCCTCTGGGTGTACGTGGTGTAGGTGGGCAGGGGTAGCAGTGAAAGGGGTTCAATTGCAACCGTAATCTCCTGCACTCCAAAGACTTCAAGTGCATGGATGATTCATGGTGCTGGGAATGGCAAAACTGCTCATATTGCAGTGGGACACAGTCTGGGGTCAACGATGGCCCACAATTGTGGACAAGCTCCTTCGGGGTGACTTATAGGTAAAAAATTGCTGCCTGGCTGCAACAGTTTGGAATGCATTTACATGCTAACCACGGAGGCAACACAAGGCAATCCTTCGATTTTGTTCATATTCATGCATCCGAGTATGCCCAATTCCCCCCGAAACCAAAAGGTTGTCCCTAAAGAGGACCTTCAAGTGTCTTACCCACACACACAAATAGCATCACCCAATCCTTGCATTCAGTGCCCGGTGCTCAATTTTGAACAACATTTAGTGTTGACATATGGCTTGTGCACGCTGGGCTCACATCGCACCATGTGGGCAGCACCCTCATTCTTGCTTAAATGCACTGAAAACCGTGAACTGGTAACGGTCAAACTTCATGTGTGGGCAGACAGCATTTAAGCCCCTTAAGGGCTGGCCACGCACCATTGTTGGCCATCTGCAGCCACACATCCTTCTCTTTTGCTGCATAATATCCTTTTGTCCTCATGCAAAATGGGGCTTCTTGCTACCACCGACATGGAATGCCATGGTGACCTGCCATGCAGACTTGTAACTTGAACAGCCCAATCCAAAATCTAGCACAATGGCCCGCCAAAGCATTGCACAGAAGGCAACACTTTGCTGCACTGATGAGTTGGGTAAACACTGATTGCAAGTTTACTTCATGATCATGTCCAAACACAAACACTGCAGGTTGTCAGATGCTGTGTATGCGTGATGTGAAGTTATTGCAAATACAATCATCCATCATTTGGCATGGCAGCATAGAATCTTTCCGAAGTCCCGTGCAATCATGCTAAGCTGAGACTCCTAGCCATGCAACATGTATGCAAGAGGGGCTAATGGATGAACAGGATCGTGCAGCTCTTCCACAAAAAGGTGGCGGCTCTCAGTCATAGCCCTATGCGTTGCTGTCTAGTGCATGACATCTTGATGGGCTTTTACACGTGTTGTGTTTGCGCTCTGGAGATTGTGCAACAATTGGGCAACATGAACGTGTGGGAGGCCAAGAGATAGATTATGGAGTCTCTATATAAACCCGCACAGCATGGTTGATGGCGGTGGAGGACAAAACCTAGCATTGCAAACGTTGGAGAGCTTGAACAAATGAGAATGAAGGTAGCCAAAACTGCATGTCCCTGTTCAGGCCTTGGATAGATGTAAGCTGAGATTGACATGAAGAAATTTCAATGCTTATTCATATGCACGAGCTGCTGCACGTTTGAGTGAGGCATGTTTATATGCACTTCAACCACATGCAAACGCACGGAGGAGGTGCCGGAAGTATAAAGACATCAGGTGTTAGATGTCCTAATAGGTTGAAAATTTCAGGGGCAATAACAGTGCTAATGATCACCAGCCTCTGGGGATGCAGCCTTCGGCACAAATATAATGTTTGACAGGAACTTTGAAGCTGGTTCACATTCATCTGCATGGTATAGGACAGGAGAAACTGACTGGCCAGATGAGATCTAACAGGCTGTTGACAGAAGAAGAGCTTTTTAGCGGTGGGAACACCTTTGAAGAATGAGCTTTCTACCGAACTTCACCACCAATCCCCAGTGTACAAGAATATGTCACGAATTCTGCAGTTCTCAGCCTATGTAAATGGTGATAAAGATAGGCTAAGAGTGACCATGTCGCATTCATCGGGCAACCACATGCCAAAATGTCTGGGTGAATGGTTAACGGATGTAAACCTTTTCAGCAATTTTATCTTTGTTAATTTGACTGATATCCTTGACTTGTAGGACAGTTTGGAATTCAAAAGGTAGTAAACGCACGCTACCAGCTGTAGGAGCATTCCATGGGGTGTTGTAAAATAGGGGGGGCATATGCAGAAATTGCAGTAGCAACGGCTGCTTCTGCAGGAACAGAATCGACCACCAGCACCAGCAGTGTTGACATAATTAGGATGACTGGCTTCTGAAGATGCCCCACAGCAAACAAAGCAACCCAACCCCTGTAAATCACGTTATAAAGTATCCATACCTCTCTTTGCATACCTACCTCACCAGTCCTGCCCATCGACGTTCCTCACCACAAGATATGCAGAACAATTGCTGCCAACGCTGAGACTTGTTATCTTTTTTCGTGTGATGACTGGTCAGCTGCCAGAGCCATGACCAAGATCTCATCATTTTACTGTGGCATCGTTTTGTCAACAATAACTCCAACAACAACAATGCTTGTGACCTCTGTGTGCTGAGTGCGGGGTTTGTGGGCCGCCTCATGATTTTGCACTATACCTTTGAGGACAGTTCATGTGTTGGACACAAAGCAAGGGCAGTCAACTACAAAGCACAACAAAAAGTCTGGTCCCAGTGTCAATTATGCAGGACTGTTAGGTGCCTTTGGGGAAATGAAAGAGTGAGGGATTGTTGAGGGCCTATCGAGGGGGCAGATGATTGTCTCAGGCATGTCGAAAAACAAGCATTTGCCGTCTGCTGTGCATTGGGCAGAGGTTCATGAATTCAGGGTGACACCAGTGCAATCAGCAACAGCACTGCATACCAAGTGTAGCATGGGAATTCAGGTTTATGGCAAGACCTTCCCTGCAGTATTAGTGCATCGCAATCACATATACACAACAGGGGAGGGGGGGGGGGGGGGGCGTTGGCATGACGCCTGGTTGTATTGCTGTCTGCAGCTGGCGGCGCCTATTGGCCTCTCGCCACGTACCCTTGCCCTTTCCTTGAACCCTTTCCATCCACAGGTGGTGGCACCCATCGGCCCATCAGGGGCAGGGGGGCTCAAAGGAGCAGCAGCAGCAGATGCCGGCAGCGCATTTGGGGTTGCATGTTTCAGGGACCAAAATGTGTGCTACCTCACTGGCATTTGGAAATTCGGGGTGCTGTAACTTTGTGCAGCCAAGGGAAACCAGGGTGAAGCGGGCTGTACGACGAATTTTATCAGGGCACTATGTGTCGGAATGTATCATAATGCAACAAGCCAAGGGTCCGCACATGCACACCAAACAGGGCTTATGGATGGCTGAAGCGCAATGGTGAAATTTCAGAATTCAGACACACACACACGCACACACACACACACACACACACTGCGTGAGGGAGACTCTACCACAAACACACATGCACGTGCACATGCACGTTGGCCAGAAATGCCTGTCCTGGCGTCTCGCATCATGCAAGACGGGCAGCAGGCGAACCATGCAGCTCACATAACGCCCGTGTGCCTTCTCGGCTGCCCAAGCGCTGCACCACCCACGGGCCGCTGCAGTTTCGGGGCCGGCCACTGTATTAGTGGGTGCGGTAGGGAGGTGTGTCGAGGAACACCTCTTGCCAACTTTGGGGCAGAGTAGCTAGGCATTGAGCAAATAAGGGGGTAGGCTGGACTTCAAAGATGAGTTCTTTTTGGGTGCTGACCCATTGTTGTGTCCTCGGTGAGCTTTGGGCTTTGTACTGTGTGGAGGCTGGGTCTTGTCATTCTGGTACACGCATTGTGCTTCTACACCAGAGACTTTGCAGGGTGATTCCTAAAAAGAAGTGCAGGCAAGAAAAGGTTTGGGGATCCATACACACAAAGCTGGGCCCAACATACTTGGGGGAAGAACTACATGCAACCTAACCTGGACACCCTCTGCCAAGAGCTCCTAAGGCTGCTTTTTGTGTAGTAGTGCAAGGTCATGACACAAATGGCTCGTGCTTGGGATCAGCAGCCTGAGGCGCACAGTCAATTCCTCTATGGCATCAACTCAGAATCTGCTCGTTCGGCCCATTCTGCTGCACAAAGACACGTGGTAATTGGCGGATGGCACACGCAGCCCACTCTGCCCACATGAAATGATACAGGGGCCACATCTCATACTATGACCAGAACACCAGATACCTGATGCAGCTGATTTTGGCACCAGTGCAAAAATTTAACCACCATTTGCACCCAATATGGTGGAGGTCGGGGAACACAACATGTTTTGGTTGGATGGTGCATGGGTTTCCTCCGCAACCTCTAAATGGGTGTAGTTACTCCTCCACCGATATCCAGAGCCATGAATCAACCAGAAAAAAAAGGTTCCTTCTATGACTAAATGGTCTGGAGTTTGGATCCTGCAACACCTGTAGGCTGCATGAGCTTACAACGATGGGCAGTCCGGAAAGAGCCATTCAATGCAGAAAAGACAAAGGAGGGAACAGTGCAATCATCCCCCAGCACATCTCCTTCCCAGTGCACATGTGCCTGCACACAAACAAAAGGCAGCCACACTGATAAGGAAGTTCAACCCCTGCGATACCCCCCAGTGTCTGGCAAAATCCTCAATTTTCATGCACAACAGGCACAGAGACAAAGTGGACTGTCATGATAGTCCATGATACATGTCCGCAACTTGCATAACTTGTGCTATAATATGCACAACAATGCACGTCACAAGAATGTGGGTACGAACAAGGATGCTATTGTGGGACTGGATATCAATTGTTCCATGCAGACGTTGAACAGCATATGGATTCTGGTGTGATGGGTACAATAAGTCATACAAATGGGTGGTCGTGTTTCGACGGCACTGAACTGTGGGGCAACAAGATTTTCATACATCCTGTGGCGTACACACACTCAAGGGATGGTGGACACAGACAGTGAGCGCACCTGATATGTCGATTTGGCGGAGAATGAAGGTCCTTGTTGTGCAGTCTGGTCGGCTGCTAAATGTGCAGCCATAGACAACGTCTGATCAGCAGCAGATGCAGAAGGTCGACTTGCAGCACCCAAATAATACTCAGCAACGCCGTTGTCACTGGGATGTTTGACAATGTTGGGTGGAAACATCACCGGGTTGTAGAACGGGAAGGAACAGTTTGAAATGTGTGCTAATGGGCGCGCTTGCACTGGGCTGGGCTGGGTTGTTGTGCATTGGGAGCCGGTGGGGGCACGGATTGTGCTGTCATTTGCTGCGGCATCTCGGGCCAACACAGGTAGATTGGGATTGGCAGTGAGCTTGAGGCAAGGGACTGGTACACTGCACACCACCCATTTCTTTGCAAATTGGTGTGCCCGAAACAGGCTGCTACGCTGTGCTGCCTCACGGTTGTATATACGCAGCCGGGACTCAAGTTCCATAATGTGTGTGCGAGATACAACTATCATATGCTCCCAGACGTGCACCTCCTCAAGGACTAAGAGGTTGCGCCATACAAACTCTTCCTGCAAGGTTCCCTGAAATCTGATCCATGAACATTCCATGGACTCTTGCACACAAACGAGATTCCTTGTCAGACTCTCCATTTCCTGAAATGCATGACAGGCAATGGGCTTTGGCAGGCATCTGACATAATCTTTGGAGGGGATGCATATTTCTGTCTGGATAGCAAATATAGAACCAAACATTGAAACATAGAATCCTTAGCACAATCCATGACAGCCTTTTCACATGCACACACGTATGCAGCCGCACGCTCTTCCTCCTCCTTGCAGGGCTTGGCTGCATGCTCCAGGTAGTTGCACCTCATATGGTTGCAACCCCCACAAGGCTCCACGGTCATCACTTTGCTGCATAGGGGCTGGGACACATCATGCAAAAAAATTGTGCCTCATAGAGGGAAATATCTACAGCGGGGGGGGGGGGGGTTCTTGAATTTTAGTAGCCATGATTTAAAATTTGATGAGGCTGAGATGGGGGGTAGTGTTGGCCATTTTGGTCACACTTTTTTGACAAGGGGAGGACAAAAGGGGTCGTTTTTGGAAGACTTAGTACCAGACGAGGTAAAACTTAGTAAGCAAAAACAGTTTTTAAAATTTTTAAGAAAAATTTGTTATTTCTTACTAAGTAAAAGTAGAAAATTGTATTGCCTTCGGCAAGGCATCTCGAAAAGGGCCAGGGACGACCATTTTTGAGCTGCCGAGGCTGGAAAACTGCATTAGCAGGTGGTGCCCCAGCCCCCTTGGGAACCCCCCCCCCAGGGCTTCTTTTGAGCAGGGGGGGGAGGGGGGGGAGGGGGTTTTGGACCCAAAACTTGGTGTACCAAAAATGGCCTGACCAGATTTTCCCTATTGTAGATTTCGTTTTTTCCCACTATGGTCACTTTGGTCTGGGGAGGGGGGGAGGGGGTTTTGGGGGAGCCCCCCCCCCCCCTTGGTTTTTAATTGTTCTAAAGAAGCCCTGCCCCCCCCCCCCCACCAACACCCAAATAGGGTGAAAAACACATAAAGAGGGGCATTCGTCTATTAGCGTCCGCTGGCCTATGTACAAAGGCAGAGGGGCGGGGAGGTGGGCCGAGTCGAGTTCAGGGGCCGGTGGCCTCCCCTACAAGCCCCCCGCCTGTGCCCGCACGGCGGCCAGGAGGGACGAGCCGGAGGGGACTAGGTCTCTTCCGTGCTGGCCCTGCCGTGTTGCCGCCGTGGCGGCGGTGTGGACTGGGATGGTGAAGGCTCTGAGGGCGCGTCCGCCACTGGGTCAGAGGAGCTCCCCCCCCGCGGCGCCATGTACCCTTCGTGAACGGGGGATAAGTGGCCGTTTGAATAAATGCGTGAATTTCACGTGAATTTACCCAAATTTTGAGGTTTGCGGGGGAAAACGCCATATTTTTGGATCCTTCAGAGGGAGTTGAGGGGCCAAATTCTTCCCCCAGCTTCATTACGCATCATCCAATGAAGGTCCCGCCCCAAAGGCATCCATCATGCCCGAACCGCGCCCAAAACGAGAGGTGCCAAAACCCGGCAAGCCTGTAGCCGATTCATAGGCGTGAATTCACGTGAATTCGTACGAAATTCGCACGAATTTCGTACGAATTTCGTACGAATTTCACGTGAATTCACGTGATTTTACACAAATGTTACCGGTGTGCACCCCCTGATTTGTCCTCACACCCCTAGTAGGCACCCCAGCATGCACCCCGGTCACAGGCAACAATGGTCTGGGTTTGTGTGGTGATCTCATGTCCGTTTCTTGCGACACCGGAACCGCCGGTGTAGAGTCTGAAGGTACTGCATGTCGGTTAGAAGCCATCTTCTTGTACGGCTTGCATACGTTTGTACACTTATGGGCCCTTGCCCATGTTGTGCCCTTTTGGTCGCATCCCACCCATGCAACCAAAGGCTATCGTCAATGGTGTGGTTGTCCACAACCACTTGCACCCCTCGTCTCCCCCGGAGGAGGCTTAGGCACCTGCTGTTGCGCAACATGCGCTTCAGCCTCCGGTGACTTCCCTCCATGGCAAAGCAGGAGAACTTTGACAAGATTCTCCACTTCTTTGCAAAATAATACATGTGGTCGATCCAAAGAAGCGTCCACAGAAGTTTGCCCCACTGGAGCTCATTGTGGGCGGTGCCCATGGCCATGCTATGGTTCCGGAGCCGCCCCAAGTCGGCCCCGGAGAACCATGCGGAACGCCAAGCGTATACACACATGCTGGCAAAATTCTCCCACCACGTTTTGCACACCGACTCCCAACTTTTTCCTCCTACTTGATGCTGCCTCACACCAGGCTGCTGTAGGCAAGCATCTGTTATCTTCTCCCAACCCCTGTTCCGCATGAAATGGATGGCGGCAGCACACTCCATCCTCACCTTCCCCTTGCTGTTTGCCTTGTCATTATTTAATGAGGCATGGGTGCAAGTTCGTGCCGCAAGCCGTGCCTCATCTAGAACCGGTTGCGGCATGGTGCGTGCCACAGTGGCCGGTGCCTTCCCTGTCAATTGTACAACTAGGTCCCGTGTCCCGTTGATGCCACACAACAGGACACGAAGGACCCCAGGGAGGCCATAATCAGGCACTCGCCTATCACTCGTGTGGTCCTATATATAGCACCTATGGCAACAGCCCCTCCCCAGTTGCCGTCTATCGCACTTGCTGTGCCAAAGGTAGCAAGGCACAGAGCACGGTTACGCCTGCAGACCCAACACACGGTGGCACCAAGGGATTCTGCCGTCCAGTTTTGGCAGCCCGCCATGAGCACCTGTGCTTTCCCATTTGCACACAGAAAAAAAAGGGACTGCCTATCGTTCCCTCCCGTATCCTTAAAACTTACGGTTGCGGCCTTGCGCAACTCGTCATCAAAATCGAGTTCTTGGGAGGCCGCGTAGAGGGTCTCCCACTTTTCACTGCCCCCCAGTAGCCACCAACTAGATAGTTGGCTGAGGCTGGCGGTGCCACCAAGCGTGCAATGGACGTACGAGGCCTCATGCCTCGATGTACCGTCCACCGCAATAGGCAACCAATGGAGCCGTGAGTCCCCGGGCTGCATGATGTCCGAGGGTGGGGGGTGGTCGACACTTGTACAGGTGGCCGATGCGGTCAGGTAGGTAGGAGGCCGCACCATGGATGGCCGCGTCGTCTCCCGTATAGGCAGTGAACGCCCGGGACTCCGGTAACGCTAGCTGCCGAAGCATGCCGTACACCTGGTCCCATACCACACCGTACGTCATGCTCCCCACTAGGTATCGCGACTCTGTCCTAGAGAGGTGCAACGACCGGATCCGCCAGACGGCCATAATCAACCTCTCCTCCATGGTGGGCTCAGGCTGGACGGTCACTACAACTCTTGTTTCTGGGGTAAGCACTATTTGCCCGGTGTGGGGCAGGTACTTCACGGTGTAGGGTGCTGTAAGCTCCTTGGTAACAACTTGCTGGAGCTCTTGTAGGCGCCTGTGTTGTGTACGATCCGCTAACAAATGGAATGGCTCGGCATGGTGTGAGGTACAAGACCTGTGGAATGGGGGAGGCATCTATCGCAGGTTTCTACCATCTCCCTGCCCCAGGCAACTAAATTTGGTGGGAATCTAGTGAAATTCGCACGAAATTCGTACGAATTTCGTGCGAATTTCACGTGAATGAATGTGTGTGAATATTGAGGCAATGTGAAATTCGTACGAATTTCACGTGAATGTCACAGAATTTTTTCCGAAGAAAACATTTGACGCATCCTTTTGCCCTCGTTGGCCCTCACAAAGCAAGCACAGGATGGAGCTCACGGGTTACCACACACCCAGTCCAATGGTCATCATTCCGGCTGACACATAGTCAGCAGTGTAACAAATCAGGGGGCACAGGATACCCCAACTAAAATACAAACAGTGCTGAAGAAAATTTTGCAAAGTGGGGGGGGAGTACCCCACATGTCGGTCAAACTGCCCATGCCTAGGGGGGGGGGGGGCAGGATATTTGTACATATTCCTTTGTCTACCATCTGTACGTTTCTGGCCGCAGGCGCGCTTTTGCGGCCAACGGTGTTGCACGTAAGGTTTTGAAAACGCGTAGAGCGCGCACAACGCGTACAACACGTACAGACCAAGTAACACGCACACAACGCGTAGCACGCCGAACACACGCCTCCAGAGGCACGTGCAGAATTGAAATATCGGAACGCGCAGCACGTCGGTTTGCACACGGGCGCACATCGAGGAGGGGCCGCGTCCTCACAGTTGGGTATCCAGCCTACGCGGTTGTCCCCCATGGTTCGCACTGGTCCCATGGGTAGGGATAGCAGAGGCTCCGCCTCCATGACCGTCTTGTTCAAGCCCCCCATTCCACCACACCCATTGCAGTTTTCCAGTAGCGAGACCACATCGGTACGTAGCAACTATTGCAGCAAGTAATATTGGCGACGCGTCAGCATGTTTGCCATATAGGGATTGTATAATAGGCCCTTGCGGTCCCAAACCCCGTCCACCTGCATGGGTCGCACCATCCCCAATACAATTAGAAATGCATTGTACCTAGGTACTAGAGGTAGCAGGTCTGGCCTGCCGTGGTCCCGTAGGGCTTGGCATTGTAGATTCTCTATGGGGGCCATGACATGGTCCCACACCTCGTCCTCAGTATAGCCGATGAGCCACGACTCCCCTGGCCGGATACCGTACTGGATATCGGCCGCACAGTCCTCCCGTGGGGGCCTATGGTCGTACAGCGGTGGCTGAAATGTTGGTGGCATCACAAAAAAGATTGTTGAGAAATGAGACTCTGTAGAACAAGCAACACACCAGTGGCAGTTCCAGAGGCAACAGCAGATGCAGCATGGGCGGAACGCGCAGAACGCGCAGAACGCGTAACACGACCTCCAAAGGCAGAAGCAGAAGCGGACACGTAGAGCGCGTATCACACGAAACACACACAGGACGCGGGCTGCGGGGACATGGGCTGGGCAAAGGGCAATGGGGATGGGTCAATGGGGGCGGCAGCACGAACAATTCGATTGTTGCTTTCTTGAAACGGTGTCCGTGCACCCTGCATGGTCCACGCAAAGCAGCGGTCGCAGCCGCCACCATTCATCCGAACGTCGAAAAAGCATTCACAACGCAATAAATAACGGCGTCGGTGCCCCAATGAAAGCGCCGCCTACCGATGCCACCACTGTGGGGTTGGCTGTGAGTGTGCTTGTTGGGCCAGCGGCAATGGCCTTGAAAAGAAGAGGGGTTGTGAGGTTTGTCTGCCGCGGACCTCATCGGGGTCGGGCCACTCATCCCCATCCGAAAACTGTGTGTTTGAAAATACGCTGCCTGGGCTGCTCCAACTTAGGTCGGACCGATTTACTAAATCTGCACTATCTCATCCTTCTCCATCTCCTCTCCCGCCGCTGCGGCTTCCTCCGGGGGCTGCTCTCCCATCTCCGCATCGCTCTTCGCCGCCCCGGCGCTCTCTTTCTCGGCTGCCTCCGGCTCCTGCGGTGGATCCACTGCCGGGGTTGACTCCTCCTCCGGCTCCGTTTTGATTGGGTGCTGCAGAACACGAAAAACGCGTGACACATGCAACCCACCTCCAGAGGCAAGCCGAGAGGCACCAAAACCAACACGTGTGGAACGCGCAGAACGCGGAGAACACGGGGCCCACATCCAGAGGCACACCCTGAGGCTACGCGCAAATCCCCTGGAACGCATAGTACTAATGTGCAACGCGCACGTGTGCACCTTCCGTGTGCGGGGGTCCCGTCTCCGGCCCCATCTCCGGCCTGCCTTGCTGCTCCCCGGACGGTGGCGGTGGTGGTGCTTGAGGTCCCCGCGGTAGTGGCGGTGGTGGGAGTAGTGGCGCTGGTGGGATCCCCGGCGGTGGCGGTGGCGGCAGCGTTGGTTGCGGTGGAGGATACGTGGGTGGCGGCGGGTACGTGGGGGGCTGGTACCTGTACGGGTCGGACCCATACGGGAGACTCCCGGAGCTCGAAGGCATTTCCGGATCCGTCTTCATCGCTGGTACTCGTACCGCGGCTCATACTCGTACCGCGGCTCATACGGATACCAATGCTGCTGCGGCCACTCCTCCCAGCTTGTCTGCAGAACATGTAGAGCGCGCAAAACAGCTAAAACATGGGAAGGCAAATCCAGAGGCAGTCACAGAATCGAACGTGCAGACCGCGTAGAACGCGTAGGACGCGCAAAGCAGAGAGGAGGCAACTCCAGAGGCAAGTGAAAAGACCCGTGCCACGACGCCCAGCACAGGAATGCACACCCGCTGCCTCTTTGCATCCTTTGTCCTCACGAGTGTCCATGCCCCTGTGTCGGGCAGGTCGACACCTCTGTCCTCCGTTAGGGTGTAGACCATGAGGCCAGCCATGCGGACCGTGCGCGACAGTTTCTCCTGTACAGACCACGCAAAGCGCGTGCAACACAGGAAGGCACCTCCAGAGGCAACGAAGAGGCGCAACATCGGGAACACGTAGCACGCGCAGAACGCGGAAAACGCGCTACACGCTGGACCGGAGGCGTTAGAGAGGGAACACGCAACACATGCAGTACACCTGCAAAGCGTCAGTGGGCATGCCGACAATGTCCTCCGCACCAAACGCACTCAGTTGGTCCATGCTGCGCCGTGGTCGGTATCCTGACGAAAGGGGCTCCCCCTTCAATTTCGCCAACGGCAGGCCTGCAGCTGCGGGGTCACCAAAGTCCGTAGGCCAATCCGGGGCTCCGACACAGTTCGTGCACACCGACACCCCCTTGATCAACCCGTTTGCGACTTGGCGGGGTGAGCTGCTGCAGTATCGCTCCTCAAACAGTTCTCTGGCAGCGGCCGTGCTTTGTGCATTCTTCGTGCCACAGCGGAGGACAATCTGCACACTATACGCCCGCACGTCCGTCACCAGAAGCAGCGCTAGGCCCAATTCGCGGCGGGCTTGTGTTTCCTCGGCCAAACACACTTTGTAGTGTTGGCATACTCTTCCGAGTGACACTTCGTAGTCCGACTCCGGGGTGCGCTGCATGGCCTGCACATCGTTGTCGTAGGCCGCCCCGGCTTGGTACTTCTCCCCTCGGGTTGCACCTGTGGGCATCGTCCTGTGCGGTTCGCCTTCGACTGCGTAACGCACATGCTTGAGCTTCTCCTCCACTTTCCCCTTGCCCTTGCTCTTCTTCTTGGGTGGACTCTTCGTCTTTTCCTTCTTCTTCTTGGAAAGCTCCTCCGGCTCTGGCTTTGCCCCTGGCTTCGCTTTGACAGTGGTCCCCTTTGGTTGTGCTTGTGCGGCCATGCGAGCAACCTCCAGGTGGGTGCTGCGGGGGGCGCGTTGGGCGAGGGAGGGCTCGTCCTCGTCCTTCACACTAGCAGCATCACTGCCCTCCTCCTCCTCCTCGTCCTCCTCCTCTGCCTCCTCTGCCTCCTCTTCCAACTCCTCCTCCGACTCCTCCTCGGTGGAACTCTCCGTGGTTGCGTCATCTTGGATCGACGTCCACAGCCGGTCGCGCGGAATCTGTAGAACATGCAGAACATGCAAGACACATAGAGGCAACCCCAGAGGCAACACCGGAGGCAACTGTACGAAACGCGCAAAACGCCCGGAACGCGCAAAACGCATAGCACACGACCACAGGCAGCTCCAGGGGCAACGAAAAAGGGAACGAATAAAACGCGCAGAACGCACAGAAAACCTTTTTGTATTTCAAGAAGCCATCCTTCTTGTTGCGGACGTCTTGCACCACATGTGGCGCATGTGGCTTGCCCTTCGGGGCCTTCACCTGTAAAAGGGTGCAAGAGGCGGTAGGGGACAAAAGGCAGCGCGAAATAGTGCTCACATGAACCGCAAACCCGTGAACGTGGTACACCTGATACGTTGTGAGGTTCGTCAACCAAAATTCTTTGTCCTGCCGGTCCCTGGCCCCTTTCTTCTTCCGATTGACCCATCCGGCATGCCACCCCGCTGCGACACAAGGGGGTGAGGAGGACAACGGTGCAAGGCGGGAAGCGAGACGAAAACAAAGACACACACACATACTCGTGGCTTGTTTAATTTGAAATACAACGAAGGCGTCGTGCTTCAGTTTCTCCGGATGCTTCCACTCTCCCAGCTTCCCACCCTTCTGCAACCATTGAGAATGTGTGGCGGGGTACAGGGGTGCAGGCATGGCTTCTGCACCATAAAAGCAGAGCGGCCTAACAATGGTGAGGCAAAAACATGTTGCAGAGCACGTAGCACGCGTACAACGGCTCCAGAGGCAACGTCAGAAGAGAAAAATGACAACACGCAAAACACCCAA
Source organism: Eutreptiella sp. 'Long Island Sound 2002' (assembly GCA_964036045.1). NCBI lineage: Eukaryota > Euglenozoa > Euglenophyceae > Eutreptiales > Eutreptiaceae > Eutreptiella > Eutreptiella sp. 'Long Island Sound 2002'. The sequence goes on along the minus strand of OZ038378.1, from coordinate 134,143,768 downwards.
CACACGTGGGCAATGTAGCACCAAGGCAAAGGCATAGGCAGGGGGCAATTGTCATTCGAATACGCACGTTTGAGTTTCATTGGGAACCAGTGCAGGTGTGTGGCAGAGTACACGGGTGCAAGCATGGCAAAAAAAAAATCGGGTGTGGTATGATAGGTGTGAAGCTATTAGCCCCTGCACAACGCGTAGAACGCGTAGGAAGACTTTAAGAGGCAGACTGAGGGGCACCGGACCGAAACGCACAGGACGCACAACACACGCAGCATGCGTAGCACCAAGACAGAGGCAGAGGCAGGAGGCAATTGTGCTTCTCTCCTCAAAAATGGTTGAATTGAGCTAAACGGATAGTTCCATTGCGTCGGGCACCCTCGAAAACCCCCCGGAAGCACAAAACAATGATACAAGCAAAAACGCCGAGAAAACTTCGTGCTATGCGGTCTACGCGTGGTAGCCAAAGAAATATATTCATATATAAAAATGTACCAATAACATCCGTGGAGGTTAGAAGGGAAAGGTGGTCCCAAAGTTAACGGGTGAGCTACGCCCCCCCCTCCCCTGGAGCAGAGCTCCGGCTAGCGGAGCCCTGGGAGCTCTGCTCCGCCACCGCCTCCACAAAGGAGGGGTCCATGGCCGCGGACGTGAGGCGGTGGGGGAGGTACCGCCGGCGCACATCCTCCAGTGCGGAACTCACCCTGGGGGCGTCGGGGGCCACGCTGTCCACATCGGCCTGCTGGCCACTGGCCATCATGGCCATCCGCAGGCCGGTGGACACCGCCGACATCTAGCCGGCGCATGCCTCGGCCTGGGCATGCCAGGCCTGTGCGCCGGCCAGAAGGTACCGGACCGGCGGCATTGGGTACCCCCCCCCCCGCCCTGTCACCCGGGGGGGCCTCGGCACCCTTAGGCCCCTCCCCTGCTTGTGCCGGTGGCTTTGCCTTGCACGCCGTCCCCAGGTCGCGCTCCACGGTTTTCACCCTGGCGACCAAGCGGTCCCGCTCCTTGGTGACGTCCGCCAACCGCGTCTCGGGAGCCCGCTCGTCCTCGTTGGCCCTAGACAGGCGGGCCTCGAGGTTGCGGTTGGCGCCCTCCGCGCTGATCGCGCGCGCCTCCCACGCCCCCGACCGCTGCATTTGTTGTTGCTGCTCCACCCACTCGTGCACCGCCCCACTCTGCCCCCGCCCTGCCGCCGGCCGCGCCCGCTCCGCCCGCTCCACCGGGGTGGCCGTACGTGGGGCTTTCGGGGGGGGGGGGTGCTCGGTGTCCCCTTGGGGGGGGGGGGGGGCAGCCTTTCCGCTTCCGGGCCGGGTGAGTGGGGGGGGGGGGGTCGTCCTCCCCCTCGACGTCAATGACGTCAGCCCCCCCCCCCCCCGTCTGCCGCTGCCTCCCAACATGGACGGGCATGGCAAGCCATGCCACGTCCACCCACTCCGGCCTCCGCTTCTCCCACTCCGTCACCACATTCAGCCCAAAGACCCCAGCCGTGGTCACCGTCCCCTCTTCCCCAATCCGCGCCATCCCCGTCTGCACCCGCCAAGGCCCGCTCACAAGCCTGTAGGCAAACAGGCCCACCAGCTCCTGCCCCTCAAGCAGGTTGCAACCCCCCATGACCACAATGGGGCGGAGATGCGGAGGGTGCCCTGCACCCCCCGGGACTCCAAGACCATGTCCCACACAGCAGAGAGATGCCGCTGCCGCCCATCGGGCCCGGGCGGCACCTTCTGCGTCCAAGACGGATCCGGCTGCTTGGGGGGCAGGGTGACCCCGTCCAGGGGGGGCTCGGTGTGGGCGGTGCCCAAGTCCTCGCGGGACGGCATTGGGCCGACCACCTCGCGCGGTGCATGCCCCGCACCGGTGCTGGCCTCGCTGCCGCCCCCTACAGAACGTCCAGAGCGCCGCGAGCCCTCACTGCGCCCACTGCCGGCCTTGCTCAGGGTCCGTCCACCACCGGTGCCTCCGGGCGGCTCGCCCTGCTCCTCACGCAAGCGAGGTCCGGGCTTGAACCGGTGCCGGGCGTGGTGCCGAATGTCCGGCGACCACGCGTAGAACGGGACCTACAGACGGGGAGAAGTGTGCAAGGCACCAATGGAGAATGAGGGAGCAAACATGGAACAACACAACAACAAAACGAATAAATTGGACTAAATTCACGGACATCCGTACGAATATCGTACGAATTTCGTACGACTTTCACATTGCCTCAACATTCACACACATTCATTCACATGAAATTCGTACGAATTTCGTACGAATTTCGTACGAATTTCACGTGAATTTTGTCCAATTTGCCAACAAACAAAGCAAACACACAAGCAAGCACACCTTGCAATCACAAGGGTATGTGATTGACCATGCCCCGGCCTTCGAGCATCTGGGCAACCGCCACGCTGGGGCCGTGTTCGCCAGATGCCACAGCGTGGTCAACCACCCCGGAGGAGCAACGCCCGACATGGCGAAGTCGATCTCCGAGTCCGCATCGACGTTGTCCCCCTTGCAAACCTCGAGCTGGTGCACGCTCCCCACGAAGAAGAGCATGCACTGCTTGCTGACCTCGATGGGTTGGGGGCACCCCCCCTTCCACCACCCCACCCTCCCAACCGCCCCCTTCCCCACCCACAACACCTGGTCCACGCTGGGGAAGTCCCAGTGGGACAAATCCCGAGCAACGTGCAGGGCCTCCTTGGGGGGGGTGTGGTCCAGTTGCGTGGTGTTGGGCTGGTGGTGGCGGTGCCGGGGGTCGGGGGTCCACAAGGTAAAAAAAAAGCCCCCTGCAGCCCATCCTTGGAGTCGGGGAGGGCGGGCAACCCATGGTGGCGGCTGGTGGCCACCATCAGTAGCATGTCCCCCCTCTGCAGCTGAATGGTGTCCTAGCGCGCCTCCCCCGCCTCCCCCAGGGCCTTCCCCACCTGCACTGCCACCTGGTAGTCCTCTGACAAGCAGAGGAAGCTACTCAGGTGGCACCCCGAGATGTCCCTGCTGTCGGGGGGGGGGGGCACCTCTGGGTGCGTGGCGACATCGAAGTGGGGGGGCTGGGCCCCACTCCCCACACTCGCCACGATGACGCTGCCCGGCGTCAGTGGGTGGAGGTCCCCAACTTGAGGGACACTTTCGGTGAGGTGGGGGTGGAACTTCTTGAAGAGGGGCCCCCGACCCCCGACCCCAAGGTGCTTTTGCTTTGCCAACACCGGGGGAGCTCAGGATCCCTTGCCTGATCTTCACTCCGAGAGGCGCTGAAAAGCAGCTAAAAATTTTTTGTGACGAGTTTTTCGTCGCCGCTGCCCCACGCCTTCATCACCTTGTTCCACCCCACCTCGCAATCCCCTGCTTCCACAAGCCCCCGAAGCACACTGTAGCTGTTCCCATCAATAAAGTTGACAGGCGGCTGGGAGGGGCCAACCCTGTCGGGGGCGGGGTCGGGGTTGCCCATCACCCCATGAGGGGGGTCGGGAAGTGGTTCGGTGCGGAGGGGGGGTTCACTCGAAATCAAGGGGAGGGGCGCATGAGGCACCACGGTACCATTGCAAAGAAGTTGTACTGTAGAAGGCGGGGTGGGTGATGATGGGAATGTGCACCTGTGGGGGGATGGTGGGATGGAAAGGGGCGATGCCCAAATCATCCCACAACCGGGGGTTGGCAAGGTGCCAAGAGAAGGGGGAAAAGGAGTGGTCGGCCGGTGCACCTGCAGCAAGATCGTGCAGGCACACCATGTCGCAATGGGGGGGGGGGGGTATGCACGAGGTCAGTGGTGGGGTACACCTGGACGTGGGCGTCCTTAGGCTTCCCCACCGTGTTAGTGCGCATGGAAGTGAGGAGTTGGTCAAGGCTGGCAGCTTGAGGCGTCAGATGCAAAAATTTAAGGGAGGGCAGTTGGCGGCGCAGTTCCCTCCACAATGTTGTGGCCCGGGCCCTCCCCCCAAGATAGGAGTTGCGGGTGGGGCTGCGCAGGTCGATGTGGATCACATCGGGGGAGGGGTCGAGGGATGCTGCCCAGCCCACAACATCATCCACCCCCAGTGCCCCCGATTGGTACGTCGCCTCGTCCAATTGATGGTGGGCGACGGGGAGGGTTTGGTAGTGTGCGAGGGTGTCGGCTGCGGGGTAGGGGCGCGAGGCCAGGCTGGCGAGCTGGGACATAGTCTGCTGGGACATGGTCAAAAGAAGATGCGAAGAAAGGCTTTGAGAGCTGTGAGAAAGCGAAACAGTGCTAATGAGGGTAAATTCGTACAAAATTCGTGCGAATTTCATATTCTCATGAATCTATGAACCTAGCGTGAATTTATGCGTGAATTTGGGTGTGTGAATTTCACATTCACGCGAATCTCACCAAATGTGTTGAACCATGTGGCTACTTCAAACCTCTAATTTGCACACATTTGTTGGATCTCACTTTGGGCGAAGATAGCACGACAAAAGCACACGATGGCACCAAGTTACGAGCAAAACATAGCAAAAAAAGGTGAAATTGACGGTACCGTGAATCTCGGATTCAAATGGCCTGTTCACGAAGGGTACATAGCCGCAGCGTGACAGGGGGGGGGGGGGCGTACACAGAGCATGTCCGCTGCTGACCTGGTGGCCTTTGGCTAAGGCCGTCTCCAACCCCTGGGTGGCGATTGACGCCGCGGTAAAGCGCGGCTACTCAGGGCCGCCGAAATGCCGCGAAAAACGTAAGGGAGCGACGCCGGCGGCTCGGCCGCCGGCGGTGGGGGGGGCAGCTCTTCTTCTGGGGGGGGGGGGGGCGGAGGGGGACGTGGAGGCGGGACCAGCTTATGCTTTTACCCCGCTATGGCCTAAGTCGGGCACGGAAACACGGGGGACCCTCTGTGATCCCCCCTCACAGGTCGCCGGATTCAATACTCCCCTGCAATGCCCCTTGGGTTAGAGGCCACTACTGTAATATGAGAGGCGATGTGCAGACCGTCCCTACTTATCAGGTATCTACGGATTTAACGTAGGGCCCCCGGATGGAACAGTCCCACATGTACGCTGCGTGATCCTCGGAATGTCTTGTTTCCCCAAACCCTAGGGTATAGTCACCCGCGTGATGATGAGTTTAACCACGAGGCACAGTCCCTTTGATGACTCGCTCGGGACCTGCTTGAGACAAAAGCCGAAACAAAGGCACAGTACACGCAAACGGAAATCGCAGATGGGGCCATTCAAACGGACAATGTAGCCCACGCCGTCTTTTTGTGCAAGTCCACTATAAGGAGGGCCACTGTGAGGTCCGCACAGCTGTGTCGGGGCAGGAGACCCACAAGGGAGAGGTCCCGTTACGTAACGAGGCGGAGTGCAGCTTGTCGATGACCAACGTGTAGCTTGGTGTCTAGCTACAAGGTGGGATGTCGACTCGCGTAACCGCATTCCATGGACCAAACCACTCGGCCACAAACGCATCGGTGCACTGGCATGGGATCGCAATGAAGCTCAAACGGAGGTTCAGAGCCTCCAGTTAGTCCACCAAACCCCTTTGGATCTCCTTCTCCTAATGGGTATTTTGAGGGCTGTCCACGCCCACCAGGACCTGCCACGCGAATACATTTTGCGGGCGCTCACTGATGTTCTTCCTTGAGGGAAATATCAATTGCCCTCGGTCTCCTCCCCACTTTTCTTGTGCTCCATCCCTCTTATCGTAACCATCGTTTCCATGTCAGAGCCTGGGAACGTTGACTGGAAACCCCTGATGCGTTCTCTATGTCCAACAAAAACAGTCAGCTTCGAACTCACTGAGGTTACGCCCCTTCCACCACACAAACCCTCAGCCAGTGCACCGCCTACCCCCTCCACCCCCCTACAGAATACTGCTTCGGCACCTCAGGCTACTGTTGTACCTACTTCCCTCGTTCCTGTCACTGCCACTTCCCCGAACCCCCCCACCAGAAGTACATCCTTGTCGCGCTTCCTGCAATGGCTTAATGGTGTTTCATCTTCACACGAAAACGAGGAAGCCCGCCGATTTCACCTTTTTCTGAATTTGTCTTGCCCCGAGGAAGCCCCGTCCCCGTACTTCCCGCGCGATTCCTTGTACGCGCAAGGGAAATTCCTCTCCAAGCATGTTGACGCCCATGAAACTTGGTCTCAGTCGGTTGTAAGCATTCTCGCCAGGAAGCAAATGCAATCCCCAACTCGGCACTTGGCAACACATGAGAAGGTCAGTGAAGCCTTGCAAGCGCCCGCCAAATCTACCGGAAATTCTGGTGGCGGCCCGGATGCCAGCATTTACTCTTTTGGCCTCAACGTGCGGTGGTGAGCGAAAGCCCGGACATCCTACCCCATGAGCCCCGCCAAAGTAGGAGCCCTGCTCAAAGATGTCTTTAGGCAAAACGAGGTGAGGTCAAGAAATTGGCTCAAAAGCGGGCTTCACCAACCTGGGTGCCAAAACCACAGCAAAACAACACGTAGCGCACCCCTGTGGATGACAGTGCCTTCCTCGTCAACATCCAAAAGGCCGACATGGATCCATGAAAACCATGGAGACCATGGAGAGTTCGGAGCCAGCCGCCAAAAGGCAGCGAACCCACGAGTCACCCTCCCCCTCCCCCACAGCCCCCTCCACCCCTGGGCCAGTGTACCCCCCTCCAGCATACACCTACAACGGTGCCCCAGCGGCGCACCCTTATTAATACGCTACATACCAGCCACCAACCACCGCCTACCCGATGCCGCCGCCGCCTCCTTCGAATCCCTCCCCCGGTAGCACATACCCCCTCCCCCAATCGTGCCACCCCCGACAAACTTGGGAAATGGGCAGTGAAACCCTCCCCCCTTCCGTCCCCTCATCTCCTGAGTGCTGATGATGAACCGACTGGTCAATCTGCCTATTTACTTCGCTTCATTCGCGAATCCCTCGTGCCCGCGGTCGATCCGCAAATGGGTACCAGACAGTGGGGACATTTGAAAGGACATCTCTCTTGTTTCAGTGATTTGCCAGCACCCATTGCTTCCCTTCCCTATCTACCCCTGGGAATTTGCCAGGCCGTGGCTTTTTGGGGCGCTTACACCCCTCCCACAAGCCTGCCAATCATGGCCACTCATATTGTTTTCATTTAGTTGCGTGGTTCACACCAGCTTGTTGCTCATCGGTCTAATGGCATTCAGTGCTACCCAGGGTCCACGGATGGCGATGCCATGAACTTACCACGAGCCCTTTTCAGCCGTGCATCCCTGTCCTTTCAGACAGGTACCAAATGTTCCTTTGCGGTTTTGATTTCAGTCCTCTACCCTCGTTCCGTTGGTCGTGCCCTGAAACGTTTACCGCCGGGTACTTTGCCCAAACATATGCTTCAGTCCATTCATCTCATTCGGTCGCGTGATCTCAACCATGCCTGGAATTTTGATGCATCATCACCCGATCTCCAAGCTGCACCAACAAACAGTTCTTCTGCCATGAAATTTTTCACACTCAATGTTCAACACACCATTACAAACAAATTGGCGCCACCTCAATATTCTATCGAACTTCATGAATTTCCGGAACTCAATGGCTCGAGAAAATAGGTACTACAAGTGCCACGTTCCGTTTTCATCCCCTTTATGAACCCTTTTTATCTGTTGGCGTCCGGAAATGCTTGGGTATCGCAATTTTGATCCGCAGGGCAGCAAATTTTTCCTATGTTAAATCCCAAGTCCGACCTGATGGTGGTGGCGTGGCGGTGTGGTTCTCCATGTACAACATATCTTTTTGGGCAATCAGTTTGTATTTGCATGCATCGGGGCAATATGAGGATTATGAACCTGTGCTTTCATGGGCCCAAGCCCTGGTCATCTCAACTCAGGACACATGGTGTATCGTTCTGGGGGACCTCAATTGCAATCCAGGATGGGTGGCAGATTTCCGCCATGCTCCGCCAGACATATCTGATCTATTTGACCTATTTATTTTGGACGTGTCACTCACACGAGCCTAATTCATGAGTGTGTCCTGCACTTGGGTTGGCTCCTAGGAATGGAGCAATGTCCTCGACTACATTCTAGTGCGCGTTCCCATCACCCCCGCTCAGGCTTTCATACACTCCTCCTCTTCTTTCCCCTCTGATCACTCCCCCGTCTCCCTCTCCCTACCTTTGCGAGTCCAGAAACTGAAACCTAAGTTGTGGGAAACGAAGCGACGCTACCATATTCCCGAAAACATACCGACCACGGTGCGTCCACGTTTGAATTTGTCCTTTGCTCAGCACACCCCACCCGAATGGCAAAATCATACCGCCTCAGAAATTTTTCGTTACATACAACAGAGCATTTTGCATGCATCGGAGGCATCTTTCAGGCCCCCTGCAAGTGCAAACTCCACACCCAGTGTGGTCGTCACACAACAGCGTACTCTGAGTAATTTTCTTCTGAAAACCCCACGTTGGTGGGCTTCAATTCGCCAAGTTACCACATTTTTGCAGTTACGGGAACATATACATTCAGCTTGGCGAGTCATCGGTCTCGAACAATAGCTGGGTGTAGTTCCCCTGCGGGAAGCATCGGAACCACCCTCTGGTTCGTCGTACCGGGTAATCTACCGCAAACCGTACACACAAGCTTTAGACCCCCAGTATGTTGTGTCGGTATCTGTACCCTCTCATTTGCATGCGGGTATTGTTCTAGACCAACTGCGTCAGCGGCTTTTGCGGCCCCTTACCCACTTAACGCCGACACAAGTGTCTCAAATCATGGGATGGAAGACACCCGGGATCCTTTTCCACGTTCCGGTGGTATCTCTTGCCGCCTTACGAGCAGCTTTGTCAGACACGTTAGCCACTTCACCGTATCGCGACTTGATTGGATACCCCATGATTTCTCTTCTTAACGATGGACACTTGTCCATCTTGGCGAATTTTTACAATCGACTTTTCCCGGGTTACAAAGTGGACATTCTCCAATTCGGAGACTTCACCCTCCTCCTTGAAAAATGCCCACGTGGGGTTGTTGCGAATGGACGTCCGTTGCAATCCTCTCGGTCATTTGGAAGTTATTTTCGATGGTAGTCACAAAAGCCCTGCAAACTTGGCTCACGGACCACGGCCGCATATCCTTTACACAAATGCCCATGCAACGCTCCACCTCCGTTGTCGACCTGCTCCGCATCATTTTTGATTGGACACAACATCAATGGTGGATTGTGCTTTGGGCGTTTCCCCTTTTGGATGATGTTGTCCATGTGTTTGGCTCCGTGAGTCACGATACCCTGCAGTCCTCTCTTATTTCTGCGGGTGTGCATCCTTCTCTCACTGACCTGATTCTGTACGCAGTTCGGCATCTCACCCTACACATGGGAGGGCAACAGGGCAACAGTCTCTTTCGGGCCATGTACGAGGCAGGCATGGGCCAAAGCGACCCCGTTTCCGCTCTCCTTTACTGTCTAGTAAACGAAATCTGCGTTCATTGTCCTGTAGTATGCCGGCCTCACCGACCCTGGGGGTCCCTTGAGAAATCTAGGCTGGATTGACGACTCATCGTGGGTTGGCACATCGCACAACGACATTCAGCATGTAGCCTCCCGTCTGCCCATTGCCGGCAACCTCACCAACCTGTTCTCCGATGGCACGAAAACCGTTGTGTTCGGCACTACCTTGCAAGGTAAGCGAGTCGCCTTAGGCCGTCAGCCAATCCAATTTTCCGGCATGCCGTTGCGCATACTGGAGGACGGAGAATACATTCGGCTCCTAGGCCAACACGCCCTGCCTAATGTCTTTCATCGGCAGGACCTCCTAAAGCTCATGGCGTCCTGTCGCCGAGCCGTTGCGCCTGTGTCTATGAGCACTCTACCTGCTCATTGTCCCATTCACATGTATAATGCCGTCGCTGGCGGCATCCAGAAGTGGAGCTTTGTGATACGCCTGCCTCCACCATGTGCAAGGCGTTTGGGCAACTTGCTGGTTGCTTCCATTTTGCGAAAATTTTGGAACATAAGTGCGGATTCCCCGCCTCAGTCCTTTCTATAGCCAGTGGTGTCTGGTTGGACTAGCCTATGCATTGATGTGCCCACTATGGTATTGTCCTTCATGTCTACGTACCAACACCAATGGAACCATCCCAACCCACATGTTCCAGCATCCAACCGGCACGGGGTCCTGCAGGCCCTCACCCGCTTCCACCAGGACATGCCCTGCCTGCACCAGGGAGTTCTACATGTCTGTCCACCTCACAACGACGACCACTCTTTGTTTGTCATATGGTGCTACCGCCTGTCTGTGGATGTGCATGTTCCGCCACATCGGCTACTCATGCCTCTCCTTCGGTGTCCCCTCTACCAGGCTACCTCGCAGTGGCACGTTGAAGACGCCCACCTCTGGATGACGATACCTTATCATTCTCAGGACCAAGCCATCCGGTCGGGGTGGCCTGTCCGTATTCGTCCCACCAATTTCCCCGTTCCTTTCTTCGCTGATAGTTCTGCGCTTCAACCTTCTATTTGAGATTTTTCGTTGGCGCCCCTTGATGCTGTCTTTATCCAGGATGCGTCCTGGTTCGCATCAGGGCGCCACCCTGGAGGCGCTGTTGCTGTTTTGAACATGCATACGAATCATTATACGTGGCATCGCATCGTGATCCCTATCTTCTGCGACAACTCATACGAGGCTGAGTTGTACGTTGCTTGGGTGGTCCTGCGTGCTGGGGCCAGTGCACACTGGTTCGTGCGTGATGATGGATGGTCCCTCACTGAGTCTAGTTCCTATATCACAACACTTGAATCTCGGAATGACAGGACCTCCCCTCTCGTTATGTCCCTCCTGCTTGCATGTCGCTCTTTGGGCAAGAACACCGCCCCTCCCCGGCACTTATGCTCCCACCTCACGGGCACCTTCCTGGAGGGCGTCATGGATGCTGTGGATGATCTAGCGTGAGAAGTGGGAATGTCCCAAACCCCCCGATACAAATGGATCCCGGAACTCCAAGAACTTCCAGTTCTCTTCACCCACAATGAGCGACAAGTGCAAGATTTCCAAGCTTTCTTGAACAAAAAGATTTCTGCCTTTGTTCTCCACCACCTGCAAGTCCCATATCACCCCCCCTCTCTGAATTTGCTCTTGTATGAACGGGTTATCATGACCGCTGCCATCAAATGTGGTACCCACCTACGAATAGTCGCCATCAGACAAGGCCTTTACACCCCCCCTACAGTGGCCAATTGTTGCATGTGTGGAGCCAGCGTTACCCCACGGCACTACACTCCAGACTGCCCGCTTCCGGATTTCTTCCGCATTGCCATACACGCTAACTAGCTATGGTTGTTTCTGATTTGGTGCCGCGGTGGTCAATTAGCTGCGTTACGCTAACGGGCGTACACGTTGTCTCCGGAAATTCTTTGTTTGGCTGGCCCGGGAAGAGATGGTCCCCGTAACCCGGCTAGTCGCCCTGGTTGGCTGCCATGCGGGCAGCGAGGACCGCCAGTTACATGCCTTAAAAGTGGTACAGGAACTCGTCCAGGAGTCCCCGGTCCACCCCCTGCGCCAACCGGAGGGGGATTAGGCCCGCCTTCCGCAAGCACGATGGCCACCCGTCTGGCGGCCCGAGGTGAGGGATTGTTGTCGCCGCGGCGCTGAACCGGGGATGCCATGTCTCTCTGGCACTTTCCCACCCCAGGCAGTCCCACAAGATGTGGAGTTCAGCTTCGTGTGCCGCACCGCAGCGGGAACACGCGGAATTGGTCCGCGTGCCCTGGCGCGACACCCTTGCCACTGTCCACAGGGCCCCATCCATGAGGCCACGCAGCGCCGGTGACCAGGTGACCAGCGCAGGTGACCGGGCGCCGCACCTCAAGCCGGCGGGAGGAATGGCAACAAATGTTGTCCCGGACCCGGTTTTGGAGCTAGTGTAGGGGCTGCTGCACAACGTGTAGCGGTTGCTCTTGCCCCGGGACGTCCTAGCACCACCAGCCCTCGCGTGGGCTCGATCCAAGGGTGGCCGCCGGTTGGAGCGGGCGCCCCGCCGGGGCCCTCCCCGGAGGACGGCCACCCGACTCCCAAATAGCCTGGGTGAAGACGTGGGTGACTCCCGGTCGGGGGTGGTCCGGGCCAACGAGAGGAGTCATGCATGACCAGGTAGACGCGGTGCCCCTTAGACACGACCGTGAAGGCGATCTCCTTGGCCCGGGGCAGGCGCGTGCCTCCCCACACGGCCCGCACGACCGCAGTCTCCAGCCCCCGCAGGTCAAGTTCCGTCAGCGACGTGACGACCACCCCATGTAGCGCCAGCGGGGTGACCAGCGTGCTAATTGCCCGCGGCCGGCGGTCATAGGTGGAGAGGTGGGGGAGGCGGCTAAGGGCGCTCCGTCGCGCTTCCCGGCGCCGGGACAGCAGTGGCCCCGTGACCCTGGAGCCTCCAATGGCGACGTGAACGCGGAGCTGGCGGAAAGTCACCGCGAGCGGGATCCGGACTCCCCGGAGCAGGATTGCCGGGGCGGGATGTTCTCCGTAGACCTGGGAGCAGGATTTTTCCACGCGGGCGTCTTGGCTCGTGACCTGCGGCCACTCCTTCGTCATGGGTACCGTTCCCTGGAGGGAGGCTGCCCCCAGGGCCACCGCCTGGCCGTCATCCGCATAGCCTGACAACCCTAGCCCGGCGTAACCGGGGCCTGTATCGTTGAGGGGGAGTGGGGCCCCCGGCTCCGGGTCCTTGGCCGCGTCCTCGTCCATAACACGGGGGAGGGCGGCCGTCCGCGCGCACACCTGCCAACGCAAGGAGTCCACCTCCGCTTGCAGATCGTGGTGAGTACATTCACCAGGATCAACGACAGGGGGCACCCCTACAAGATGCCGTTGGTGGCTTGACACCACAGGTTGAGGGCCCCGTCGACCTTGAAGGCCCGCTGGAGCTGGTTGTACATGGCCCCGAGGGGCGGAAACCAAAGGCCGCGGGTGGGCCCGGCACTCTTGCCACGAAATGGCGTACACCAAGCGCACGCCCGCCCACAGCCGGTAAACAATGGACAGGACCGTGAGCAGGCGGGTGTTCAAAGGCCCTAGCGGGCACTAGTTGGGGATGAGGGCTCTGTAGCCCTCGGCCAGGCTGGCCGGCCATTGGCCAGGGCGCTCCACCGCCCGCAGGAGGTCCGCCACCTAGCCCAGCAGCCTATCAGGAAGAGAGCGGAGGTCGGCGAGACTCCACGCGTCCAGCCTTAGCGCTGAGGGCTTCATGCGGGAGAGCACGTTACGCAGGCGGAGGCCGTCCAGCCGTGAGGCAATCGTGGGGACACGTCGGACATGGTGCCCGTATCAAGGGAGGAAGTTCGTGGGGTACAACTCCGCGTCCGTCGCATACTTGCGGTTTATCGGGCGCCCAGGGTCCTACAAGAGGCCATCCATCGCCGCCAGATTGGCCGTGGCAGTGCCATCCGGCATGGAGAGGAAGGTAACCGGCGGGGTGTAGGACTCATCCTTCAGCCACCGGTACACCGCCCCCTGGTCGGAGGTCGACGCCTGCTCCAGCGTGGAGCACCACTCGCGGTCTTGGTCCTCCGCCCGGAGCGGGAGCCGGACCTTGCCCGCTACCGTCGTTCGGAGGCGGTGGAGTGACTCGAACCGGGCTAGCGGGTCGTGCGATCCATCGAGCTCCAAGCTAGCATACTCTGGGCTCAGCGCGCGGAGCCTTCCAAGGCGATGCCAGAGCGCCGCCCACGCCTCCTATACCCTGCTTGGCATCGCGCCTGCGCCTTGCGCCAGTCGCTCCAGCAAGCGAAGGACGTCCCAGAGGGGGCTTGGGCCGCCTGGATGCGCGCCACAGGGCACGTGCGCGGCCCCCCGGTGTCCCGGCGCTACTTGGAGAAGAGGCACACCTCTCGGAGCACCTGGTCGGTACCGTGGCCACGGGGGAGGTGAGGGGGGGCTAGCTGGAACGTGGCGCCAGCCGGGAGGGAGTCCGGGGCGATGTCGGTGCAAGCCAGGGCGAGGAGGGTTTCTTCCACGGCCGTGTTCCAAAAAGCCTAGGCATGATCCACATCCCCGGCGGATAGGGCCTCTGGCCAGCTGGCCTCCGGGGGCTCCAGGAGGCGGCGCATGAGGAGGAGCCGCTCATGCTGCTCCCGCGGAGCCAGCGCGACAGGCTTGGGGCGGAAGAACTTCACTACCCGCTGTGACGAGCCCTTCAGGTGAAGGTCGAAGCGTACCCGCGCGTGGCCCCGGATGGCCCCGCGCGGGAGCCGTTCCACCGCGTGGGGCAATGTTGGCAGTCGCGTGTTGACTAGCAGCGCGTGTATGTGCGAGGGGGGAGTGCCATCCGGGCGCTAGTACGAGCAGAGAGGGTCCCGCCCGTGGGCGGACACCAGCTCAAGGTCCGCCTCCACTAGTCGTCGGCTCAGAAGGGACACCAGGACGGACGGCGGCGCCCGCAGCTGGTAGTCGAGGTCGAAGTTGAGGTCCCCCCCCACCAGCTCGGGGGCCGTCACGTGGCGCGCCACGTATCGCGTGGCGTGGCCCTAGAAGACCCGGTTGAGGGCCGGGTGGGCGCAGGCGCCGTACGCTACTTGAGCACGCAGGGAATCCACCCCCCGCCCCAGGCCCACTAAAACATGGCACCATCGGGTGGAGTGCCACAAGGTTGGGGCAAGGGTATGCGCCTTGTTCCGGGGCTCCCCTTTGGGGGGGAGGATTTGCATGGCCGGGATGCCCTGGCGAACCAGGATCCCCCCCCCCCCGCCCGGTCGGTGCATCCCAAATGCCCCCCCAGGACTCCAAGGCAGCCCTTAGAAAGCTTGCCACCATGAAACCCCGGCCTGGGCGCGCATCACTTGATGCGCAACCGCCGTGAGGTGGGTCTCGGATAGCAGCATTACGTCCGCGCGCCACTCGGCGACATCGTGCCATTGCAGGCGCAAGGACGTGACAGTGGCCTACGCCACGCGCATCCGCCATGGGTGGGGTTCCACGTCGCCGCAGCGCTGCAGCAGAAGGGGGAGGGAAAGGCGCGGCGGTATCCCGCCGGGACGGTGGGGAGAGCGTAGACTCGGCGGCCCCAACTCGGAGTGAGAAAGGGGGGGAGAACCCACCCCACCCGCGTACTCAACCACCAGGGGTCAGAGGGTGCGAAGGGAGGGGCCAGAGGGGCAGCAAAGCATGCCTGCACGTTAATCTTTGCTCCCGGGACTGCTGACCCGTGGTCAGGCGGTCGGCGATGGTCACCAGCCCAGAGCGGGCGCGCCGGGTGGTGGAGGGGGCGGCGTAGGGGGAGGTTGCGGCCCGCCTTTGGCACGCGGCAAAGGGGGGGGGGGGCTGCGATGCGCGGGGGGTGACCTTGCTCCCATCCGCCGGCCAGGTGGCGAGTTTTATGGGCGACCTCGTGCAGGAGGTCCTGGTGAAGCCCCGTGTCGATGCGGCAGAGGACGTCAGGCCACCGGGCCGTGGCATGGATCTCCCCCGGCTCGGGCAGGGTGGTCCACTAGACGTCGGTGACCAGGGGGAGGAGGGCGTGAACCGCGTGGGCCACCTCCAGCCAGATCCCGGGGTAGGGGGGGGGGGGGCACTTGCAGGCGGGGTCGTTGTCCCACACCCGGCCCCACCAGTCCACCCCCGCGGTGCGGGGTCTGCCGGTGGCCATCTCTCCGGCGAAGAGGGTGAGGCGGCGGAGCGGGAGCAGATGCCAGCAGGCTGGGGGGGTTGCCCCAAAGCTCCACGCGACTGCACCGGGTTGGCCTCCACATCCCCGCGCCCGTCTCCTCCTGCCACATGGGCGCGAGGTACCACTACCACGTGTAGGGGCAGCGGGCACCGCGGGCGTCCAGCCGGGGGGTGCGCGCGAAGAGAACTTGGGGGTACCTCCACTGCAAGGCCTGGCTAACAGTGGCCCCCTTGGTCCCGAACTCGGGGCCACTAGGGCGCGGGACGGCGGACAGCTAGACTGGGCCGTCCCCGCGCTGGTCGTGGGTGTGCCACCACCCATTCCAGGCCTCTGCCAAGCGATCCTGGAGGCGCAAGACCCCGGGACACAGCCCCACGAGGGGGGTCAGGGCACAAACGGTGCTGGCCCATCCCCGGCGCTGGTGGGGGGCGGGGAACACCAGGGTGGCCTCGTTGTGCCAGCATCGCAGCAGGGCGAGGCCATGGTGCCGTCGCCAGTGCCAGAGGAAGAGGGGGGGCCTTGGCCTTGTGCCCACGCCCTCGCCCTCGGCCTCGTCCTCCCCCTCGTCCTCGCAGTCCCTGTGCCATGGGCAAAAATGGGCTGGTTCCCTCCGCCGGAGGGGACCCAGGGTAGGAGGGTGTATATATGCCCACAGCGCAAGAGGGCACCCCGCCACGAGGTGACGGCTATGGGCCCCCCTCGGTGGGGGGGCTCTGCAAGGGCGGTGGCAACGGGCCCCACGCCTGCGTGGGGTGGCGCCAGCATGACAAGAGGCACAGCCGCCGCGGCACTGCGGCTGCCCCTCAAACTGGGAATGACCGGAACAGTGGCTACGGACTCCCCCCGCCCCCTTGGGAGAAGCGGCGTCCGTGGGGCGGACGGGCAGGGCCCATGCCCACGCACATTGATGCCGGCGCCTAGACGAGCAAAGGGGCCGGCCCTGGCGGCCCACACCGACCCCCTGACACCCTGCTAGCTGTGCCCAGGGCTAACACTAGTTGTAATGGCGGCACACTCAGCACCGCTGGGTTCCCCCTGAGGATGGGCCCGGGGCGCGGACCCTTTACGCGAGCGTGTACCGCCTAACCGGGGAGCAAGGGGGGTGGGATGTGCGGCGGCTGGAGGTGACGGCGAGCCCACGCCCGCACCGGCCAACTGCAACGCCCAGCCCGGGAGAGGCGCCGTCCATGGGAGAGGCAGGCAGCGAGTTCCGCCTAACCGGGGAGCATTGGGGGTGGAATGTGCGAAACTGGAGGGCGACAACGCATCACCTTGTCCCGGGCTGCATGCATGGGCTGGGGGCAGATAGACACCCTCCCACCGGGCAGGTGGTCCGGTCCCTGGGGCCGCCTCAAGGGGGGGGTTGCCGGGGTTGGAAGCGCTGCCATAACTGCCGTCATCGGCACCGAGCGTGACCAGTAGGGTGCTAGGGGTGTGGTCGTGTCGCCCCCCCCCCCCAATCCCCGCAGTTCACCACCGAAGCCCTTGTCAACTACCGTGGGTAGGCCCTCGCATGTAGGCAAAGGGTCAGGAGGAGGAGGGCTAACACCGTTAAAGGGTGTCTCTGTGTTCCTCCTCCACGTCCACCATTGCCAACTCCGCGCTGGCCATGACTAGATCCCCCGAGTGTTGCGGGGTCTCCCGGGCCACCTCTGGCCGCTGCTCGCCCTCCCCAGCGCCCGGATTCATTCGGGCCTTGTGGCCCACGGGTTGGTAGGCCCCAAAGGCGGTTAGGGAGGCACGTGTCCGGTGCGCCCAGCCGGACACCGTGCCAGTCCTCGAGCACCCCCTCTAGCTCGAGGTCAAAGACCGGCCGGTCAAGGGTGCCGTGGGCCAGCGGGGAGCAGCGGTGGACACGGATGGGCACCTCTAGCACAAAATCCTCCTGGGCGTAGCACTAGAGCTGCGCATACTCGTCCCTCGCCAGGCCCAGATGCGCCGGGTAGCCCCGGACCCGCACAGAGGTAGTCTGCACCGGGGCCGGCGCACCCAACATGCCAGCAATGTGCGCTACCACCTTGGGGTCAGCTGGCTTGGTCCCCCAAAAGAGGACTCCCACGTTGCCGGGGGCACCCCCACCCACTAGTCCCGCAAACGTGCGACTGGAGCTCGTGGTCCTCGGCGAGGGTCTTCCATACCTTCGGGGAGGGCCTACGGTGCTCGAGCGGCTGCTTGTACCACAATACGAACGCATGATTGTGGCAGCTGGCGGCCATGACTATCCACGGCCTAAAATGGGCACCCCGGGCCTTGCCGCTTGCACGCATCACCAGCGGCGCCAGCGCCGACGCGGGATATGCTGAGACCTCGACCTTCCACCCCCTGGGGGCCGCCTGCATGGGCGGGGGTGGGGCAGGGCCGCCCCCATGAGCGGCTTGAGATGCTGCCAGGCTTGGTCCTTGCCAAAGGCACCCACCCGGAGCCGGCGTATGTCGGCGACCGCCGGGACCGCCGATCTCGTACGCAGAAGACCCGGACTGCGGACGGCACGGGGTCCAGCGGCGCGGGATCTATTTGCGGGAGCTCAGCCACCTCCCGCTCGTCATCCTCCGGGAGAGGCGGCCACACGAGTTGCAGAACATGCCCCGGCGGTGCAGGGTCCACAATCCCCGGGTCGGCCGTCTCCCCGGGTTGCCGCTCGGTCCAAACCACGCCCTTCAATGACTTGCCCGGCAGGGCTAAATTGGTCTTCCGGCAGCGGAGAGCTTGCATTAGGGTCGCCACCGTGGGGCCTGCTTTCCTGCCGACCTGGACGTGCACCAGCACCGTGACCCGCTGGAATCATGCGATGTGAGGGCGGCCGCAACTGCGAGGTGGGCCTCGTGGAAGGTGCAGCCCACCGAGACCGCACATCGTAGGGCTCCCTCCGGGGGGGCTGCTTGTATTCAGCCCGGTGTCGTCCCGGCGTGACTGGGGGGATGCCCCATGCACGGATCGCGTCCCGGGAGTCGCCTTGGTAGAGGCGGAGCGGCTGTAGGGCCGTTGTCGAAGGGAGCAGGGCCGCGATGTGCGCTACCGTGGGTTGTATTGGCGGGAGCGCCGCCTTGGTGCAGCAAGCGGCCACCACCACTCGCACTGCGCCCGGAGGGATCCTCGGGCGGCAGATCGCGTCGCTGAGGCGTAGGTCGCGCCACCGGGGCCAAGCTACTGGGGGGGGGGGGGGGGGAGCGGACCCGTCCGCGACGCCTCCCAGTCCCCACAGTTTGATTTTGCCACGGGCTATCTTGATATCCTCCTTTGCCAAGTAAAGCTGCGAGGAGGCAAAGGGGTGGACAAGAAGATGCCCCAATCGGCGGAGACACCCGTCGCGGTGCTCATGGCTCCGCTGGCCTGAGCCAGTGCCAGTCCACACGCGGAAATGGGGGTCAGGGGGGGAACCCTGGGGTGCTGCTGCCGCTTGCTTTGCCTGGGCGTTCTTTGGACGCCGGCTGTGGTTTTGCCTCGCCAGCTGCCAGGTAGTGGCCACCCTGGATGTGGAGGCAGCCGCCTTGTGGGTTGCTGCACCCACGGTAGTCCTGGCGGCATTGCACTTTGCCTCCGCCGTTGTCGATGCGGCGGGGCCGTTGCGGCTGCCCTGGGCCGCCTCGGGGTTGGCTCGCCCCGCGACGCCGCCAGCTCGCGGCGGAGGATGTTGATCACGCCCTAAAGGGAGGCAATCTAGCACTGGATCGAGGCGATCATCGCCTGCTCCGCAATGGGGGGGGAGGGGGCTGGGCGGATCCACTGCCCCCCTTGCGCCCCTACGGGAGCGGCTGCGTGCCGCCCCCTCGCCGACGGTCAACGGCGGTGCACCCGCGAGAAAAGGAGCCAGCGCCGCGCCTATGGCAGTAAAAACCACAAGGCGGTGTGGGGGGGGGCGGCCAGCTGGGTGGCCAACCCTGCTTGGTTACCTATCATGCTGGCGCGAGGGCTAAAGCAAGAGAACACGCGGATGCGTCAAAGGAAAATGCAAGGAAGTTGTAGCTCAGCTAGGCAGCCCGAACACGTGCAGGTTCACAACAAGAGGCATGAAAAACACATAAAGAGGGCATTTATCTTTTGGCGTCCACTGGCCTATGAACAGAGGTCGAGGGGTGGGGATTTGGGCTCAGTGGAGTTTAGGCGCTTGCATCCTCCCCTACAAGCCCCCCGTGTGTGCCCGCGCGGCGGCCAGGAGGGACAAGGCGGTCATGAATAAATCACTTCCGAGCTCCTGCCTCCCAGCACTCTACCCTTCCATACCCCACGATAAGGTTAGGGGGGGGGCGAGGAGGCTGTCGTGAGGGCCTCTGTAGCACAAGGCCTGCTCCTCTGGCAGCGCTCCACCATTGAGTGTTGCCCTGATTGGACGGGCGGCAAGGCGCGCAGGCAGCGCACCGGCAACGCCGTGCAAAATTGGCGGCACAATGGCAACAAAGGTAGCGCCGTCATCGCTACCCCCCTCCGGTTCCCCTCAGGCCTGCGGGGCAAGGGGCAGTCACCTGGGCAATGGAGGGGAAGGGGTGGAGCCCCACCCGTCCCTACAAAAAAAAGAGCTGTCCCCCAGGGCACCGCACAGGGTAGGCCTCCCGGGGGAGGGTTAGCACATAAATCGATGGGGGATGGGGGGGCAGCACAGCGCATTCCTTGCTCCCAGATACCGTGCAGCAGCAGCTCCAGCACTGCAGCTTGCAGGTCTAGATGCACCTCCGGGTGCATCCCTCCTCGTCTTGGAGGACCCAGAACTTCGGGGTGGAGATTTTTGGTTTCTGCCCCCCCCCCCCCCAGGATACCTCCTGTTCGATGCTGCCCCCTCCGCCAGGACTGGTGGCCTGGGCATTATGGTTGGTGCCACCACTTCCTCCAAACACGATGGTGTAGATACCATTAGTGGTGGCGTTGGCCCCGCCAGACCTGGTGGTGTGCACGTCTCTCCTGCCACTGCTACCTCCACCGGACGTAGTGGTCTGGACGCCACCGCTGGTGCTGCCACCTCCGCGACACCTGGTGGTCTGGACGCCATTGCTGGTGCTACCGGCTTCGCCACACCCGGTGGTCTGGGCGTCGCTGGTGGTGCTGCCACTTCCGCCAGACCTGGCGGTCTAGACGCCACTACGGGCGCTGCCACTTCCTTCACATCCGGTGGTCGGGACGTCACTAGTGGCGCTCCCATTTCCGCCACATCTTGCGGTCTGGATGAAACTACTGGCAGTGCCACTTCCGCCAGATTTGGTGGTCTAAACGTCACTGATGGTGTTGCCACTTCGACCACACCTAGTGGTCTAGACGCCACTGCCAGTGCTGCAACATTCGCCTGACCTAGTAGCCTGCACGTCTTTGCTGGTGTTGCCGCATCCGCTAGACCCGTTGGTCTGGACGTCATCGCCGGTGCTGCCACATCCGCCAGACCTGGTGGTCTGGACGCCATTTTTGGTGCTGCCGGCTTTGCCAGACCTGGTGGTCTGGACGTCGCTGCTGGTGCTTCCAGTTCCACGACACCTAGTGATCCAGACGTCAGTGCAAGTGTTGCCACTTCCGCCAGACCTGGTGGTCTGGACGTCACTCTTGGCGCGAGACCTCGTGGTTTGGACGCCACTATTGGCGCTGCCATTTCCGCCGCACCTGGTGGTTTGGACGTCATTGCTATAGGGCCACTTCCGCCGGATCTGAGGGTCTGGACACCGATGATGGCACTGCCACTTCCGCCACACCTGGTGGCATGGACGTCACTGCTGATGCTGCCGCTTCCGCCAGACCTGGTGGTGTGGACGCCACTGCTAGTGTTGCCACGTCCGCCAGACCTGGTTGCCTGGATGGCATTGCTGGTGCCGCCGGTTTCGCCACAACTGATGGTCTGCACATCAGTGCTGGTGTTGCCACTTCAATCAAACCTCGTGGTCTGGACGCCACTGCCGGTGCCGCAACCTGTGCCAGACCATGGCGGCACAGAGGCGCCCTCACAATTGCCGCCACTGCCCTAGAATCTGGCACCGCCAGCGGTGGTGCCACAGCTGAGCGTCACCATTGGGGTTAAGGGCAGGTCAAGGGGAAGGCGACACTTAGATTTATGGATGGCGCCCAAGCGAGGCGCGGGTGGGAAGCCATGGGCACAGCACGGGGTTAGATTGCTTCCGTCACCTAGCACCACCTGGGCCCTGGGTGCGCTACTGACGGAGGGGTTGAAGCCCCCAAAGTGCCTAGGGACGTTGCGCACCTCCACTGCGCCCACCTGGGCTATGGCCGTATAGCCAGTCTCCTGGTGGGGGAGCAGGTCGGCCCGCGGCCCCCCACGGACATGTGTGCCGCGTTTCCCACAATGTCCACGCAATATGTCTGCCCCAGAGAGCTGCTACGCCCAACACCGCGCCTTCTTCGTTGCCGCATCATCGGCGTCCATGAGGTCGGCCAATGGCCCCGCGCCGGGCAGCCGGATAGCCTGTGCGGCCAGGGTGCAAAGGGATGCATCCCCTCCAGCCCCCGGTGTCCCCGAAGCCCCCTGACGGCTGCCCGAGAAACCAGCAGCCAATGCGGCCGCCGACGCGGCCAGTGGGGCCCCTATCTTGACGGCGTTGCGGCGTAGGGTCACCGCTGCGTGACGGTGGCGGTGACATGCGCTCGTCGGCACCATCGTTGCTGCCGGGATGGCCGTCACCGTCGGGGGTAGGGAGGGCCAGCCGGCGTCCCCCTCCTTACGCAGGGCACCGTGACGTATTTGAGGGGCTGCGGGTGGAAGTGGCGGCGCCTGCGATGCAGCATCCTGCACGCCCCGATGGGGGGGCAGCACCGCCCCCGGGTACCCCAAGATGCCAAAGGGGTCCGTCCCGGGGCAAGCGAGGTACACGTCCGCGTCGACGCCCCGCTCGTCATTGAAAGTGGCGAGCGTCCGGCCCGGCATGAGCGAGCAGGGTCTGCTCCCCTTCAAGAGCCAAACCCCCCTAGTGTCGTGCCGGTTGGTGATGTAACGAAACGGGGCCAGCGGGGCTCCCACTTCATGGAGGGCCCCCCGCGTGGGAGACATGGTGATTGCGGCTTGGCTACGGCAGCCTCGCCACATGCAAGCGCACAATAAGAGGCCTAAAAAACACATAAAGAGGGCATTCGTCTTTTAGCGTCCACTAGAATGTGTACAGAGGCCGAGGGGCAGGGAGGTGGGCCGAGTCAACTTCAGGCGCCTGTGTCCTCCTCTACAAGCCCCCTTCCTGATCTTGCACGGCAGCCAGGAGGGACGAGCCAGAGGGGACTGGGCCTCTTCCGTGCTTGCCCTGCCGTGCTGCCGCCACCGCGGCAGTGTGGACTGTGGTGGCAAAGGTGCTAAAGGCCCGTTAGCTACAAGGTCAGAGGAGCCCACCATCGCATCGCTGGCTGCAGAGAGGGTGGGGGGGGGGGGGGGCTGGGGGGGGCTTGTCCGCAATGGACCTGGCGGCCTTCAGCCGCGGCTGCCTGCGATACCGAGGTGGAGTTCGTCGCCGCAGCGCGGCGCGGCTACTCAGGGCCGCCGAGATGCGGCGAAAAACATCGGGGAGCGACGCCGGAGGCTCAGCCCCAAGCGGTGGACATTGCTGTGGGGGAAAAGAGGGCCTCAATTGGTCAGGTTTGGACCCGCCACTTAGCTCCAGCCGCGCCTGCCTCACGACCTTCATCGCCTTCTCAGTTCCATGATTGTCCGTGTCACGCAGACAGTGCTTTGCAGTTCGTCCCTTCCCTTGTCCCTGGATGGGGTAAGAGTCGGGCTGCTTCTACTGGGTTCAGGGCATTGTCGCCTTCGGAAAAGAGGGGGGGGGGGGCAGCCCCGCCCTCTCGTGTAGCTTCCTGCGCCCTGGGCGGGTCAACATCAGGATGGGTGCTCGTTGGCGCCGGCCCGGAGTTGCTTGCGGCAGTTGGCGGGGGGCAAAACGGATCAGCCTTCCGGTTGTGCAAGTCCCACACTCATAGCCCTCTCTTGGTCAGCCGGGAGGTGAAGTTTGGGCCGCTTCGGGGATGTGAGGTCCCTAGGCCCTGGGGCCAAAGGGGGGCGAGCCCCCAGTGTCTTAGGGGAGGGAGGCGTGCACCGGTGAGCCGCAGGGGGGCCCGAGGGTGGGAGGGCTTGGGAAGCGGGGCGCGCCCAATGGAGCCAAGAGGACAGTGCCGCCGCCCCAGTGCGCCAGTCCTAGGGCACCAATACTTGGCGGCCCGGCGCAACCCTAGACAGGGCCGCCGGGCCCGCAAGCCAACCACAAAGGCACCATGCCCCTCACGACCAACACGGCAACAGCGGCTGAGGTCCCAGCCCGGGCATCTGCACCTGGGGCACGAGGGCGCCCCATGCTCCAAGCAGAGCACATCCTGAGTGCCGCTGCCAGCCCCTGGCAGCCACGTGCGCTGCGGAGCCGCCAGGGGGACGATTTTGGGCGGCGCTTGGGGGGACCTCCTGGCGTATGGCACGAGCGGCGGCCCCGCCTCAAAGGGGCGGGAGAAGTAGCCCATGAGAAAACGGTCGCCGGGTGGCTGCCGTATACGGGCCGGCGTGCGCAAGCGCCGTACCCACGGGTCCCGGCAGTGACTCGCTAGGCGCATAAGCTGCAGCATCATCTCCTGGCGAACCGCGAAAAACGGGCGGGCTGATAGACCCGCCACACGTGGCCCCGAAGGGGAGGAGGGAGCGACACTGCACCGGAGTCCGCACATCAGTGTGCCCGCCTCTGGGTGGCGCTTGACCAATCTTGCTGCTTTGCGCAGGACCTAGGAACTTCCCCCCATCAGGAGGCGCATGCTCCACAAACGATGTGGACGCCGGGAGCTTGTAATCCAGGGCAAGCCCGGCCCAAGAAGCTTCCGCTGGCCCCGGCATCAATGCTGGCGCCCGTGCCCACCGGACCAAGTCGTGGATAAAATCCTAGGGCCACCGCCAGCCCGGCGGGGCCCCTCACCGGAGACACGGGTGGTTGCGGACCGCATCCCCCGGGAGGGGGCCCACAAAGGTGTTCCAGGGGAAGGGGTTGCGGGGCCGCACTCGCGGCTGGTCTGGATGCCTGGTCCTCGCGGTTCGCGGCAATGCGGGTGGCCAAGACCGCCGGGTACATGCCGTACAAGCGGTACACGAACTTATCTAGGAGTGCCCGATCCACCCCCTGCGCCAGCCAGAGGGGGAAGAGGCCCGCCCCCTGCAAGCACCGCGAAGCAGGCCGGCCACCAGTCGGCCGGCCCGAGCTAGGGGAAGGCTGCTGCCGCTTCCCGCGGCCAATGCCTCCATATCTCCCTTGCTTGCCCCCACTCCAAGCAATCCCACAGGACGTGGACCTCGTCCTTGTGCGCCGCACCGCAATCGGGGCATGCGAAGTTGGTCCACATGCCGTGGCCGGACACCCTTGCTGCCGGCCACAGGGCCCCCGCCATGAGGCCACACAGTAGTGACTTCTCGAGCTCCGTGGAGGCAACTCGCAGTGCCGCGCGGCAGGCAGGGCCATCCGCACAGTTGCCAAGCCCCCGGAAGGCGACCAGGCGCCGCGCGTCCAGCGGGCGCGAGGATTGGCAGCGGAGGTTGTCCCGCACCCGGTGTTGGATCCGGCGGAGGGGCTCCTGCACGAAATCCAGCGGGTACTCTGGCCCTGGGACGTCCCAGCACCACCAGCCCTCGCGTGGGCGCCAACCCATGGCGGCCGCCGTTTGTAGCCATGCCGCACCGGGCCCGTCCCAGTTGGGCTGCCTACCGGTTGCCAAAGGCCCTCGGTAAAAACTTGGGTGACGCCCGGCCACTAGGGAACCATGGCCAGCCAGAGCAGTCGCTCGTACCGCCTTTGCATCACCAGGGAAACGCGGCGACCGTTGCACACGACCGAGAGGACAATCTCCTTCGCCCACGACAGGCGCGTAGATGCCCATAGGGCCCGCATGACCGCGGTCTCCAATCCTCGCAAGTCGGGGTCCGTCACCGAGGTGACGGCTACTCCATGAAGCGCCAGCGGGGTAAACAGCGTGTTGATGGCCCGTTCCCGGCGGTCATAGGTGGAGAGATGGGGGTGGCCACGGAGGGTGCTCCGGCCTGCTTCCAAGCGCCGGGAAAGCACCTGCCGCGTTGCCCTGGAGCCCCTAATGGCGATGTCCACGGCAGGTTGGCGGAAGTTATTTGCCAGCAGAATTTTGGAACCCCCGGAGTAGGACCGATGGAGCGGCCTATTCTCTCTGAAACCAAGAGCACGACTTGTCCACGTGGCCGTCTTGGCCAGTGACCTACAGCCACTCCTCCGTGACGGGGACCGTCACCTGCAGGGAGTGTGCCCCCAGGGCCACCGCCTGGGTGTCGTCGCATAGCCCGACGACCCCAACGCAGCGTAGCCAAAATCCGCGCCCTTGAAGGGAAGTGGGGCCCCCACCTCCAGGTCGGCCGCCGCCTCCTTGTCCAGAGCACGGGGAAGGGCGGCCGCCCGCGCGCACACCTGGCGGCGTAGGGAGTCCACCTCTAACTTTCACATCGTGGTGAGGACATTCACGAGGATCACTGACAGGGGGCAGCCTTGGCGGATGCCTTTGGTGGCTTGCCACCTTCGGCCGAGGGCCCCGGCGACCTTGTACGCCCGGCGGAGCTGCTTGTAAATGGTCCCGAGGGCACGGCACTTGCCCGGGGCCATGCCTAGCTCCAACGCCAGGGCCAACAGGACCGCCTTAGGAATGAGATCGAAACACTTAACGTAGTACATATTTATCCCCACCACTCCACACCCTCAGAGGCGACACAACTGCAAGGGGACGTGTGTTACCGCCGCCCCATCTAGGGAGCTCGTGGCCGGGCACAAGCCGCAGGCCACCGGGTGGGCCTGGGACTCGTGCCACGCGAGGGCGTCCGCCAGGCGCACGGCCGCCCACACTTTGTTGACCCTGGAGAGGACTGTGAGGGTGCGGGTGTTCAGGGGCCCCGGCAGGCCCTCCTTGGGAATGAGGGCGTTGTAACTCTCGGCCAGGCGGGTTGGCCAAATGCCACGGCGCTCCACTTCTCGAAGGAGGTCTACCGGCCGGCCCCTCAGCGTATTGGGAAGGGAGAGGACGTCGGCCAGGCTCCATCCGTCCAGCCCTAGAGCCGAGGGCTGCCGAGGAGAGCCCCTTGCGCAGGCGGCAACAGTCCACCCGCGAGGCAATCATGGGGACCCGCCAGACGTGGTGCCCGTACCGGCGGAGAAAAGCCGCCGGCTCAGGATCCGCCGCATACCTGCGGTTCATCGGCCGCCAGGCGTTCCGCAGAAGGCCGTCCTTCTCCGCCAAGTAGCGCCGTGGCGGAACCATGCAGCCTAGAAAGAAAGGTGACCAGCGGGGCGTGGGACTCGTCCTTGAGGCACCGGTACATCGCTCCCAGGTCGGAGGTCAAGGCCTCTTGCACGGTGGCGCGCCATTCTTGCAGGCGCCCCTTGTCCTTTGTCCGCAGCGTGCACCACATCTGGCCGACGACCATCGCATGCAGGGCCAGCCGGTCGTGTGTGCCACCGAGCTCCACGCCGGCATACACCGGGCCAAGCGCGCAAGGCTTGCCGAGGCGGCACCAGAGCGCTGCCCAGGACAGCTACACCCTGTGCGGCATGGTGCCCAAGCCGTGCGCTGGCCGTTCCGGCCAGCGGAGGACTTCACGGAGGGAGCCGTGAGGCGCCTGGATGCCTGCCACGGGGCAGATCAGCGGGCCCCGGTGTCCCTCCGCTGCTTTGGGCACAGGCGCACCTCCCGAAGCAGCCGGTTCGCAGCCGTGCTCCGGGGCAGATGCAGCGGGCCCAGCGGCAGAGCGGCCGCTGCCGGCAAGGGATCCTGGGCAACATCCAGGCAAGAGAGACAACGAGGGTTTCCTCCGTTGCCGTGGTCCCGATGGAGCTGCTCCCGTGGGCGGTCATGACGCGCCACACCCTGTTGAGCTTCGACTTGCACGTGAAGGGGGCCTACAGCAGGTGGTGAAGTTTGTCGGCCTCAAGCCTATCAAGCTTGCGCCGCGGGAGGAACATGAGCGGCTCCTCCTCGTGGATCCTCTCCTGGAGCCCCTGGAGGCCCGCTGGCAGGCGGCCCTATCCACGGGTGACGTGGACGAGGCGGGCGATGCCCAAATCCTCCCACCACGGGGGGTTGGCAAGGTGCCAGGAGAAGGGGAAAAAGGAATGGTAAGGTGGTGAAGCGGGAGCCACATTCTTAAGGCACACCATGTCCCAATTGGGGGGGGGGGTATGCACCAGGTTAGTGGTGGGTTAGACCTGGACGTGGGCGTCCTTGGTCTTCCCCACCGGCGTAATACGCATTGCATTCAACAATTGGTCCTCGGTGGAGGGGACGGGAAGAAGGTGCAAAAAACGAAGGGAGGAGACCCGGAAGCGGAGTTCCCTCCCGTACCTGCGGCTCGCTGGTGGCTCAGTGGAAACGTGAAGTTGGGGCTAATTTGGGGCTCAGTTGTGCGTGGCGATATCTTTGTGCTTGTGCGTTGTGCGTTTTGCATGCTAGGTAATGTGCATTTAATGTTTTTAGAAGTTTTAGATGCTCACTTGGTCCAGGTTCAAGGGGGGGGGGGTACATTTTTGGCGACGGCTCAGTTGACTGAGCGCCCGACTGAGCCGTCACTGAGCCGTCACTGAGCCGGCTCACTGAACGCTCATTGAGCGCTCCCTGAGGGCTCCCTAAGCGCGCCAAACGGCTCAGTGAGCGCCCAATGAGCGTTCACTGAGAGCTAATTGGGGGTTCACTCAGAGGGTTCCCCCCCCTTTCCGCCTCTCCTCCGCCCCCCTATCCGCCTACCGATCCATTCCTTCTCGCTCCCATAGGTCCTCTCTTTCACACCATGTCTAATGTCGCCCCAGGCCTGGAAACAGCGGCTTCAAAGGCTCTCACATCTTTCCTTAGTCGCCCCCGGGTACCTACCGCTTCCACAGAGGCAGCGTACCCGGGGGTGCCTTCGACGGACCTGAAGCCCATGAAGCTGTGGGCCCAGCAGCTCCCTGCCCCTTCCCCAGAAGTGGTCCATATCACCCTTTCCGATGTGACCCTTCTTGGAAAGAGCTGGATGCACCGGTGCAACCAAATGTTGCGCCAGGTGCATCCAGCTCTGTGTGCCGTACACTTCCACTTTCCTGTGGCTGCTGTCCAAGATTTGTTGCAGCAGTCCTCACGAAAGCTCCATCCCCCCACGAGTTCGGGACACGGGTTCATAACACCAAAGATCTGCAGCACGGTTGGACTGCAGATCTTGGTGTCAGCCACGTTGCACCCAAGAAGGGACTCCTTGAGCCCTGCCTTTCGGGGTCGCGGTGGTGTCAGGGGAATGGTGGGAAAGCCTTTCAGCTTGTCCCATCATTCCCGAATGGTGCCATGTGGTGCCCGACTACACCACCCCATCCCTGTACAGGGCCAAGGAGTCCGTGTTCCTCCGCGGTGCCGCCTCCCCTCCCCCCTATATCTCCCTGGCTGCCCCGCCGTTCTCACATGAACTCGCGGCTCATGACCTTGAGTCGGATGAGTCCTTGCGCGACTTGGGGCTCCGGGTGGTTAGGGGGGCGTTAGAGGCCAAGGAGTGCGAGAACTGGTACCGCATTCTCGTCGACTCTTGCGGCACCCAGCCGGATGCAATTCGGGATATGCTGTCCAATGCACACTCTCGCGAGGAATGATTGGCTGATCCCAAACTGCCACGGCGCTGGGGTACGCGGCCTGGCAAGCTTATCTCTGTGTTGCGGGGGACCCCTTGCAACGGGCTAGTCAGCAGTGCAGTGCTCGCTGGCCCGAGATGAGGGATCTCATCCCAACGCAGTGGTCGGCAATTAGCGCCGGGGAAGATGCTAAGGAGCAGACCTGGCATACTGACGTTGATGGGTTGCCAAGTACGATCCCTAGCATGGGTGAGCTGCCCGGGCATCTCTCAATGATGCTTGTCCTCTCGGACAAGTATCATCTGGAGGTGCACTTGGGCAGCCACTTGGGAGACCATGACGCTCTGCGGGTCGAGACCTTCGAGTTTCAGCGTGGGGACATGGTTCTCTTTGCCTCCACGCTGAGACATCGGGGTCTCGCCGCGCTGCCGGGGGTGGGAAAGCAGGTTGTTCTCTTCCGCTTCCTCACCCCGAATGAGCGTCACAAGTGGATGGACGTGGAGCGGTTCATCCTTGACCCTGTACCAGGGGCCAAGGATGAGCTGCCTTCAAGGCCACGGGGAGACGGGCCGCTGCCCAACCCCAGGGCTCTCAGCCACTGGGGGCAATACTTCGCCTTCGGCGAGGGACTGCAGGGCGCGGTCGGTCTGCCGCGGTTTGAGCAGCTGGACGACTGGCTGGCCCCCGTGGGCCCGTCAGGCCCCGGCTGCCCATACCACCCGCTGCTGCTGGCCAGGCCTGCCCTGGACGCCGCTTAACCCATGTGCCACGTGTACCCGGAGGAAGGCGACGTCCTGTGGACAAGCGGGCCATCATGGCTCGACCTGAGTAACAATGGACCCGGGGAGGCCGCCATGCTGCAGCAGTATTGGGCCCCCTCCTCCCGTCCCATCTTTGCACAGCAGGCCTTGCTGCTTGGCTTCTCCGGGCATCGCGGGCCGGAGAAGCGCTGAACAAGGAGCAATGCGGGCGCCGAGGTCCCGCTTTTGATGCGCTGCATCTGCAACGGCAAGGTCTTACTCCCTTCCCCCCCTGCCGTGCAGGATTCAGATCGGGGTGTTGGGGGGAATATTGGTAGGGGGCGCGACTAGGTGGTGGTGGGGTGCACCAGGGTGTTTCAAAAGGTGGGTTCGGGGCTGTGGGCCTGTGGGGCTGTGCGCTGGCAGGGGGTTCTTTGTGTGTTATGCGTGTAATGCCCCACGAGCGGGCTTAACGTGTGCACAAGGTGCCCCGCGAGTGAACTCACTATGTGCACAAGGTGGCCAGCGTGTGGGCCTCCTGCACAGGCTGTGCCAGTCTGCTGCTGGCTTTTACGGGGCCTATGTGGGTGCCTGTACAGTCCCTCTGTATGGCCTGCATGGGGCTCTGCTAAGGCGGCTCTAGCATCCTGCCGCCAGTTGCAGTTGCCAGTCTTGAGGTGCAACTGAGAGCTGGCTGGGTCGTTTGGCGCGCTCAGTGAGCGCTCACTAAACCATTTGGCGCGCTCACTGAGCGCTCACTGCGCCATTTGGCGCGCTCAGTGAGCCCAATTAACTCTCACTGACGGCTCAGTGAGCTCTCAGTGAGGTGGAACCCGGGACCAGGCTGTTGCAGCGCTTTGCTGCCGTTAGCATCTTTATCGAAACTGGTACTTTTGGAGTCCCCCCCCCCTACATTTGCAGGCTCCATTCCCCCTGCACGAGCCTTTGGTTGATGCAAACGGCATCAAAACACGGAGTCAACGTCCGGTAACGTTCGCGCCGCCCACTGAAGGTGCCAACACTTCCTCACGACCACCGCTTCGGCGGCAAATGCATCGGTATCGGAAGCGGAGCCCGCGATGGTGAGAGCCGCGGGCGAGATGGCAGCGGCGGTTGACAAGGGTCGGGAGCCGGTGGGCCCATCACTCGCCGACCTGGCCATCGGGTCCCCGGTCCCTTTACCCCCGGTGCAGGCACCCCATGCAGGTGATGTACGCGCGGGCTACTTGGGGCTCTACACTGCCCCGGTCAACAAGCAGCCCGCACCAGCGTACCTCCTCAACAGGACGGTTAACGTGAAGGGGGTACCGCGGCACTCCACCGAGGGGTGGTATTGGAGCGTCTCCCTCAACGCGTGCACCGCCGCGCGGACAACCACGCCCACCCAGATGCACCTGCCGTGCAGGGTGACCATCTCCGAGGATTGTGAGCTTGTGGCAGGGGAGGGGGGATTTTTTGTAGCCCGCTTTGCTTACCAGCTCGGTTCCAAACACTGGTGCTTGGACCTAGCCGTGGGGACGGAGGAGGGGGGGTTGCTGGCCCGCGTTGGCTCAATTGCTTTTAAGCAGGTGGCGTCATGGGAACTGCGGGGGGAGGGGTTTTTCTCGGAGGCGTGGCACGCCATGCGTGGCCACGTCTCCACCTTCCGTGCCAGCGCTGTGGGGGGGGACGTCATCGACCTAGAGGTGGTCAGTGATGGGGAGGTGACGGATGGGGGAAGGAGTGATGGCGCCTGCGGGGATCGGAGTACCCGCAGTGGGCCCAGGAAAGGGAAAAAGCGGGCAGCCAAGGACAGCAACCCCCCCACACCCACCCAAAAAGCTGGCGGGCAAGGGAAATGCAGCCGCACCACAAAAGGCGGCTCTGGGGATCCCCCTTCCTGAGCCTGGGTCACCGGGCACTGTGCCCATCACCGTGTACTGGGAGGCATGCCGTGACCGTGACCAGTTCCGCCAGGGGCGGGATGCTGCCCGTCTGGCAGCGGAAGCAGCCTCCCTTCTCAAGGAGGAGCTGGACACGGTCAAGCGGCAACGGAACGCCCTCCAGGCCCAGCTCGTGGACGCTGAGCGCCAACGGGCTGGCAGTGAGGCACGCCTGGAGGTGCCGCAGCGGTCCAAGGGCTTCAAGCCCCCTGAATCTGGGCCAGGGGCTGCATCCCCGTCCCAGTCAGGGGTTCCAGCTGCACCCCCCGCCACCTACAGCGCGCAGTCCATGCAATCCTTGGCATCGGGGCTGTTGGAGTACGCCCACTTGGCCACGCGGCTGATGGCTGACGCCAAGTCGTCGTGCCAGCAGCTGCTGGCCGTTGCGGGGCTGGCTTGAATAACCACGATGCCGGACCTGAGCGTGGACAGACTGCCGAACGTTGAGGCGGAAGTGGCATCCCGCCCGCAAAACGCCGACCGCCGGTATCCGTCGGATGTGGTGGCAGCTGCTCAGCAGCCTGGCTGGGAGCCAGAACCCGTGGTTGGCAGTCCGGGTTCCCTCCCTGGAATTGCAGCGCTGTGGTAGCCGCTGGACCCCCGCTACGTGGTTTGTATATATGTATGGTATATATTATTGTTGAGCACTTCATGGTGCTGAAATTTCTTTTTCCGGGGGGCCTGGGGCCACAGATTGTAGCGTGTTGTGCACTTCTTGGGCCACCACTTTCTGCCCTGCTGTGTGCCTTTTTTTCACAGGTCAACGTGCCGTGATTCTGGCCATGTACCAATTGCAGTTGTATGTCAATTCGAAAAGAACTGTTTCACGGAGATGAAAATCTTTCAAGCAGGCCAAGGGCCACCACTTTCAGCTCTGTTGTGTTGTTTTTTTTCAAGCAGGCCATGGGCTACCACTTTCAACCCTGTTGTGGGCCTCTGTTCAAGAACAGGGCCAAATCTGGCCCCTGTGGTATGTTGCACCTTTTTTTCGAGCAGGCCACGGGCCACCACTTTCAGCCCTGTTAAGGGCCTCTGTTGAACAAGACGTGCCGGAGCAGGGCCAGATCTGGCCCCTGTGGTATGTTACAACGGCAAACAGTCAATTTTTATTCCGTATTGGCCTCTTGTGTGGTGCCTGTGTAGTGCCTGTCTTTGAGTGTGCAGTGACTGAGTGGTAAATGAGAGCTCACTGAGCGCTCATTGAGCTCACTGAGCGCTCACTACGCCGTTTAGCGCGCTCATTGAGCGCTCACTGAGCGCGCGAAACGGCGCAGTGAGCGCGCCAAACGGCTCAGTGAGCTCCCAGTCCGGTGAATGGCTGGGCCCTCCAATTGTTGGCCCCCACAAACTCGTGGTTGTGGGCAGGGGGTGCGGGGGGATTGTGCCACCTACCACCAGGGACCGAAATTAGGGGGTGTGCCATGGCTGTGGGGGGGGGGAGGGGGCTGCAGCTCATATTACGGCATCAACCGGGGGGAGGGGGGCATCAAAGGGGGCAATGGGAGTGGCGATGACGGGGAGGGATGAGACACTGCCGGGGGGGGGTATGATGGGAGAAACACCCTAGCGGCATCCCCACAGGGGGGGGTATAACGGCACAAACACCCTGGCGGCATCCCCGAGGGGGGGGGGGGGATGGGACAAACACCTTGGTGCAACCCCACTACCACACCCCGACAAAGAGTAAGAATCTTGCAGGGAGAAGGGGGGGGAAGGCTAGAAAGGGACAACAATCAAGGGGAAACAGGTGGGGGGGATAGCAAAGAGATATGAGCACAGATAATTGTGCCGCAAGCACGGCGACTGCATGTGGCACTACACCTATACCACAGGTGCTACACAAAATACCACCTAAATGTCCCTTTTCCTTGTTGGGGACGCAGCGCTAGCGCGCAACCCGGATTGAGCATCTGAAGGCCGCGGTTGCGGCCTCCCTATGTGAGGAGTATCGGGCCGAGCTCCAATCCGATGGTAGCATTCTGCTAGTCCCTGAGGACTATAGCCGGCCCACGGACACCAATCCCGACATCAAGTCGAAGGCCTTGCGCGTGCTGTGGCGGATGCGTAGTTCATAGATGTCGCGCTGCGACATGGCCTACCTGCTGCCCGACCTGGACAGCACCGTTAGCTGGGCCGACGTAACCCCGTGGCTGAAGCACCTCAGCTAACCTTCTAGCCAGCGGGTTTGTATCCTTGCGGGGGGGTATGAAATGCAAGGGGCGTACTACAATATTGCTGAGCGGCTAGGGCTCCTCTATGAAGCGCGTGCCGTACGCACACCGGAAACCTTGCAACCGGGCGCGCAACGCAACACCTGGGTGACCATCAGCGTTGACGGCACCAACCGGTGGAATAGCTGGCAAAAATGGCAATTTTTCCAAAAACCCCCCGGCGGCAAAAAAAAACTCCCCCCAAGGGTGGTGACCCCACCCCCCCAATTTTGAACGAACATGGCCCATGGGTACCCTAGCAAGAGCAAATTCCGTTCATATTTCATAAAACGATTTATGATGAAAAAAACTACCTTTCATATAGGCGCCAAGGGCCACAGTCGTGCCTTGACAAAGTGCGCAGCAGCCCCCAACTCCATGCGCACTTGTCCTTTGGCATTTGCCTTGTCCGCCCCCCACTTTCCAGGCTGGACCGTGCGGGCCACTTTCCGTGCCGCGTTTAGAATCCCCTCAACCATGGTGGCCGCACTCTTTCTAGACACTCCTCAATGGGTCACCAGCACGCGCACAATTCCATTGACCCCCGCTATGGCAACACGCATGACTCCATGCGCACCGAGTCAGGAACGCGGCGGTCCGCCGGGATGTCACGAAACACCCCGGTCACACGTACATGGCCCTTGATTCCTTCTAGGGCAACCTCTTGTCCCCCGAACTTGCCCAAAACCGTTTCACGGTTTGCGCTGCAGCAGTGGCACACCATGACCCCGGGGCTCTTCTTGGTGAAGCCCTCCCCGCCGGCCAGCATGATGTGGGCCTTGCCATCGGCCTGGACGAAGAATAGGGGGCTGCGCGCCACCCCATCCGCATGCGGCAGTTGCGGGGCCGTAGCAGCGCGGAGCTGAGTATCGAAGTCACCCTCCAATTGCATGTTGTACACCGTGGCCCACATCTCGCTACCCTCGAACAGCCACCAGCTGGCAAGCTGTGTGGGCCCACAACCCGGTGCAGCCACTGC
Source organism: Eutreptiella sp. 'Long Island Sound 2002' (assembly GCA_964036045.1). Taxonomy (NCBI): domain Eukaryota; phylum Euglenozoa; class Euglenophyceae; order Eutreptiales; family Eutreptiaceae; genus Eutreptiella; species Eutreptiella sp. 'Long Island Sound 2002'. The sequence goes on along the minus strand of OZ038378.1, from coordinate 134,108,842 downwards.
ACAGTGCACGTAGGCCCATTCGGTTCATAATTCAGTTCATATTTCAGTTCTCGTTTTATGAACGCGCAGAGCGTTTTATGAACGCGTTTTGTGAACACATTTATGAACAGCAGCACATGCACACAAAAATCGCTCAGGCTTCAGTCTTTCTGGTACTTGCTTGTACTTGCTTGTCCTTGCGGGTTCATGCCGCCCTACACCTGAGGGCTGGGGCCTGTTGGGTCCTCCCAAAAGGGGGCCGTGGCCTGGGTCTCACCAGCCATGTGTATAAAGTCTTATGTGTGATGTTTGATAAGGGATGTTGTGTGTGCGGTCTGTCCAAGAAGATGTCTGATATTCTTATCTACTGGAGGTGGGTCTGGGGTCCAATGCTTAGAGGAAATTGGGAGAAACTATGCCTAAATCAACCCCCCCCCCCCGCCGTTGTCCACACCAAATCCTTCACAGGAAACCCCCCCCGGTGACCCACCCATCCCCCCCCCACTATCTGGTGCTTTCCAGCCCCCCCCCCCCCCCCCCAAGGAAAAAAGGCGCCACAGAAAACACAAACCCCCCCGTTTGGAAAACAATTGCACACCTGTTGTTCACAGCAGTGTATGTGACAACTTCAATTTGATTGTGATTTTCGTCCTTTGAGCCGACAATTTGTTTGTGTCCTTTAGGAAAGGGAAAGGGAAAAGGGGAAAGGGGAAAGGGGAAAGGGGAAAGGGGAAAATGTGGGAGCAGGTCCAGTGGGAAAAGTGAACGACCACCACACAAAACAGCCATATGTAGCAATGAAAACCAAATGGGAAACGTGGGGGAAACGTGCCAAACAGGGAAAACGGGAAAAATCTCAAGGGATAGCATCATGACCATTGCAATTGGCATCAATTAAATTCGGATCCACAAATAAAATGGTCATGGTAACGCCACGGAAAGGGAAAATGGGAAAACCTTCGAAGACAGCACATAACAACAAAAGGGCACATGCAAATACGTGGGCATCCTCTCATTCATCGATGAGTCCATCCATGTCATCCACAGGCTGCAAGCAACTGGGCTGGGAGCTGCTTTCCGGTGCCGCAGAACACGTGACACGGTCCGTGTCCGGCACAAAGGCAACCCATTCTGCCAATAATGGCAACGCTTGTTGCGTAGCAAGGACCCGCAGTTCCCGCCGATTGCTGTTACCTGCCACCTTCACACCGAACACATCAAGGCAATTCAACAAAGCCCCTTTTGGCCAATCACGCAGCCTGCCATTCTGCGCTGCCATTACCGATTTCGCCTGCATCCTGGCCACAGCACGCCCCTTATCTGGCTTGCGTGGTGTGGCCAATTCGTCTGCACTATTGTTCTCCCCCTCATCACAGACATCATCTACAACATTCAGCACCACGTTCCCACAAGGACGCGGGCTTGCGCAAAAGCATGCATGGCACACCAGACATGTATTGCACCAGATGCGAACCTCCTTCTTGCATGTGGCACACTGCATACCTCTGCGAAAAATGATGAAGTCACGGTTGCCAGCATGCGAGTCAAGGGTCCCATCGGGTGCAACAGTGCTGACCACATCTGCCTGGTGCCGTTGTGTACCCTTTCCCTGAGGGTGCCGTTGAGCTCAGTGGTGTACCTGGCCCTCCAAAGAAGGGCAGGCTATCACCATCATCAGCCACTGCTTCATTACCTTGCAGACATTGAAGCATTGCAGCTTCCACAGATTCTTTGTCCCTTACCTTCCTTGAATACCTCTGTCTTGGGCGCAGATCGAAGCGTGCAGGGGCAGCCAGGTGGCATGCCACTGCAGCGCCTTGTCCCTTTGCCCATTGCTGTAAAGGGGGCAGGTTGGAATCCAATGCCGTGCACATGCTGAGGACATGTGTCTCCACAATTTTTTGCATAGTACTGCGGAACCTCCGACGCAAAGAGATCGCACGCTCTACTGCATCTTCAGCGGGGCAATATGTTCGCAATAATGCGAGAACGCGCCACACATTCACCCGCTATGCATGTGCCCTTTCAGCTGCCAATGCCTCCCACATCTTGGACATGTGCACAGTTGCAAAGTGCTGCACCATGTGCTCCTTAAGGCCTTCCCACTCTATCAAGGCACGGTCACAGTTCACATGTGCTGCGCGCAACTCTTCTTGGTGTGAAGCCATGAACTGACGCAACTGCTCCACCCCATATGCAGCACGCTCATTGACCGCGAGAGCAACGAAACGGCCATGGTCCAACATTACTGCGCACTCCAACACCCCCCTGGGGTCAATGGTTGCCTGCCCCTCCTTGATGCCTGTGAGCAACACATCAGTCACTGCACGCGCCTGAACGCCTGGAAAAGGAGGGGTTGTTGCACACTTCTGCCCACCTGAATCAAACTGGACCAACTGCACACCACGCCACACACCGGTCACAGTTTGCGCCTTGAATTGCAACCACCCTGGACCCTCCTCGCAAGCCACCCTCTGCAACCTGGCTTGTAGCATACTTGTTGCAGTGGCTAAGTGTGCACCACTGGGCGCACGTAGTTGTGTCACACTGTTAAAACACCGCATGCCATGCAGGATGTCCCCATAAACCACCCCCCCATGCGGGCAAAATGGCATCATGGCAGTCCTCCCACACATCCTCCTCCTTGGTAGAATGCTGCACCTTGGAATCCAAGTGTCGTGCCACCCAACGGACATTGTCCAAAAAAGCAATGTTGCGCCGTGCATGCGCCTGTGACCACCTGATGCGATGACTTGTGGGGATGAGCTGCAAGCCACTACGTTTATCCTGCGCATGCTTTTGCACACACTTTTGCAACTCCTTCCACTGCCGTGCCCCATTGTACAAGCCTCGTTGCCAATCGACGGCCGCCAAGTAATCAACATGGGTCGGGCCAGCAGCCTCCAATGCAAGACCCAACTTGCGCTGCAACACGTGGCACGGCTCACCCAAGGGTGTCATCAACACTAACCACTTCCCAATCAGGGCAAACACATTGCTCTTAATGATAGAGACATCAACAACCTGCCGCGCACTGGCACCTCGTGCACCCAGGTTAGAAGCCCCGTCCACTGCAAAGGTCGCTACCCTCTTTGCCCACCAATCACGGTCAAGAATCCAGGACAGCACGACGCATTCTAGCTCCGTTGCAATCTCATGCGCATCACGACACGCCACATCCACCACACCAAGGAACACCTCACACATGCCCCCTGGGCCAGTCCCCGGGAAAATAAGCAGAATGGCGTACTCATTGATGCGATGCCTCTGCCTATCCGAGCCGTCAAGCAACGGTGCAATGAACGGTGCCAAGAATAAGGTGTGCGTTACCTCATCTTGCATGGCATCATGCATTGCTGCAATATCCTTCTCAACTATCCACCGCCGTGATGCATGGTGCCCAGGGGCAGATGTCAGAGAGCAGTGCAGAGAGATGCGCTCACTTATAGCACGGATGGAAGTGCACATGCGTAACCCACTATACACCTCAACCAACCGTGACAGAATGGCTGCCTCAGCATCCGACACTGCCACACCAATGTCCATGGCTTCCCCCCTGATGAACACAATGTTCCCTCCCACCACGTCAGCTGTGGCACCAGCAGTGGGGCATAATGCGCGATATCGCTCTGCACAATGCAGCTTGACACTGTCCTCGGCCAGTCGGTGGTGGTGCCCTGGCCTACGCAGATTCTTTCGCGTTGATGTTGTGCCACGTGATAACCCAAAGTGGCTTTCCAACACCTCCTTCCGCCACGTTTTTGGGCCAGAGGTCTTCATGCGCATCCCTCCAGCATATGTTCCGAATACCAAGGCTTCACTGTTCCTAGGGGGACGCGCCAGCCCACGACTGCCACACACATTAGCCCACGCACAACACACACACCGAACACCCCCACTTGTTGTGAACTGATGCTACGAATGAGCGGCTACAAACATTTGTAGTGTCTTCGGACCACTATCCCATTGCATGGGAGTGGCGTGCATCAGCACACACAATGCATCCTTCCCTAATGCGGCCAATGCAACAGACCTCAACTTGTCCTGCTCCACTAACTGTGCCACTAACGTTTGTGACATGCCATGCTCCACATGCCGCTCATCCCACTCTTTTGCATGCCGTGCTCTTAGTTGCATCTGGTGTGCTTCAACCCGCACTCTAAGATGCCTTGCCACTCGCACCTTGCGCTTGTGCAGCAGCTGTGCCACTGCCTCAACAAATTCTGAGGACGTCTGTAGCGGCGCCGAGGCAGCCACACACATCTCATCAGGCATGCTCTGGGCATGCATACTCATGTTCCGGTCCCCTACCCTTGATGCACTCTGTGTTGCAGTTGGGGAAGGGGGGGGTGCACCTCGTGCCAGCGCCATGGCTGGCACAGAGGAGTCCATAGGCACGCTCTGGGCATGCATAGGCCTGTTCTTCATGTACCCGACCCTTGATGCACCCTGTGGTGAAGGTTGGGGGGGGGGGGGCGCACCTGGTGCCAGCGCCATGGCTGGCACCGAGGTGTCAGGAGGGATGCTCTGGGCATCTCGTGTCTGACCAAGGGCTCGAGGTCCTGTCCGTTGCGAGGCAGACTGCGACATGTCTGGTACAACCAAATCTGTTTGTTTGCGCTTGTATAGCAGAAAAGTCGCTTTTCGTGGGTTGGGGGGGGGTCATGACCTTCACCGTGGTGTAATCACAGAGCCAACACCTGTCGTTGAAAACGACATACACCACAAAGTGACCCTCCTCCCTCGTCGATCCAATGTGCAACACCATGGCATGCAAGGACCATTGCCATCCCAAGCAATCGAGAAACTCATGGTCCACAACCAACTTGTACTGTTGTTGGTTGTGGACATGTAACCCCAAGACCTCATTGAACACCAAGGATGTATACATTGGTGCCTTTCTCAGGTCACTCCCACACGGACAAGGGGGGGGGGTATCAGGTAACCCAACCGGTCGCCCCTTCGTTCCTTCCTTCACGCGCTGCCGCACACCGTGCCCCTGATTCGTCACATGCAATACCTGCGCTGGCATGCCTGTCTCCCCCACCTCCCGCAGAACCTTCACCCCACAGTCACCACAGCGTTGCCAGAACTGCTCGTAGGACAAACAACATGACAAAGCGACCACCCCAACGGCCGTGAGCTTGGGCACCATGTACTTCCAACATTCGGCCATCTCTGCTTGCTGCATCCATTGGAACTTTGGTGCGGGGGCTTTGCACTTGCATCGCGCGCTGCATCGGCACACCGTCTCACACATGACATCCTCCAAGGCCATTCTCTCAGCAATGTCATGTGGATTGTATGCACCGTATCCTCCATGTGCCACAACACCCTTCCACAATGGTCCCCATACACCCTCCTCGTCAAGGCATCCTTCGTGCTGTCCTCCATGTCCACACGACGCCACCAACAGGCACTGTAGCGTGGTACCCAGCCAACACCAGTTGTACGCATATGGATTCTCCATTCCCCATGGTCGCCGCGGTGCTCCACCAACTGGCCCACTATGCACCTGCATGTAAGCGGAATGCGGTCTCATTGAGGAATGCACGGTCCCACGGCCGGAGTGTCCGCCAGTCACGACGGGAGTACAACACCACCAACCTCCTCTCCCCGTGCCAAGAACAAGTGCCATGCCATGCACCCGTACGTATGAGAACCGGTTGTTTGGCATACATCGTACGTGGCGCCATCCCATGTAACACCATCCAAGCACTGCATACTACATCTCCGTCCACTTGGACCATTAGATACACCACCCACCTCCACCCATAAGTGTCCCCGCGTGCGCTGGCCGGTGGAAAACACTGCCGACCAAGGGGACGTGTCATGCACATGCTGATGCGGTTTTGTGAGGACATTGCAAGACAATTGCATGGTAGTCCATGTGAACCATTCAGGCAACATCTGCCTTGCCATCTTGTTCACCAGGGTCACAAGTGCCTTGTAGTTGCGCGTCTGTTGCACTAGACAAGTGCAGTGGCAGTCTCTTGCATTGGTGTGGCCCTTCATACCGCCAACCCCTAGCTGCAAATGCCACGCTCTAAACCCCCCAACCGGCCCACACTTGTATGGCAAGATGCTCATCATCCTGTGCAACGTGCAAAAGGGGGCTACGTGCAGCGAATGGTCAAAGACTGCACCCCGGAAATGACCACCTCCTTTGACACCATCTCGTTCTGCCTCGGCAATAACCACCACCGTCGCCCGGTGGCACTGCTCCTCCATATCCCCACAGTCACGGAAGTGCAGCGGAACGTCCCGTCCAGGCACCCAAGCAGTAGCGGTTGTCAACGCGCTGTCCATCCCAAACCCTGACGTCACAATGTTGAACCTGTTTGATCGCTGCAACACCACACTACCATCCACATGCTTCGCCAAGCTAGCAAAGTGCTCCGGCATTCCCCCTTGGGGCCGGCCATGCCATGTGTTCTTCTCAACACCCCGGTTCACAAATAGTGCAGACTCTTGGATTGAAAGCCCACACATTTCGCGAAACACGGCAATGGCTTTTGCCCGCAGCGATGCGCTGTCCAACGGGGCGTTGCTGCTAATAGCATGCAGGCTTTGGGCCATGGCATAGTAGAAACATGCCCCTGCAACGTACCGGTCCGGAAGAATGCAAAGCTTCAAGGACCTCACGGTTGGTAGGACTATGCCACCCTCGGCCTTGTTGGGCTGTTGGTCCACGTCGTCCAATGCAGTAGCATCTGGATCTATCGGAGCTGTCTTTGTGCCTTGCTCTTTCTTGCCACGTTTCACAGCAGCCCCATTACTTGGGGGTGTAACCCCTGGGCGCTTCCTGCTCCGTGGGCTTTGTTCCAATGAACTGGGGTGTTCAACCAGGGGCAACCCAGAATCCGCACTGGACTGATTGCAAGCCTTCACTGTTGCCACAGTGCCTGTGCTACAAGGACTACAGTCCACAGCAGCTGGCTCCTTGGGTTTCTGTGCAAGTGGTATAGGGGACTCCTCCAAGGAACTCGCCACCCCTCCGTCACTAACCGCCGGTGTCAGACATGCAGCGTCCACCACTAGAGGGGGGGCTAGGGAGTGTGGCGTGAGAACCCCTGTAGGGTCCACTATGGATGCAATGGAAGGTGACTCACCGGTGGGGCAGACCTAGGACCTAGGGTCGGGCGTTCCATGTCCAATACATGCCGGGGAGTCGGTTGCACCACCCGGGGGGGGGGGGGGGTCAGGTGGACTGAACACCTCACTAGGACTATCCACACTTTGTGCACCTGCCGGGGGACCACGCCCCTGTGCCAAGGAGGACGAAGTTTGAGTCCCAGACTCATCGACTGAGGGGTCTCTTGCCATGAGCACCGCCGCTCCAACCCCCTCCGCTACGGCAGAGGACGTGGAGTCATTTGGGTCACCTCGAGGGTGCCCTTCTGGACTTAATCGTTGGGTGTATGCAGGGCGCACACCGGCCTCCTCCATCTCCTCCACTAGTTGCTGCAACATCTCAAGACCTCCATCATCCCTCCACGCGTTGCCCACAACCCGTACGGCCGCATGCAGACGGCCGGGCTGACTGTCTGGCACCTCTTGGCTAAAGGGGCTCAAACGCACCAACAGCTCGCTGCAGTCTTGCATGGGCACCTGCATGCTATTCGGGAAGTGGCGGCTTAGCGTGTATGCTGCCACCAGGCTGTCCTCGCTCAATGGTTCCTTGCGCTGCTCTTGCAGCCCCTGGCATGCAATGGTGAGGCAGCGGGTTGCCCCGTGGGCGGCTTACAGCAATGCTTGGATAAAGGGCTCTGGCCGTGTCTGGGTGACAGTGACACACGCACGTGGGACCGCAGCCTCAGGGAGCAACGAGTTGCGCCGACGGGCACCAGGCGCCTTGGGCCCTGGCAACAGGTCGCTCACCAGTGGTTTGGGCCCACTTGTCGCTTGGGGCCACAAATATGGGCTAGGCGTAACGTGGCGAATAGCCTTGTCATAGAAGTACCCCATAGTAGGGATGGGATATGCCTCGCCCCCAGTCCAGAATGGCCACTCGTCGACCAGAGGTAGGGCACGCACCAGTTCACACCAAACGGCCCTTTGCTCTGTCATCTTCAGACTTGACGGCCACCCGGCAATAGCACCGGCCTTACAACTGCCTGGCCGGCCAGTGTTTCGTTTTGCAAGTCGGTCCCACAGTTCTGTGGCAACTTCCCGGTAGTGCACGTGGCTACCCCCATCATGCATGGTGGGCATGGCAAACCCATGCTCGGTGTACATGAACCGGCATAATGCCCTGCAACCATGCGGATTCACCACGTCAAGGTCACACGAGGCCATGTGGGCCTTCAACCGTCTCCACAGGCGCCCGGCCACCTCAGGCGTGGCCTCCCACCCGAATTGTCCTGTGGCCACCATTAGGCCATACTTCATTCTTGCTGGCTCCCGCAAGTGCTGCGGTGGCCACTCAGGAGGCTGGTCCATTGCTTGGCTCGTGCACCACGACTGCTAGCGGTTTGGGTGACCTTCGTGCCTTGCATGGTCCACAACCATGACCACTATGGGGCTCCCACAACTCGGGGGGGCAATCAAGGGCAGGTCCTTGGTACTCAAAGTGGCAGCCATTCTTGTCCTCAGCCTCAGGAGCTGGTTCAGGAGACGCCGTTGTGGGTGGGTTTGTTGCCGAGAGCGCTAGGGCTATGACAACAAACGAAGTGCTGCGCCTCAGTGGCACGCAGTGGTTAGGTCAAGGTTCAGTGGGGAAGCGCAATGGCTCGGACCGAAACCGAAAGCTGTGGCTCAAAGGCGCACAGTAGGCGACCACGGTTCAGTCACGAAGCGCAATGGCTCGGACTGAAACCGAAAGCTATGGCTCACAGGCGCACAATAGGCGATCAGGGTTCAGTCGCGAAGCGCAATGGCTCAAAGCGAAACCAAAAGCTGTGGCTCAAAGGCGCACAGTAGGCGAAATGGCAGAACGCGAACTCACACCGGAAAGGGTGTACTGAGGCAAAATAAACTACAAGGAGAGAAGGTACAGATGAAACCACAGAACCAGAACGCACCATGTCCGTCAATGACTTTGGGGGTGCAGACCCCCCAAATATTTGACGGACATACATCCGTCAAATATTTTGGGGGTCTACACCCCCCAAATATTTGACGGAACCACATCCGTCAAATATTTTGGGGGTCTACAGCCCCCAAATATTTGACAGACATACATCCGTCAAATATTTCGGGGGTGTAGACCTGCGAATATTTGACGGAACCACATCCGTCAAATAATTTCGGGGTGTAGGCCCCCCAAAATATTTGACGGGACCACATTCGTCAAATATTTTGGGGGTGTGGACCCCCCAAATATTTGACGGACATACATCCGTCAAATATTTGGGGGGTGTACACCCCCCCAATATTTGACGGACATACATCCCTCAAATATTTGGGGGGTGTAGACCCCCCAAATATTTGACGGAACCACATTCGTCAAATATTTCGGGGGTCTACACCCCCGAAATATTTGACGGACATACATCCGTCGAATATTTCGGGGGTGTACACCCCCGAAATATTGGACGGACAACAGACGGACTTGGCAACACAACAACAGAGAAGAGCCCCTTTTCAGCTATCCCCCTGCATGTGCACAAAGGACCTTGCATTGGATTCATGGTTTTTGGGGGGGCGGTGTACCACAACGTTGTACCACAGTGTTACATGCTAAGCGTGTCAACTGTTTGCTTGGGGACCCACATCAGGTGCGGTATCGGCTGTACTATGATGAGGATTTGGGCATTGGCATTGGCAGTGGCATTTCAAAAAATGAGTGGAACACAAAACAGGGCCTGAGAAACAGGTCCCTACAGGGGTCTGCGCATGGCTCCCTGCTGCAGCCCAGACCCAAGTTCCACGGAGCAGGCCCGTGCACACACAACGTCGCCATCGTCGAAGGGGGTGAAAATGGTTGGAAACTGCACAACCCACATCTACTAACAACAAATCGAGACGGGGTTGCAATATGTGGCTGGGTGTCAAACATGGATGCAAATACAAGGAAATCAGAACCCCTTCTCAGTTGTTGTCAGCACATCCCTCACCGAAGGGGTCTGTGGTCGTAGGTGCGAGGGCCTAGACCATGGACATACCGAACACCTCGATGGGTGTTTTTCAGGAACAAACAACACACATTCAAATACACATTCAAAAGAAATGTAATGCGACACGTGGCACCAAAGTTGCAAATGTTCACAAATTGCACCGTAGCACACCTCGGAGAATTGTAATCTGTGAGTAATCTGTAATGTGTGGCTGGGTGTTAAATAGCGGACATGGATGCAAATACCAGGAAATCAGAACCCCTTCTCAGTTGTTGTCAGCACATTCCTCATTGAAGGGGTCTGTGGTCGTAGGCGCGAGGGCCTAGACCATGGACATACCAAACACCTCGATGGGTGTTTTTGAGGAACAAACAGCACACATTGAAAAACACATCCAAAAGAAATGTAATGCGACACGTGGCACCAAAGTTGCAAATGTTCACAAATTGCACCGTAGCACACCTCTAAGAAACGTAATCTGTGAGTAATTTGTAATCTGTGATTTTTTGCATGTTTTTCCACTACACAAGCACAAATGATTTTCCATTTCCCTATTTTCCCCACTGTTGCTTTCCTGCCAGTATGCCCTCGACTTCCTTGCCTCTCTAATAGCAGCGCAGCACACATGCATGAACACAAACGGTTTCCCCACTTTTCCCTGTGGCCTCCTCTGGTGACTAACAATGGGAGGAGAAGTCTGATATTGGGAGGAGGGATTTTCCATTTCCATTTTCCATGTCCTAATTTTCCCATTTTCCATTCACGGGGGGGGGGGGTTTCCTGTGAGGAATTTGGTGTGGACAAGGGCGGGGGGGGGGGGGGAGGTTGATGTAGTGCATAATCAAGGGGTTTGGGGGAGGGGGGTTCGTGTTTTGGTAATGATGGTCCATAAAAGTCTGATGTCTGATGACTGGTAGCCGACTAGGTCGCTATACACATAGGGGGTCCCCAGCAAAGCCCGCCCCCGCCGAGAAACCCGAACCCCCTGCCGTGGCCCCCCCCAAACCCCCGCAAAGCAAGAAGCGCCCACCGGCGCGCAAGTCCTTCGAATCAGGCAGCAGCTCGTCGTCGGACCAGGCACCCCCCCGTCCCCATGGGAAGGGGAAGGGGAAGCAGGCGCAGCAAAAGCGGCCCGAGGACCCAGGCGCTGCGGGGGCTGACCGGGGTGAGGGGGTTCATCCCACAGCTGGACATCAAGATGTCCTTGTCCGAACAGCCCTCCCACCCCAACTCCCCCAGGGCGGCTCCGCAAGGGGTGTTGGCCGCCCACGTGTTCGTCAGGCGGCGGGAGCGCTCCCACTCCCGCAGCCCAGACAGGATGGCACACCCCCGCTGGGGGTTGAGCAGCAGCAGCTGGTGCAGGGCGGACAGGGCGATGCTGAACTCCGCGGTGCCCAACTTGTACCGGATTCGGACCCCCGCGACGTCCGCCGGGTTCATTTCCACGTCCACGACCTGTGGCAGTGCCATTCACAAATGCGTTCATAAAAAGCGTTGAGAAATCGCGTTCAAGATTCATAAACGGGCAGGTCAAGAATTATGAATTATGAACGCGGAATTATGAACGAATTATGAACGCAAATACCTCGAAATCCAGCTCTGGTCCGATGGTCCCAATGGCGCCCACGGCGGTCCGCACATTCACTGCTGCACTGGGAGGGGCGCCCGGGGCGGCGCCGGTGGGGCCTGTGGTGCTGCTGGTGGCCGGGGCTGCCTGGGCAAGGGGCTTGGCGGGGCGGGTGATGGTGTGGCCCTCCGCGGCCCCCTCGTACGAGGCCTCCTGCCCCGGGTCATGCAGCCCCCCCAAAATGGATTCCCACTGGGGGATGCACTGAAACTTGCGCCCGGTGCGCTCCAGCTTCACCCACCCCCGTTCCTCCCACTGGAGGAAAAACAGCTCCCAATGGGAGCTCCGCATCAAGCGCCCCCCCGGCGCCGAAAAAAATTTGGCCTGCGTCACATCCCCCGCCCCAATTGGTTCGGGGACGGGGGACAGGGGCTTTCCCGCCAGGGGCTTCCACGCCCATGCCCCCCCCCCCATACCGCCAGGCCCCCCCCTTCCCCTTGTTGCGGATGCGGTGCCGCAACATGCGCCGGAATGCCCAGCGCAGTGTGACGTAAGTCACATCAGGGCTCAAAAAAAGGGGGGCATCGGGGGAGTACTTGTCCAGCGCCCCTTGCGCCCAAGGGAGGGTCAGCACCAGGCGCTGGCTGGCCTGGGTGAGGCCCAAGGCATGGCATGCCTCCCCCCGCAACGAGGGGGTCGCAACCAAAACCCCCTCCCCCCCCCCTTGCACCCTCCCCCTCCACTGCAATGTCCTCGACCTCGGCCTTCACCCCCTTAATGTCCTCCGCGGCCTCCTCCTCCTTCACCCCCCCCCCCCGCTGCTTCCTCCTCCTTCTTCTTCTCCTCCCTCTTCTTCTCCTTCTTCCGATTCTTCTCCTCCTTCTTCTTCTCCTTCTTCCTCCTCTTCTTCTCAGGCTCCGAGGAGTCTGTCGACTGCTTACTCGAGGAGGAGGCGGCGGGTCGGGAGGCGGAGGCGGGGTGAGCGCCGTGGGGTTGGGGGTGGGCTTGAGGAGGCGGAGGAGTTTGAGGGAGAGGTTGAGGTGGAAGTTGAGCATGAGGATGCAGAGGAGGCGGAGGAGCTGGAGCATGGGCTGCCAGTCGCTGCTCCTGTGGACATGGGGGACACTGTTCATAATTCGTTCATAAAAGCCGTTCACAATTCATCAGTTCATAAATCGATACGTTGAGGAGTACCCCACGTGGCAAGCGGTTGTGGGGCTGCGAACATTGCTGCGCACTTTGTACTCGCCGATTCCGGTTGTGCCGCGCCCTTCCTGCCGACCTGTTGCTGCTGCGTTTCGGGAACATTGCTGCGGGGAGTCCGGGTCGCACTATTTGTTGTTCCTTGAAGAGGACTGTGATGCCATGCTCGAGAGTGCGGATGCATGTGGGGTGGGATTGGCTTATGAGTCAGGGGACGTTGTGGAGAGCGTACCTTACATTTTGAAGAAGGGATACAATGGGCATAGTGCTAGGGGTCGGGGTGCGGGTAAGAGTGCAGTGGAACAGGAAGGAATGGTAGTCCAGCAGGTTTGGGAATGGTGGTTTCTAAATTTCGACCTGCTGTTGCTGCACTACAGCACCCCACACACCGCGGCGTGCAACGCCGCTTCACCTCTAAGCACTACCCCCCACGAACCCCCCACCCACGCGCCCTGTGCGACCCAGCTCTCTTATTCTTCGCCAATCCAGGGACGCCGCTGAGATGAGGAAGCTGCCGGAGGAGAGCCAGAGGGCGACGCTAGCCCTGATGGTATGCTGTCTGTCGCGTTCATATTGCGTTCATAATTCAGCTTTCATAAAACCGAAACTGCCGTCATAAATGCGAACAGCGGCCCAAACTACTCCCGGGCCTAGAACAGGTTGTGGGCCTCCTCACCGTCCGGTGTGTTGTGCGCCCCCAAACGCACGCCACACCGGTTGCGGTACAAAAATTTTTGCACCTCCCCTGCAACCTCAGGGGGATGATTTCCCACCTGGGCCTCAAGGAAGGCCACGAAGAGCCTCCCGAAGGCCATGCAACAGTGCAAAATGCACAAAAATACCCGGTTTCTGGCTATGACTAGCAGGGCTCGCCGGTGCATCCTGCTGCATCCAAACTTTTGCGGATCACTTGATAGCGATGATGATTGTTTGCATCTGACCGCGTTGTCCTCCGAGCAGCAATGCCATTCCAATGCTTGGCGGTGGTGTCACGCACGGCCTCGTTGAAAATGCTCCCCACTTGGGGAGCCACGCTGATGCCTAGAAGCCGCCGGAGCCACGGCTCCCCACCAAGGAGGACCTCTGCCGGCACCCAGTTGTTGCACAAGTAAAATATTTTGCAGTCAATGATGCACTGCAGGACCTGTGTTCATAAAAGGTGTTCATAATTCGTGTTCATAAAACGCGTTCATGATTCATAAATGGGCAGCACGGCGTTTTATGACGGCAATTCTGGAATTATGAACGCGCGAATTATGAAGAACTTATGAACACGAAAATGCAGACTACAAACCTGTAGCACCTGAGCCCAAATTTGGCCCGGGGCAACCATATCCTTGTCCCCGGTGACGGCCATGCCGATGACCCATAGGAAGGCGGGTGTGCGCGCCTTTAGCCCATGGTTCAATAGCCCCACCGATGGCTGCGACCAACTGCCACCGGCGCAAGGATACCCGTCACCCCGCACCACAAAGGTGAGGGGGCGGGTCCGGTCAATAGACTGGCATAGTGCCGGCCAGGATTGCACGTATTGTGCCCACGACCGCAGGGGCCAGCAGCGACCCGACGATGGGGGGTCGGCACATTCCACCGGGGGGGACAACGCAAGCGGAGCGGTCAATGACTTCCACGTTGCGTCAAATTGGTCCCGTGTGGGGATGGGCCGTGGGAAGGGCAGTCCCGTGCGGGCCGTGTACGCGTTGCCGCGGCGGGTGATGTACTCAGACAACACCCGGAAGCCGGAACGGGGTGCACCCAACTCCAAAACGAGCCCTATCAGATAGGGTGCGGGAAAGAGGGCCTCCGCATACGTACGGATGGCCTGCACCTTGGTTTTGTGGACGGCCGGGAGGGGAGCGTGGTCCATTGCCTCCGTAAAACGGGCCCGGATGAGGGCGGACGATGACATCCATTGGACCAACAGGTCGGAACACTTGTTGTCCCGAAGACTGGTGGCACCACTGAGCGGAACAAGCATCATGTTCAGCTCCGTGAAGACGGAGGGAGGGTAAGACATAACAAAATCTGTGGACAAAGAAGCGTTCATAAAAGCTGTTCATAATTCATGGTTCATATATGAACCGTTCATATATGAAATATGAATTATGAACAATACTACTTTTCTTACAATTACCAAGGGGGGCCCCACTGTTGCACCTGGTTGCACCGGTGATCGGGAACCATCAAGCTGGGGGCAGGCCATTGGTTGATGTGTGCACGGAGTGGTGGGAGGCGTTTGCGGCCATGGCCGAGGTGGCCTGGAAGGACGACTTTCAGAGTGGTGCGGAGCAACGTGCCTTGCTGCAACGCCAACTGACCATGGGGGCAAGGCACCTTGACCTGGGATGGGGGAAGACCTTGTGGACGCACATGTGGGTTGACCACATGTATGCGTATGTTGCAGGGTGGGGGACCATTGCAACGTTTAGTTGCTTTGCATTGGAGGGCAACCATGTGCGACTGAAACGGCTGCTTAAGAATAGTGGGGGGGTTAGCTTGTTGAACGAGAGGTCGGGCAGTTTGTGGTGGATAACCACACACTAGATGATAACCTCCGCAAGGAAGGTGGGGAGGTGGAGAGTAGGGCTGTGACCAAGCAAAGGGGGTTCCAACGACGGTGCACGACTTGGTCACGTGCGCGGCGGCAGAGGAAGGGGAGAGAGAACATGGTGAGGAGAATTGTGGAACGTGCAAGGCGACAAAGGACCAAGTAAGTGGTTATGATGGAAGATTTGTGCCCGTGCATGTTAAGTGAGCCCGGAGTGAGCCCCCAATTAGCTCTCACTGAGCGCTCACTGAGCGCTCACTGAGCCATTTGGCGCGCTCAGTGAGACCTCAGTGAGCGCTCAGGGAGCCGGCTCAGTGACGGCTCAGTGACGGTTCAGTCGGGGTGATCAGTCAGCTGGGCCGTCGAAAAAAAGAAACCCCCCCGGTCAAATCCTCTTGGCCTAGGGATTGGCATCCCTTTGGGGACATTCCAAAACCCCAACCCACCCCCGAAAGCCACAACTTTTCACATTAAACCCCTTGAAAAACACCACTTAGCCCCAAATGAGCCGTTTGCTCCCCAACTGAGCCCCAACTTCACATTTCCAAGTGACCCGCAGGTACACCACAAATTCGTTGACCAACCCTTCCCCCCAATGTCGAAGTTGCGCGAGGGGCTGCGCACATGAATGTGAATAACCTTGGGGGC
Organism: Eutreptiella sp. 'Long Island Sound 2002'; assembly: GCA_964036045.1. Classification (NCBI taxonomy): domain Eukaryota; phylum Euglenozoa; class Euglenophyceae; order Eutreptiales; family Eutreptiaceae; genus Eutreptiella; species Eutreptiella sp. 'Long Island Sound 2002'. The sequence goes on along the minus strand of OZ038378.1, from coordinate 134,092,839 downwards.
GGGGTCCAGGGATGCTGCCTAGGCCACTACGTCTCCCACTGCGAGCGCCCCGGAGTTGTACGTCGCCTCCTCCATTTGGTGATGGGCGACTGGGAGAGCTTGATACGGCGCCACGATGTTGGTAGCAACATCCGGCATGGATTGCACGGAGGCCGGTTGGGAAAGTGTTTGCGACATATTCAAAAAACAAAAGGCCATGAGAGCTGTAGGGAAGCAAAACGATGCAATGTAGGACAAATTGCTACGAAATTCATTTGAATTTCGTACCAATTTCGTACGAAATTCGCAACCTTGAATGCGTGTGAATGTTGTGTCAATTTGGTGTGCATTTCGGTGAATTCGCACCGGGTTCAACTCAATAACACCGAATATGTGGAAACAGGCGGCTAGTTAAAGCCTTAAATTTGGACACAGGTATTGTGGCACCATTTTGGCGAGGATGGCACCAAGTTAAGCGCAAAACACAGCAAACAATTGCCAAATTTGCGCCTCCGTGCGCCTCCGCGAAACTCCCATTCAAACGGCCGCTTTACAAAGGGTACACACGGGGTCCCTTCCCGTCGGCCCAACGATACGAGGCCTCCCCAGGTATGGGACGGCGACATGGTCAACCCCAACAAGCCTGTAGGTGGGGTTGGACCGCACGCGGTCCGCGACCACGCATGGTAGCGGCCGCCACCAATGACGGCGAACATGCGGTCCACAGGGCCTTGGCCACGCCTAGCTGGGGACGTGAGCTAACAAGGCCCAAGGGGCCCACAGGGGGCTGGACACCACAGCTAAGGTGCCGACCCTGGATCAACCCCCCTTCTTGATCAGCATGGCCGTGTATGTCCGGAAAAGGGGCCTGAAGACGGTCGCAATGAGAGCCAACGGCCCGCAAGGGGCGCCACCCGCAGATGGGCCACCACAAACGTGCCCGAGCACGCGTTACGATGTAACAGCAGCGGCACACCAAGTCGCGTGACTGTGTCATATTGTACCACACATTAGGCATGACCGTTTGTTGCGTGCCGGCGGTCGGGATCGCGCGCAGGGACAGGACGGCACACGTGGGGCAGGACCAAATGATCTTATGGAGCACTAGTCACGTCCCTCGGCATGCGCTACGAGGGTGCGCGCACGGCAACCCACTGCGCTAGCAGCCACCGTTCCTCCTAAACTGTTATCGCGCACATGACATGGTAAAACACGGAAAACACCCACAACCGTGCCCGGGGGATTGGGGTGCACACAATGCACTTCTTACAATTACGCCTGTCAGACCCGATGCCGGGTGTGCCGAGCGGCTAACACTGCGACCCCTGAAGATTGGCTATGCCCGCGTTGCGGCAATAGCAAGTGCAGCCGACATACAAAATGCAACAAGTGTCACGATCCCCGCCCGGAGCATAGCGGTGAAGCGGGAAGACCGCGGCAAGTGGTACCCGTGGCACTGGTGACGGCGGATGCCCCAGAGCTTGCTACCACCGAACGAAGGGTACTGCCCGTGCCGTACGTGCCCGCACCGAGACGGATGACACCGCGGCAGTCCGTGTACCGCGAGGAGGGCGAGAGGCCGCAAAAGCGCCCTAAGTCAGCACATCAACCAGAGCTACGGGACACAATTATCCCTTACCCCGAGTCACAAACCCATAAGGCTGAGCAGCAGCAACCGCGCGCACCGATGACCAGGAACCCGGAGGAGGTGCCAAGAGAACACGTAACCCTAGCGGAGCGGCTGAAGAGTGTCCACTCCGGGCCGGAAGGAGTGCGAAGCGATTGCGACCCTTTGGCAGAGCGGCTAAAGCCTGCCCAGTCTTGTCCGGAGAAGGTGGGCATATACCATGGGAAGATGAGGAGCATGGCCGTACAAGTCGACTAGCATGGGCCAGCCGAACGGACAAACACTATCGATACACGGAGAGGCGAACAACATGCGGCCACCGGCAACCGGTGTGTTGGCAAATCCAAGATGGTCGTGGAGGAATCCGTTCAGCCCGAAAGGGCCGCCGCCAGTTTGCCGCAGGATGTGAGACCAAGCAACATCGTCTGTGTATTGAGTCACAACCAAGCAGGGGCATGGATAATGGGTGAGCAGCGCATGCATAGACAACTCACGTCAGAGGGATGGGATACATGACGTAGGTGACACATGGCCGGGCAGTCGAGGGAGGGCAGCGGGCGACAGGGGCGAGTCACAATACATGTAGAGCAGGGAACACGTGCATGCCAGGTACAACTTACAACGCATGTGGGTAAGGGGGGAACAAGCGCGTCTTGTGGGCACACCAAGTGGGGTGGCACCAGGGGACACGCATAGGGAAAGCTAGAGCAAGCACGGGAGGGTATCCGTAGATCCTTACAAAACGCACTTGACAACATGGGGTTGTGAGACACGTCATAGAATAGGCTGATAGGGAAGAGCGAGGACGTGTGAACTGCGTGCCGTGAAATTGCCTGTACATACTCTCGTCTTCAACGTTCCTGGTTTGTGTCTTCAGCTTCAAGGCCTGGCCCTAGCAAGGCGGTGTACTTTGTGGTCTCGACACGGGAGAGCAGTGTCCACTCTCTTTGTGAGGGGTAGACCTGCTTTAAAGATGCTATATGAACCGGGCGGAGCACACCCGCATTGTACCCTCCCGCGGAGAATCCCCACTACCCACCACCCTTATTTAACTCTTGCTCAGTTAGAAATGTGAAGTTGGGGCTCAATTGGGCCTAAAACGGCTCATTTGGGGCTAAGTGGTGTTTTTTAAGGGGTTTCATGTGAAAAGTGGTGGCTTTCGGGGGTGCGTTGGGGTTTTAGGATGTCCCCAAAGGGATTCTAGTCCCTAATCCTGGCGGACTCGACCGGGGAAGAACTTTTTTTTTTAACGGCTCACTTCAGTTAAGAAACCGACTGAGCCATCACTTAGCCACCAGTGAGCCGGCTCACTAAGTGCTCACTTAGCTCTCGCTTACCTCTCACAGAGCTCTGATTTAGCTCTCAAGGAGAGGTTTAGAGATCTCAATGAGAGCTAATTGGGGGATCACTTAGGGCTCACTCACTAGGTTCTCCCCCTTTCCCTCCTTTTTCCCATCCCTACCCGCCCACACTTCCGCTTTTTCACACCAACATCGGTCCACAAGAGTGACCAAGTCTTTTCTCCAACCACTTGAGCCTGCATGCACACATACACAGTATGCATACATGAATCCACCACAACACACACGGAAACATCCGAAGACACAGTCACACACGCACACACACACACACACACACACACACGAATAAACATCTCCACACACAGATGCCCGGATATCCGACCCACACGCCCCTCGCACATCGATGCGCTGCTGGTCGACACGCGGATAGCAGCGTTGCTCCACGACACCAAGCAGCAACAGCCACCAAGCTTCAGCACACGGGAAGGAGCAGCAGACATGAAGTCACACCAAACAGCGAGCTGAAGGAGACAGCAAGCAGCAGCAGACATCAGGCGGCAGACAAGAAGCGCGCAAAAAGCAAGCCACAACACAAAGGACACGGGGGAAGACAGCAAGCAGCACCTCACAGCCAGCAGCAGCAGACACCAAGCAGCAGAAGACCACAAGCAGCAACAGACACTAAGCACCATCGGACAACAAGCAGCAGCACACAGCAGGGAGCACCACGGAGGAAGCTGCACCAGACAGCGCGTCATGTGGATTACACAGTGTGCAGTGTGCAGTGTGCCGTGTGCATTTCATAGTGTGCGGTGTGTGAATAACTGCAAGCGTTTTGGCGCTCAATGAGCGTTAACTGAGTCGTTTGGCGTGCTCACTGCGCGCGCCAAACGACCCAGTGGTCGCGCCAAATGGCTTAGTGAGCGCGCGAGGGGGCTGAGTCATCGTCTACATTTCGGAGCCAGGAGTTAGTGCGCTTTTTTTTGGGGGGGGGGGTCGTAGTTCGATCCAACCCCCCTCCCCCAAGTTGCAATCATTTGGGGTCTGCCCCCCCAACCCCCAAGCTACAGGCAGAACGTAAGGAACAACTGCATTTGCAGCCACAACCAAAGCGGCAACTGCGGCCGTAGCCGCAGCCAGGGCGACCCACACTGACACAACCACAACCACATCCACACACGGCGTGTAGAAACACAACCATAGCCATAGCCACACCCACGGCCACAACCAACTGTGCACACAAAGACACTCACACAAACAAAGACACTACATGGGAGAAACTAACAACGAACAAACCATGTACAATTGCGCGCATGTATATAGGCACAAACACACACACACACACACACACAGAGAGAGAGAGAGTAGCATAACGTACTTGCCAAGGTCATTGTCATCACCCTCCACGCCAAGCATGTGACGCCCAAAGGCAAGGTAAGGCAGGGCAAGGGCAGGGGAACGGCACGGGACAGGCGAGAGGAGAGAAGGGCTAGGCACGGGGCGAAGGGGGGGAGATGCTAGCACACCAAAGTGGAGGGCAGGGGATAAGGAAGGAATGGGGTTAATGTGTCATTGTGTAGTTTAAGATGGTTGTATGATGAATGTTAGAAAAGTTACCAATGTCCTTTCTCTCGATTTTTTGTGTTGCATGGCGGGTGCGGGGGGGGGGGGGGCATTGCCATGAGACAACAAGGAACACCCTCCCGAATGGCTCGGTGGTAGGTGCATATCCCCCGAGCCCAACCCCGCAAATGTCTCTCCCTAGCCCTTCAATTCGCATGGCTCAATGTGGCCATGTGTTTGTGTGCTCAGTTCATTATTGCACACAAGACTCAATGGGACTGGTACAAGCACAGGGGGTCCCGCCCGAGAGGAGACGCGAACTCAAGGTCCGTCCGCTAACAAGCTGACAACGACGGCCGCCAGGATGGATGGGGGCAGAAGGCAGTCGAGGCCGAAGTTCCAGTCCCCCCCCCACCAGCTCAGGGGCTGCCCCGTGTCACGCCACCTATTGGGTAGCTTGGCCCAAGAAGGCCCGGTTTGAAAAACACATAAAGAGGGCAGTCATCTTTTAGGGTCTGTTGGTATATGTATAGAGATCGCGGGGCGGGGAGGTGGGCTGAATCAGGTTCAAGCGCCCCTTTCCTCCCCTGGAAGACCCCGGCTTTTGCTTGCACAGCAGCCACGAGGGGTGCGCCAGAGGGGGCTAGGCCTCTTCCATGCTTGCCGTGCCATGCTGCCGCCACTGCGGCAATGTGGACTCCGATGGTGCAGGCGCTAAGAGCGCGTCCGCCACTGGGTCACAGAGAACCCCCTTGTGTCTACGTACACGGTGCTGGCGGGGGTTGAGCGGAACATGTCCGCTACGGATCCGGTGGCGGGTAGGGGGTGCCGCCGACGGCCCCGGGCTGGGGATCCCCTTTGTGGCACAACGCGCCTCCTGGGGGCCGCAGAGATGCGGCCAAAATCATCGGGGAGCGCCGCCGGGGCTCGATTGTCGGCGGTGGGGGTTGCCCCACGGGCCGGAAAGCTAGGGAACAGGGAGAGTCCCGTGGCGACGCGAGTGCCCCGGGCAGGCCGGCGGAAGGGTGGGCACTCTTAGACGCCAGCCTCGTGTTGTCATCGGCGAGACGGGGGTGGTGGGGACCGGGTTAGCGCCCTTCCCTCCCGGCCCTGCTCATCCTACATTGATGGCCCTCCCTTGGTCAGGCGGGAGGTTAGGCTTGGGCCGCTTCTGGGGTCTGGGGCTCTGGGCCCCCGGGGCCGGGGGGGGGGCCGAGGGTCTTGAGCGGTGCCGCGCGCTGGCAGGCAGCTGGGGGAGCAGGGTCCGGGAGAGCTTGAGAAGCGGGGTGCACCTGGACTAGCCAAGCAGGCAGTGCCGCCGCCCCCGCGCGTCGAGCATGCAGTATGAGGAATTGGCAGCCCGGCGCGACCGCAGTGGTGGGGTCGGGCACCGCGGGCCCGCCACAAGGCCGCCGTGCCCCTCATGGCATGTGCCGCAACAACCGTTCATACTGTAACCCAGGCTTTCGGTCCGGGGGCACGAGGGTGCCCCGTGCTCCAAGCAGAGCGCGACCCGGGTGCCGCTGCCCGCTATTGGTGGGCGAATGTGTTGCAGAACCGTGAGCGGGACGCTCGAGGGTGGCGCCCATGGAGGCCTCCTGGCGTACGGCAGGAGCGGCGGCCCTCCTTCGGGGAGGGCGGGGGTAGTAATCCACCAGGAAGCAGTCGCCCACCGATGGCCGTGTGCAGGTAGCCGTCCGCAGGCGTCACACCCATGTGTACTGGCAATGGGTTTGGCAATGGCCAAGCGCATAAGCTGCAGCATCAAGTCATGGCGAGCTGCGAAGAACGGGTGGGCATATGGAGCTCTGCACATCCGCCCCCCCCCCCCCGCACTGGAGGTGAGAGAGACATTGCCCGAGGGGGGCCGAGCACAAAAGAGTCACCACCGCCAAGTGGCATTCGAACGGCCCCACGCCTTTGCGCATGACCTCGGCCCTTCGCCCATCGGGCGCATGAGGATGAACTCCACGTGTCGTGGGCCTGCCCACAGTGGGAGCGGGCCCGTGAGATATGGAGCCCCTGGCTGCGGGAAGGCAGCAGCTCTCCCATAGCCGGAGTCGCCTAACTAGTGGCCGGCCCCTTCCGGAAGGGCGGGCCCCTTCCTCCCCGGCTCGCGAAGGGGCTGGAACGGGCACTCCTAGGCGGGTATCTCTACCACTTGTATGGCATGTGCACGGCGGTCCTCGACGCCCGCATGGCGGCGGGCCAAGGGGACCCTAGCGGGCCCTTGGGACTGACTGTCCCTGGCCTAGCTGCAAATGCGGTTACACAACCCCTTCCCCTTGGACGATTGCGTTCGCCCTTTACGGGGGGATGCGGTCCGGAGACAGCCACGCTCGCGGCCAGGGGCCCCTCGGGCTGGCGGTGGGCTCAGGAGTTTGTCCAATACTTAGTTTGATGGGCCGGAGCGCTGGTATGGGGGCCGATTGCGGCGGAAGTGTCGTGGGCGGAGTTGGGGCTGGATTACGAGAGCTTTGTGGGCAGTGTGCTCTGTGCCTCCCAGGATCACGGTCTATGGGGCACGCGCTGGGTCAGAAAACCATGGCCGAAAAACCCGCGCGGGCGTGCACAGGGCCCGCCATGAGGCCGTGTAGCAGCGACTTCTCCAGCTCCGTGGAGGCGACCAGCATCAGTGGACCGGCAAGCGAGGCCATTGGCCTTGTGCCCCAGACCCCCAAAGTGACGGGGCGCCGTGCCTCCAGCCGGCGTGAGGCATGGCACCGCAGACTATCCCGTACCCGGTGCTGCCCCAAGCGGAGGGGTGCCTGCACAGAGTACAGGGGGGAATTCCTGCCGAGGAACGTCCAAGTAACAACATTCTTCGCGAGCGGTCCACCCCACGGTGGCCGCCGACTAGAGAGCACGCCCAACTGGGCCCGTCCAGACTGGTTAGCTACCGGATTCCCGAATGGCTTGGAAAGACATGTGTGACTCCCGGTAGCCGGGGCCACCCGAGCTAGCTAGAGCAGGCGCTCGTACCGCTTTTACATGACCGGGGAGACGGGTTGACGCTTGGTCAGGCCCGAGAAGACTATCTCCTTGGCCCCGGATATGCCTGTGTATCCCCCTAGGGCCTGCAGTACCGCAGGTTCTAGTCACCGCATATCGGAGTCCGCCACCGAGGCGACGGCCACTCCATGGAGCGCCAACCGGGTGACTAGCGTGCTAATAGCCCGCACCCCATGATCGTAGGTGGAGAGATGAAGGAGGCGGCGGAGGGAGCTCCGGCTTGCCTCCAAGTGCGTGGAAACCCGTCGCCCCTATGCCCCCAATGGCGACGTCGACCCCGAGTTGGCACAAGGTGGCCGGTAGGAGGATTGGAACGCCTAGGATCAGAACCGCCGGAGCACCGTGCTCTCCTTGAACCCAAGAGCCAGACTTGTCCTCGCAAACGTCCTGGCTTTTGAGTTGTCGCCAGTCCTCCGTCGTGATATTCCATATAGGCGGCATAAGAACTCGTCCAGGAGCGCCCTCTCCACCCCCTTCGCAAGCCGGAGCGGGAAGAGTGCGCTCTCTGCAAGCAGGCCGGCCACTGGTCGGGCGGCCCGAGCTGTGGGAGGGCTGCTGCCGCTATCCGCAGCAAGGGGCTCCATGTCTCTCGCGCCGTCTCCCACACCGGGCAATCCCACACGACGTGGCACTCATCCTCGTTTTTTGCAGCGCAATGGGGGCACGTTGAGTTGGTTCACATGCGGTGGCCAAAGACCCGAGCCCCCGTCCACGGGGCACCAGGCATGAGGCCGTGTAGCAGTAACTTCTCCAACTCCGTGGAGGCGACCCGCATTGTCACCCGGTAGGCGGGGCCATCAACACCGTCCCCTAGGGCCCCGAAAGTGACGGGGCGCCGCCCCTCCTGCTGGCGCGCGGCATGGGAGCGGAGGCTGTCTCGCACGCCATGTTGGAGCCGGCGGGGGGATTTGTGCACAAGGTGCACGTGATGGGATGTCCCACCACTACCAGCCCTCATGGCACCACCAGCCGAACGTGGGTACCCTCTGGAGCGCGCGCCCCACCCGGCCCGTCCCAGGTGGGTGGCCCCCCGATTCCCAGATGGCCCGCGTGAAGACCTACCTAATCCCCGGTCGCCGGGCAACGCGGGGTCACGAAAGCAGGCACTCGTAACGCGTGTCCATTACCGGAGAGATGAGGTGGCCCTTCGTCGAAACCGAGCTGACCACCTCCTTGGCCCGGAATAGGCGCGTGTCCCCTCATAGGGGCTGCAGTACCGTAGTCTGCAGTCCCCGCAGGTTGGAGTCCGCCACCGAGGCGACGGCCACTCCATGGAGGCCTAACGAGGTGACTGGCGTGCTCATGGCCCGCTCCCTGCGGTCCTAGGTTGACAGATGGGGGAGGCGGCGGAGGGTGCTCCGGCCCGCCTCCAAGTGCTGGGACAGCACCAACCCCGTCGCCCCGGTGCCCCCAATGGCGACGTTTACGCAGAGTCGGCGGAAGGTGTCCGCGAGGGGGATGGGAACAATTTACATAGGATATTTGATCATTTTGGATGGTCTGAATATCAAAGAAATTGGTTTAGGAAACACTATTGCCTTTGGCAAGTCCACCTCGCACAGAATCTACCCCAAACAACACACACCAAAAATACGGTACTACCTAATCAACTGCGGGCTAAAACATGCTTTACATATCTTGGATGGTCATCTTGGGTAACCACAATATCAAAAGAATAAGTTTCGGAAACTTTGATTTTTGAGTTGTATAGGCCAAAACAGGTGCACAAGCAGGTTGGGTACCAATCCCGTTGGACGACCCCCCCCCCCACGCACCCAATGCACAAATAGGGTGAAAACCACACGAATACAGCCTAAACGCTGCTTTGCATATCTTGGATGGCCATATGAGGGGATAACAATATCAAAAAAAAGTTTCGGAAACTTCGGTTTTTGAGCTATAAAGGTTGAAAAATTACACAAGCACGTTGGGTACCAATCCCATTCGCAACCCCCCCCCCACACCACGAAAACACCCAATACCCAAATAACGTGAAAAACAGGTAAATACGGCCCACAAAATGCTTTACATACCTTGCATGGTCATTTTGAACAATCAAGGGTATCAAAAAAATAAGTTTCGAAAACTTCAATTTTGGAGCTGTCCAAGGTGAAAATCTGCATAAGCAGGTTGTGTACCATCCCATTGACTCATGTAAACGATTTTTGGTTGAAACGGTCATTTCGTGTCTGTGGCCGGGTTTTGACCGGCTCTGCGCAAGGCTAGAGACTGCAAAAAAATGTCTCTTGGTATCATAGTTGGCATACACTGTCACAACATCCCCACTCACACCCCTCAGAGTGGGCACGGGGTCACCGAGGTCCCGAAAAACACCAACATAGCAAAAATGGCTCAAAAGTGCATAAACTGCATCAGCAATCGTCCCACTCCACTCCATACAAACCACATATAGTCGGGTCGCAAAAACACTTTTTCGGCTAACAATCAAAGATTCATGATTTTCGACCCAAAAAAAAGGGGTCATTTTTTGACCCCCACCCACCACCCCCCCCCCCCCTCCCTCAAAAACTCAAAAAAGTGGGTTTGAAGTTGGGGGGGTCTACGGGGGTCCACACCACATACTCATTGGCGAATGCGTTTATTGGACAAAATGATTTTGCAAGGGGGCAAACTAACAATTCAACCCCTTGAGGTGGGATACGGGAATACGGCCAAAAAGGCCAAAAAGGGGGGTAAGTGCCGGTTTCCATTGTATGCAGGCCTGTGTGGCTATGATGTGACAAGCTGGGCGAGGTGATTTCCATTTTTCGGGCTGCCGAGGCACGAAAACTGCAAAGGCAGATTGTGCCCCAACCCTCTTTGCCCCCCCCGCAAAACCCAAATAGGGTGAAAAACACACAAAAAGGGCATTCGTCTATTTGTGTCGGCTGGCCTATGTACAAAGGCAGAGGAGCGGAGAGGTGGGCCGGGTGGAGTTCATGCGCCCGTGTCCTCGCCTAAAGGCCCCCCGCCCGTGCCTGGACGGCGGCCAAGAGGGACGAGCTGGAGGCAACTAGGTCTCTTCCGTGGTGGCCTTGCCGTGTAGCCGCCGTGGCGGCAGTGTGGACTGGGGTGGTGAAGACATTGAGGGCGTGTTCCCCACTGGGGCAGTGGAGCTTCCCCCTATAGCATTGGCCGCAGCGCGGAGGGGGGGGGGGCGTACGCGGAGCATGTCCCCTTGTGACGGAGTGGCGTTTGGATGAGGCTGCCCCCGACCTCTGGGTGGGGATCGACACCGCGGTAAGGAGCGGCTATTCAAGGCCGCTGACATGCGGCTGAAAATGTCGGGGAGCGACGCCGGCGGCTCGGCCGCCGGCGGAGGGGGGGGCTGCTCGTCTGGGGGGGGAGGGCTGGATCCTAAGGCGCAGGTGGCACCCCCGTGGAGTCGGAGGAGACGCCGGCGCCCGCGGGCACCGGCCCAGGGTCGCCGACCCCCCGCAGCCGTTGGTGAGGGGGGGGGGAAAGGGTCAATGTACGCCCCGCCCGATCGCGTTGGCCGCTCGTCTACCAAACGCCCCCCGGTTATCTAGGAGGTGAAGCGTTTGGCGTTTCGTGTGCCTGGGGTCGTTTGGCCCCAATGCCGAGGAGGGGCGGGTGCCGAGCGCTCTCACAGGAGCCGTGCACCGGCGTGATGCCGGGGGGCCCGAGGTTGGGAGGGCCTGGGGTGCCGGGTGGGCCCGCCCAGCTGAAGAAAGCAGAGCAGCTGCTCCGGCGCGCCGGTCCTCAGGGACGAGCACTTGGCGGCCTGGCGTGACCCGGGGCGGTGCTCTCGGACAGCGCGGGCCCCCTGAGGGGTGGGTGTGCTCTTCAATGCCCGTGCAGACGCCGCCCCCAAGGGGGAGGAGCGAGTGGCATCGCCCTAGTGGGGCCCCGCACAGCAATGTGGCCGGCACTAGGTGGCGCTGCGCCAGGGCCGTTGCCTTGCGCGAGACTTGGGCTCGCTCCCCAAGCTGCAGGCATGCACCCCGCAGTCGGGGTCCGGGGAGGCTGGGAGCGCCCGCCCCTCAAACGCCTCATAATCCGGGGCTAGCTCAGCCCAGTAGACTTCCGCCAGCCCCGGCATCCCGGCCAGCGCCATGGCCCGACTGACCAACTCGTGGATGAAGCCCTGGGGCCACAGCCACCCCGGTGGGGTCCCCAGCCAGAGCCGTGGCTGGTTGCGGACCATGTCCCCGGGCAGGCGGCCGACGAAGTTGTCCCAAGGGTAGGGGTTTCGGGGCCGCCGATGCGGCTAGTCCGGAAACAAGCAGTCCCCGTGGCCCACCTAGCCCACGCGGCTGGCTGCCATGCGGGCCGCAAGGACCGGCAGATACATGCCACACAAGCGCCACAAGAAATCCTTCAGGCGCCACCGATCAACCCCTCGCGCCAGCCGAAGACGAAAAAGACCCGCCATCCAAAGGCGGGCCGGTCACTGGTTCGGTGGCCGCAGGTGGGGGATTGCCGTCGCCGTGTCGCTACGCCAGGAACGCCATGTCTCTCTGGCACTCTCCCACTCCGGGCAGTCCCACGGCGGTGGACTTCGTCCTCGTGAGCCACGCCGCAGTGGGGGCACGCGGAGTTGGTCCGTGTGCCGTGGCCCAACACCCTTGCCGCTGTCCACAAGGCCTCGGCCATGAGGCTGCGCAGCAACAACGTGTCCAACTCGGTGGAGGCAGCCCGCAGCGCCGCGCGGCAGGCCGGGCCACCCGCCCCGTCCCCCAGCCCCCGAAGGTGACCGGGCGCCACGCTTCAAGCTGGCACGACGAAAGGCAGTGAAGGTTGCCTCGGACCTGGTGTTGGACCTGGCAGAGGATTTCTTGCACGAAGTCCAGCGGGTGCTCTTGTCCCGGCACGTGCCAACACCACCAGCCCTTGCGCAGGCTCCAGCCCAGAGTGGCCGCCCATGGGAGCGCGTGCCCCACCAGGGCCGTCCGGGGAGGGCGCGCATCTGACTTCGAGATAGCCTGGGTGAAGACCTGGGTGACCCCCGGTCATTGGGCCACCCGGGCCAACCACAAGAGCCTTTCGTACCGCGTGTGCATGATTGCACAGACGCGGTGCCCCGTGGATAGGAACGTAAAGACGATCCCCTTGGCCCGGGACAGGCGCGTGGCTCCCCACATGGCCCGCACAACCGCGATCTCCATCCCCCACAGGTCCTGGTCCGTCACCGATGCGACAGCCAGTCCATGGAGCACCAATGGGCTGACCAAAGTGTTGATGGCCCGCTCGAGGCGTTCATAGGTGGAGGGTTGGGGGAGGCGGCGGAGAGCGCTCTGTACCCCTTCCAGGTGTCGGGACAGCACCGGCCCCGTGACTCGGGGGCCCCCAATGGCGATGTCGACGCCAAGCTGGCGGAAAGTCGCCGCTAGCGGGAACGGGGCACGCCGGAGCCGGACCGCCAGGGCAGGATGTTCTCCCTGGTCCCAGGAGCACGACTTGTCCACGCGGACGTCTTGGCCTGTGGCCTGCAGCCACTCCTCCGTCGTGTAGACCGTCCCTGTAGGGAGGCCTCGCCTGGAGCCACCGCCTGGGTCTCATCCGCATAGCTTGACAACCCCAGCGCGGCGTAGCCGGGGCGTGCATCCCTCAGGGGGAGAGGGGCCAGCGCTTCCTGGTTCCAGGTCCTCCGCGGCGTCCTCCTGCAGACCACGGGGGAGGGCGGCCGTCCGCACGCACACCCGCCGGCGTAGGGGGTCCACCTCCCTCTTCCACATCGTGGTGAGTACATTCACCAGGATCACCGAAAAGGGGTATCCATGGAGGATGTCGTTGGTGGCCTGCCACCACGAGCTGAGCCCCCCGGCGATCTTGAAGTCCCGGCGGAGCTCATATTTTATGTTGTAGCTCCAAAAAGCAGGGCGCTGTGAGGTTTTTTGAAGAAGAGGGCCTTATTGGTGGGTGTAGACCCTCGCATGATTCACCACATACATAGAGGCAACCTATAGACGTGCAGATGTTGTGTTGGACGTGGAAGTCGTGATTGAGTCCCACCAGGAAAATGTGTCTTTTGAAGGAGGTGTTGGTACAAAACAGGGCCTAAGAAGAGGGTCGCTGCAAGGGGTCTGTGCCTGTGCACAAGCACAACACCAGCCACCCATCCCCACAGGGTGGCTACACACATCCAATAAGAATCATTGAAGGGGATGCAACTAGTGTGGTGAACGTGAACCAATTCACCTACAGTGACAGCGTCACAGATGAGACTGCAGGCAGGCTATGCTGCCTCAAGGGTCTGCATCATAACTAGTGTAAGCTGTATCAATGGAATTGAGCTTCACAAATTAAAAGGTCATGGGAACCAGAGGAACAGTAAGCAAATGGGACATGTTACAGTCCAAAGGTGGGGCAAGCTTTTTGAAATGTTCATGCAATGGGGAGGAGGCACGGTGCTGTTTCCAATTATTTTCCTGTTGTGTGAAGACAAACATGGACGGCAAATGAAAGCAAAGCATAGAAGGCACCATTCGACAACGTAGGTTCAGGTTCAAAGAAAATGTGACACACAACAGAGCCCCTTCTCAAATGTCTTGCTTTTGGAAATGAAGGTTGAATACACCCTGTGGGGAGTGGTATGGACGCCTCAGGGACGTCCCTGTGGGTGCCCATGGAATTTTTAGGCTCCCGCTCTAAGGCACTTAGAGGATGTGGTGGAGACTCGACCCATGCTGATGGCATGGCACGCAGGCTGCTGGTGGCCCGGGCCGTCTCAGCGCACAATTCGCACGAACGTCTCCCTGCTGTGCAGTGCATTCATGTGTGGAAGAGTCCACAAGGGGCAGTTCTCAGTGCACAAAACCGGGCGTTTTTCAACCTCTCTCCTGACATGAAACAAGGCCTAAGAAGAAGGTCCTTGCAAGGGTTTGTGGCACAGCCCGAGCCCACCATCGGCAGAGCAGCCCCATAGGGTGCATAAATGAATTAGATCACCTCCGAAGGGGTTGCATAGAGGACAACATGCAAACAATGGCCAATGGGTGGGTACATGACGCCTGCACTCCACCGACAGTCACAACATCACAGCTAAGACTGCAGACAGGCTATGCAGCCTCAAGGGACAACATCATGACCAATGCAAATTGTATCAATAGAATTTGAATTCACGAATAAAAAGGTCATGGTAACCACACGAACATCAAACAAATCAGACATATATTCACACACATATTTTGCGGACAGACCACACGACACATTACATCTCAAAAGTCGAGGCAGGCTTTCCATACGCTCATGCACAAGGGAGGGGAGGGGGGTGGTTCCCCTACTTTTTGGCATTTTCGGAATGATTTTCCATACTTCCTGGAGAAATAGCACAAAGGACCATACTTCCTGAAAAAAAGCGCAAAGGAAAGCAAAGCATGGAAGCATGGAAAGCGCAGAAAGACGAAGCATGCAAAGCAAAAGGGATGTGGTTTCCCTGTTTTATGGTCGTTGCCAATTCATTTTCCAAATTTTCTGCAAATAAACAACAAAGCATGAGTGGTGCAAAGGCCCTTCTCAGATAAACTTTTGTCAACAACAAAGGTGAGATGCAGCAAATTGCAATCATCCTTGAAAGCCCACTAAGGGGGTTGAAAAGTGTCATGCCGTCGGGAATGAAACATCCCAAAATGGCAAATTCAAATTGAAATTCATAGAACCACCACTATAAAGCCCCTTCTCAGATGTATGCTGGTTGCACATGACATTGACAAACAAGGCCTTTTTCCATTTTCAAAAGCTCTGTCCGCACAACACACGTCCTAAGTAAAAGGTCCCTGCAAGGGTCCGCACAGTGACACACGCGTAACGGAGCATTGTGTCGTGCTGGACAATCCACAGCCGGTGAAACTTGCCGTGGGCCACGGAGAGGCCTAGGCAACATATGTCCAGTGTCATGCATCATCAATGAAGGGGCTCGCAATTATGGCGTCAGAGCTGCAGACTGCAGACTGCAAGGTGGTTGGGCTGCCTCAAGGGACGGCCTAATGACCATTCAAAACTAAGTCAGTGAAATTCAAATGCATGAAAAAGGTCATGCCCAATAGATTAGCAATACTAACAATAATAGACACAATAGAAATATGTGCTAAGTAAATTGCCCACAAGGAGAAAAGGGGGGGGTTCATATTTTCGAGGTCAATTTTTTTCCGGTAGGGGGTTGCATGTTTTCCAATGCAAGTTTTTCGTTGGGGGGGGGGGGGTGCTTCAAAGCACCCATGAGTGAAGGGATGGATGGATTTAGAAGGGCCAAGGGGTGGGTGGGTCAGGGGGGGGGTAACCATTGTGGGGGGGGGGGGCTTTTTCCAATGGAGATGTTTGATGTGGGTCATAGATAGGGGGAGGGGGGCGGGGGGTCTGATGTAGTGCATAATGAAGGCCATTGAGGAAGGGGGGGTCCATGGATGGGTAATGGCGGTCCATAAAAGTCAAATGTGTGATGTTTTTTGGGCACTAAGTCGCTATACAAAATCCTGGGGGGGGGGTGGGGTGCCGCGCAGGCATGACCGGGTGCACCTCTGAGGTCGCGCCTTGCTAGTGTATCTCTCCGGGGTGGCCGTGCCCCTGCGCTAGCTGATGGGTGGCTGTTGGCGCGGCCCGCGGCGACGCTCGCCAAAAACGGGAAATTGTCCCTCCGGGGGGGGAAGGGTCTGGAGCCGGTGTCTTCCTTCCTCGCCGACCTGGTGTCGCCCGTCCCGCCCTGGCGGTGGTCCCGGACCGCAGCTTCCACTGAAACCCTCCCCCCGTGGTCCTCCTTCCGCCCTAGAAGCTCGCCCCAACCTCGTGGGTCTCGTAACTCGATAGCTCAGGCGGACGCAGGCTAACATTAGCACAGCAGAGCGGGCACCGTGTAGGCTAAAACCGGCGATACAGATGCTACGGTCAATTGCACTAATGCGGGCGCCACTGCTGGCCTGCGCTGGGGCTAATGGTGGGCTCGTGTGCCCATTCAGAGTGGGCCAGCCGTGTGCCTCCCGGAGCTCAGGGACGGCCAGGCAGTGGAGTGCATAGGGCGCTTGCGCATGCTAGGCTCCTGGCCGGCCTCGAAGGCCGAGGTCATGGCCCACTGTAGTCCGCCTACGCTGCGAAGCGCGTCTCAGTTTGCCGCGGCGCCGAGATGTGGGTCGAGGGCGCCATGCGCATGCACGCCGCAAACAGGACGCTCTCTGTCCGCACATCCCCGTCGGCCGTATGCTGGGCCCAAGCCTGCAGAGGCGGGTGGTCCCCCGGCGGGCCCCTAACGAAAGTTACGGATGGGGGCGCTCGCCGGGCGTAGAGGCGGTCCATCTCTCACGGGAATGTTGTCAATAGTCGGCGCGATGAGAACAGCAGCGCTGTCCCGTCCAAAGCACTCGGGAGGGGGTACGTCCCCTCGCGTGCCATGGCCTAGCCCAATGCTTCCTGATCGTGCGCGCCAGCCTAGAGGTTGGACAGGGCGGCTGACCACTGGGTGTTGTGCTCTGTAGCACATACAGGTCAGGTCGAAGGTGACTTTGACCCTGTCCACCCATGGGGACTGGGAAAGGACGCCACCGTCACTGCGGAGGGTGGCTGCGGTGCACTTAGCCCCCCACATACTGCACCGCTGCGGGGGCGACTCGAAGCGGGTCGGCAACGAGCCACACCTCTAGCTTGACCGCCCATTCAGCGGCTCATGGGTTGGCGGCCCGCGTGAGGACCCCTGAAGCGACGGTCGCAAGGACCCCCGCAGTTTCCGCCACCGGCGCGCCCCAGCCGAGGGTGTCGCCTTCAGGCGTGACGTCCATCGCCCCATCTGCGGCTAGGAGGACTCCCCCGGGCTGGTATGGTCGCTGCACCGGGATGTCCACGGCCCGTTGGCTGTGCCACTGCCGCCAGGGGCACGTGCACCTCCTGGTGGGTTTTTTGCCATGGTGTGGAGTAGGCGCTCCTGGTCCGTGCCATCTAGGCCCTTCCGGTGGTCCCTCCGCGCGGACGTTCTCATGGACGAGAGCTGCGCGAATGCATGGCCCGGAGAAACCCCTCAACATGCCGGAGGCGCATCCGGCTGCATAGGTGGGGGAAGCCAAAGCACTCGCCTGTGATGGGCATCGACGGCAAGGCCCTAGGCACGCTCCGTGGCACACTCGGCGGCCTGGTCAGGACCCGGTCCACTGCCCGCTGCGTGCGGCGATGGCGCGTAGGGCATGGCGGCATGGCCTTGTAGACATAATCCAGGGTTGAGACCACGTACGCGAGGACTATGCGGAGGACGAGCATGTAGGCAGGGCGCAGGCGGTAAAGCGCGGGTTCTTATCTTCTCCAGGCTCGCCTCTCCCTTGGCGATCGGCGGGCCCGGGTGCTCGCCCATCATCGCGGGCACCCCTGCGAGCATGAAGCCCCTTGACTGCGACGGGGGCAGGCCAAGGGGCGTGGGCAGAGTCCCTGCGCGTAGTGCAGCCGGATGTTGCGCACGACGAGGTGGTACAACTTCACCTTTTCCACGTGCACCGAGCTGCATGTTGCCGCGCACGCGACCACACAGATGCCCATTGTCCAGGTTAGGGGCCACCCCGTGAGGGCGTCGCGGAAGGCGACCTCGCAGAGGAAGCCGTGGGGGGGGACAGGCTGCCGCGGGACATGGGTCGACGGGTCCGGCACACTAGGACGTTGGCCCTCTGCATACAAGCCCTCGGGGGTAAAATGGTGCAGGTAGTCCGTCCGTTTCCGAGATCTTGGAGAAGTACCCCCACAACGTTGCTTTCGCCCGAAGCCCCACCTTGGCGCAGCTTGTCTGGGCCCGCCAGGCCGTGAGGAGAGGCGACGCACACGTCGAGCCCATGGTAGAAGTTTTGAAGCCGAGGGCGACAGAGACTCCTCGGGGGCCTCATGATCCCACGCCCCGGTAGCCTTGCGGTGTGGGTTGCAGAAGGCAGTGGCCTCATCCCAGTCGTCGGACCAAATCGCCCCGTGCTAGATTGCCCCGCCCGCCAATAGGCATCGGCAGACCAGGGCAAGGGTCTAGCCCGAGAGTGGCCGCCGGTAGGCAAAGTGTCCCGGGGGCACAGCGAGCCTGAGCTCCCAGCGGGTCACCGTGCGCTTCTGCAAGACGCCCGTCTCTAGCCGCCGGAGGTAGGGCTCTAGCATGATGGACCGGGTGTTGCACACCAGCCACGCCGGGAGCTTCTTCGCGAGGCAGACATGGAGCACCGTCGAGAGCAGGCAGCCAGGCGTGCCCGATGCCAGGGCTTCCAAGACACCCACCAAGAGCCGCACGCCGCAGCCCGGCACGGCGGATACCAAGGGCCGCGGCAGTTCATCAAGGGATGTGGCCGAGAAACCCTTCTTGACAACGAGCTCCATGTCATTGTACGTCTGCGGGGCCCAAGCGACCGGCGGTTCCGGTGGGTGGGGCAATGTTGCGCGCATGCGCGAAATCAAGTTGGGGTCGTCCATTGGATGGCATGGGTCCAGAGGGCCTGGAGGTGCGAGGGGTCTAGGGGGAGGCCCGTGTGGTCGTAGTGCAGCGCTTGCGCCTAGCGGAGAAGCTCCTCGTCGAAGGCCTCTGGCGTGCCCAGGAAACGGACGCCATCGGGGCTGACCTCTGTGCGGAGGTGCAACTTGGGCGGCTGGAGGCGCTGCGCCCCCCGTCTCGGACGTCAAGGCTACCCCCTGGAGCTTGGCCTTCTCTACGCGTAGGAGGGCACCGTACACCGCGTCTTGGCGCTCCTGCCACTAGTTGTGGCCCGCGTCCGCTGGCACTGACCCGACGCCCGCATCCAGTTCCTAGGCCGCCCGCAAAACGTCACGGCCCGCGGGCGCCAGTAGTGATTCCCTTGGTACACGCGAGAATACCCAATTATGCTATGGCTTAGAACTTGTAGACTAGATGTTCTAGGCTAGAATAGATCAATAGTAGAACGATACAATGTCTTCCAAGAATTGCCATTTCCTACATTGTTCCGCCGTGCATCCTTGCTATTGGGCATAGCGCATTGTGCCATGGTCCCTTCTCTCACGCTTAGATATTTCGCATTTCTGTGCAACGAAACGCCCCACCACTTCCTCCCTTGCTCCCGCCTCAACCGGGAAGGATACTTCCCTGTTGTCTAAGGCACTACGGGAGTTAAGTGGGGATTCTAACCTCAAGGATGAGTGGTTGGGCCATTACTTGGCCACGTGGGCGCTATGATGCCCCCTAGCATGGCGGCAATTCAACAACGCCGTCCAATATGTGAACACCGCCACTTCCACCCAAACGAGGGGTGAGGCATGCAAGGCCGTCGTTGAGGCATAAGCCGCCTCCCTACTCCTCCCTATCGCCATGTGTGAACTTGTGCTCAACATGAGGGCCCCCAACCTCGTGGAGGATCCTCTCAAAGCTCTACAAGCTCCGTAAGTTGGAGTACCACCGCACCGTCCCCGGTGGCCCCTATTCCCGTCCAATTTGCACCAAGTGGGACTTCCAAGCCCGTTGGAAGGTGCCCCCCCCCCCCCGTGGAACTAAATCCCCCCGCTGCCAAGGTGTTGGCCAAGGCCAACGGGATCTCATGGCCCTTCGCCTCATGGGTCAAATACATCGTCTCCTGGCCGGGCTTGGTGCGGTAAATCAGACGCACCTTCCCATTGACTTTCATCTTTTGCGGTGATGCCTACCCCGTTGACGGGGGCAATTGGACCCTAGTCACCATCTCCTTGGACAACCTCGACCGCTTGGCCCGCTCCCCCGCAGGCCTTTGGGTGTTGAGCATGGCCAATTGCGATGACAAGGCCATGAACACCCTTGGGACGTTGTGGAACAGCAATGGGGAGGTACTCCTCTCACCTAGTGCCTTTCTTTCATTCTAGTTTTGTTCTAGTTAGCCTCACATGTACCACCGGTAGAACAGTGCAAGAGAGACCAATATTCTTCCATCACCAGGGGCAATTTTGGTGGACACCCGGCAAGGTGCGTGCGATAAGCTTCGGTGGGCTCGCTTCCCCAATGATAGACACGGCTGGGTACGACCCCCGGAAAAGCGCTCGGAAGTTTCGGCAGCCAGCTCGAGCCCCAAAACGCGACCACTATCGCTTGGAATGTTCTAGGGACCTTCCAGCCGAGCTTCCATGGAATTCTCGAGAGAAATTTTGGTGGCATCTGTGGAACTTGAACCTATTGGAAATCTAGTTGGATGCTTGGTGCATGCTTTGCCTGCAAGGTGGTCCATGAGGAATATTTGTGAACAAGATTTGTGTCCTGTGTCCACTGTCAAATGCACACTCTGTGGGTGTCCATTACCTGTGCCAGAGAACACTAGGCCAAATCCGGCAAGACGGTCGAAGATCCCTGCCTCGGGCTACTCCCCAGCTCGAGAAGGA
The DNA here is from genome assembly GCA_964036045.1 of Eutreptiella sp. 'Long Island Sound 2002'. Lineage (NCBI taxonomy): Eukaryota > Euglenozoa > Euglenophyceae > Eutreptiales > Eutreptiaceae > Eutreptiella > Eutreptiella sp. 'Long Island Sound 2002'. Next base: position 134,072,079 of record OZ038378.1, on the reverse strand, counting down.
GGCATTCATGGGCTTTCCTTCTTTTTTTGCTTCCACATGCTTTACGTGCCCTTCTCGGTACTTACAAACATTTGTGAACAAGATGTGTGTCTTTTGTCAATTGCACACTCTATAGATGTCCATTTCCTATGTCAGATAAAACTAGGCCAAATCCGGTAAGACGACTGAAGATCCCTGCCTCGAGCTACTCCCCGACTCGAAAAGGAGGCATTCAGGGGCTTTCTTTCGTTCTTTGCTCCACGTGCTTTGTGTGCCATTCCCGGTACGTACAAACATTTGCGAACAAGATTTGTGTCCGTTGTGTTGGTTGCGCCTCTCTGCACCTTGTGCTCTTGTGTGACGTTGCACTCTTTGCTCCGGCATTCGCAATAGACATGTCTAACGCTAGCCAGGGCACAGCATCCTCTTCGTGCCCCCAAGACCCCAAGGGCCCCACGACCGAGGAAGTTTGGAGTTTGAGGCAAAGATGATTGATGCTCACGTTGTCAATGTGGAATTACCTGAACCCGGGGACATGCAGTCCCGTCTTCAAAATGCCTTGGTGGCACTATGTCTGAGGCATAAGCCATCTCAGACAATTGGGGCCCCAATGTTAAGGGTTTTTCTAGATACGGTCAAACCTAAGCAGTATGCCATTTCAGCCAAAGATACGTTGTTGGCAATGCCCATGCATAAAAAGTTTGAGATCCCGGTTTTAACCACCGGGGAGGCCGTTGGCAAGACAACTCCCTCTAAGCACGAAACAAGTTACGGCATTTGGTATAGGAATCTTTGTATAGTTGGCCCTGACCCCAAATATAAAACACCACACGCGTTTGCCGAAGAGGCAGATGAGCATCTCCGTGACCATTAGAAATTCCTCAAGGCTCTACTTGCAACCCACCCTGAGCCAATAATTCGTGAGCTGAAGTGGACGCATCGTGATGTGTTGTCTTGGTTTAAAGATGTGAAGGTCAAAAGTCGTAGTAAAAAAGTTATCACATGTAATGTTAAGTTCCCCCCCCCTCTCTTTTATACACATCCCCTTTAACGCGTTAAGGGGCATCATCAATGACGCCTTCTGTGAAGCACGCCACGCAACCGCGCATAGTGCGCTCAAAGCCACTATCTGCGGTATGCCTGTCACTGAGGTGATGGGGGAGACTCAGGGCTGGCAGGTATGGGACCAGGCCCCCTCGGGGTCTTGGGAAAGAGTGGTGACCCCCCCTGCGGGCGAGGTATTTAGGACAGACCTGCAGCCAACATATCACCCCCATGGCCCCCTGTGGGGTATAGATTTTCCTTTGGCCCGCGCCTCAAACCCAAACCGGTCTGCACCAAAACTGTCAATTATGGGCTCCTGCTCGCAAGCCAAGGGTGAACAGTGCACACCCCCAGCCACAGGGTAAGCGTGTGTCTTTCTCTCGGTCCCTGTAGCCCCCCCCCCCCCCCCCCCCAGAGGATGCACTGTTTTGGTAAGGCCACTTTTCTAAATGTCTGCTATCTCTGCACATTTTTTCTGCACAAAGGGGGGCCCCTAAATGACGTGCGCGGTTCCCACAAGTTCCATGGTGTATCCAACCTGGCATAGATTTATACTGTACAACTAGTCTACACAACACCAAAAGAGGAGCCTCCAGACTCCTTGGTGTTATTGGCCGGACGGTACGCGGGCCCTACAAGCATGAGTTGTTGAAGGTAATAGCTCAAGTTGCTAGGAGATACCACCCTGGATCTTTGGCTCCTGATAGCAGGGAGCACCAGCGCCTTGTGCGAGCAAGGTTCCAAGCAGGCATCAGCTTAACTGGCCGAGAGGCCCGCACCGTGATGGGGAGAGTGGCGAGGGGCATGGTCCGTAAATTGCCCTTCCGTTCTCTGGTTCTGGCCTTCTGCCACATAGTACACGTGTGCTATGGTTCCACTACATTGGCAACTGCAACATGGCAAGCTATGGGTTTGGTGTACACGTATATTGTGCACATCATTCCAGTATTTGCGGAAGAAGGTTGCACTGCAAACCTATATATGCATGGGTGGTCACACACTTGGTTTAACCCGCGGACGCCGATGCTACATTCTGATGCGGCAGGGGAACGGGATCTCCGGGTGGCCAAAAGATATGCCCCCGTGACTAGTACTAGGCGGGATGCCAGCATTAGTGAACTTTTGAAGCATGAGCTGTATGAAAAGCTTTGCGTAACAAAAAGAAGATCCCCACTTCCAAAATTTGGGCCCCTGTCCATCGGAACCTTGTTTTGGAGCCTTGCATGGTTGCTGCCAATGCACTGTGGCACACAGTCTTCCAACGCCTGTTACGGCACTTGATAGCTTGTCAAGAAGCAGGCGGTTGCAAGTTATCTCATAATAGCCCCGAACCTCAATCGCAACCCAAGAGGTATCGGCGTACGGCTGTACATAGTCAAGGGGAGCGGGTGTGCACGCCATGTCAAGTGATTGTTGTCCCGTGCATATGCTCAATGAAGGGCAGTACATAATTCACAATTCCAATTCAAGACAAGTATTCTTTTCTTTTTTGCATGTTGCTTTGCTGAGGTCAGGTACATGGGTGGACAGCACTGCCCTCTCTCAACGTAGCAAATTCCAATTGAAAATCGCCTGGAAGTTTTCAAAGTCGCCTGGAAAAATGCTCGGAAGTTTTGGCAGCCAGCTTGGGACCCAAAACGCAACCAATATCACTTGGAATGTTCTATGGGCCTTCCAGGCTACCGTCCCCGGGTATCTCAGAAGAAATTTTGGTGCCAATTTATGAAATGAGATGATGATGAGGAATCTAACCCTGCGGCACTTACTGTAGAGCCGCCAAACACGTACACATCATCATCCTCACAATCATCATTCTCGGGACTGCTACTATTTCCACTGTCATTGCTGCTGCTGCTGCTGCTACTGCCGCTGCTGCCGCTGCTGCCTCTGCTGCTGCTACTACTGCTGCTGCCTTTGGGGAAACACCAGTTGGTGCTCAATGTCGCTATCGACAATGAAGACGCGCAACAACTTTGCCTGCCTCATTGATTGTACGCGATGGTGGTCGCTCTCATCACTGGGACCTTGAAAGGAGGTAGCACTTTCCTCGGCCTGCGAAGCAAGAACCACAAGAACGGAACTTGGGTTAGAACCCACTGGTCTGTAGATGGGCCCCACATCAGATTTACCCTTACCCCTACCCTTGCCCTTCAGATCTTTACCCGGTGTGGCACACGATTTCAATTTGGACCGGCTCTCCAAAGCCATGGTAGGCCAAAATTGAACAACTTCCACCTCTAGTGGGACCCATTGGCGTATACCACGCTTTGAGCCACCACTCCCACACACACAAACCACATCACTTTCCGTTTCTGCACTTGTAAAAGTGCATTTAACCGAATTGGTTGCTGGGTGTGTTAAGCGTTTCCAAAAATCCCCTGCAAAATGCCCAGCTTTTTCCTGCCATTTTTTACCTTGTATGTTTTGCGTTCCAGCACCATGCGTCGGACACCGCTCCCTAGAAGCTAGGCGAGACTAGACTAGAACGAAACGAATCACCCTCAACGTCTCGTGCTTACCCTTGGCGCCTGTATGAAAGGTAGTTTTGTTCATCATAAATGGTTTTATGAAATATGAACGGATTTTGCTCTTGCTAGGGTACCCATGGGCCATGTTCGTTCAAAATTGGTGGGGTTGGGTCACCACCCTTGGGGTGAGTTTGTTTTTTCCGCGGGGGTTTTTTGGGAAAAATTGCCATTTTTGCCAGCTTTTGAAAATTATGAAAACCTCCTCCCCTGTTCATAATTCGGTTCATAATTCAGTTCTCGTTTTATGAACGCGCGGAGCGTTTTATGAACGCGTTTTGTGAACACATTTATGAATAGCTGCATAGGCATACAAAAATCGCTCAAGCTTCAATCTTTCTTGTACTTGCTTGTGCTTGCTTGTCCTTGCTGGTTCATGCCGCCCTACACCCCAGAGCTGGGGCCTGTTGGGTCCTCCGAAAGGGGGGCCAAGGCTTGGGTTTCACCTCCATCCGGGGCCTGGACATGGGTTTGGGCAGGTGGTTGGGCTGCGGGTTTGGCCGAGGGGTGCGCTGGGGCATCCTCCTCCATGTGGGCGGCCTGAGGGGCAGGTTTGGGCTCGGGCTGAGAAGCTTGCTTAGCCTCAGGCTTGGGTTCAGGTTTGGCTGGCTTGGGGGCCGGCTCAGCCGGCGGGTCAGCATCCCGTTTGGCGTTAGACTTCTTTTTGGCCTTGGTGGCCTTGGCGGCCTTGGCAGCCTTTTGGTTCTCCCAATGGGTCACTGTTGCAGCATGAAATGCATACAACAGATGCCTCTCAACCCGAAACATCTCCTTTTCCCCTGGCCCTGGGTGTTCCACCCACACCTTCCGCCCCGCCCCTGCCACAACCGAGGTTACAACCCCCGGGTAGACACCATCGTTGTAGGGCACATACACCTGCTCACCAAGCAGGGGGTCAGGTGACTCATCCCCCTACAAATAGGGGGGCTCCTCGCGCTGCTTTTGCTGCGCCTGCTTCCCCTTCCCCTTCCCATGGGGACGGGCGAGTTCCTCGTCCGACGACAAGGTGCTGCCCGATTCGAAGAACTTCCGCGTCGGTGGGCGCTTCTTGCTTGGCGGGGGTTTGGGGGGGGGGCGCGGCACGGAGTTTGGGTTTGTCGGCGGGGGCGGGCTTTGCTAGGGAGGCGCTGCATGGGCCGGCCGGGGTGGGGGGGTTCATCCCAGGGCTGGACATCGGTATGTCCTCGTCCGAACACCCCTGGCACCCCAACTCCCCACGGGCCGCCCACAAGGGGGTGTTGGCGGCCCACGTGTCCGTCAGGTGGCGGAAGCGCTCCCACTCCCGCAGCCCGGACAGGATGGCACACCCCCGCTGGGGGTTGAGCAGCAGCAGCTGGTACAGGGCGGCCAGGGCGATGCTGAGATCCGCGGTGCCCAACTTGTACCGGATACGGACCCCCGCGACGTCCGCCGGGTTCACTTCCACGTCCACGACATGTGACAGTGCCATTCATAAATGCGTTCATAAAACGCGTTCATAAATCGCGTTCATGATTCATAAACAGGCAGTGCAGGAATTATGAATTATGAGCGCGGAATTATGAACGAATTATGAACGAATTATGAACGCACATACCTCGAAATCCGGCTGTGGTCCGATGGTCCCCATGGCAGTCAGGGCGGTCCGCACGTTCGCCGCTCCGGTGGGAGGGGCGCCCGGGGCGGCGCCGGTGGGGCCTGTGGTGCTGCTGGTGGCCGGGGCTGCCCGGGCAAAGGGCTTGGCGGGGCGGGTGATGGTGAGGCCCTCCACGGCCCCCTCGTACGGGGCCTCGTGCCCCGGGTCATACACCCCCCCCCCAAAATGGATTCCCACTGGGGGATGCACTCCAACTTGCGCCCGGTGCCGGCTGCTTCACCCACCCCCGTTCCTCCCAGTGGAGGAACAACAGCTGCCAATGGGAGCTCCGCATCAAGCGCCCCCCCCGGCGCCGAAAAACCTTTGGCCTGCGTCAAAGCCCCAATTGGTTCGGTGACGGGGGACAGGAGCTTTCCCGCCAAGGGCTTCCACGCCCATGCCCCCCCCCCCCCCCCCGTACCGCTAGCCCCCCCCTCCCCCTTGTTGCGGATGCGGTGCCGCAACATGCGCCGGAATGCCCAGCGCAGTGTGACGTAAGTCACATCAGGGCTCAAAAAAAGGGGGGCATCGGTGGTAACCGCTGTCCAGCGCCCCTTGCGCCCGGGGGAGGGTCAGCACCAGGCGCTGGTTGGCCTGGGTGAGGCCCCAGGCATGGCTTGCCTCCCCCCGCAACCAGGGGGTCGCAACCAAAACCCCCCTCCCCCTGCCCTCTCCCCCTCCACTGCCACGTCCTGAACCACGGCCTTCACCTCCTCTATGTCCTCTGCGGCCTCCTCCTCCTTCACCCCCCCGCCCCCCGCTACCTCCTTCTTCTCCTTGTTCTTCTTCTTCTCCTGCCTCTTCTTCTCCTTCTTCCTCTTCTTCTCCTCCTTCTTCTTCTCGTTCTTCCTCCTCTTCCTCTCCTGCTCCGAGGAGTTTGTCGACTCCTCACTCGAGGAGGAGGCGGCGGGTCGGGAGGCGGAGGCGGGGTGAGCGCCGTGGGGTTGGGGGTGGGCTTGAGCAAGCGGAGGAGCTTGAGGTGAAGTTGGAGGTGGAAGTTGAGCTTGAGGATGCGGAGAGGGCGGAGGAGCTGGAGCATGGGCTGCCAGTCGCTGCTCCTGTGGACATGGGGGACACTGTTCATAATTCGTTCATAAAAGCGGTTCATAATTCATCAGTTCATAAATCGGTTAATAATTCATTTATGACGCCAGTTTCGGTTTTATGAACGCCGAATTATGAACGGAATATGAACGCGATAGACAGCATACCACCAGGGCCAGTGTCGCCCTCTGGCTCTCCTCTAGCAGCTTCCTCATCTCGGCGGTGTCCATGTATGGCGAAGAATAAGAAAGCTGGGTCGCAGGGGGCGCGTGGAGGGTCGGTGCTTGGCGGGTAGTGCTCAGAACTGGGGCGGCGGTGCACGCCGCGGTGTGTGGGGTGTTGTAGTGCAACAACGGCAGGTCAAAGGTTAGAAACCACCATTCGAAAACTTGCAAGGCGACCATTGCCTCCCGTTCCACTGCACTTTTACCCGCACCCCCACCCCTAGCACTATGCCCATTGTAACCCTTCTTCAAAATGTAATTTACGGTCTCCACGACGTCCCTTGACACAGCAGCCAATCCCACCCCATCCTTGGTGCGCGTTTGAAACCCAATGTTGTTCCGGCCAAATTGTTCCAGTGTTCTAGGCTTTGTGGCCGAAACAAAAAAAATTGAGAATTTATTTGCCCCCCAACCAAGCCTACCAGTACATGGTGGCAAATGTGTTGTTTGCTAGCCTTGGGGATCCCCGCTGGTATGCTTATATTTGTTGCCCGGCGCGTTGCCACGTCAAAAAAACTTGTTTTCAAAAACAGTTTTTGTTAGAACACCATTGGAACACCGCTAGAACAAGTTATTGGAACGTCGCCGGAACAAGCAATCTACAGTAAGAGCAAAGCACAAGGAAGGGTAAAATGGTAACATACATTGTTGTGTAAGGTGCCCCCGGGGGCCCATCGGGTTAGTCTCTTGGTCTCACCTAAAAGTCCTGCGTGGTCCGGGGCCCGGCGGGCGCCCCCGAACTCTTGTCACCCGCCCCACTATCCCCCCCATCTCCCTCACCGACCACCACCCCTTTACCCACCACGCCTTCACCCTCCACCCCTTCACCCTCCACCCCTTCACCCTCCACCCCTCCTCCCACCACCCCTTCACCCTCCACCCCTTTGACCTCCATCCTTTCCCCCTCCACCCCGTCCACCTCTTCCCCGACGCCCCCATCCCGGTTAGCCCCGGTAGCACCCAAACTTGCCCCCGGTCCATCCCCTTCGTCTCCCTCGTCCCCGTCCCCGTCGTTGCTCTCGTCCCCCTCCTCGTCCGCGTCCGCGTCGTCCTCCTTGTCCTCCTCCTCGGCCGCCATCATCTTGGCGAGGAACTTCTTCGCCTGCGTCTTGGTTTTCCAAACCGACGCTATCGGGATGGCGAAGAGTTCGGGGTCTTTGGGGAAGGAGATCCACGTCTCCCCAACCATGGGGGGGCCACCAGCGGCAAGGGCCTCTTTGCCCTGCTCGACCCCCCACTGCCCATTGTTCCGAAAAACTACATATACTTGCTCCCCCGCTTTGTATTTCCACCCCAACCTCTTGCCTTTGGCTTGGCCTTTGACTTGGGCTGGGGGGGCGCGCCTCTCTTGGGAGCCTTGCGAGGGGGTTTGGTGGGCTCCTTGGCCGGGGGGCGGGGCTGGGGCTCCTCGAACGCCGAGGAGTCGCTGGTGGACCCCGAGGAGGAGTCCGTTGAGGAGTCGCTGGACGACTCCTCGCTGGAGGACTCCCCCGTGAGCCTCTTCCTTTTTTGGGGGGATGGTTTGGGGGCGCTCTTGGGTTCCCGTTTGGGGGGGCGTTGGGGTTCGGGTTTGGGTGCTGTTTGGGGGGCTGGGCGGGGGTTCGGGGGTTGGGGTTGCACGGGCGGTGCACACGTGGGCGGGGGGGGGGGGGGGGCTCTGCGGCCACTTGTTGGCAGTGCGGCGGCGCTGGGGACAGGTCGCCAATGCTGCCCGACCCCTCGATGCGCGTCGCGAGAACGCTGCCGCGGCCTGCCAGGTAGTCCATCATGGCCGTGAGGAACTCGAGCACGGCGCCAGGCTGCAAGTGCAACTGCTGAATAAACGTACCCAAATAGATGGGCCGGGGATCGCTTCCTGGCCAACGAAGGATCACCCGAACGGCGCGCGGGTCTGAAGGGTTGATCTGGATGTCCTCCACCTACATGGAGGATAGCCAGGATGAGTGTTCCAGCGACGTTCCAATAAGTTGTTCCGGCGACGTTCAAAAGACTTCTCAAACGTTTTTTGGTGACAGATTGGAACGTCGCCGGAACAATGCACCGGCACACCAACCATGTGCATTTTTGGGCCCTATTGGCCATGTGGACATGCTTGCGGGGGGCATACCCGCACGCGCGTGTCCACGTTCGCCTTGATCGCCGCCAACGCTTGCGGCAATTGGGAGGTCGGCGTGCGCTCACGTTCCGCTAGCACTACCCGAACGGCAAATTGTTGGTGCCGCTGCGCGTCGTCCTCAGACTGGACGCGTAGGGCACCAGGCCGCAACAGCGTTTGGCCAACGACGAAGCCATGGTATTTGCCTTCGTCCTCGACCACATAGATGCCGTCGCGGAGGATTCGGGTCCAATTGGCCCGAAAGAGGACGGTGTCCTTGCAGGGCGTCGCCCTCACCTCGCCAAGGCCGTGGTCGGCCCAACGCTCAAAAATGAGGTGCCAATGGCAACTCCCCGCACTGACAGAGCCCGCGGTTAGAAATTTGCCCTCCTGCGCCTTGCTGGGGAGCCACTCGTTGGGGAGGGGTGCCGTGCGCCGTGTCCCCGGCCCGGTCACCAAGGACACTGGGACCCCCCCCGGCGCGGACCCCTCCTCCCGGCGCCAGCGGCAATGGCGCTGCTCCTTGCAGTGCAGCTGCTTGTGCAGGAAGCGCTGCAGTAGCCAACGGAGCGTGTAAATGGTGGGTTGGGGGGCGCGCAGGACACAGGCGTCCAGGGGGGGGGGGGTGGGGGGCCTACCATCTCCCTTGTCCAGGGAAAATTGGCAGCTTTTGCTGCCAAGGATGAGCCAAGTCGGTTGCGCATCCAATCCGTAATGCGCAAGACGCCGCCGGCGTCATGCCCCTTCCCCTCCCCATCCCCATCCCCCTCCCCCCCCCCTCTTCTTCCTCTGTCTTAACCCCCGGGTTAGCCCTCTGCTCTTCATCCTTGTCATCCACCACCACCTCACCCAGCTCCACAATCTCATCGTCCTTCACCCCCCCTTCCTGTTTCACCTGCACCCCCCCCACCCATGCCCTGCAACTCCCTTTCAAGCACCCCCACCGCCTTCTGCGCCTCCCTTACCCGCCGGTTCCCCTCGAAAACCCTCTCGCTCGCGTGCCCCCCCCGGTGAGGTCCCCACGCCGCCGGCACTCCGCCGATTTCGCTGACCATTTTTTCACCCGGCGGCGGAGGCTTTCAACATTGCCCCTTGCCTCTTGCAGCTCCCCCAAAACCAAGGCTTGCTCCCGAAACCCCCCCCCCCCTTACTCATTGAGCGCCCAGTCCAGTGCTCGGGCAACTGGGGGCGATGCGCTTGGAGAGGTGCGACTGGCGCGGCCCCTTGTGGGGCAAGCCGTGGCGGCTCCAGTGGCCGGTGAGCGGGGGTTGCCCACGGAGGATGCTTGGGAGCGCCCTGAGGTGGGGGAGGGGCCGGTGAAGCCAGCGCAGAGCTGCTGCGTGGCTCGGAGCGCGTGGCCCCATGTGCCCCGAGTGGGGCTGGCGGGGGTGGTGCAGCCAGTGCTGCTCCAAGGGCCTCGGTCTCGGTCATCCCGTCCTGCAGACGAGGATGCGCGAGAGAGGCCAGCCCTACCCAGACACCTTGTTCTGGCGACGTTCCAACAACCTGTTCCGGCGACGTTTTGGCGACGTTCCAGTGGCCGCCGGAACGTCGCCAGAACGTCGCCAGAACAGGTTGTTGGAACGTCGCCGGAACAGCGGAAAATAGACACAGTTCCGCGCGCGCCGAGGGCGCACTGCGTGCACTACGGCCTAGTGGGGGGGGGGGGAGCATCCGCTACAAATGGCACTATCCTAGCCCCTTTATGGGCATGGGGCAAGAACAATGACTGGGGGGTTCTCGGGTTTTCCCCTTCCCATCAACAACAAAGAATCCTAGCCCCTTTATGGGCATGGGGCAAGAACAATGACTTGGGGGTTCTCGGGTTTTCCCCTTCCCATCAACAACAAAGAATCCTAGCCCCTTTATGGGCATGGGGCAAGAACAATGACTTGGGGGTTCTCGGGTTTTCCCCTTCCCATCAACACCAAAGAATCCTAGCCCCTTTATGGGCATGGGGCAAACACAATGACTGGGGGGTTCTCGGGTTTTTCCCTTCCCATCAACAACAAAGAATCCTAGCCCCTTTATGGGCATGGGGGAGAAAGAATGACTGGGGGGTTCTCGGGTTTTCCCCTTCCCATCAACAACAAAGAATCCTAGCCCCTTTATGGGCATGGGGCAGAAACAATGACTGGGGGGTTCTCGGGTTTTCCCCTTCCCATCGACATTCATCAAATTCCTAAAGAGCCAAGAGCGAAAGGGACACAGGGGGGAGCGGGGGGAGCAGGGCAACACACAAGACAGACAAACCCAACGCACCGATTTCCACTGCGCGCAAAGCGCGCCAAAGCATACACCCAAACCCAAACCCAAACCTAAGCCCAAACCAAAACCCGCACCCGAACCAACACCCAACCCCCAGCCCAAACCCAAGCCCAAACCCACACCCAAGCCCGTCCCCTGACACATCAGCCAATCCCACCCCACATGCATCCGCACTCTCGAGCATGGTATCACAGTCCTCTTCAGTGAAAAACAAATAGTGCGAGCCCGCCTCCCCGCAGCAATGTTCCCGAAACGCAGCAGCAACAGCTCGGCACGAAGGGCGCGGCACAACCGGAATCGGCGAGTACAAAATGCGCAGCAATGTTCACAGCCCCACAACCGCTTGCCACGTGGGGTCCTCCTCGACGTATGCAAGCAGCGGCGCAGTCTCCTCCCAGGCCCAGAACAGGTTGTGGGCCTCCTCACCGTCCGGTGCGTTCTGTGCCCCCAAACGCACGCCACACCGGTTGCGGTACACATTTTTCTGCACCTCCCCTGCAACCTCAGGGGGATGATTTCCCACCTGGGCCTCCAGGAAGGCTACGAAAAGCCTACAGAAGGCCATGCAACAGTGCAAAATGCAAAAAAAATACCCGGTTCTGGCTATGATCAGCAGCGGCTCGCCGGTGCATCCTGCCGCATCCAAACTTTTGCGGGTCATCAGATAGCGACGATGATTGATCGCATCCAACCGCGTTGTCCTCCGAGCAGCGATGCCATTCCACTGCTTGGCTGTGTTGTGACGCACGGCCTCGTTGAAAATTCTCCGCCCTTGGGGAGCCAGGCTGATGCCTAGCAGCCGCCGGAGCCACGGCTCCCCACCAAGGAGGACCTCTGCCGGCACCCACCTGTTGCACCAGCAAAAATTTTTGCAGTCAATGATGGACTGCAGGACCTGTGTTCATAAAAGGTGTTCATAATTCGTGTTCATAAAACGCGTTCATGATTCATAAATGGGCAGCACGGCGTTTTATGACGGCAATTCTGGAATTATGAACGCGCGAATTATGAACAACTTATGAACACGAAAATGCAGCCTACAAAACTGTAGCACCCGAGCCCAAATTTGGCCCAAGGCAACCATATCCTTGTCCCCCGTGATGGCCATGCCGATGACCCATAGGAAGGCGGGTGTGCGCGCCTTTAGCCCATGGTTCAATAGCCCCACCGATGGCTGCGACCAACTGCTAGCGGCGCAAGGATACCCGTCACCCCGCACCACAAGGGTGAGGGGGAAGGTCCAGTCAATAGACTGGCATAGTGCCGGCCGGGATTGCACGTATTGTGCTCATGACCGCAGGGGCCAGCATCGACCTGACGATGGGGGGTCGGCACATTCCACCGGGGAGGACAACGCAAGCGGAGCGGTCAATGACTTCCACGTTGCGTCAAATTGGTCCCGTGTGGGGATGGGCCATGGGAAGGGCAGTCCCGTGCGGGCGGTGTACGCGTTGCCGCGGCGGGTGATGTACTCAGACAACACCCGGAAGCCGGAACGGGGTGCACCCAACTCCAAAAGGAGCCCTATCAGATAGGGTGCGGGAAAGAGGGCCTTCGCATACGTACGGATGGCCTGCACCTTGGCTTTGTGGACCGCCGGGAGGGCAGCGTGGTCCATTGCCTCCGTAAAACGGGCCCGGATGAGGGCGGACGATGACATCCATAGGGCCAACAGGTCGGAACACTTGTTGTCCCGAAGACTGGTGGCACCACTAAGCCGAACAAGCATCATGCTTAGCTCTGTGAAGACGGAGGGACGGTAAGACAAAACAAAATCTGTGGACAAAGAAGCGTTCATAAAAGCTGTTCATAATTCATGGTTCATATATGAACCGTTCATATATGAAATATGAACTATGAACAATACTACTTTTCATACAGGTACCAAGGGTAGGTGATTCAAGAGATCATCGACATGGGGCTCGTCCAACGCGGGACCAAGGAGGCAAAGGTGATCCTTGCACGGAATCAACCGTGGACACAAAGGGTGATCCGGGTGTCCACATGCCCCCAAGTAGGCTCCATGCTCAACGAGGGAATATGGAATGACCAAACTAAGACTTGGGAGGGTTGTGCTATCCCACGGAACATGCAGGGTGATGAGGCCCATTACAAGGCCTTCCTCTTTGGAACGTCTTCTTTGCAAGCCGCAGGCTGAAGTACGCAACGGATTTTGTAGTTGCCCTGTGCTTGGGTCGTCTTGTGCATTTTGTACCTAATAATGGGCATGGGCCGCTTGCTGGGGGATTTTGTCGACCGGGAGGCTAGGCCGGTCACCCCTTCGCTCCGTCAAAACCTGCACGTTGTCATGTCGGAGAGGCGTGCAGGTTGAAGCGTATATGGGTCAGCTTCTGCGGATGGGAAAGAAAGGGCTGATTTTTGTGAGGCATGGCCGGACATGGCTAGATGCCTCGGCATCAGGCCAAGCACGGCCAACTACAAGACCATCACGAACATGTGGGACCTGTTGCAAGCCCTCTATTGTGCATATCAGGGCCCTAACCCATTGAACTATGCCGCTGTGGCAAAGGATTTCCGCCGGCACTGTACTGTTGGTACAACATCATGGTGTCTACTGAGCCTGGAGCATGATGTAAATGCCATGTTGCAGAACATTGAGCCATGTGGGATGGCCATGTTCTGCGATGACATTTCACAAAACATCCACCGCTATATGAAATATGGTCATAACGAGCACAACAATCGGGGGTGGGGGGGTTGTCTGGTGGAGGGGGTAGACGAGGTGTCAGGGAGTAAATGGTCGGCCATCCACAGGGAGGCCGGTGTTCAAGCACAATGCATGACATGGGTGTTTGCATACTTCGACGTGTTGTGGGTTGTGAATGGGGGGCCCCGGTCGCAATTTCCATGCCCGGGCAGGGCTGCCATGGAGGTGAGGAGGGGCAGTGCCACATGCACGCTTCCCACGCTTTCGCATCAGTAACATGTCCGCCGGTCACGATTTGATCGAGCAGATCTTGGAACGGGTGTTTTATTGTGCGTTCTAGCGATGGTCCGGAAAGCGTTGTTGTGTCGATCTGGGCAGCACTATCGGTTGCTAGAACGTCGCTAGAACGCCGCTAGAGCGGTTTCCTAGAAGGTCGCTAGAACGCCGCTGCAATTTTTGTTTAATAACGCTACACCGGGGAGTTGCTGGCCAAGGTGATGCGCCAGCGGGCGGCCGAGGCCGAGGGCAAGCCCAGGGGAAAACCCCTGGCCAGGCCCAAGCCCAAGACCCAACCCCAAGCCCAACATCCTCCTCCTCGGTTGCCACCCCCACACCCCTTGGCCTCCAAGAAATCAGTCAAGCCGGAGGCGGTGGTGGAGGACAAAGAGGAGGACGAGCTGGAGGCGCGGCGTGGGGAGTGGTAAAGTCTCTCCACTTCCCTAAGGGCGTAGCGGGGGGCGAAGGCCAGGGCGGAGGCCAAGGTGGTGGCGTGGGAGGCCAAGGTTCGACCCGCTGCGCGCCCATGGGGAGGAGGAACCGGAGGGTTGGGCGCCGCTAGCCTCGAAATAGGTGAGGCAGGAACTGAGGGACGAGGAGGACAACAGCCGCCAGCTGGAGAGGAGCGTCATGCGGATGCAGGAGATCGTGGCGAAGGAGGCAAAGGTGAAGGAGGAGCTGGTGGAAGAGGTGGTGGAGGTGGAGGTGGAGGAGACGGTGGAGGAGAAGGTGAAGGAGGAGGTGGAGGAGAAGGGGGTGGAGGAGAAGGTGAAGGAGGAGGTGGAGGAGAAGGGGGTGGAGGAGAAGGCGGCAGGGGCGGGCAAGTGGCTGACGGTTTTTCGGGGGGCCAAGGAGGCGGGTTCCATCCATGACCCGCCATGGGACCCCACCGTCGTGGCCGGCCCCCACCCCCCAAACCTCGACCACCACCTGCTCGTCCCCCCGGAGAGTCGGATTTGGACTCCCCGTTCTTTGATGCACCGTGTGCATCACAAAATTTTAGGGCAGGTAAGGTGGGTATGGGCGGATAAAGGGGGTCCACCAGGTCAAACCCCTGGGGGTGGGGGGGTTTGCAGGCGCCTGGTGGTGGCAACCGGAGTTTCCCGGGAGGAAGGAGGGGTTGGTGCGCCCCCCCCCCTCCGAAAACGGGGTGAAGAAGTTTGAGTTGGCCCAACTCAACGTCTTCATCCCCGACGTCAAAGGGGGGGGGGGGGCGAGCCATTGGCGGTTCATCGCCATGTGCTGGCAGGCGATGGAACTGGGGGGTATGGAGTGTGTTGGGAGGACGTGGACGTGGACGCCGACGTGGTCGGAGATCATGGGGATCGGGAGGTTCGACCCTTCGGCCGCCAACCGGGGGGCGTATGCCACATAGGTACATGGCATCGCGTCCCGCCCCCAGCCCAAGCCCAAGGCCCCGCAACCCCCGCAACGGGGGGATCCCCGAAGCCGCATGCCCCGAAGCCCCGGGGCGCCTTCGCCAAGGCCCTGGGTGCACTCTCCCCTCGCCTCGACAGGCAAGGCACGGTATGCTCAATGCGTTCTAGCGCTGATGTAGGGAAGCGTTGTAGCGTTGATGCAGCCAAAACCGCCGCCGCCGCCGCCGCTAGAACGTCGCTAGAACATCGCTAGAACATTTGCCTAGAACGCTGCTGGAACACACCTACCTCTTGTTTCTTTTCGTAGGCCGTGAGCCTGCAAATGTGTGCAACCGATCCCCGCGGGGTGCGGCTGGAGTGGCGCGATGGCGCAGTCCGACACAGCTCGTGGGGGTCACCGAGTTGGGCCTGATGCTGGGGATGGACCCCAACATGGCCCTCCCGGTGCTGTAAAAGCTGGGTAGGTGGGAGGGAGGCAGGAGCGGGGGGGGCATGGACCCGCAGCGCAGGGGTTGGGTGAGGGTGGGGGAGGAGGGAGACGAGAGCAGCAGCAGCAGGCGGAGCAGCAACAGCAGCAGCAGCAGCACCAACAGCGGGGAGAGGACACCCCCCGCCAAAACCCCCAAAACCCAACCCCCCCCACCCCCATCCCCCAAAAAACCCCGGACGCCCCGCCACTTCGAAAGTAGTGAGGAAGACGCCCCACGCCAAGCCCGAGCGGAAAGTCAAGGGCTAGGCCAAGGCCCCCCCCCCCAAACCCCAGCCCCCCCCCCCTTGGAGAATGGACCCATATGGAAATGTGCCGGGTGTGGGGGACACCCGGTATGTCCCTTGATCAGAGGGGGGCAATGGGGGGACCGCCAGCCAAGTGACGGTTTTGGGGGATTGGGATGAGCAGTTGGAGCCGGGGGACTAGTGGGTGATGTCGCAGGTGACCACTGGGGAGGGGAGGGGAGAAGGGGAAGAAGGGGAAGAAGAGGAAGCGTGAGAAAGAGGGGGGCACCTTCCGGGTGCTGGGGGAGCTCCTCTTCCGCACCCCGCAGGAGGCGGAGGCGCACCTCTGGGCGGCCCTGGAGGAGCGGGACGACGGGGACGACGGGGATGACAAGGATGACAAGGGAGACGAGGGTGACGACAAGGGGGACGGGGGCGAGAAGGGGGGTGAGGTGGGGGTTGACAAGGGGCGTGAGAAGGAAGTGGACATGAGTGGTGAGCAGGGGGGTTCCGAGAGCAAGGATGCGCCCCGGCAACCCCCCACCATGCAGGAGGGGTAGCCTGTGTGTCGCGACTCGCGAATGGGGGCCTGGGGGGTAGGGGGGCTAACCGGGCTACTCGGGCTAACCCCCCACCAAGAGATCCGGCGCCGGCGCGCCAAGTGATCTTCCAAGTGAATTGTGTGGTGGGCCGGGGGGCTAACCCGGCTAATCGGGGGTTGGGGTGGGGGGGACCCCGTGCTCCGTGAGTCTGGTGGAGCATCGCGTATTTGTGATTGGCCTTGGCTGGCCATGATAGCCGGGGCAGCTTCTCTTTGAGGAGTGTATTTATTGTTCTAGCGACGTTCTAGCGAATCGTTCTAGCTACGGTCTAGCGGCGCTCGCTAGAACGTCGCTAGAATGTCGCTAGAATGAAACATTTTTGGAATGCCAATTTGGGTGAAAACAGTGAAATTGTGAAAAAAAACAATGGGCCCCCGAGTACGGATAGGGGGGTCTAGGTTACAACCCTCAAAGTAACCCCCCCCCCCCCCACGTGGGGGGGTCACCAACTCTTTTTTCCGTTCTGGCCTCCTGCCGCCATCAACGCTAGAACAAAATTGGATCTTCTAGCGTGTACCAAGGGTTCTCACAGGGCACCAGGGTCCAGGGGGGTCTACACCGCCTGGACGGCTCCATGCGGGGTTAGGTGTGCGTGGGATAACCACCACAGGGACGGCAAGGCCGCCACCGCCGTGGGCGCTTGCTGCTCTGGACTGAGCTAGGACCGGCGAAAGCGGCGGCACGAGGGGTCCGCGGCTACGAAGATGCGCTCCGCAAACCCCAGGTTATACTGCACCATCCGGTCGGTGCTCAGAAAAGGGAGCAGGAACTTTTCAGCCCCCATGCACGGGGTCTTTGGTCCCACGGTGATCCTTTCCAACGCGCGCTTTGAGGGGGGCCGCACCTACTAGACGACATTCGTCGGGTCGCTTGGCCGGTACGGAGCTCCGAACCCGGCTAGAGGGCCTTTCGGGCCTAGGGCCTTGGAGAGCTACCCTCCCCCGCACGGCCCTTGGGCCTTGTTGAGGTCGACGGCCACGACCTTGATACTGGCCCCTGCCGTGCGCAGGAAGGCGGAGGTGTCGCCCACGACTGTCGGGCGTTGATTCGCGGGCAGGTTCAGCAGCAGGTGCAAGTTGACGGTCCATAGCACCGCACCCCTTGCGGGCTCCACACGCACACAGCACACAGAGGTTGTGCTCTTGAGCGTGGTCGCGGACCTTGGAATCGTTCAGCAGGCGGGCGTGCACCAGGGTGACCCCCCCCCCCCCCCCGGGAAGAGGGGCCCCACGCACACGCGGTACGAAAGTCCGGTTAGCCATGCGGTGGCAAAGTGCGGGCCTGCCTCGTGCAAGTTGGCGACGTCAGGCTCCACACAGGCGTGGTACGCAACGAGGCGCGAGACGTTCCGTGGGTCCAACCCTAGGGGGCCGCAATTGGCCGCGACGACGCAGAGCCTGCCCGCGTCGCGGGGGCTGCACTATAGGTGGTCCAGGGGGTCGTGCGGTAGGCGAAGCGCGTACGAGGCATACTCCTTAGGCGGGACCGGGTCTGGGGACGGTGGCTCGCACCTGGCGCCCTGTAGTTGGCCCACCGGGACCGCCCCGGGCCGCACCGTACCCCCCAATCTCCACGACGGCCTGCGACGCCGTCTCCACGGTAACAGATGTGGCGGAGTGGAGGGGTATATAGAATGGCCCCGCTGCGGGGCCCCCGGGGGCGGGGCGGAGGCCTCCTTCGGCCCGGCCGTGCGGAGCTTTCCGTAGCTCGAACACTAAAGCCGTATGGCATATGAGGGCTATGGGAGGGTCGGTGGCTCGCCCCCCGGGCATAAGCGGCGGTGGTCCCCGGCATTGAAGCTCCACCTCCTAGGTTGTCGAGCAGGGGGCCTGAATCGGCCGGGCGCGAGGCGCACAAAACCACGTGGGCGACGACCAAGGGAAAAGACGGGGCGCTGGTTCTAAGTCTGTGCGTGGAGCAGCCCAACACATACAGCTAGGGCTAGACGATGCCGAGCGGGGCATGGAGAACCGGGGGGGGGGTGAGGCGGAGGACCCCGATAGCTGGGACGCGGGACTGCGCGAGGTCGCTGAACACTCAGTACCACGAGCACCGTTGGTCCCGCGCCGCGGGGATGTGCAAGGGATCTTTGGAGCCACACGCAGGGCAGCCCTCGCGCTCTCCTTCTGCCATGCACCAATACCACGCGTTAAAGCTGAGGCAGATGGGGTCCAGCCCCGCCGGGCTCTCCCTAAGTGGTCGGGGATCCGCGGGCGTGGGGGGGGGCATCCCGGAAGAGGTGGCTGATGACGCTGGGCAGAGCACGCACCAGGGGAGGGGCGGGGAGTAGCAGGGCAACAACGAGAGCCCGGAGCTGGCCCGGGCAGTGGACCCCAAGGAAGGGATGCAAGGGCAGTCACTACCCCTCCGGGTGGCCCCCCGGCACCCCGGGTGTGTGGGTCGCTGCCCCTTGGGTCAGCTATAACACAGGTGCCCTCGGTAGCATGGTTGGGTGCGGGGCGGCTAGTGAGCTGGGGGCCAAGGCAAGGGCGAGGGGTAGCCCTCGGACGGCGGTGGGAAAGCCGCAAGTGGAGGTGACACGGGCGCTATAGCCGGCGGCTGTCGCCGCATCGGGGGCGGCGGCGGCGGCTGCTGCACTTTGGCCTTCTCCTTGGGGGCCACCGCTGCTCGGGCACTAGGGCCAAGAGGGAGCCATCGGCGCAGTGTGACCACACCGCCGCGGACACGTACCCTGCGGTCGTTATCACCGGCATCGGCGCGCGGGTGTGGTCCCCCGGGAAAGTGCGCCGCGAAGTCTCAAAGCGAATGTGCGCCACAATGCCTCGAAGCAGGGGACGTACTCATGCCTGCGCTTGAGGCAGTGCTACGGGATGAATTTGGTGGACCCCATGGAGGCTCTCAGGGCATCCTTGACCGCGGCGGTCGTCGTGGTCTCTGGATGGAGACCGGAGTCCTCAATGACCAATGGCAGGAGTCGGGGGCGCCGATCGTTGGCTGGGGTGCCGCTGGTACGGACGCCGCCCCCAGAATCCTCGCTGAGGACTCTAGCGCCCAGGCTGCGCGTTGGACCGCTTGGGAGGGGATGGGGCACCA
Source organism: Eutreptiella sp. 'Long Island Sound 2002' (assembly GCA_964036045.1). Taxonomy (NCBI): domain Eukaryota; phylum Euglenozoa; class Euglenophyceae; order Eutreptiales; family Eutreptiaceae; genus Eutreptiella; species Eutreptiella sp. 'Long Island Sound 2002'. The sequence goes on along the minus strand of OZ038378.1, from coordinate 134,052,592 downwards.
GAGCTCCCGGCACGCGCCGGGTGGCCACCCACGCCGACGCGGGCAGCAACAACGTACTCCCCATGGTCCTCGACCGCGGTCGCGATCGCCGGGAGGTCCTCTCGGCGGGCGGCCGTCGAGGCCGCCACTACCACGGCCGTTCAGAAGGTGCCCCGGTCCGTGGTCTGCAAAAGGGCCGTGCGGATGTCGCATGGGACATCGGACGTGCCTGGGATGGTGGTAGCCACAGCGGCAAAGGGCGTGGCGTCACGGAGGGCCGCCAGAGGCTGCCATAGCCGCTCGGCACACCGCTAGCGAGTCTCGTCTGCCACGCTGAGAACGTCGCTTGCCTCCAGGTACGCGACCCAGTTAACATGCGCCGCAGCCACCGCCAGGCCCTCCGCCCCCCAGCGCTGCATTGGCTATGAGCACGTTTGCAACTTGGTCTCCCGTCCGAGCAGCGCGGAGGGCTGCAACGATGGAGAGGGCGGACGAGAAGGCGGCCATGCGGAGATATAGGTCGTCCTTGGCCGTGGACAAGCGGGCGGGGGGTATCAGCAAGGACGCCTCGGCCGCCCTCTGCATGCTACGGTGGACCGCGGCGTGGCCCTAGTAGGGAGACGGGGCTAACGTGTTGGGGGACGGCTGTGGGTGCGGCGAATATTGGACGGCGGGCTGTTGCACCACTGGAGAGCAGTGCGTCAGGCGCCGTTGGCGTTAAGGAGCCGTAGGCGCTCGCGCTGCCCCTATGGGTAGTGCTTGGGGGCCGTGCATCGGAAGCTGGGGGAGGGGTGGTGCGGGGCTCGGGCCGTCTGTACCCCCGGCGGATGGAGGACCGGGCAGGCGGCGTATGCCTACCGCAATAGCCGTGGCATCGCGGACGGGGGCAAACAGTGGTCCCCCCGGTGAGGGGCCTTGCGGCGGGCCGTGGTTTTGTGTCGGGTCTACCAACGCTTTGGGGCCAGGGGCCGCCGCGGCTCTTACGCCTCGTGAGGCGCCTCAAGGGGCCCCGTAGCCATTCTTGGCCGCTAAGCTGGCGCCGCGCCGGCGTGCGCCGCGGGGGCCGTGCTGGGCTGGGCCGGGTCGGGGAGCGTCGGGGTGGCCTTCACCAGGCGCAGAGAGCCAGTGATGAGGCCCGTAAGGTTTGGGGGGGTGACGGGGTGGTTGGCGGCGTATCCATTGGCGGCTAGGATTCCGGCGCATACTTGGTCCTGGGAGCTCTCGGCGGCCCACAGGGTTGTCAAGGATCCAAGGCCCGAGCCAGTGCAGGGCCACCAATGGCCTGTTGGGCTGACAAACTAGTTGAGGAGGCACCGGAGGTGGTAGGGGTCGTAGTTTAGCTTGTCCATGCACCGCTGATGCGAGGTACCACAGCGGATGTGGTCCACGTGCGACCCCGCGAATTGGAGGTCGTGGTTGCCTCCTTCGACAGCACCTCTTGGTGATACCCGTTCGCCACGTGAGGCACAGACATCCACAAGACGTCGGGCCACCGCGCTGCGAGCAGCGCACGCTCGGCTTGGGTCACCTTGCTTGTGAGGAATGAGAGCTGCATGCCCAACGTGTAGGCGACTGCGTATGTGAGGGGCAGGCCCACGACCTAGGTAGCTGTGGGCCAGTATTGCACTGTGGCTGGGAGGGTTCCTTCGACGAGGGCGACGCGATCCACGCGGCGCACGTGCTGAGGGCGGGCCTCGAGGTGCAACCTTTGCTCCACGAGGGATAGGGCGCTGAATTATGCCATGATGCCTGTGGCACAAGTCCCGTGCTGCACGCCTTGCCCTGCGCCCTAACGCCCCCAAAACACTGTTCTCCCCGCCATGGGTGAGGGACCGGGACGCCTCCGCCCGGGACACCCGCCGGGCCGCGGGGGCCAGGACGGGCGGGGGGATGATAGAGGACACTCTCGCTCGGCGGGCACCAATCCACGTCGGTTGGGTAGGGAGGGAAGACGCTCAGAGCTGACACTCCTTGGCCGTAGCCGTTCTGCATTAGCCGAGGCGGGAGGCTGGGCCGAAACGGGACATGCATGCCCCGATTGTGGCTGTGGTGCGCAAGCCGGGGCGGGAAAGAGGACGCGAGGCAACCAGCACGCCCTTGGTGTGCTGTTCTACGTTACCCGGGCCAGGGGAGAGGGTAAGTGACAGCAAGGACACCCGAGCTGTAGCTAGTATGCGTTAGCGGGCGCCGGAGGGAGTGCGAAAAAAAGGACATGCACGCCCCGGCTATGGCCGTTTTGCGTTAGCCAGGATGGGAGGGAGGGCACCACACAGTCAGTACGCCCCGGTCAGGGCCGTTTTGTGTTAGCCGGGGCGGGAGGGAAGAGACCTTGCAGCCAGGGCAAACTGGCCGTAGCCCGTTTGCGTCAGCTGGGGCGGGAGGGAGTGTGGGCCAGGGACACGCACGCCCCGGGTGTGGCCGTTCTGCCTGAGCCGGAGTGGGATGGAGGACACCAGGGAGCCAGCGCCCCCCGGCTCGGGCCGGTCTGCGTTAGCCAGGGCGGGGGAGAAGCTACTCGCCAGCAAGGACGCCCCGGTTATAGCCGGTCTGCGTTAGCCGGGGCAAGAGGGACTTCGGATCAGCGACTTGCATGCCTTGGCTGTGGCCGTTCCGCGTGAGCCGGGGTGGTAGGGATGACACCAGGCAACCAGCAAACCCTAGGGTAAGGTTAGGGGAGGGGAGAGGAGGTAAGCCCTGAGGGCGTGTTCAACACAAGGTCCTCGTTCTGTGGCAGCGCACCGCCGTGGAGCCCGGCGCTGGTCGGGCCGGCAGGCGGCGAGGCCGCAGGCAGCGCACCGGCGACGGCCTGCAACACTGGCAGCACTGATGGCTGCGAAGATAGCACCGTCGGCACTACCCCCCTTCCGTTCCCCTGGGGGCTGGGGGGCAGGGGACAATCCTTTGGGCAACGAAGGGGAGGGGTGGACCCCCACCCCTCCCCACGACATACACGAGCTGTCCCTCAGTGCGCCGCATAGGGTGGGCGTCCCGGGGGAGGGTTAGCGCATAAATCGACAGGGGAGGGCGGGGAAGTACAACGAAGCCCCCCCCCCCCTCCCAGAAATTGTGCAGCAGGAGCTGCAACACTGCAGCTTGCAGGTGTTGGATGCACCTACGGGTGCATTCCACCTCGTCCTGCAGGACCCCAAACTACAAGGCGGGGCCTGCTAGTTCATCATTGGCCTGGGCGCCACTTTTGGTGCTGCCACTTCCGCGAAAAGAGGTGGTCTGGACACCACTATCAGTGCTGTTACTTCCGCTTGAACTGGCGGTCTAGGTGGCACCACCGTGGATGCCGCTTCCGCTAGAATAGGTGGTCTGGACGCCGCTAGTGCAGCCACTTCCGCCGGAATCGGTGGTCTAGGCGCTACCCCTGGTGCTGCCGCTTGCCCTAGAACTGTTGGCCTGGACGTCATCTCTCACACTGTCAATGCCGCCAGAGTACCTGGTCGGGAGGCCATTGGGAGCACGCCGGTGCGGTGCTTCAACCACCTCAGCAGCAGCCGCACTGCCAGAGCAGCAGCACAGGGTCAGCGCACGGTTAGGGGCAGGGCCACACTTGATTTTGTGGATTGCGCCCAAGCGAGGCGCGGGGAGGACGGTTGGGCAAGGTCGGGAGGTCGGGCTGGCGGCTATCTGTGGAGTGGCTGCTCTGGGCGAGTCCGCTGATGTTGCAGCCACGGCAGATCTGTCACTGATGGCTGCCGCCACCGCATCCTCACCCGTCATGACGAAGTCGTTGGCTGCGCCATGGGCTGCAAACCCTCTAGTGCCCGCTGCACTCCCCTCGTAGAGGTCGCTGCCGGCGGGGTCCTACGTCGCGCCGCCCCTCTCCTCGGCCTCCATGATATCCACCCAGCAGGCTGATTGGTGTGATCGGGCCTCAATCGCCCCAGATTGGCGCACATACCGGCGCCCCATCGACCTCGTGGTCGCGGTCTCCGTGGCGGTTGTGTCGGCATAATCGTCCGCATCATTGGTGGCTTGGCAGCCGCCATCTGCGGAGGGGTTGGGGGCCTCAAGCTACCGAGGGGCGTTGTGCCCCCCCACGGCGCCCGGTTAGGCTATGGCCGTATAGACAGCCTCCGGGTGGGGGGACAGGTCAGCCCCCCGGCACCCCGGGGCACACGCACAGCACCGCCCATGGTGGTCTCATCGCGCGCCTTGGCGCCCTCTCACTCGCTGCCACTGCAATGTGCTCGGTAGAACCGGCCGCTGCGATGGCAGGAGCCGCTGCTGCCAAAGCGGCACACGCCGCCGCCTGCGTCACGTGCCGGTGGCCGCTTCGGCGTAGTCGGGGACGCAGGGCCGCGGCCGCCGAGCATGCAGCCGGGGAGAGCGAGAACCTGGCCAGCGCGGCCGCTGATGCGGCCAGTGCGGCCGCTACCCTTGCGGTGTTGCGGAGTAAGGCCGGTGCTGGAGGGCGTTGGTGGTGGTTTGCAGCGGCCGGCATCTCCAATGCCGCCGGCACGGCCGCCGTCGCGGGGGGCAGGGGGGGCAAGCAGGCGTCCCCTTCATCCCGTAGGGCTTCTTGACGCTCCCGATCGGAAGCCGGTGCTGGCGATAGTGCCACCACCGCGTTTTCCTTGATGTCGGAGTTATCGACGTAGTCTATGTCATCGATGTAGTCGATGTAGTCGAAGTCGGCTGCGCAGACGCGCCGAAGGCCCAAGGGGTCCGCCCTTGGGCGAGCGAAGACCACGGAGCCATCGCCTGGAATGCCCCGTTCGGCTGCGTGTACGGAGAGCACCCGTGGTGGCTGAAGTAGGACCGGCTGCGCCCCTAGCAGGACCCACCCGCCGCGGGGATCGTCATAGCCGCAGAGGTAGCAACTTACGGTGCGGGGAGCTACCCATTCGCGAGGCCCGGCCCGGGGCAAAGACATGGGGGTTATGGCTCGGCTCGGACAGTCTCACCAGCTGTAGGTGCACAACAAGAGGTCTGAAAAACAAACAAATAGGGTGTGAGACATGCTTTACAGAAGATCGGTCCACCTCGCACAGAATATACGCCAAGCAGCACACAGCCAAAAAAGGGTAAAAACTACATAAATACAACCTAAAACATGCTATACATATCGTGGATCGTCCTTTTAGGCGATCACAATATCAAATAAAATAAGTTTTGGAAACTTTGATATTTGAGTTGTATAGCCTTAAAAATGGCATTAGCAAGTTGTCTACCAATCCCGTTTGACCACCCCCCCCCCCCACACCCAATACGCAAATAGGCCGAAAAACACATAAATATGGCCTAACACATGCTTTATGTAGCTTGGATGGTCAATTTAGATGATCACAATATTAAACAAATAAGTTTTGGAAACTTCGATTTTTGAGTTGCCCAGGGTGAGAAACCGCATAAGTGTGTACCACTCCCTTGGGAGGACCCCCCCCCCCCTAGCCGAACCCCCAATACCCAAATAGGGCGAAAAACACATAAATACTGCCTGCAAAATGTTTTACATACCTTGGATGGTCATTTTGGGTGATCACCGTATCAAAAAAATGAGTTTCGCCAAACTCGATTTTTTGAGCAGTCCAAGGTGAAAAGCTGCACTAGCACGTTGCGTACTGTCCCATTCACTCATGTAAGCCATTATTGGTGGAAACGGTCATTTCACGTCTTTGGCACGGGCTCTGACCGGCCCTCGGCAGGGATAGAGATTGCAAAAAAAGTCCTTTCGTATCCTAGTAGGCATATCTTGTCACAACATCCCGACTCACACCCCTTAGAGTGGGTAGCATGGGGTCACTAGGTCGCCCAAACCGCTAACATGGCAAAAATGGCTGAAAAGTGCATGAATTGCATCAGCACTCGTCCCACTGCGCCTCATACAAACCCCATGGATTCGACCCCGGAAACACTTTTTCGGCTCAAAATCGGAAAAAACCCCGAAGGATTCATGATATTTGACCCCAAAAAAAGGGCAATCGATTTTTGACCCAGCCCACCCCACCCCCCACCCCCACCTCCCTCAAAACCTGAAAAAAAGTGCTTTTCAAGTGGGGGGGGGGGGGTCTAGGGGGGTCTAGATCAAAGACTCATTGGGTGATGCGTTTCTTGGACAAAATAATGATTTTACAAGGGGTTAAACTAACAATTCACCCCCTTGAGGTAGGATATGCGAATACCCGAAATGGGGGGGTATGTGGTGTTTTCTTCTATATGCGGGCCTGCGTGGCTTTGATCTAACAACCTCTCCGAGGTGATTTTTAGGTGCCACTAAACAGCCTCTCCAGTGTGAAAGCGCCTAAGTCCTCACTAGCAAGGGGCCATATGGGGGGGGGGGGCGACTGGGGGAGCCCGGAGTTGGGACCCGGGACCCCCGCCATGGGTTCGGGGGTCCACATACAAGAAAAAAGTTCTTCGCGACGCAAGTCCAAATACATACATAGCGGCTACAATACGCAAAGAAGTGTTGACCCCCCCCCCCAAAAGGGGTACCCAAGTGCGGGGGCGGGGGGGGGGGATACGGGTGTCAAAATCCAAAAAATCATTGGGGGATCATTTTTGGTACTAAAACCATGATTTTACAAGGGGTTAGACGTCAGAAACCATACATTGGGGTATGCTACGCGAACGGCGCCAAAAAGGGGGGTATACGACGCTCATACCTGCGCTTGAGCTAACGGCCTCTCTTCGAGGTGATTTTTATTCAGTTCTACATACTCTCCCCCCATTTTTTATTGTGGAACTCGACACTTCGATGGTGGGTGGTACTTTTGTTTCAGGACACAAAGCCCACAGGTTGATTCCCGGCCACTTGTGTTAGTGGCGCCCCACCCAGGCCAAACCATCATGCACACCAATTCGTTGGCACTTGGCCAATATAGCATAGTGTGACATAATATAATTGGCATAGGGCACTAAAAAAAAAATCAGGCTCAAGAAAAGAGTCCTGACATGGCCATGGCCAACATCATTGCTGCAGCACTACGAAAAAACCGGGTGTAAGAAACAAGAGAACCCGGCAGGGCCACAACCAACAAATTTATTGTGCATAAAAAAAGAGGCCTACAAAATGGCGAATATTGCCAACATGGGTGGTATCTGCGTCTGGCACATTGACCTCCAAGTCAGCTTGGCTACTTTTCCAAACATAGCAAGGGAGCAGCCCACACAGGCCTCTTGTATGCTCTACAAGCCGACCCAAGAGGAGAGGGGTGACAACCTGAGTGGGCAAATTGGTAATACATGGTGCGGCAACCCTATACCTCATTGTGGACCCGTGGTGGTGGCTACATAAACCCCATTATCTACTGTCAGAGGTTCCCCAAAGAAGGGAAGCATCAATGCAGCTGCATAAGGGGGGGGGATAACAATATGGCCACCTCACCTATACCCTTTCAATGCTGGTTGTGACTGCACAAATAAGGGCGACTTGGCGAAGTTCAATCCTGCACAAAGAGGAGCAATATAGGTTCAAGAGCATGGAGTAAAACCTAGTACACACTTCAGTAAAAACGTAGTAAAGTTTGGTAAAACCTGGTGAGGATGAATGTTAAGAAAAATCCATGAAAACAAAATTCCGTCACCTCCGGCAAGGAAAGAGAAGAGGATGGGGAGCACCTATGCACGAGCTTTGGGGGGGGGGGTGAGTATATGGGCCTAGCAGCTGCTATGTGGGCCCCAATGGGTGCTGCAGTACCTGTATTGCCACCAAAAAAAGTTATGACCCAAGCACCTCTCAGAGCCCACGGAAGGTTGCTGGAAAAAGTGAAGTTTTCGAAAATTTTCCAGTGCCCTGAACAGCCTGCAAACCCCAATTTCACGTGCACGAAGCAGCCAAGGATACCTGCTTCAAGCCATGTCCAGAGCAAAGCATCTCAATTCCTGTGTCCTATCGACAGGAAGTGGATATAAACATAAGACAAGACACAGCACAGGACACACCCGGCCATCAATGGCGAAAGATATACGCCAAGGACGCTTACTCACCTTAGGGAGACTTTGAATTGTGTTGCAATGGAATCCAGACTCACAATGCAGCAACTGCCCGTTGTGTAGCTGCCCATTTTGTAGCTGTCCACTTGGTCTTGCTTTACTTTCCATCGTTAAAACACTGTGCCGGTGAACAGCTTCAAGATTATAGATACTCCTGCGCCGATGAAGTTCAGTGGCCTCAATATGGCTTGCGGCTTCTATTGCTTCTCGAAAATACTCTTCATGTGACTCATGGATCTCTCGCTGCATGAACTCTTGTTGCTGCAGCATGAAGCCTTCTGAGACCGTCACCTGCTGCAAAAATTCGAGCAAAAACAAATTTGGTGCTGCTGTTGCGATTACAACGTCCAAGCATCCCCCCACCTGCATCCGAAGATCAAATCTGGCAGCACAAACACATGTCTCTTATTTAGATGAGGCCTGTGTCAGATATCACTCTTTTGTCTCAAATACTCCAACAGCAGCTCGTGACTCTTGGCTTGCATGATGTGCATGGTGCTTGTATTGCTTTGGGCATTGAATGTACAATATCACATTGTCCACCATAAAAACGATGAACCTCACAATCATCAACCACTGAAAGCCTCAAAGACCAACCACTCCAGTAGTCTGCTGAATCTGTGTAAGTATCGCAGCAAATGAGTTGGATCCAGGTGCAGCAGGTGCACGGTATATATTTGGGCCCAAATTGATGCATTAAAGAGAAACTACAAGAAGTAAAGTTGACAACCAGCATGTAACAGGGGATAATGTGTTTACAGCCCAATAATCTCTGAGAATGCAATTGGGCCCTAATTTTGGTGCTTTTGGGACTCCTCTGAGGATCCTGTCACCTACGATGTCTCCCTGTTTTTAGCCTTTTTGAGCGGTTGATGGGGCCTCAAAGTCCATCTGAACGTCCCAATCACCCAATTACCTTTTTGGGGGTGCCCCACGCTCAAAATAGGGAAGAAGGTGTCCTTAAGTGCCTCCTAAAATGGGGACCAACAGCCCACAGGGTACCATAAGCCAAATGGACCACCCGGTGAGCACTTAGCAGTTTTCATGTCGGCATGGGTTGGATGAAAAATGGAGGCCAACAACCCCCTGAGACTCTTGGGCTGTTGTTGGGTGATCATTTGGCGACAATGGGAGTACGTATAAACCATTTGAAGCCATTTAGCACAAATCAGGCCCTTTTAGTGGGGCTTGTTGGCCCTCAAAAGCGCCGTTTGGAGGTTGTGTGCACTATAGCGAGCGAAATTTAGTTGGCCTACAGCCGCCACTGTGTGTTGTTTCAGACCTTGGTCGGATTCCACTGATTTCTTCTCTATGAACCCCCCTATCCAATGAAGGGGGTCCCGGGTACAATGGGGAAATATCTGCGCCGTGCGCGCACCGTGTGCTACCTTTACGGCGCATTTTCCAGAACAGCCTAGGCTTTGCCCCCTCCTGAAAACGGCCCCTTTGGAGAGAAAACCCCTTGGTGGTGAGCACGGTAGCTTGGTCGGGATACCTTGCCAAATCTCCGCACCGCGTCAGGTGCTCCCCCTATCTTCAGGTTTCCCACACCAGCCCTCCTATGGGACCCCACCAGTGAGGACTTGGCGGTTTTTAGGCCGGCGTGGGCTGCCTGCAAAAAATCGCTTTTTTTGAGTGAACTCCAACAACCGACAACGGGGACCTTTGGGCTGTCATTGGATGATCATTTGCTCACAATGGGAGTATGTACAAACCCATGGGGAGCCATGATGCTGATGGATCTGATGGGTGGTTGCAAAATCAGCCACTGGGAGATTTATTGCTCGGGGACCAAAAGCCCACAGGGGACCCCACCGGGGGGGGGGGATGGGGGGGGGGCATCAATTCCAAATACTTTTATTGGTACCAAACAATCCCATTTTACATGTCTGGGATGCATATTCCTTTGGCTACAGGTTACGCATTTCATAAAGTCCCGTCTTCCGGGCTGACCGGTCTTCCCGTTTCGCGCAGTTTAGTCTAGCAAAACTTCTACTTTACGCCGGTTTACGCAGTTTATGCAGTTTATGCAAACCGAACAGTTTATGCAGTTCGTGCGGGAACACGGAAGACCGGTCTGGTCCGGTCCGCCCGGTCTGGTCTGGTCTCTGTACGAACTGCATAAAACCCCTTAAACCGAGCGGTCCGATCAGTTTGCGCAGTTCATTTCACTTCATAGTGTATGTGCGTTTGTGTGTGTGTGTGTGTGTGGTGTACGTGTGTTTGTGTGTTTGCACGTGTGTGTTTGTTTGTGCCACATACCAATGCCTTCCATCCCCAGCCAGAGCCGTCGAGGGGTGGCCGCATTCGGGGTCGTTAGCTCTATTATACGGCGGGAGCTTCGTAATGGGGCACTTCCCCCCATGCCATATGACCGCCCTTCAGCCCTACTGATGGTACTTCGCAAAGCAATCAACGTGCAACTAAACGCCACAAGCTTGGCATTTGTACATCGATGTGCCGCCCCGACAGCACACACGTGTACCTCGCTTGGCACGGATAGGGAGGTGCTTTGCCTGCACCTCAATTGTTCGGGCTGGAAAGATGTACCGCATGAGACGCCACTGCCAATTGTGCATGGTTTCCCCCGGGGCACAAAGTTTCAACGCTTTGCACGAGGTAAAAGCGTTGGTGGATGCCATGCGGAGCAACATGCCGTTCAAGGCCTTCCACCAGTTTGGAAACTGCCGCTCCTCCCGATGCTGCAAGCACAGCTGGTTGCACACATCGACCCCGGGTGCAAATGTGCGGTAGTTGGCCACAATGCCGGGTAGGCGATACCTACGTTTCCGCCATACATGGGGGCCATGGTGGCAGTTGGTGACCAAGGGCACGGCACGTGCGGCCTTCTTGCCCACCTTTGGGCTTTTGAGTTTTGGGTTCCCGCCTCCCATGGGGGTCGTCCTCCTCGCTTTGCCTCCTGGAAGAACTCTTGTGCCAAACTTTTCTTGCGCCTACCCTTCCCCTTGTCATGTTTCTTTGGTTTCTCCTCCTCTTCGCTCAACGGTTCCTCGTCTACAATAGACCCCTCCTCGCCCTCGGGCTCGTCATCCCCCTCTTCATCCTCCTCCTCCTCATCACCATCCTCCTCATCAACCTCTTCCACATCCAAAGCCCGTTTGGACCTCTCTGCCCGACTCCCGGATGCCCGCTGTTGCACCCTCTCCTTGGGGGTCTTTGCCTTGGCACCTCCCTTCTGAATCAACCAACTCCCCACAACCGTCTCAACGTCAAACACCACATCCCCTTTGTTCTGTTGCCTCTTGATGTTTCCATTTTTGTCTTCCGTGTATTCCTTGGTGTTTGTGAGGGTCACCTTCCCTTTTTCCACCTTGGACACCAACCCACTGAAACGGGCTCCGTGTGAGCCTTTCTTCAAGAAAACGACCCATTGCCCTTTCTCAATGTTCTTGAAGGCCCGGGGTACCACCTTGTCATCCTTGGTGGCATGGGGGAGGGCTTGACCGGGACCTTCCACAGGCATGGCAAGGAAGAACCTAAAGCAAAAAGGTGGAAAAACATGTTGAACACTAGAAAAAAGCACAAACTGCACGAACTGCACGAACCGGTCGGACCGGCCCGTTCATTTCAGTTTAGATGAAGACCGGTCCAGACCGGTCCGGACCGGTCTGCGTACCAACTGCGCAAAATGTCATAAACGGAATGTGCTACACGACAAAGCCTATTAAACCATAATGGTGGCCTAAAGTCCTTAGGGGAGTATGCATACACAAGCATGGCAAAGCAGGGAGACTGCAAAACACCTGCACCATCATAAACTGCAGTGTTGTTGTCCAAGTAGTTGGACCGCTCGGTTCATACTAGTTGACACGGAGACCGGTCTGGACCGGTGCAGACCGGTCTCTGGACGAACTGCATAAGGTGATCTGTCACAATGGCTCTACATTTACATGACCATCATGCAATGTTAAGGTGTTCTAATACCCTGAGAACCCTAGGGAAACATCCATGCAACATGCGGAGTAGGTGGTATGTGTGTGCACGCTCTGTAGGTGTGTCGTATGTGCATGTTGTGTGAGGTGTGGTGAGCTGCGCAAACTGATCGGACTGCCCAGTTCGTTTGAGTTGGTACAAAGACCGGTCTAGACCGGTCTTGTGGTCTGCCAAACTGGTCTGCATGCAAAACTCTAAACCTTCATTAAATCATCAAAAAACACCAAAACCACAAGATCCGCCACATGCAAATACCCCTGACCCAACCTTTCACACAAAAGTCACACTTTGCACTTTGCCGTTGTGCTAGTAGCCAAAGGAATATGAGGAGTGGAATGGCAGTTTCGAACAGAAAGGGGCTATTTTCAGTGCTCCTAGGAAGATCATGCAAGCAATGATGCCATACCCTATTCATAGCCCTTCCGAGCCCTGATACCCGGTCAAACCCACCAAACTACTGTTTAAAACCTGTTTTGGAGTTCCCCAGCTGTGAATATAGTTGGGGTATCCCAAACCCCACCTGGTTGGGGCAAAGGAGGGGAGGCAAAAACACATCATGGGGGACCCTATGGAGACAGCGTTCTTTGACACCAGACGTGCAGCCAACCTGGCAATCACTGGTCATCTTGTTGGCCTCTTCTGCCAAAAGATTCTTCCAAAACGGACGCACATCGACAGCAGTCTGCGAGCCAAAAAGATAAGCCTGTTTGCAGGTCTCAGATAAACGCCATGGAGGAACTGCCATGCCAAGCTCCTGGTAGCATGCACAGCACTTCAAGCAATTTTGTTTCAGGTGGAATAGGAAAGTGTCCTCAAAGGCAACCATATACAGAGGTATCGTCTCCAGCCAGTTCGCGTACCAAGGGACCATCTGCTCTAGTGCAAATCGATCCTTCCACTCGAAGTCGATGAACATCCGCTGCTGATTGGGCATGTGCACAACCAGAACATGGTCAAGGCGGAGGCAACCAGGCTTGATGGCAGCTGTGGTCATCACGCCAACTGTCCAAGATGAGCACTGGCACGTCAATCTAATTGCCATTCCAAGGGTGAGCATGGATAGATTAAGGACCCCACTCCGGCAAAGCGACTTGATGATCAACTCAACACGTTGGACCTCTTCAGGTATGAAGGTGTTCTTCTGGACGATGTCGGTCATGGCATGCGGTGTACTGAACTTGCTGTTCAGCCAGCCACTCTGTGTGGTTGGATCAATGCAAATTGGCACATCTACCATGTTGGAATAGCTTGGTGGGGCTCCTGACTTTGTCTGAGAATACTGCATAATATCATACAGTCTTGGCAGACTGCTGTTGTCAGTACCATTATTTAAAGCCTTGGTACAGTGGCTCGCCACAATGCCAAACTCAGAATGGGTGGAATCATTCTGAAACATCTTTGTTTGTGCAACCCTGCATCCGTCCTCCGGCAAAACTGACATAAAATCGTCACAAAATTGTGATGAAGCCTGAAATATGGGCAAGCAGGTGGAAAGCAGTGTTCTTGCAGAGGAGAGGGCTCATGTGCACCCACAGGCACATTAACGTTGCAGAAAATCTTATTGATTCCGACAATGCTGTTTGCAAACTATTTGAAACCACAACTGGCAATACTCTTATCATTGTTGTTGACCAATAACCACCATGGTTGAAAACAATTGGCAGAAAACAGAGCTGATGGCCAAATCAACAACAGCAAGCAAACTGTATGGTGTGTACCATACGGCGCAAAAATGTTGTTTAAGGACTTTTCCAAATCTGTGTTGGTCCGGCTAACCACTGAAAATTCCCTCTCTACTGGGGACCTTGTATTGGGGCACAACTGAAAAGCTCTAGATCCCATATATGGCGATACATGTGAATATCACTGTTTTGTGTGGTTGTGGAACTTCAGATCACCACTGTATTGGGACGCCTCTGTTGCAGCACAACTAAAAGACACCCCTGTATATTGGGCACAAGGCTTTTTTTTTGGGTGAAGCATAGGATACTCAGCTCATGTATACCCCCGTGACACGTGACACAGGCATATGATCATCGCTGGATTGCAATGTCCAATGTTGAATGACAAACACCCCTTCCTCCTTTTCCTCTAGACCCACACAGAGGATTGTCTTCGTCCCCGCCCCCTTCTCGGTGTGCGCCGTCACCGACTCCAGCAGAGCCTCGACGTCCTTAGGGTGCAGCTGGATCAAAACTCTAGCACCCCCTAGATTTACCTCAAGCAATTCAAAGATGTAGTTGCTCAGTGGCCACCTACAGGGTGCCACACTTGGTTGTCACCCATTGAAGACCCCCCAGGTCCAACAAGGCGACGGATCCCATCGAGTTTTTGATGGTGCTCACACCAAGCATGGGCAACCGCAAGGGCCAGACAATGACAAAGAGGCCCAAGTCGAAGAAAGGAAATATGAAATACAAACAGATAGTGCGTGATAACTTGCGCGATAACCTGTGCGATAACTACTTATCGCACGATAACTACCGCGGTAACTACCGCGATAGCTAGTGCACTAACCTTGCACTAACTAGTTGCCGCGCAAAAAGACCAAATGGTAAAAAATGCAAAACGGGCGATATTGAGCAAATGAGACATGCAAGGCGCATTGTTGCATCATAATGCACCCATGTAACACGTGAAAGTCCGGGTTCCAACCATATAAACGACCCCCTAATTTTGGGGGGTTTCACACCATGCCTTAGTGCAGCGCATCCCATTGAGCAATGCCAGCGCAGGGTCCCAACCGATAGTCATCTGAGCAAATTAAGCTGCTCAGGTGGCAGTCCTGAATGGTGTAGTCCAAAGAGAGCAACACCTCAGGGTGCATGGTGGTGGCACTACAGTCCAGATGGTGCCCACTCGCGACACCACTCACGATCATCGAACCCGCAATCATTGGAAAAAGATCATTGGTGGCAGGGATGGCATCAACCAACTTCGACCTAGCTTTCTTCATGAGACCCCCCCACACTACCTTGTTCAATTGATGCTTTCCCTGCCACCATCTGGCAAGGGATTGATCTAAGGTTGTCGGTCCAAATCCCCCGCAAAAAAAGAAACTTTTGGCAACAACCTTCTTGATGCCACGATCCCCTACCGTCATGACCCTCGCCCGAAGATGGATACAGTCCCCTAGAGGCAGGGAGCCCTGAAAGATTGTGTACCCCTGGTCATTAACACATTTGATCCACGCTTATAGGAGGGGGGTGTTGGAGTCAAGGGGGGGGGTATTAGAGACATGCAAGGGGGGGATAGCGAATTCCATGTAGAAAGGGGACTCTAACGAGATGAAAAGGAAGGGGGTGGGGGTGGGGGGGCACCGCAGTACTATTGAGGGGTGGTGGTGGTGGTGGGTGACATTGGGAATTTGCACTTTGGGGGGCCACCATAGGATGGAAGGGCATCGCAACCCAATCCTCCCACCACTTGGGATGGGCCAATTGCCCCTTGAAGTGGAAGTCGTTGTGGGCCTTGTCCACCTTTGCCGCCTAGTCCATGGGAGACATCATGTCACAACCATAGTGGTGGTGTTGGTGGGTGGGATGGGGTGGGCCAAGTCAGCAACGAAGTACACATTGCGGAAAACCTCCTTGATTTCCTCCACAAGGTTGGAGTGCATGAGTCCTACAAAACTTTCAACGGTGTTTGGGGGGGGGGGTCAAACACATGCCACACCATGCGGGGACAGTAGCGTAGAGGGCCTGCGACAGCTCTATGGACCATGCTTTCCCCCCATAGAATGATGTGCGGGTGAAGGAGTGGACATCAATGTGTAAAATTTCAGAGGATGGGGCTTCATTTCTTAGTTTGTTCTCACCTCAAAGCACCACGTCCTTGGCAATGTTACAAATAGAATCCATGCATTGCCGCTTCAACACGGCAGCTGGTATAGTGTCCGTCTACCCGTAGCCCAGCATGAATTTTAGGAAGATGCATATGATACCGATGAGATGTGAAATGGGTGCAGATTTGTGCCAAATTCGCATAAAAGGTAGAGCAAGCAGAACAAGGGCCCATGGACAGGTTGGCGGATTTGAAAGTGGAAATGGAGGAGTGGCCGCCAAGGGTTGTGCTGCCAACTGCCACGCGGCAAGAAAATCACATGGCAAGCAAAGCACATTGAAATAGCCTATGTACGCTTGAAGACTTCTTCGTGGTTGATGGATGCTGTGTAACACAAAGTGCTTAGTTAGTAGAGACCATACCTATCAAACAAACTGCAGCCCCCCTAGGTCTCTTTCTTGTGCCCTCTTCAACGAATCGTAGCTACAGTCAAAATGTTCAAGTTGCAATGTGCAATTGTAATGTAGGTCCAGGACACGGCCTAGGTTTGTGTACATTCACAATATAATTTCTCACTAGATGCATAGTCTGTTCACAATGCATTTTTCATATATATATTCAGGAATGCGAATACTGCTACTCGAGTATTGCTCATGCCGCTACTGTCACGATCACATCCGCTACCACTTCCCCTCCCTGATCCTTGCTTACTTGGGGGAATTGTTGCACTGCGCGCGCACTGCGCGCTACTTTTAGACTATATTCCCCCCAAAGAGCCCCAAGGCACACCGCTTGGAAACGCCTTTGGAATTAGGTGACCCAAACTGCCCCAGCTTAACAAAGTTGGAAACTACCTTCCCCTCATTGACACATAACACACATCATGCACAACTGGAAAAGCCATGAACAGCGCATGGGTCACCACCCTCAACAACACACAACCGTCTTTTGTTCCATTGTGAACTAAGTACAAATTGAGAATCCGCAACTTGTGTGCATGACATGACACATTTGCAGAATTAAAGAAATGTCACATTGTCACATGTGTGCGTGTGTGTGTGTGTGTGTGTGTGTGTGTGTGTGTGTGTCAATGCAATCCGTACAATATTGCTGTTCACACTTGTAACACATGGACATTTTTTCAGGGTCAGACTTGGTGCAACAAAGGGCACATACATCCCCATCATCACCCACAACATCCACATCATTATTGTCCTCCTGTGTAGGTGCGGTCCATACATGTGTAGGTACGTGTTCCCACGGACCGTATGGAGGGTATCTCCGTGACTTGGTTTGCTAGTCAACACGCAGGACTCGTCAGTGGCAAAGGCACAAGAAGAAAGCCATAGCTGAACATTGAGATGAAAGTGTGATTGAATCCTCGGCACCATTGAATGTAGAAAGAGCTCAAAAGTTAGAGTAGACCAAATGTCTCAAGTAGCATACTTGTCCGCGAATCCAAAATTAGTGCAAATGCAAGAGTACACACATGTACTCATGCAACTCGGTACCGGATCCCCTCCATATGTTCCTACTCAATACGTGCCCTATAGAAACCATGAACATCATTGTACTCATTTTGTCGCTCGGTCAAAGTCTTTCAACCGATAAATGGCCATTTTAGTCTATGGCACGATGTGCACTCTCACGGCTTTGTCGTCAGGTGCACTCCTTCTTGCAAATCCCACAAACCGCGGGCACCATTGCACTGTTAACACCAATAAAGTCCGCAGTGTGTAAAGGCCGTAATCTACATTCCAGGATATCCAATTCTGGACCAAACGCAAACTCACCCGGAGCCTGTCTTGCAGGTGATGAGGGGAGGAAGTGGCACGGAGCAAAGGCAACAAGACACGGGTGAGGTCCACTCTTCCTTGCCGGCAGTAATTAGGAATTTCTCACTCTTTGAAAGGACGGCGGTCGGTGGTTTCAAGAAGAGTACTTGAAGTGCACCACCTCAATCATTGTCCAAATTAAAGCGTGTGACATGCCTACCACTAGAAGAAACAGACTCAAGGCGCGGTAACTTGCGTGGAGGTTCAGGAGCGCGCCCCCGTGGACGCTTAGAGGCACTGGACGACACGACTGGGCTGGGTGGCGTGGGCTCACCCGTGTCTTGTTGCCTTTGCTCCGTGCCACTTCCGCCCCTCATCACCTGCAAGACAGGCTCCGGGTGAGTTTGCGGCACGTCGCCAGAGCAACAAGACTCGTGTGAGGTAGTGTGTACAACGTCGTCCAGTGCTTTCTTGGCTTCACCGGACGCGCCAACGCGCAAATAATGTTTTGCAAATGCATCCAAATTCTCCCATTGCCCAATGGAGGCAACAACCTCACTCGGCAACCCCAACCAGCGAAAAAATTCAACGAAAGCGCCACGCGTGGTGTGCGCACCCCAAACGGACGTGTCGATGCCAAACCGCTTCAACTCAGCAGCGGTCAAACTTCCTACTGTGTTAGGCGCAAGTGGGGTATATGGGCGATGGAGTGTGATGTACAAAGGCGTCCCAGGCGCCACGAGTGAAGACGTGAGGCTAACATACAATAAAAGTGTCTCCCAAGGACACCAACTCTTGTCCTTTAAGACCAAAACCTCCTCCCAGCGATAGGAAGATTTGTTCTTACGTCTAACGGCCACAAAGCGTCGGGTGCCGACCGAAGAGACTTGGCGCAAAGTCCGTGACAAATCAAACGACCGAAACAGCCCGAGGAAGCGCCACAACAAAATGAGTTTGATGCGCACCTCCTTAATCACAGACAAATCGTAAGAAGTGTTGATGAATGCCCAAAACACCGGGATAGGATCCCAAAAGGCCGCATACTTCGGTGTGTGTTTGTTCCAAGACTTGCGCACATGGGAAAGCAAAGGATGAAACCGTATACTTTGAAATCCAGGAATCAACAACAAAGCAGAATAAGCATTATGCGCCGTAGAAGACGAATAGGAATCGAGCTCGAGAAGAAGGCCCGCAAATGAATCAGAAGGGCTATCAATTGTTAGCCCATCACGCAAAGCCATGGCGAACAAAACGGCGAAAGCCGACTGGTATCTTTTGAAGATCCCAATTTCTTTATATGTGAATCAATTTGCAACTCAGAGAGGCCCCGGGACCATAATGTCTTCCGGACAACAGCAAGCAAATCAGGGGCCAGCGCGACTTTTTCATAGGTTTCCCCCAAGCACTCACGTAAAGTCCGTGACGGGGGTTTATCTGCACCAATGGCGCCGACGGGACCCGCAGTGCTGTTCATAGGGGCCACCATGACTCTGAGACCCACCATGGCACCACCGTCAACGCGCGAATGTGGGGGTGAACTCGCAAGCGATGCAACCACCTTCCTATGACTGCCCATGGAGGGTGACACCAAACGTCGGTTAGGGAGGCCAAGTTGGCTGACAGCTCATCCACGACCACCGCCCGGTGATGAGGCCAACGCGAGCCGAAGGCTGGGAGGAGCGCATTGCTCGGCGAAGCGAAAAGGTGCACCGTTGGGTGAACGTGATTGCGAAACACATGCAACAGATGTTGAAACACCTGAGGATCCAGCGAGTAATCTCCGGGGTCGACGGACCAACGGGAAATTGCATCCGCTTGCATTTAACTCGAGGGCACTAGGCGTGGAACTAACGAAACGGAATGAAGGTTCATCCAATGAAGAAAAGGTCTTAAAATCTCGTTCAGCTTTCCAATTTTTCCTCCATGACGAATTAGATAGGAAAATGCCACGGAGTTGTCGATGTCGATATTGACCTGGCTGTGGGGCGGAGCAAGCGCCATTGCGTTGTGTATGGACACTTGAAGCTCTTTGTGATTGATGTGGGATGCATTGGGGCATCAAAAATCGTGAACCACTTCGTTGGTTGAAACATTGAGCCCCCCCCAAGCCAGTAAAGTGCTGTCCGAAGCGAGATTGACAACGTCGTTGGAAAGTTTTCCGAGAAACGGCCTTCCCGGCCATGTGTGGAGAATGTTGGTGACTTCTCGTACCTGATCTTTTAGGGAGATAGGGATAAGGCATTGACAATCCCAGCCCACACGACGGTGAAGAGCGACGAAGCGAACCATGCCATCTGTGAATGCTCGAAAGGAGGGAAGGGCGGGCACCAAGCTGCGAAAACGGCCCAAAATGGCGGCCATTTTTCGTGGGCTCATGCACGTCTTTGTTAAAATCTTCCCTGCCTCTTTTCGGTACCCTTTTCGCTTGTAAGTTGGCACTGAAAGGAAGCCGTTGGCTAGATCCACGGACAAACCTAGTGCATCGAAAGATTGCACAGGCTCTAGCAAAGACTTTGGAGCTTTGATAGTCAAACCGGAATTTGTAATGTCTTGCACCACGGTGCGCCGCTGGGACAAGAGGAGCCTTTTGGTTGCCCCTAGAATGATTATATCGTCCAAATAGATGAATGCTACTATTCCTACTCTTCGCCATTTCCGAAAAAATGTTTTCATTACATGGGTCCAAAGATATGGAATGTAGTGAAGCCCGAAACAAGCGCTGCGACATTGGAAGTACTGGTTTCCAATTCGGAAATTGAAAAGACCTTGAAGTTCGGGGCAAAGGCCGAGATGGAAATAAGCGTGCTTGAGATCTATCTTGATGGCCCAATGGCCTTGTATCAAAAATGGAAAAATGGTTCCCCAATTCGGAAGTCGAAAGTATGGAGGGGGTTCGAGGCAACGATTGATTGCAACGCAACTGGAGATGAAACGGGGTTTGGGATGATACACCATGAACCAAGGCACCAGGTTGCAAGGAGGTTTTGAGAGCAACCGAACGGCGGAAACCTCGAGATACTCGGACATAACGCTTAACGCATCGTGTGTCTCTTGAGACGTGTGCTCTTGATATGCGGCGCGCATGCGGTAAGGATGAATCCAAGTAGCGGGAAGACTGAACTGAATGAGATCTAAAACTTGGGGAGTGGCATGTTGCTTCCACCCATGAAGTTGACGGCGTAACTTCAAATAGAGAGGAATCAGTGAGTCATTGAGAACCTTGAACATGGGGTCCTTGAGTAGGGGCGGGCGGGGAGAAAGGCTTGGAATAGGAATTTCCATAGGAATTTCCATAGAAACCTCGTCCTCGGTTGTATTGGCCTTTTCCGAAAGAGCGAAAATTAGATCCCCAACCTCGGCTTCCTTTTCCTCCTTTTCTTCCTTTGAAAGAGTTTGGGCGACTCAACTTGTTGATTGTGGAAGCCAAATTGGCGTTGGCCAATTCTTCTTTGTTGAACAATTGGTTGGAGTGTGCAACGGATCCCCGAATGCTTTGAGTTTTCCGAAAATCACACAGGGATTGCTCAAGATCAGCCAAAAGATGAAATGTTTGCAAAATTTCTGTATACGTATCCTGTTTACCATCGGCAACGGAAATATTACCGAGCATGCGCAAACCGTGCAACAACTTTTGTTGCCATGCTTTTACCGTCTCATCCAAAAATTGCTTACCATCGGAATTATGGTTGTTATCTTGAGCCTTACGAGGAATCTCGGAGATGTAAGGTAGAGTTTCCAACGCCTTTCTCACATCTAAACGATCACAATCAGCATCCCGAGATCTATTCCAAGCTTCACAGAACCAAGGAGCTAGGGAAATAGAAACTTCATCATAAGGTAAATCAATATTATCGTCGTCGTCACCATGTTCAACACCATCATCACCACGCTTCTTGGGAGTGTTCACCGCCTTCGTGTTATTTCTTGCCATGCCAAAAGCCGCAGCGGCTATAGTTTCGTTCAACGTAACGACCGAGTCCACTTCCCAAAGCAAAGAAAGAGCATAAATAAATGCCTCCTTGTAGACCGAGGATTCGGAGTGTACCATGGCTACCCCACTAAGCTCATGCACAAGCAAAGCCAACTTACTGGTACGTAGTTGCGGCTGCCAAGAGAGTAAAGCCACATTCAGTAACCCGGTGCAACGCTCAGGACCAAGAGTAGCCAATTGTCGCCAAATATGACGGCGAGGTAATAACCAGTCCCAGGCCAGCTGAAAACGTTCATGGGTAGAATGTTCCAAGATTGAAACCAATGAATTGATGTCCAAACTTTCAAAATTCGCCATACTTGTAGTAACAGTAGGAAGTGACCCAATTCCAAGGTACGGGACAGAAACCGCCGACCGCCGGCAAAGAAAAGAGTGAGAAATTCCTAATTACAGCCGGCAAGGAAGAGTGGACCTCACACGGGTCTTGTTGCTCTGGCGACGTGCCTGCTGCTCTACGGGTCACTGCGTGAGTGCATCCAGGAATAGGCCGCAGCGCGCGGCGCCCACGGCGTATAAGGATTTGCCTGAAAGCCAGTAAACGATATGTCACAGAATGCGAACCCCAGCAGCCTCCTATTAGGCTTAAATTGCCCCCGTCAAGTAGCGATTGGTTCCTGGGGACCACCTAGTCCTAATTGGTGGCTGATGGGGATCGCATTCTACAGGAAACCCATTAGATTTGTAAACCCTAACCCTGTGCCCAGTGACGGTGAGTCCTAGCGAGCGACAAATGCCCACCTAGCCCCCCCGGTACCCGGGAATGGCTATGACTATCGCTTAGGACTACACCCACCTGAGCCTCCAATCCAACACCCAACAGCAACAATTGCCCAAATGTGGGCACATCCTCCCCCTCCCCCCCGCATCCCTGCATAGTACTAAAGGATCTGCCTACATTGCGCACGCACATCCACCGTCAAATTTTGACAGTATGAAAACCCTTTGACATGGAAGAGAGATGCCCTCTGCTGTGTTGCAGCGCACGGTGCATGTCGTTTGTAGATTCAGATTTTCAGATTTGCCATCTCTAAAAAATGTGTCGCAAGCAACTTTTAACTGCATCGTTCGACTTGCTGGCCACGGAGGTTGATCCTGGTCTCCAACCCTCCACGCAACCCCACCCTCTGCCTCCAGCCACCGATGACTACTTTCGTGAATGGAAGGCATTCCCTAGCCATGCAAGGGAGGGGCGCCTCCTCAAAGTAGCTCATGACTGCGATGCGTGGACCTCCTCAAAGGAGTGGTGGGAAAACCCGGAAGGTGTGTGCTTGCAACGGCTTTCATTGGCACCCTCATTATTCATGATTTCATTTGCAGTTTTTTGCATGAATCTCCTATTGCAACTTAGACAAAGAGGAGGTCCGGTTTGTGCATGGACATGAGCCGTAGTACGTCGTCCACTGGATCAAACAAAGGGAACGAAAAAAAGAGGAAAAAGAATCTTGGCAAGATTCAGAGGACACATTGTACGTATTGCTTCCCCAGGTATGCAAATGCACGTAACGACACTTTGGTAGCACACTCAGCACAAGCACACTGCGTTGTATCTGTCTCTGCTCGGCAGTGAATCGTTGATGCGACAACAGCTTGCGGAGTTTGGATGACGAAGGCCCGGAAAGTCCGGTTGAGGACCCCGTCTCACGTGAAGAACAAGAAGCGTGTATGTTGACATGTCATTATGTAGATGCATGACACGTGTGACGTTAGATTTAGCTTCAGCGTCCTCTTTCTCGTCTCTTTCTATTCTCATTGTGTGCATGGCGCGAAGGCGCAAAGAGTGATGCGGTAGCGGGTGGGTCTCCCCAGCGCGACCGCAGAATTCTCGGCAGGCGCAAAAATGACCTCAGCAGAGGCGTAATCCCAGAATGGGAAATAGCGATTTTTATAGTTAATTTTATAGATTTTCGCAATAATTTAATCAATTTTCCTTCTGCGCCTTTCCAGAGACCATGTAGCCAGGACTAATCCTGCCATGCGGCAAAAATCCTGGAAAGATTTGTATAAAAAGTGGTCAAATGGACTCCCAAAGCGATCGAAATCGAGAAGATAACACCGCTAACCGGAGTCATGGTTGAAGCCTGATTTTTTGTGCTCTGTTGCATTTTCAGGGTCTTCAAGGGCCAACGCGGCGGGCCCCACCCTACCGCTTCAAAATCTTTCCACAATACTGCCGCACGCCGCGCAAAGGAGAACGGCCGACAGCCGCTCACGAGGAGAACGGCCGCCAGCCGCTCACGAGGAGAACGGCCGCCAGCCGCTCAAGAGGAGACGGCCGCTAGCCGTTCAAAAGGAGACGGCGGACAGCCGTTCAGGAGGAGACGGCCACCAGCCGTTGAGAAGGAGACAGCCGCCAGCTGCTCAAGTCGAGACGGCCGCCAGCCGTTGAGAAGGAGACAGCTCCTCAAGTGGAGACGGCTGCCAGCCGTTGAGAACGCCGCGGCCGGCCGCCGCTCAAGACAAGACAGCGTCGAGCCGTCTGCGCCGAGGAGGACGGCCATTAGCTGTTTGCGGTGGAGGAGTCAAAGGACTGCCGTCAGCCGCCCGCAGTGAAGGAGTGAGAGGACAGTCAACAGCCGTTTGTCAAACGAAGACAGGCTACAATGAGCAGCTCATCGGACTGGGGACCTACCAATCCAAAAGCAAACTCGCCGTGGAGTTCGGGCAGCAGCGAGCCTGAAGGTCATCGTGACATCAAGTTTCCTGACGGCACGAAATGGAGCTCAAGCAAGTCCTCGACCCCTGTCACGAGTGAACGATGGACAAAAGCCAAGACCCCAACGATGCCAGCCAGAGGGCAGGATCGGTGGTACCAACTGGCGTATCCAAGTCCAAGTGACCCGTGGCAGCAGCAAAGAGAGGAACCGCGTGCCACCAGAGGAATGCAGGAGCCCCGAACAAGGCAAGCGAATCTGCGGGAAAAGGAGAGACATGCAGCCATCGGTCCGCGGCAGCAAGTGCCTGCAAACTCACCAAGGCGGCAACTGGCCTTTGAGAGCGCCAGACACCAGGGTGAGCGAAGAGCGGCACACCAACCGCAACTCGAGCAAAGGACCGTAAGGGGATCCACTGCCGGGCAGCAACGAGGCTACCGACCTCACCATGGTGACGGGCGCAAAGATGGTACCAGGAGTGCGTCGTGGAGGAGTCACTCGAACCAGCAGCATGATCCTTTAACAGCACGAGCGGCACCGAATGAACAGGCAGTGCAGCCAATTGAAGAGCGAATCAAGAGACTAGAGGAGATGGTCCTCCTTCGAGTGCCCGCATTGGAGGCGGAGGTCGAACGCCTGAAGGGCGTCCTCAAGCTTCAAACGGAACAAACGGGAGGACCAACGACGTGGGCATCCAAGCAACAGATGACCATGAGCAGTCAAGCGCCTAGTCCGAGCAGTCTCCGATGGCGGCGTTAAGCCGTAATGACACCTCTTAAAGGGGGTATCGGAAGAGCAGGACGAACCTGCGTAATTATTATATTTTATTTGAGTGCTCGCAGTTTTCTTTCTTTGGCGGAGCACCACTAGCTGGGCGCAGTCTTGGCAAGTTCCACCAACCGGGTATATATGTGGGACTTAAAACCCATGTATATATGGGGCAGCTCAGCCCGTGGCACACGCACCCGCACTTGTACAGTACAGTGCACGGTGCCTGGGTAAGGCACGAACTGACACAGCACCATGGATTTGATGCTGAGTTACAGTGCTGTGTGCGTGCCTGTCCTGTTGTTTGGTTTTTGAAAGCATGGAGGTTTTCGGGAAACTGGAAGCTTTTGCCAGGTTTTCAAAACAAACGGGGCAGGCCACCCAAGGCCTTTTTCTTTTTCCTAGTGTGTCAAAGTAGGCAGATTTCTGCCTGAGGGTAGTATTGGTGCTCCCCACCGGACACCTAGGGCAGGGCCACCCCTGGGACTTGTTTTTCCCCCTGGGGGATAAACAAACCTTTTTGTGTCCCATAAAGGAGGGTCACCCAGCGGAGACTTCCTCCAGGGCACTCCAGTGCGGAGTTGCAGGCCTCCTAGAGGGTTGCAACTCTTTTAAGGAGAGGGGTGATGCGGTAGCAGGTGGGTCTCCCCAGCGCGACCGCAGAGGTCTCCGCAGGCGCAAAAATGACCTCAGCAGAGGCGTAATCCCAGAATGGGAAATAGCGATTTTTATAGTTAATTTTATAGATTTTCGCAATAATTTAATCAATTTTCCTTCTGCGCCTTTCCAGAGACCATGTAGCGAGGACTAATCCTGCCATGCGGCAAAAATCCTGGAAAGATTTGTATAAAAGGTGGTCAAATGGACTCCCAAAGCGATCAAAATCGAGAAGATAACACCGCCGACCGGACTCATGGTTGAAGCCTGATTTTTTGTGCTCTGTTGCATTTTCATGGTCTTCAAGGGCCAACGCGGCGGGCCCCACCCTACCGCTTCAAGAGGAGAAAGAGAGGTATGGGCGCAAAGACGAGCCGGAGCCTACGGCTGAGCGCGCGCCGCGAAGACCTGTTGGAGGTATGTAATTAGTTGCGTTCATTTCTCTTTGGTTGCGTGAACTTCGTGTACCTTGTTTACCCCGTATGAAAGGTGTGTAGTCGCTATCATCTGTTCCTTACTTCGGCTCAAGCCGAAGGACAAGCACGAGAAGCACGGAACAACGCACACGAAGAAATCAAACAATCTCATGGCCTTGCTGTACCAAGCAGAAAACGTGCATCGATGAGTATGCCCCTTATCTATGACCCTTTCGTCTTTAATGACATACGTACTCTAACCACTTACCTTAGTAGCAAAATAGGAGTGATGCGCGCGCTCCGTTGCAACCATCCCATACTCTAACTATACCCCTTTAGTAGTGATTTATGCACTTACCTTAGCCGCTTGTGACCTTAGAGTGTCATGAGAGTGATGCACGTGCCCCGTTGCAACCATCCCATGCCCTAACCCGAACTGTTTAGTAGTCATTTATGCAGTTACCTTAGCCGTTTTTTTTTCTGTGCCATGAGAGTGAGGCGCGCGCCCCATTGCAACCTTCCAATACCCTAACCCTAACCCTTTAGCAGTGAGTTAGCCACTTGCCTAAGCCACTTGTTATTTTAGTGTGTCATGAAAGCGATGTGGGCGGCCCGTTGCAACCATCCCATACCCTAACCAGAACCCTTTGATAGTGGGCTACTCACTTGCCTTAGCTGCTTGAGCTTTTAGGGTGACATGAGAGTGATGCGTGCGCCGCGTTGCAAACATGTCGTACCCTCACTATAACCCTTTAGCACTTGCCTTAGCTGCTCGTGCTTTTAGAGTGGCGGGAGAAAGATGCGCGCACCTTGTTGCAATCGTCCCACTAGCCTCACACACATCCTTTTTGGACAACATTGAACAAGTTGAAGACACGGATTCTGCATGGCGTGGTCTTGTGCGATGGAGCCTGGATGACATGGTTGCGTACAACAAAGCGATGTTGCGCGAATACGTTCAACCTTTGTTTAATACCAGGGATGGGCATATCACCTGTGCGTATGATGCGTACAAACCCTTTGCACTCACGGACCCCCGCCACCCTATATTTTGGAAGGGGTCCGTTGCATATTTTGGCGATCTTGAGAGGTTGAATTTTATTGATGCATATGCAGCCATGTGCTCATATGCAGGTTCATTTTTATAGGTAAAAGTATCTCCATGGAAGCCAGGAAAGCTCCATGAGTAGGCTGACACTTCAGTGCAGATCTCAGCTAGTCTGTAGTATCATGAAATAGCTCCAGCTTGGCCTGGAAATAGCTATTTTAGTCATTTTTTTAAAGGTTTTTGAAGTTTCTAAAACATTTGAAGATTCATTGAACCTTCAAAGTAATTAGAACCAACGGCGGGGCAGCGGGCGCCAGTCGTCGCCTTCATTTTTACAACATTATTTTCTGGACGGAAAATGTCGTGAATGTGCGTGAAAGCTCCAGAAAAGCTGTTTTTAGATCAATTTTTAATGAATTATTGTGGATTTTTAGTGTATTTTATGGCATTTTTCATGAAAATGCACTATGTTGCCAATTTTCCACAGACGGCCTGCTACGACGGCCGTTCCCTCCCCAATGCAGAATATTAAGTATAAGTCCATAGGTTTTCAGAAAAAATGTCATATGGCGCCAGAATGCCCTAAGGCCTCTAGGCTGGCGTGTGGGGGGAGACCCATGTTTCAAGTTTTAACCATGTTTTCAACATGTTCATGACATTGTTTGCCTTGTTTGACCTTGGTTTGACCCAGAACTGACTTAGACATGTTGATCACAACACAGTTCTTGTCGACCCCAGTCGTTGACAACCTGAATCTCAGGTCACAGGGCCTGTGGTGCCCTGATTTACTGTGATTTTCCCCAAAAAATCTAACCTTAGCACATGGTTTGGTACTTAGGTATGTTTACATGTGTATTAACCTAAGTTATTCCCTTGTTTGCCCTCTCTTCCTCTTTCAGGACACCAGATTGTGTCATGAGGCGAGCAAAGCTCCTAGAACAATTTGTATTTGCGTGGTATTACGGAATCTCTTGTGCTTAGTTGCTCTTTGAATGACTCTTAAAGAGTGCTCCCATAGCCTCAAAAATGAGTGCTCCATATGCCTCAAAAAAGAGTATAAAAATTGGTTTGAAAGACCTTAAGCTCTTCACCATGGAGCAGATTTCAGTACCCAAGATCCAAGGGCGTACCAATACGCGTCATTATAGGCACCTTTTATGCGCCCTAGGCTGTGTTACGGAACTTTTGGACTGCGGAAACTCATTGCAAAAAGGCCAAAGCGGCCCAACCTATTTTGCGCGGGTACAAAACCGACCTCACCAACCCCTTTTACAACTGGGCCGACTAGGTATCGGTACAAATTGCTGAACAAGAAGATTGGTGGTTGGGTCCGTGGGCCCACCACGACGTGATATGGGAGGTCCCCATTCAGGGTCTCAATGCCATGAACCACCCCTTGGGTACGCTGTGCGCAAAGCCGTTTTTCTGAGAGGGGCGATTTAGGAGATCAAAACTCTTGAGGTGCGATGGACGAGGGATAACAAGCGGAGCGCACTATGCGCGTCGGAGAATGGGATGAGGTGTGGATGTAAGTGCGGCTAACCCCCATCTGCTCAGATTTTCACTGATCTAACCCAGATTGGCTACATTTTGGTCATTTTCTTTGCTTCGGCGGAATCGCCGCCTCGCAGCTCAGTCTCAGGATCAGACCTATATATTTCTGATATGCCGGATCTGATTCCGCGGTCCATTCTCTGTAAATCCGCCGCGTTCCGATCATTTACCTGGAATCGCCATTTGCCGCTGACGCGCGCTCGCGGGCCAGATCGGCCAAATATTTTTCACAATCGGATTTATTTAAATCTTTTCAGATAGTTTTGGACACTCCGATGTATTTAGAATAATCCGCATCAATTTTCTTCATAGACTGGGATTTTCTGCCGGATAACAATCAGCATGGACCTTGCTTCTGTTGTTGCTGCTCTCGCCTCCGTTGGTGTCCGAGTATCTGGTTCTACCCCCAATAGCAGCGTTCAGGTCGACACCTCGCGTGCCTGCCCCACTGGTCTTGCCGGCCCCGAGCCCTCCGGCACCATCAACGACCCAGGGCAGCACTTTCATGGTAGCAGAGGCTACCTGAATGTTGTTCCTTTGGTGTCCCAACCACAGCTAGCTCCCCAGTACGGCCCCGTAGACCCCGCCGCTTCCGGAGAAGTAACGATTACGTTGCCCTGGTGCTGTGCGAACGAGGCCTTGAGAGGAATGCCTTGCGCAAGCCCAAGCTGCCCAAGAAGGGCACAAATCAGCAGCTGTGGAGGCCCAGATTACCATTATGATCCCAGTCAAAATTGGCCATCAAGCAGCTGGAATCCGCCAGCCTACGACGATGGCAACGCTCCGGTGGACCTTACGGAGCTGGCAGGTACCAACACTCCTTACGGATGTCCACCATTCGAGACCATTGACGCGGATCTCAACGACATTGAGATGGGTGGTCCAGGTGAGGTACCTAGCTATAATCGACCAGCCTCTTGGGCACAATGGGACGACCATTTGTCTCCAGAAGTGACCCGTAACCTTGAGGCCCTTGAAGTCCTTTGTCTCTTAGCCACGTCTAAGTTGATCGGACAAGAAAGAATCGCCTCTGATTTTTTAATGGAATATTTTTTCCTCCTTCAAGAAGAAATTAATACCAGGATGTGGTGGCGTTCTCAAGAAGATGACTCTTTTGCCATTTTTTTGCAGATCTGGGAGGCAAGCCCCTCCCCGAAGGAGAAGACCAAGGCACCTGTTGCCGGGCCCTCCGCCCCTCATCCCCCTGTTTCCATCCGCGACGATCTAGCCGCCGCAGTTGAGGAAGGAATTTTAGAGGCAGCCAGGCAGGCAAGCCTGGAAATCAGGGCTGAAGGAGCTCCCCAAGTGGACTCCTGGCTGCGGACCACTGAGATTAGTGAAGCGGTACCCAGAACCCCATGGCCAGGTTACGGCATACAACCGGTCTCCGGTCCACTAACCCCATGTACGGCGTGTTCCGTGCCGTGAAGCCCCGCATCGGCAACCGATGCACCGCCAGCGGAGATCTGTGTGTCAGAATATCAGGAATCAACAGGGTTTTATTTTCATATTGTTTCCGTCAATTTTTACGCTTCCGTTCTGATATTCACTGTTTTGACTGCTGGCGGTTGGTTTGCGACTTTACCGTAACCGCCAGTTTAACTGTTTATAATGGAAATTTTAACGCTATCCGCGACGAAGGCTCCAAAGTCGCCAGGAACTGCATGGATGCTTCCGCAATTTTCATAATTAATACTCGCAACCTTAATCCGAATTTTTCAGGATGTCGAATCGGATTTTCGACTTCGACATCCCCGCACTTGATTTGACCTCTTTCGAGTGGACCTACGTGCTTCCGTATGCACGAATCAACTTCCCTTTTATCCTGCCCTCCATTTGTCTTAAAGATATGGGCAAAACAAAGTTGATTCGTGAGGCCACTTGTGAAGGTCATATCTCGTGTTGCTTGCGAGTATTGACGATAAGGAAACGTGGGATGTATTCACAATACTCCCGACGTAATTTAGGAAGCACTATATGCATTGCGTCTCCACACGTGCGCGCTAGTGTAATGGATCATGGTCAAGAGGGTAGAGTTTGCGTTACAACTCATTGGCCATGATATTGCGTGCGTTGAGATAACTTTCGAGTGTAGCGCGCAAGTGTTGGTGTTGCATAGGAACTCTCCTTGAGTTCCTATGAGCGATTGACACAAAGTTATGCCCTTGGAGGGGCATGACATATCGTGGTGGGAGCTGCCTTTTTCGGCAATATGTGGTATGTGCCATGTGTTGTGTTGCGTGCCCATTTGGCGGGTCCATTGCTCCAAGCCAAGCCCGCCCATGGACCTCATATTGTGCAAGCCCCTTCTCCATACTCCCTACGGTCAATTGCAAGCC
This sequence comes from Eutreptiella sp. 'Long Island Sound 2002', assembly GCA_964036045.1. Lineage (NCBI taxonomy): Eukaryota > Euglenozoa > Euglenophyceae > Eutreptiales > Eutreptiaceae > Eutreptiella > Eutreptiella sp. 'Long Island Sound 2002'. The sequence continues at coordinate 134,021,730 of OZ038378.1, read as the reverse complement.
AAACCTTCGTGAAGGGAAGCTTGTGTGGTGAACCCGAAGCGATGCGTTGGGAGCAAGGTGTGTGTTTTGCAATTTTCCATATTTTCATGTGCCCACTTGGAAGGCAGCGCTCGTTACTTTTCAAGGCGCCCCAAGTGGAGCCCATATGTGGGATCGAAGGTTATTGGTGTCAAGTCATTGTGTTTAGAAGGATTAGTTGATTGCACGATCCAAGCCAAAGATATTATAATATAATTGTGCGCCTTTCAAGGCACTTTGGTTTGTCTTTTTGCCAATTTTGCCATTTTTGGCTCGTCATGATGTCAAGTGGCGACCGTGTATCTCAACGTTGCGCTCAATTGACATCATGACCCAAGTATGTTATGAGGGTACATACTTCGGTAGCCAACATATCTTGGACCCGGCGAATAACTCCTCTTAGGCTTGGCATACCGTGGCCGCCATGTTGGCGATTTGGGACTATCCCAAATCATGGGCTCACTTGGCGACCCTGCCATTCCCAATACCGGAGGAGTTGGGCGACGCCCCAAAGATATGTTGGACACATATGACTTGATATCAATCCTATGGCACACTCCGGTCCAAGTCGGGCATGTGCCTCATTTGCCCCAACCATGAGTGTGCGCATTTTTGGCCATTTTGAGCATTTTTCCACTTTGGCTGCCCGCCGTGCACTATGGTCTAACCCTCGTGCACGCCGGACGCATGGACCAATGGACCATATATGAGATGGGTGTTATGGGTAATGGTCCCCATGGTCCACACACTACGTGGGCGAAGCGGAGCCGCCTTCGTTAAGGCGCTAGGCCAAATTGAGTATGGGCAATTTTGCCATTTTCGCATTTGTGGACCCAATTGGGATCGTCACCACGCCGAGTGGCATGGAGATCTTTGAGAGCCAAGGGCATGGCAGTCTCTGTTGGACTCCCGGTGGATCACGTATGGAATGCCGGATTCGATCTCCATGCCGGCGTGGAGATATACTATTGGGAGCACACTGAATTTTGGCTCATTTCAAGCAGCCAAAATGACCCAATTTTGGGACCCCAATTTCCCCCTTCCGTGTGGTCAATTGGCGGCCCCATTTCTCTAAGCCCATAGGGAGCCCGGACCTAAATCCAAGTTGTGCACTCAGATATAAGTCCTAGGTCCTGCCTCCTACCCTGTGAGCCATTGGCCTTACCTTGGCCGGGCGAGCCACGCGTGGGAATGACGCCAATTTTGGTGATTTTGGCATCATGACCCCACTTGACTCATCCGTGTTGCCCTGATGCCGGGACCTCAGAGGGAACCAGGTTGGCCGAGGGCTCCAGGGGGCTCGTACTCGAAGGGCATAGGGTCAGTAGCCTCGTCCCTACCTCTGGCGGGTCCGGACGAGGGGTCAATTTTGGGGATTTTTGAGTTAATTTCAGTTTGGGCTGAAACAGCCCATTTTCAGCTACCAACTCCTGGGTGATAATGGCGGGGCCATATCTCTGGCTCAGAGTGGAGTTGGGACCTGCCATTAAGGGAGCATAGGGAGCCACTGTCGGTTGGCCTTGGAGCCCCTTGGTTCCCAGGAACTCGCCTGTGGCTGGGCGAGACACCCCCCCTATTGGCAGGGTTTCAGGGTCCGGACTGAGCAGGGCATGGGTTGTGTTTGAGCCCCCGCCCCCATCAGCCACTGAGAGGGTCGGACCTGGGATTGGGATATGAGTTGGGACTGAGTGTCTATGGTCCTGTGATGCCCTTACCCCAGTCCAGTCTTAACCCCATGTGTACATATCCTGATGTGTTGCTGTACATACTGTCGTTCCCTCTTTGCAGAGTGGCAAGGATTCTGAAACGCTTTGTCACATGACAACGCATTGATGCCCTTGTGAGCGTAGTGCTTTGCCTGCCTGCTCACTTGCGTGTGTCCACCGCAGCGTCCCGTGGCCGGCCCCCCACGGGAACGCGTCAAAAGCGTTTCACCGCCGCGGGGTTACCCAGCCCTCGCGTGCCACTCGGGGCCAACAACCCCGAGCAGCGCGTCGCAGCAGCGCGGCGCAGTTCGCAGCTCGCAGCGCAGCGCAGCGTCTCGCAGCGCAGCGCAGCAGCTCGCAGCGCCACTCAGCGACAGCGCCGAGTTCGTCACGGAGCCAGCAGCGCCGTCCAGAGCTTCGCCCTGACCGCGCAGCAGCCGTGAAAGAGGTGCACAGACCAGGACTCCTGCATCAGCCCCATCGGCCGACCCGGAGTCCCATCGGCCGACCAGCAAGGCCGCGTCAACCACCTCCACAACCACCGGCTGACCAGCACCAGCCGCACGCCCAATCCAGTGCTACAGCACCCTCCTCAACAACCACAACCAGTTCGTTGAGTTGAAAGAGTGCACGTCAAGGACCTCAAGATCAACTACGCCCCCGCTGCCATGGTGAATTGGCAAGAAGCGGGTCGGAGGTGGCCGCAGCCCCACCCCCATGTGGCGCGCCTGCTGCGCGGATTGCTGTGGGACCAGCAGTACCGCTACAGCAATCCCCAGTGCGAAGGCGGCATGCCCGGGAGCTTCGAGCTCCGCGAGGACATGGGGGAGGATCGCCTGCGGGCAGTGGAGGAGTGGCTGCGGGCGAAAGGGTACGAGTACCGCTTCCGCCGCAAGCGCTGGAGGACGTGGACCCGGCCGGACAGGCCCGGCGAAGGGCTGCGCCCCGACGGGATTGAGGAGGACGAGGACCCCAACGCCTACCCGTCGGGCGCCTCGATCAACGTCTCCCTGTGGGACGTGATCGAGAAGAAGTTCCCGGAACCGGGGAGCGAGCGCAGGCTGCAGGGCAGCAGCAGCGCGTCTCCGGGGACGGAGAAGCGGTCCGCCGGGGACAGGAAGAGGGACCGGAAGTGGCGGGAGTACCAGGAGTCCCTGGCCGCCGAAGCCGCCCAAGGCGCCAAGGGCGGAACCCCAGCCCCCAGTCCCCCACGGGCCAATGGTGGTCACCACCCCGGCTCCACCACCCTTGGCGACTACATCCAAGTCGCCAAGCAGACCCAGGGCAAGTCCCGTCCGCTGCTCCTGAGGGCCCGGCAGGCCCCAGCAGGCCCCAGCAGCGACGTGGAGTCGGCCCACCGCGGGAGGATGCCGGCCGACCAGGCCAGCTCCAGCAGCAGCGTCGCTCCCGAAAGGGACGTGGCGCGCGCATGTGAGCGCGCCTGTGGGGTGCCCTGCAACCGTCGGGTTGCCCGGCAACGGGCCAGGCAGTACAGCGCTGCCGTGGAGGGCGCCACCGGCATCGCCCAGGAGGAGGCTGCGCAGTGGGCGCATGGCATGGCCATCCACGCTCAGACCGTGGCGGCCATTGCGGCCGGACTCACGGCCGTAGCCGCCCATGGGGCAGCAACTGCCCAGGTCAACGGTGAGTTGGCGGCAGCCGACGAGGAAGCCCGCCTGACGCAGGAGGCCATTGCCTGCAAGGAGGCCGAGGTGAAGGCGCTGGAAGAGGCGCTTGCCCAAGGGAGGGCAAAGAAGGAGGCGGAGGAAAGGGCCCACGCCGAAGCGACGGCTAAGGCCCAGGAGGACGCCGCCAAGAAGGAAGCCATCGAGGCCGCGCGACGGAAGGTCGCTGAGGAGAAGGCCAAGACGGAGGCGGAGCTGGCGGCGTTGGAGGCGCAGAAGGCGCAGCTGCTGCAGGCCCGGGAAGCCGAGGCGGCTCGTGCTCGGGAAGAAGCCGAAGCGCGAGCTGCCGCAGCCACCGCCGCCGCAATGGAGGAGGCAGAGGCCAAACTCCGCCACGAGACTCCCCCGGGAGGATCGCGAGTGGAGACCCTTCGAAGGCTTTTCGAAGGGGACGCCTCCTCCAGGATGAAGCTGGATGAGGCGGACACGGGCAGCAGTGGGAGCGGTAGCACCACCGCCCGTCGACGGAGGAAGGGCAAGGGGAAGACCCCCGAGAGGCCGCGGAGGCCAGCGGGTGGGCACCCCCACGACAGTGACCCCTTCTTCACCGCCAGTGACGGGGATGAACGAGGCCGTCGACATCGCCAAGTGGTGGCTTGGACGGGCGGAGGCGGCGGAGACGTTCCCATGGAACCGGAAGGTGAGGATGAGGATCTCCCTCCTCCCTACCGGAGCTCGGAGTCCTCCGTGACCGAGACGCCCAGGTGGGGCGACATGGACGAGGATGACGACATGGAGTTCGGCATCACGAGGAAGCGCCCATCCTCGGACCCACCGAGGCGACCCGGCGGAGACCCACCGGGACCCCCTGGCGGAGGACCATCAGGACCCCCTGGAGGACGCCCACCGAGTGGACCCCCTGGAGGCGGACCACCGGGCGGGGGAGGACCCCCTGGACCGGGCGGACCCGGCGGAGGCCCTCCTGGAGGACCCCCTGGGGACCCCGACGACCCACCAGGGAACGGCGACCCGGACACCACCTGGCGGTGGATTGTCTACCTCCGCAGGAGGGTCTTTGCCCTCGAGTGCGAGGTAGACACGGGCAAGGTCGAGATGGCTCGCATCTCCGGGGTCGCCGCGCGCGCGCAGAAGGACCTGGACATCGCCAGAGCCGAGACCAAGTAGCTGACCAACGTCGTCAGCGGCCTGCAGGAGAGGCTGGATGCGCTGGAAGCCCGTGGGAGAGTCGGCAGCGACCACCCAACCCTGGAGTCAGGCTCGTCGGACGACGGCTGGGGACCCGGACCAGGTCCAGGCAGACCCCACGCCCCCGGCGGAGCCCCCAGGAGTCGCCCCAGCGCCAGTGCCCCCTCTCTCACCGCCCCCTATCACCACAGCGCGGGCCGCCGCAACGAGCGCGTGCCGCCCGGCAGTGGCAGTGAGGAATGGCGCGATGAGTGGCTCAGCGCGGACTACCACAACCGCCGTGCTCCACCGCGGACGCCTGTACGCCCCCGACGCCCGCCACCAGCCCCGGTGCCAATCCCCAGGGCTGGAGGACGTTATGGTGGACTCAGGGATGAGGTCCCCAGAGGAGACGTGGAGTGGAATGTCGGCGAAGGTGAGGACCTGGACCTGGACCTGGACCTGGAGGAGTTCGACATCAGCCCGCCGCGTGGTGTACGACGGGAGGCCGCTGAACGCAGCCGCCGGCGCCGTGATGAGGATGCGTACATGGATGCAGTACGGCGTGAACATTTTGGTTCAGCGTACGTGGAGGAACCGCGGCGTAGCCACAGGGACTCCATGGAGGAGATGGACGTGGCGGCCGTGGGAGTCCGTGGGCGAGGCCGATGGGAACCTCGGTCGACCTCGCGGCCGGCGTTCATGGTCTCAAAGGCCGCGGACGCCGCCGTGTGGGAAGACTTGAAGGACATCAAGCCCCCCATGTACGATGGCAACCCCCTCAACCTCGACCGCTTCTTGGAGAAGCTGGACGATTGGGGGCTGACCGTCACTGAAGATCTACCTCCCGCGGATGCGGAGAGATATGTCTTCAAAAGGTTCAGGTACCGCCTGCCGGAAGTGCTCGGCGAGCTATACTTCGTGGCGACCAAGGAGGGGAAAATCAAGACCCTCAAGGACGCCAAGAAGTGACTCAACGAGCAGGAGCGCGCGGACGCTCCGCAGGTGGCTGCCAAGCGCTGGAAGTCCATCAAGCTTGAGCATGATGGACGGGAGATCCGCCTACGGGACTGGCGTGACTTCCGAGGGAAATACACCCTCTTCCGCCGCAATGTGGAGGATTGGAACGAGGGTGACGAGCAGGCTCGCCTGCTCTCCATGCTGCCGGAAGCATGGATCAAGAGGGTCACCAAGGAGGAATCCAAGAGGGGCAAGTCCAACCACACGGTCAAGATGATGCTCCCCAAGGAGTATCATACGAACGTTGTGTCTTGGGCGAAGAAGAACGTGGCCCGGGATGTCAAACGGCACTCCCTGCGGAACGCTCTTCTCATCACCGTCTCGGGCGATCGCGAGAAGACCGCGATGTGGCGCCTTGACGATTGTGAGTTGAGCGGCCAGACCATCCGTCTGCAGCCCATCCCGGCGCGGATGAGCTGCGACGAGATCCTGGAGTGGGTTGGCGAGGAAGTACTCAAGGAGTACCGAAACCTCCACCACACCCGCAGGTTGAGGCCCGCCGACCGCGACGTCAACTACGTTGGCGAGGGACCTGGCGGGGAATCTGCCATGGACCCAGCGGGAGCCGGCGGCGATGAGACTCTCGTCGACGATGACGACGACGATGAGCCCGCCGAAGTGGCCGTTTGTGCCTTCGTGGCCAAGAACCTGAACACGGGGAGCAAGCCGGGAAACTGGAAGCCCCTGCAGCAGGGTTGGAGGAAGCAGGAGAAGAGGGATCCTCGCCGCATTGGCGACCCTCCGCTGTCCTTTGGGGAGTTCATACGAGCTCACCCTCAGGGCTGTTTCGTGTGTTATGGGAGGAAGAAAGGCTTCAACCATGACCACCGAACATGCCCCGTTCACAAGGCCGACACGGAGGCTTACAAGAAGGCGCACGGGTCGAAGAAGCGTGCGCCCGCGGGTATCCGGGAAGCCAAAATGGAGGTCGACAAGGACGAGCTGGCCAAGCTGATGTCGTCGGTGGGGACCGAGTTGGCCAAGGAGATCCAGGAGATCAAGCGGAACTGGGTCCCCAGGTCGGACAACAAGAACAAGGAGAAGAACCAGAATGACCAGAACAAGGACAAGGACAAGAAGGGTAAAGGAGGAGGTAAAGGGGGAAGAAAGAAGGGCGTCAACGACGTTGAGGCCGAGGAGAACACCCCCTCTTCCACAACCGACGCCCCCTAGCGGAGCCCCTGCAGCCAAGGGCCCCAGCTAGGGCGGTCGCAGGATGGTGACGTGGGAAGCGCCGATCCATCCCAGTCGGGAGTCGATAAGCACAAGGGGACTGCCGCGGGCGGAAGGCCTGGTCTGGCGCCCAGTCGCGGAGGCGGGGTGAGGGCAAGTGAAGGCACGAACCCTTGCACCCGTCCGTCCTTCGCGACCAAGAACGTGTTTGATGTACTACAGGATCTATCCGAGAGTATCGGAGGATCACCCGGACCGCAGCTGGATGCTGCAGATGGGCAGCCTGAGCCCATTGTCCACGACCTGCACCAGTCGCTTGTTGAGCTTCTGGAACGGCCGGAGATCCTGAGTTTGCACGCCGTGCGCCGTGTCGGTCGCGAGCGGCAGTTGCATCTTAAGGTCCGTGCCCTATGCGGGGAAGTGGAAAAGGTTTTCGACGTGTTGGTCGACACGGGAGCTCAAGTCAGCTTGGTCAAGGCTGGCCTACTTCCACCAGAGTGTCTGACCGACAGTCGGAAGCCTGTCAGGCTGAAGGTGGCGAACGGCCAGTACATGGTGGGAGGCACGAAGGAAGCGGCCATTGGGCTGCAGTTCGTGAACCATCGTGAACTGAGCCGCCCAGACCTCGGCAAGGAAATCCTCCTGCACGGTAGCTTCTACGAGGCCGAGATGGACTGGGACATGATCGTCGGGTACGACTTCATGATGGAGACGGACTCCGGCGTCCTCCCGGCCCAGGCTTCCATGACCCTGTACCAGGACGACCAACTCTCGTGGCTTTCGTCACCTGAGCACCATGTGGAATGCCAATGGATCCACCCCGAACGCAATCAGCTCGAAGTGGCCGCGCTGGACACTGAGCCTACTGGGCCAGCGAACCAGGAGTACGGCGTAAGGCCGGACGTGGCGAGCCGAGTGGTCGCGGACCTGGGAGCGTCGGATCTGGCCCTGGATGCGTTCTCTTCAGGAACCTCCGCCCATCTGCGGGTATGTGAGAAGTACTGGAGCGCCCAGGACTCCGCGTGGAAGAAGCACTGGGGTCCGCATCAGGGATTGATGTGGATCCATTGCCCCCGTTGGGACATTCCAAGAGCGATAGCGAAGATTCGCAAGGACCGCTCCAAGGCAGTGCTGGTTGTTCCTATGGGATGCACCGAGGAGGAAAGTACCCGACATTGGGTAGCCTCATTGACCAACATGACCTTGAACAAGGTCGTCCTACCGGCTGGAGAGAGTGTCTATCAGGACGCTAAGGGACAGCCCATGCCACCCCAGAGATGGCCAACAGAATTCCACTATGTGGATGGGGGCCTTGATCAGGCCGACACCACGGACTTCGTGTGTGTCAACCGTATCATAGCAGAGCCTTGGAGGCAATGCTTTGCGGTTCCCCCTGTTGACATCGAAGAATCGGACTCCGAAGACCCCCTCACTGAAGAGGAGTGGGATCTGGTTTAGGGGTATATGGATCAGCCCTTTCACGACTGGGGGAACCAGCGTGAGGGCAAAGGCCAGGACAAAGCCTGGTGGGAAGTGGACTCAATCGTCTCCGGTTCCTATGACGGGAATACCTTCGTACAGAGGGTGCTGGATCACATGTCCAGCCAAGACGAGCCGCCTGGCGGTAACCCACCCACCTACGGCGATCTGTTCCGAGGCAAGACCAGAGATGGCCCTTTGGGCCACCTGGGAAGACCACCTGAGCCGAAAGCGAGCGGGGTCGCTACCCCTCAAGTAAGCTCCGTGGTTCAAGTGCCCGGAAAAGCCAAGGCGGAGTCCGATGACTGCCCCAAGATCCAGGCGTTGAGGGCCAGGCTGAAGCAGAAGTATGGCGAGACCTTCTTCAGCGGAAAACCTGTGTTCCCCCCACCGGTGCGTGGACCGTATGGCGAGGCCAAGATACGACTGAAGCAGGACCCCCGTGTGTATCGGCACCGGGAGTTTGCCCTGAGGGGCGAGAGGAAAGAGGCCATGGAGAAGATCCTCCGTGACTTCATCCAGAGAGGCTGGCTTGAGCCGTGCCACTCCGAGTGGGCCTCTCCCTGCTTCGTCGTCCCCAAGAAGGTTGCCGGTGAGTGGCGGCTCGTGGTCGACTACCGCGGCCTGAACGCCCAAACGCAGCACGACAGCTATACGCTGCCCCTCATTGAGGACATGCTGCAAAAGCAACACCGGCGGAGGATCTTCACGGTGATTGACCTGAAACATGGTTATCATCAGATGCCTCTCGCCGAGGAGTCCCGTGCCTGCACAGCCATGAGCACCCCACTTGGACCTCTCCAGTGGAAGGTGATGCCCATGGGCGTTACCAACGGCAATGCGGCTTTTCAGCGGATGCTGGAGAACCTGCTTGAGCCGGTGCGCGACTGTGCGGACCCCTTCGTGGACGACGTGATCATCGCGTCCGGGGACCCCAGCATGAGCTACGAGGAGCTCCTGGAGGCACACGAGAGGGACGTCACTCGGGTGCTGGACCTTCTGGTTCGGCACAAACTCACGGGCAGCAGTGACAAGGCCACCATTGCGGTAAGCGAGGTGGTCTTCGCTGGCCACGTAGTCGGGAACGGGCAGCGAAAGCCCATACCTGGCAAGGTGGCTGCGATCGAGCACTGGGAAAAGCCCAAAACGGTCTCTGAGCTACGGGCGTATCTGGGGTTCTGCAACTACTACTCGGGGTATATCAAAATGTATGCCGAGTATGCAGCCCCCATGACGACCATGCTCAAGGGCAACCGAGAGGAGACCAAGAAGGGGTCCAAGAAGGCTTTGGTCTGGACTGAAGAGTCTGACCGTGCCTTTGAGGGGATGAAGCAGGCGCTGCTATCCGCAGTGGGTCTGCACCTCGTGGATCCCGACCGAGGGTTCGTCCTGCGCACCGACGCTTCCGACTACGCCATTGGGGCTGTGTTGGAGCAAGTGCTTGACGATGGGAGGCACGTGCCCGTGGCCTTCTGGAGCCGAGTCCTGGCGGAAGGCCAGAGACGGACGTGGACGCCCCGTGAAAAGGAGGCGTATGCCATCGTCATGGCTCTCAGGAAATGGGCTGGGTACATAGCCCTCCATCCCGTCACCGTCTGCACCGACCATCAGAGTCTGCAGTCGTGGCACAAGGAGCACGTGGACACCCCCTCAGGTCCCGCCTCCCGACGGGCAAGATGGCATGAGACCTTGGCCAAGTTCGACCTCACGGTTGTATATATTCCTGGAAAGGATAACACCGTGGCGGACTGTCTCAGTAGGTGGGCCTATCCCGCCAGCAAGGGCATGCAGGATATCTCTGCCCATGGCGATGAGGCTGAGACCGCTGAAGCCAAGAGGATCATTGAGATGGAGCGCCTGATGGAGGAGGAGGGTGCCAAATGCTTCGTCGTCATGGCTGCGGATGCCCCCCTCGCATCGAGGGTGAGCAGAGCGGTCAGTGTACTCGCCCCTGTGGGTGCCGCGGGCGGAAGGCCCGGTCCGGCACCCCCTGTGGGAGTGGAGTCCGACAAGCACCTCTTCCCAGAGTCTTGCCTCCAGGACGACTGGACCGACGATTACGCCAAGTCTGAGGCCTTTGCGGCCGAGTATAGGGCTGTGACCGACCCTGACGACGGGCAGAAGTGGCCAAAGGGGCTGACTGAGGAAGATGGCAAGCTCTACCGGAATGGTAAGCTGCTAGTCCCAGAGTCCCGGGTGCTCGAGCTGTGTGAAGCTTGGCACCACCACATGCTGCACCCAGGGGTCAAGAAGCAAGCTCTTGACATGCAGCGCCGGTTCGAGATCGACCATATCGTTCTCTACACCGCCATCAAGAAGGTCAGGAAGGGTTGCTCGGTCTGTCAGGCCTGCAATCCCGACAACCGGAACGTCAAGGGGGAACCCCAATGGACCCCGGTTCCTGACCAGCCCATGGAGAGCGTGGCCATGGACGTCTTCTCCATGCCCGAAGTGCACATTGGCAAGGAGACCTTTGACTGTGTGGTTCTCTGTGTGGACCGCCACAGCGGCTACGTTGTAGCCGTTCCGGCACGCAAAAAGGGGTTGCTTGCCAAGGAAGTGGCAGTCATGATGATTCGTCATTGGCTGACCGTCTTTGACATCCCCCGCACCATTTGCAGTGACCGAGGGCCCCAGTTTACTGGTGGCTGGTTCAAGGCTATGTGTTCCCTCATGGGGATACGTCATGCCAAGAGCGTCGCCTATCTCAGCCGGTCTAACGGCCGTGCTGAAGTGGCTGGACGGCAGCTGTTCGAGAAGCTGCGCAAGATCCACATCACCAATCCACGGCGGAACTGGTTCGAGGAGATGTGGCCTGCTCTCAAGGCCCATCATGACACCCCCACTCCGGGCGGTTTGTCCCCTCACCAGATTCTGTTTGGCAGGGACCCCCTGGGTAGGGGACTTCCCTTGTCTGGTGATGGCATGGCTATGGATGCCAAGGAGTTCTTCGCGCGGCAAGAGCAAACGGCGCGGGACATCCGCCAGCAGCTTGAGAAGGAGCATGCTGAGCGTCAGAAGTCCGCCCCGAGCTCGACAGCGCAGAAGTTCAGGGTGGGAGACCCGGTGTGGGTGATCAGACCCCGCCCCATGGGCACCCACCGCACCAAGACCTGGTTCACACCCGGCGAGGTGGTCCGCAGGATTGGTGAGGACACCTACCGCATCAAGGTGGGTCACGGACAGTTCCGGGAGCGCCACGAGAGTCAACTCCGTGAGCGGGAACCCGACCTCCGTGGCCGACATGTGTCCCTGGACTACGCCAAACATGAGGCCGACTCGGACGACGACTATGCCGAGCAGGACGACTATACAGTCGAGAAGATCCTGGCTCAGCGTCCGAAAGCCTCGGCACCTGGAGGTCTGGAGTTCAAGGTTCGTTGGCGAGGCTATGGGCCGTCCCACGACACCTGGGAACCCGTCTCCTCATTCGTGCCGCGGGTCAATACTCCCTTCATGGAGTACATCCGCAAGCACAAGACCAAGATCCATGTTTCGGACTTGGCAGCACTCACCCGGGCGATTGCAGCCAGGGGTGCCTGATCAGCGCCCTGGGCTCTCCCCTGATGCGTTTTGAGCGCTTGTGAGGCCGACGAATCGTCCCTTACTTGCTTGCTCTCTTCCATCTTTCGGTGACAGAGTGGCCATATACCCCCCCCTGCTGAATCCAGAGGAGGATGGCCCCTCTCTTCTTCTACTCGTCACTCCCCCCCCTGCTGAATCCTTGGGAAACCAGGTAGGGCGACTGACCTTCATAATTCTGAGCTCTTGGGGCCTTGAAGCCCATACGACGTTGCGCAACGGATGCCGCTGTCATCGGCATTGCGATTTTTTGGTGTGTGGTCTGGTTCCATGGCATTTGCGGAATCCAGACCAGTCGACGTGTGTCTCGAGACTATATATGCCTGAACTCAGGCGTTATCCTGTCCATCCTCCTGCATTTGCCTTATCCTGACCGTGGCGTGGTTTGGCACTCTGTTCTGAGTGTGTTTACACGCCTATTTACCCAAATTGTTGCTTGTTTTTCTGCCCTCCAGGATATGTGCATCTGTATGTTAAGTGTCATCAGCCCATCGCTGAGGGATGGACTGTTTTTCACCACGAATCGGGATACAGAGGCGCCTGGAGTCGCCGTGTACATATCCTTACAGCCTGGTCCAGCCTGGACCAGTACTTGATTACAGATTCTACTGTTTGAGTGCCCGTGATACCGTGTTGCCCTATTCGCTGTGATGTGTGGAGATCCTGATGGCGCCAGGCGGGAAGCCCAGTTGCCTGACTACACTCCCAGCGGTCCGCCACTGTCAGTCCCAGTGTGAGCCTACCAATTTGCAGACGCACTTGCATTCGGATGGCGGCCTCCGGTGCTCCTGACCTCGGTCAGTCTGCCTGGGAAACTGGTGGTTTGAGGAGTCGACGCCTCTGCCCACACTGCATGAGGACTCCCTCATGTATGGCCTTCGTGGCAGTAGGGCGAGGGAAAAGACGGCCTTGATGCCCGATCCCTTCAGGAGGAGTTCCCTTACGATTTGGGGTTCGTAAGGAGTTCGACTATGGCACTCTGGACTCGCGTCGTATGGATATGGACATGGTGCGCCCGAGGAAGGACCCGTGGGGACTCTCCCCAGTCGGCGGGCCTTGGGAAGCTTGGGGTAGCCTGATGGATCTTTGTGGTCGCTCTCGACTTGTGGGACCACCTCGGTCGTCGTGTGTCGCCTATGTTGGCCGTGTATGCCACTGCCACTGTGGTGGCGACCGTAGCAGCCGGCACCCGGTGCGCCTGGTATGGGTTAACGGGTCCTTTGGATGCCGAACAATCGCCGCCAGGACCCGGGACTTGATACTTGATACTATACATGCGCTACGAGCTGTTACAGCAGCATACCTATCCCACTGTGGGATACCTATTTTACTGTGACTTACTGAAGTGAGGATGTGACACCCCCCCCCCCTTTCAGGAAGTGGTCCTGGGTACCCGCTGCCATGCGTGGGTGTTATCGAGCCCCCCCAGGGTTTGCTCTAAGGAGGGGGGTGAAGCGGTACCCAGAACCCCATGGCCAGGTTACGGCATACAACCGGTCTCCGGTCCACTAACCCCATGTACGGCGTGTTCCGTGCCGTGAAGCCCCGCATCGGCAACCGATGCACCGCCAGCGGAGATCTGTGTGTCAGAATATCAGGAATCAACAGGGTTTTATTTTCATATTGTTTCCGTCAATTTTTACGCTTCCGTTCTGATATTCACTGTTTTGACTGCTGGCGGTTGGTTCGCGACTTTACCGTAACCGCCAGTTTAACTGTTTATAATGGAAATTTTAACGCTATCCGCGACGAAGGCTCCAAAGTCGCCAGGAACTGCATGGATGCTTCCGCAATTTTCATAATTAATACTCGCAACCTTAATCCGAATTTTTCAGGATGTCGAAATCGGATTTTCGACTTCGACATCCCCGCACTTGATTTGACCTCTTTCGAGTGGACCTACGTGCTTCCGTATGCACGAATCAACTTCCCTTTTATCCTGCCCTCCATTTGTCTTAAAGATATGGGCAAAACAAAGTTGATTCGTGAGGCCACTTGTGAAGGTCATATCTCGTGTTGCTTGCGAGTATTGACGATAAGGAAACGTGGGATGTATTCACAATACTCCCGACGTAATTTAGGAAGCACTATATGCATTGCGTCTCCACACGTGCGCGCTAGTGTAATGGATCATGGTCAAGAGGGTAGAGTTTGCGTTACAACTCATTGGCCATGATATTGCGTGCGTTAAGATAACTTTCGAGTGTAGCGCGCAAGTGTTGGTGTTGCATAGGAACTCTCCTTGAGTTCCTATGAGCGATTGACACAAAGTTATGCCCTTGGAGGGGCATGACATATCGTGATGGGAGCTGCCTTTTTGGGCAATATGTGGTATGTGCCATGTGTTGTGTTGCGTGCCCATTTGGCGGGTCCATTGCTCCAAGCCAAGCCCGCCAATGGACCTCATATTGTGCAAGCCTCTTCTCCATACTCCCTACGGTCAATTGCAAGCCTAACCTTTGTGAAGGGAAGCTTGTGTGGTGAACCCGAAGCGATGCGTTGGGAGCAAGGTGTGTGTTTTGCAATTTTCCATATTTTCATGTGCCCACTTGGAAGGCAGCGCTCGTTACTTTTCAAGGCGCCCCAAGTGGAGCCCATATGTGGGATCGAAGGTTATTGGTGTCAAGTCATTGTGTTTAGAAGGATTAGTTGATTGCACGATCCAAGCCAAAGATATTATAATATAATTGTGCGCCTTTCAAGGCACTTTGGTTTGTCTTTTTGCCAATTTTGCCATTTTTGGCTCGTCATGATGTCAAGTGGCGACCGTGTATCTCAACGTTGCGCTCAATTGACATCATGACCCAAGTATGTTATGAGGGTACATACTTCGGTAGCCAACATATCTTGGACCCGGCGAATAACTCCTCTTAGGCTTGGCATACCGTGGCCGCCATGTTGGCGATTTGGGACTATCCCAAATCATGGGCTCACTTGGCGACCCTGCCATTCCCAATACCGGAGGAGTTGGGCGACGCCCCAAAGATATGTTGGACACATATGACTTGATATCAATCCTATGGCACACTCCGGTCCAAGTCGGGCATGTGCCTCATTTGCCCCAACCATGAGTGTGCGCATTTTTGGCCATTTTGAGCATTTTTCCACTTTGGCTGCCCGCCGTGCACTATGTTCTAACCCTCGTGCACGCCGGACGCATGGACCAATGGACCATATATGAGATGGGTGTTATGGGTAATGGTCCCCATGGTCCACACACTACGTGGGCGAAGCGGAGCCGCCTTCGTTAAGGCGCTAGGCCAAATTGAGTATGGGCAATTTTGCCATTTTTGCATTTGTGGACCCAATTGGGATCGTCACCACGCCGAGTGGCATGGAGATCTTTGAGAGCCAAGGGCATGGCAGTCTCTGTTGGACTCCCGGTGGATCACGTATGGAATGCCAGATTCGATCTCCAAGCCGGCGTGGAGATATACTATTAGGAGCACCCTGAATTTTGGCTCATTTCAAGCAGCCAAAATGACCCAATTTTGGGACCCCAATTTCCCCCTTCCGTGTGGTCAATTGGCGGCCCCATTTCTCTAAGCCCATAGGGAGCCCGGACCTAAATCTAAGTTGTGCACTCAGATATGAGTCCTAGGTCCTGCCTCCTACCCTGTGAGCCATTGGCCTTACCTTGGCCGGGCGAGCCACGCGTGGGAATGACGCCAATTTTGGTGATTTTGGCATCATGACCCCACTTGACTCATCCGTGTTGCCCTGATGCCGGGACCTCAGAGGGAACCAGGTTGGGTGAGGGCTCCAGGGGGCTCGTACTCGAAGGGCATAGGGTCAGTAGCCTCGTCCCTACCTCTGGCGGGTCCGGACGAGGGGTCAATTTTGGGGATTTTTGAGTTAATTTCAGTTTGGGCTGAAACAGCCCATTTTCAGCTACCAACTCCTGGGTGATAATGGCGGGGCCATATCTCTGGCTCAGAGTGGAGTTGGGACCTGCCATTAAGGGAGCATAGGGAGCCACCGTCGGTTGGCCTTGGAGCCTCTTGGTTCCCAGGAACCCGCCTGTGGCTGGGCGGGACACCCCCCCTATTGGCAGGGTTTCAGGGTCCGGACTGAGCAGGGCATGGGTTGTGTTTGAGCCCCCGCCCCCATCAGCCACTGAGAGGGTCGGACCTGGGATTGGGATATGAGTTGGGACTGAGTGTCTATGGTCCTGTGATGCCCTTACCCCAGTCCAGTCTTAACCCCATGTGTACATATCCTGATGTGTTGCTGTACATACTTTCGTTCCCTCTTTGCAGAGTGGCAAGGATTCTGAAACGCTTTGTCACATGACAACGCATTGATGCCCTTGTGAGCGTAGTGCTTTGCCTGCCTGCTCACTTGCGTGTGTCCACCGCAGCGTCCCGTGGCCGGCCCCCCACGGGAACGCGTCATTAGCGGTCCGACAGCCTGCTCAGGCCCTTCAGGACACGGTATGTACTGTCCTGCCGACTGCTCCTGCAGATTCCAGCGAGATGCTGAGCTCCAAACGCTCAAAGATCAAATGCACCTCATCATTGAAACGTTGGGAATAAAAAATCTTTTCAAGACGCACATGCGGTCTGAGGGCGCATCATCGGTGGAACAAGCAACAGAACCGTCGGAGGAGGCGACAGAAATTTTTTCAATTGCTCCTTCGGTGGACTCCAAGACCACCGATGCAAGGATCAGCAGGACCAAGCTAAAGGAAAGGGTTACAATCTCTCGATCTCAGAGTAGGACGGCGAAGGCTAGGACTGAGGCTCAGAATGCCAAGCGAACTGCCTCCCGTACTGCCCCTCCTGCTGCTGATTCCAATGCCTTAGCCCAGCTGTTGCTCGCCCAGACCCTCGCCGGAGCTGGTGTGGCGAATGATGCCGCCAAGGTGTCTGCCATTACGGCCGGTGTTGGGCTGGATTCGCTTCTTAATCCTACTTCATTGCGACTTCGTCAGGTTGCCAAGCAACCGAAGTATAATGGGAACCCCAGACGTTGGCCTCAGTTCCAACGGGAATTTAAACTGTGGGTTAAGACTCAAAAACTCCAAGATGATCAGTTCCTGATGGCCCTCTTGGATTGCCTTGAGGGAGCCCCGGCCAACACTTGGCTCAGGACTTGGAGTGATCGTGAGGATACAAGTTCCCCCCTTACCTTTGATGAGGTGTGGGAACAGTTGGAGGTACGTGGATCCCGGCTGCCAGAGGACCATTACCACCAAATGTTGAAGAATTTTCCTTCATTCTCGCGATTAATCTTGCACGAAGTGCAAGACAAAAGACAGCGCTTCTGGAATTTAGTGGAAGAAGCTGAACATTCAGGCGAAAAATTTTCTAGTGCCGAGCTGAAAAATCTGATTTTTGACAAGATCCCCTCCGAAACTGCCGCCACCCTTCGGAACAAACAGTCCGAAGAAAAGGTCAAGACCTGGTGGGCGGAGGTCGAAGGCTTCGATGCCTCGGCCAACAGGTTTTCAGTCAGGGAGGCACTTCAAAAGTGCTCCCCCACGTCGTTTTCCAAGGTGAAATTCACTGAAAACACGTGGAAAATCAAGTTTAATGAACACGAGGATCGGGACTTGTTTGTCCAAGTCCTCAACAAGGGAGTAAGCTTCCATGGCCATCGCCTGAAGGCCAAGAACTGGGTGTTTTCGTTCACCCCGAAGGAACTCTGGGAAGAGGTTGAGCGGCTCGCTGACGCCGCCAATCAAAATTTCCATGAGGGTTTGGGGGGAAACAAGAATACCCAGCAAAACACCCAAAATGGGGCCCAAAAGGGCAACAAAAAGGTGAATGACACCCGGAATGTTCAGGATCACTGTAGCATCTGCCTTCTTTTAGGTTCTACGAACCGAGCTAAGACGCATTCTACTGGTAATCACCGATGGTCTCCTTACGATCACAAGGTGATTGGTGAAAATATCAGTAATCCGCAGAATTCAGACAGGAATGACAGACAGGTGCATGGTGGGAAGGGTGGAAAAGGGAATCCGAACCCCTCCGGTGGAAACAAAAATACTGGAGGCCCTGGCGGGTCCCAAGGCAAAGGAAATCGGACTCCATCCGGCTCCGGTGGCCAGCCGAACGGCCAGACAAATCCCAATAGCAACGCCGGAGGCGGAAATTGAAATCCAGACCAAACCCCTCAATCCGGTACAAACAAGGGAAATGCTCCAGGATTCCAGGGTAAAGGTAAGGGAAATCCTTCTGGGACCCCTTTCTCTGGTAAGGGCAGAGGGCGTGGCGACGGTGGAGGTCCATCATCCGGCGGCCGTGGCCGTGGACGTGGAAAGGGCAACCATCGTGTGGATCAGGTCTCAGGTGCAGATCAGGTGTCCGATGTGGATCGAGATTACGCTGAAAATGCCTTGAATCCAGCAGATGATCCGCTCCAAGATGAGTGGGTCGACGAATCAGGGTGTGTTCACAATGTCAACGCAGTCACTGGAGGTCAGAACGCCTAGGGGAGCCACGAAAATCGCCCCTCCCCAGGCGATTTCAGGCATGATCCCCAGATTCCTGATCGACCATTACTTGATGTAGGGTCGCTTGTCTCCTCTCCCCTGGATCCGGCAGCGGATCCTTCTGTTGTAGTGGACGAGGTTGGTGTACAGTCCAAGCACAGGGCCCGTCAGTTTGTCACAAAGCTGTGGGTCTCTGATCGCAAGGGAAATTTCCACCTCGCCACTTGTTTGTGTGACAATGGATCAGAGGTAAATCTCCAATCCAATTCTTTCTTACCCGACGACTGCGTGTTTGAGTCGCCTCATCCTGTTACCCTCGAGGGAGTTTCTGGACATTCTCTCGCAGGTGGGCAACGCGGTTGTTATATATCAACTCATTTGGTCGCTCAAGACCTTTGGGAAGAAGGTAATGTGGAGGAAGTTGTCCTTAAGGATGACTACTTCTATCGTGCCGACATAAAGTATGACCTTTACTTGGGCCATCCTTGGCTTAGCAAGAACAGGGTAGCGCCCGTAGGTCATCGGCGTTGTTTTTTGCTGGAGTCAGGTCCCTTGGAGCGTCCTGAATTTCGTTTTTTGCACGCAGGGTTTAAAAGTGCAGAAGAATTTTTGAAGCGAAAGGTTACACCAAAATTTGGCGAAGATGTCACCATTGCAGAGGTGAATGGGAGTGCCGATTACTCCCGAGAGTTAGAATGTCTTCGTAGGGACACCCAGCCACGACGCCCTTCGCGCTGGCACTCTTCATCCTACAGAGTTGTCGACGAATGGCGCGATACAATTTGTGAATATTTTTATGAACACCATTCCTTTTGGCCACAGTATGATGCCTTTGCTAACCGCGAGAACAAGCGCTTTGACAAGCACTTTCGCGACGCTTGGACCCATAAATGGGACAAGAAGTTATGGATTAATCCTCCGTTTCACTTAATCCAGCAGGTCATCCACAAAATCAAGCAAGATAAAACCCAGGCGATTTTAGTTGTGCCCTTGTGGGACGACAAGCCATGGTTTCAGGAATTGCAGGACATTTGTGTAGATTACATCGAACTTCCCAGGAAGATTAAGCTGTATGCCAGGGACGACACAGGTCCCCTGCCACAGCGGGCCTGGAGTTCGCTTACATTCCTGGTGGATGGAAAGCTTTCTGACTCTAATTCTGCTGATTATGGTACTGATTCTTGTGTTGGGTCTGAATCTGAGGTTGAGCGTGGTACTGATGATGAATCTATTTTTTCTGATTTTTGTCCGTCAGATACCCAAGGTGATCCAACGTCAAATGGATCCGCCTCGTCTCCCTCTTCCCCAATACGATCGACATCGAAAAGAATCTTCAGTGCACGGGGGAAGAAAAATTTTAAATCGCGCCGCAAATTCAGAGTTTTTTTATGAAAAACCCCGTGTGGAAGCTTTCATAGATCCTTTGGAGGAGCTGGATCACGAAGAGAATCTCCGGAATGTCGACACTCGACCCACCTATCTTCAAGAGGCAGTTGATACGGACCTTTTTAGGGACATCCGTAAGAAGATTCTTCCTGCCAAAGCCGAAGAAGTCGCCAAAGTTTTTTCGACAGTAATTCCTGGCAATCAGGTGGACACTGAGTTGTGTTCCAAGTCAAGAGAAAAGATTTTTGAGGAACGGAAGGACACAACCCTTTCGGGGAAGTTGATCAAAGACCCCCCTGTCCGTGGGCAGTTCGGTGAAGCCTTCATCGAGCTTCGTGAAGGTTACAAGGCGAAGAAACAGCGTCCTTATGAGAACCATGGACATAAACATGAGATCCTCAGAAAAATAATCGAGAGAAATCTCAGGGAATTTGGTTGGCTTGAGGGTTGTATGACCAGCGAATGGTGCTGTGCACCCTTCACAGTCCCGAAGCCGCCGCCTGCAGACCAGAACACTATTGATGGTTGGCGAATGGTTGTTGATTTTTGCAATCTCAACGCCGAAACCAAGGCGGATTCACACCCCCTGCCCCTCATTGAGGAGGAAATCGCCAAGAGGGCAAGAGGTCGTTTGTTTTCTGTGCTGGATCTCCGTCACGGCTTTCACCAAATGCCGTTGAGGAAGGACAGCCGACCTCTCACCTGTATGTGCACGCCATGTGGCCCAGTCCAGTGGACGGTCATGCCCATGGGCCTGAAGAACGCCCCTTCGGTTTTTCAAAGAATGATGGAGGATGTGCTTTTTTCAGCTCATCCTGAGCTTCGTGCCTTCGTGAGCGTGTACATAGATGACATAATCATCGCGACGGAAGGGGAGGGACTGACCGAAGCTGAGCTGGTGGCCCTACATGAAAAACAGCTGAACCAAGTTTTGGACACCTTGATGCCAATCAGCTGATTTGTGGGCCAAAGAAGGGAAAATTATTTTTAAAATCAGTCGAATTTTGTGGTTCTCCCCTTGAGAATGGTACTCGACGACCCAGTCCAGGGAAGCTCGTCGCTATTCAGAAGTGGAAGCGCCCTGAGACGATCACGGAATTGAGAGGATTCCTGGGTTGTTGCAATTTTTACCACACTTTTGTGCCGAATTATGCCAAATTTGCTGCCCCCCTCACTGAATTATTGAAGGTAGGGAGAGATGCAGGCAAGGCAGGTTCAAAGGTTCGTGTCAAGTGGACTGACGAGTGCGAGGAGGCCTTCCATCACTTGAAGGCGGCCCTCTGCGAAGTCGCCACGTTGCATGTACCGAAATTCGACCGATCCTTCTACATAAGAACCGACGCTTCTAGGTACGCGATCGGAGCTGTCCTTGAACAGGTTAATGAAGCCACCGGCGATCATTACCCTCTTGCATTTTGGTCTCGGAAGCTAGCCCCACGCCAAATGCAATGGTCGCCGCGTGAGCAAGAAACATATGCCATAATCTGTGCTTTAAAAAAGTACCAATCGTGGGTTGGCACCAATCGAGTCGAGGTCCTGACGGATCATCGATCTCTGGAGTATTGGGCCACCGAACACATTGATACTGTCGCGAGCCCAGCTGGTCGACGGGCCAGATGGCACGAATTTCTCAGTCTGTTTGACCTCCATGTGTCGTATTTGCCTGGAAAACACAACACGGTAGCGGATGCTCTGAGCCGATGGGCTTACCCCGCTTCAGAGGGGCTGCAAAGTACCAACATCCATGGTACGGAGCAGGACCGCCATGTCATAATCGAATGGGATCAGGAAGGAAAAAGGCTCATTCGACGTGCATGCATGCAATGCGCTGTTAAACAGCACGCATTACCGTGCCACGACATCACGGCCTTCTCAGATCCGGCGCATGCCCATGAGATCTGCACCAAATCACTGAAAGTCGTGGAGAAAGTCACCGATCCCTCCTCAGGGAGTGTGAAACGGTTTGACTATACCCGACGTGTAAGTGGATTTCGGTTGATTCAGGGCATTAAGCGTCGAGATCCGGCCAAAACTCCACCCCTGCCAAAAGATTCCCTTATCATCCGTGACTGGACGTCCGATTATCTGCAGGATCCCATGTTTAAAGAGGTCTTTGGAAATCTCAAATCCAAAGATCCTCACAAGGATGGGATTTTTTCTGAGTATTCGTTGGATGGGGGGAAGCTGTGGATGGAGGGTAAATTGTGTGTACCAGACGCCCTGGCCCCCCGAGTGTTAAACTGGTGGCACAAATGGGAGTCCCCCCACGCACATGGCCGTAGATTGTGGTCGATGATTAAACATAGGTTGTTCGCCTCACGGCTATATACTCATTGCATGAAAGTAGCCGCCGGATGTGCCCAATGTGCTGTCTCGACGCCCCCCAGCGCGAAGAAGCAGGGCCATCTGAGGCCACATCCTATTCCGGAGCGCCTCTTTAACAGAGTCACCAGTGATTTTTTCTATCTCGGTGAACTCGACGACGAAGAGTGCCATTGGACCAACAAAAAGGTCAATGGAGTGCTCCTTATACAATGCCGTCATTCTGGCTACATGCAGGTGTTGCCTTGCAACATCGAGTCGATGACTGGCAAGGCTGCCGCCAAATGGTGCGCGCAGACCTGGATGGGAGGTTGGGACGTCCCATCCGAGGTGGTTACGGACTCAGGCAAAGAGTACACCTCCGAATGGTGGAGGGAATTATGTGCTCGCCTTGGAATCCACCACCTCAGGTGTGAAATCCACTCGCATCGAGCGCTGCCTGGCGAAAGAGCCGGCCGCTCTATTATAAATATGCTTCGTAAGGAGCTCGCGAGTGAAAAAGATTTCCATTGGATGGAAGTTCTCTTCGCATTGCTTCGCCGGTACCACAACACGCCTTTGTATCATGGCCTTTCTCCAAATGAAATTGTCTTTGGACGAAAGAAGTGTTGGTGGAACATGCCGTTGAATAATCCTCG
The DNA here is from genome assembly GCA_964036045.1 of Eutreptiella sp. 'Long Island Sound 2002'. NCBI lineage: Eukaryota > Euglenozoa > Euglenophyceae > Eutreptiales > Eutreptiaceae > Eutreptiella > Eutreptiella sp. 'Long Island Sound 2002'. The sequence goes on along the minus strand of OZ038378.1, from coordinate 133,999,157 downwards.
CCCTTGTAAAGATGCTTCGTTGTTTTTGGACGACGTCCAACGAGCAGATAAACCTGTCTCGAAATTAATCGATAAGCATCAAGCTGACTGGCTTTGGGTCCAGAATCAAGGCCGAAAAAAACCCCACAATTTTGAAGTCGATGATCGAGTTTGGCTTCGAAAATCCGAAACCACCCTGGACGGAGATGATAAGCTTCTTCCCTTGTGGGAGGGGCCATTCGCTGTTACAGCGCGTCTTGGTGAGAACAGGTGGAGGATTCATGTGGATGTCAGCAGGGAAATTGACGTTTCGGGCGATCGCCTCAAGAGAGAGATCCCCTCCCCCAAGGATCGGGTTAAACCTCTTTTTTGGACTTCCAAATTTTTGTCCGATCGGGTCATCGAAGGGGGAAAGTACGAACTCAAGAGGATTTTAGAAGCAAGACGTGACGCCAAGGGCGAATGGGAATTTCTCTGTGAGTGGAGGGGCTTTGATTCCAGTCACAACAACTGGGAACCAGCCCATTCTTTTGTCCATGGGTACACCAAGGGGTTCATCGACTTCCTCAAGAAGCACCCCGAAATTGGAGTACTCCTGACAGACTGTCTGTCGAAACCAGACAGACAGGTGGAGAGCGACGGAAAAAGACCTGTGGTGAATCGAGATCCAGCCTTTTACGGCCCTCAGCAGCCACATTCCAGGGCTGATCCGTCGATCCCCCCTCCTGCGGTCAGGCCAGCCCAGGAACCAAATGAGGACCAAGCTTCGAGTTGGGCCGCTGATTTGCAGCGCCCAAGCCGTACGAGGGCCCGACCAGACAGGTTGGTGGTCACATGTATTCGTGCTTGGCCGAATTCAGGGAGATCCGTCGTGACTTGAGTCGCCGACGCCATAATCTGGGTAACAGTCGTCTAGTCCAGGGCGTCATGGCACTCGTCGCTAGGGCTCAAGGGTGTAGGTTCGAAACCCTTGCATGTCCAACTCCTACAAAAGCTCCAGCCTCGCCCCGTCGACCACTTATTCCAATGTGAGTGTTCTGACGACTTGAAAGAACCACATTGTGCTCAATCCACTGTTCATTCTTCCTGATTATGCCATGATGTGGAGAACTACGAATGTTTGATAATTTGACGTCAATCAACTTTTCTTTGGTCTCCGTTCGGCAGACAAGGCGTAGATACGCTACCGAAAGCCACGGAGTGTGCTGCCGTGTTCAGAAAAAACCAAACTCGGGCTTAATTCAGGCAGATTCGGGGTAATCTTGTCTCTGTTGGTCTGTGCATCTTTGGAATTTGGCTACTCGTGCAGATGGAAGCAAATGTACATAGTAAAAACGCTGGCCAGCGACATTCACCCCTACAGGCACCCCCTGTAGTACTGGCTGCACCAGATGCGACGCCAGGAACTCAGATCTTACCTTCATTTGCCGTGATGCGGAAGCCAAAGTCCAGATTCAGATCCAGGATCCTCAAATTTGCCTTGAATTTCTCAGGTTTGTCCATCATTCTGCCACTGTTGCACGAAACCCAGACGTCAATTGTTCAGACAACCTTCAGATAGGAGCTCTAGGGACTTCTAACAGCAACCTCTGAAGTCCGTAAGCTTCGTTGTATTTTTGGCACACGCCAATGTGAGCTCAATCCGACCTGAAACTGTCGAAAATGGTGAATTCAAGTGTCTTGTGGGACTCAATCGAAAGATGGGCCTTGTCCAAGTCGATTGACACCGCCGCCACTGTAAATACGGTGTCTCTCAGTTATATACTGTCAGTAAAGCGCCTTCAGCGAACCTTCGGCGCGTTACATGCCAAGGATCCAGGGCCATCATGTCCCATCATGATGCATCATCACATGATCCACATTTTGATGGAATCTGTTAGATGCTCGCGAACCAACGTGCCGGAAAGCACAATTGAGCCGAATAAACGACAATATATATTAACTCTAGTCTAAACGAAAGTGTTAGTAGTTTTAGTTCTAGACATTCCGCTTCATTTCACCTTCATCTTAGGGAAATTGCCTCATTTTAGGACAATTTAGATTGATTTCCTTGTCATCTCCCCTCATTCCTCGAAGATCTGTTTAGATCTAAGTGAACAGAAAAACTTCCACACCTTCGGTGGTTCACTTAGGGCCTGCAGACTACATTTGTATTTGTTTTCCCTCTCTGTGATTGTTTAATGTCCTTCATCCCTGCCCAAATTGACTCTCAATCTTGCTGAATCTAGTGATCATCCACCAGATGCGCCAAATCTGAAGCACATGCTGCACTTTTCAGAACGAGAAAAGCGGGAGTAACACGATGTAGAGTTCGGCGAGGACACCGTAGCGTGCCCGCGACAGCGAAACTGTGCCAGAGCGCTGAGATGTCACTCCATTTCTTGATTCCCCCACTCAATCCACCAATAATCTACCTCATTCTCAACCAGTGCATGGTTTGGTATCGATTCTCGATACGTTTACATGCTTTTTAGCCCTTAACCTAATGTTTTACTGCACGGAGGACTGTTCGTCACTCCTCATTCTGTCTCATTTCAGGTTCATCCATCCTGATTCAGTGCCAATTCAGCCCAAATCAGGTCAGATCAAGCAGATTTCGCCCCATCGAGGCTACATTTCTATTTTTTTTTCTGGGACTTACCCGCACTACGTTCTTCGTTGACGTAGCGACACACCCCAGTGTGTTTTTGGAGGGGGAGTGTAAGTGCGGCTAACCCCCATCTGCTCAGATTTTCACTGATCTAACCCAGATTGGCTACATTTTGGTCATTTTCTTTGCTTCGGCGGAATCGCCGCCTCGCAGCTCAGTCTCAGGATCAGACCTATATATTTCTGATATGCCGGATCTGATTCCGCGGTCCATTCTCTGTAAATCCGCCGCGTTCTGATCATTTACCTGGAATCGCCATTTGCCGCTGACGCGCGCTCGCGGGCCAGATCGGCCAAATATTTTTCACAATCGGATTTATTTAAATCTTTTCAGATAGTTTTGGACACTCAGATGTATTTAGAATAATCCGCATCAATTTTCTTCATAGACTGGGATTTTCTGCCGGATAACAATCAGCATGGACCTTGCTTCTGTTGTTGCTGCTCTCGCCTCCGTTGGTGTCTGAGTATCCGGTTCTACCCCCAATAGCAGCGTTCAGGTCGACACCTCGCGTGCCTGCCCCACTGGTCTTGCCGGCCCCGAGCCCTCCGGCACCATCAACGACCCAGGGCAGCACTTTCAGTGGATGAGGGAGTGGCGGGAGCTTTTCAAGGAGTATGAGGCGGACTTGGAACGTGTCAACCGGGAGGCCAAGGACTGCGAGGAGGGAGATGATGTGGACGGGGTGAGGGGGGGAGGGGAGAAGGATGGGGAAGAAGGCTCAAGTGTGTCCATGTCGCTGACGATGGACATATGGGCCACGGGTGAGAGTGAGACTGAGTGTGCAAAAAGTACCTCAACCTTTACCCCAGGCCCGTCGGCCTTCTTGGCGCCTTTCCGCCCAACGTTGAAACGGCGGACATTTGTCCATGCAATTGTGCGGCCTTTCGCACACAACTCCGCCCTCCGCGCCCATGATGGGTACGTATCAGGGAGCACGCGAGTTTACTTTGGGCCCCGGACGTTCCGGATCCCTGGAGTTGTCGACCATAGTGACGCACGTTTGGTTGGATCAATCTCTAGAAAAGTTTATAGTGTTTTCAGCACTGTGTTTTTGCTTCTCCTGCTGCTTGTTGTTGCTGTAGGGTGTCCTGCTGCTGGTTTTGGATGATGAAAAGCTTTTGTTTGTTGAAATACAGTAAAGCCAACTCAATCCAGGATAGCCCAAGCCAATAGTATGCAAGGAGAAGGTAATTCAGGATCAAAGCATGAAGGGCTGCAGTGTAAACAGTGAAAGATGATTGGATATTCACAGAAACTACAGCTCAGGTCACATATGAATGCATATTCACAAAGATAGCTGAAATGTTTTAGGAAAAGAGTTAGAAAACTGCCTCAGGATCACTCTCTCTCCATAGTGCCATCTTAGGAGATGTGCACTCTTTGTTTTGGGTCTCATATGTGCTGAGGTGGCATGGTATGTGGCGATGAGGTCACTGCCATGTCACATGGGATCTTCCTACTTAGCTAGGCTGACCAGGAATTGAACCCAGGACCTCTCAAAAAGAGGTGCCTAGCCCCCCAGGGTGTATACCACTAGGGCAGATAAGTATTCATGGAAAAACATAGATAAATTCATAGGCTATACCTTAGGTATGTCAGTGCTCAGTCAACTCAGGAAAAGATATTTTACTTGTGATTGAAAGGGGATTAAGGGGTCCACTCCATATCCTGATTGGGTGTTTGGTTCCATAGGTCAAAATGTGTTCTCACCACTTTTGGCTGGACCAATACTAAGATAAAAATGCATGGATGCTCAGTGCATCTCTAATACAACTAGAGTATGTCCCAAAGCAATGGAAAAGCACTTTTTCTTACTCCCCCCTTGTGCTGTGGTGGCCACCACTGTCGCATTTTAGGAAAAAGGGAATTTTTCTTGGCCTTTCCTTGGTTTCCACATCTACTTTAAAATACCTACAGTCTCCCTCACACTGAAAAATGGGCGCTCACCATGGCTGGCGTCCTTTTGCTGCTCTGATTGTACAGTTTCCTACAGAAGACTCAGCGCTCTTGGCGCTACCGGGGCTCCTGTGGCTTGGTTGGGTTAGATTGGGAGCATGCCAAACATGTGCATATGCATCCCTCCCTCCAAGACGCAGCGTCGACACAACCCAAACGCAAGACACATTATACACACTCGCATGGGTTCTCGTAAACCTGCTGGCGACCTGTGACCTGTCTTAGGGCGAAGGGAGTCGAAAGAAAATTAAATTTGCCCCTTGGTGGGGTCTTGGTTCTGCTCAGTCTCTCCAGGCACCTGCGTTTCGGCCCGAACACGGCCTACTCAGCGAGGCTGCGCGTGGGTATCTGCAGAGGCAGGAATGGGAGGAATATGGACGAATCCACGCAAAAACGAAGCGACGACACCAAAATCCGTCAAATGACGGCGTAGAATTTTTCTGAAACGACACACCTGAGCAGAATCCAATTGTGCATCAGAAGCACATTTTTATAGAAATTATAGTCATCTCTGGATTTTTTAAATCCAGAAATTCATACGCATAAAATGGCGGCGCACAGGAGCGGCTCCTAGCGAAGCGCCGGAAAATGGAAAAATAATGGAATTATAAACGTATGTATCACGTAGTCTTGAAAATGACGAGACACACATTAATAAACAAACATACAGATTCCACCCACACTAATAGAAGCTTCAAAAATTCAAGAATTCGAGAATCAATCGAAAAGACTTCAATGAATCAGGTATAAACTACAGGTATGCTTGTCTTGCATGCCGCATACACATTGCTCGTCTCGTGTCTCCGTGAACGAGTCGTGTAGCAGCGTTAACAACGATAACCACGATAGGACGCGGTAGAGGGATTGATTAGAAAGATTGCAGATGATTAGCGGTCAGATCAGGGTGATTAGACATACGCACAAGTGCATAGCAACGTTCTTCGCGTGCGCCCCTTTTGTCCTCTCACCTTGCTTCACTTCCCAGCGGTAGGTAAGGTAGGTACGCCCAGGCGGGGCCACCCCCTGGTGGAGTCAGGATTGACACGCAGATGGGCAGGCTTGCCCAAGTTCTCGTCGCATACTCGTGCATGCACACACGCATTAAAGGGTAGGCCACGCGAAGTCCGCACGGTAAACACTTCTTTAGGCTACCCAGGGGCTCCTCGGTACGTTCTTTAAGAGAACCTGAGGAGTCCCTTAACGCTTGCTTGCTTGATAAGGGTAGCTGCTCCATGCAGCGTGTTTGCGGACAGCGTATTATAGGGCACACTGAGAAGGGTATAATACCTGGAGTGTGCCTTGGTTCCTCCGCCGCAAACGCCCTTTCATTTGCCTTTGTTTTACAGGTGGGCAGGTAGGGTGATTGGTGCAGCAGCATTTTTTTATGCCCTGCCAAACAAGGGCGCAGATCACACAAACAAGTAACTCCGCTCCGCCTGTGGCAGAGCAGGGAGTCCGACTTCATCGACATCTGCGCCTTGCACGCGAGAGCACTCCTTCCCTCCAAGCCCTAACAGGGGAAACGCGTTGTGGCGTCTCCTGTCAGGCCACAGTTGCTTAGTAGCGCTGTGTTCTCTTGCAATTTCACAGGAGGGTCGCTAGGACCCATGAGACCTTCATCATCGCAACGCCCAGTAGAGTGTGCGTGTAGGAGTGGTAGTCCTGAGTGGGGGCTAGAGCCAGTTGCCCAGTGCTCGCCCACTAGGATGGTGCCACTGTAGGGTGTGTAGGACCTGTAGGGGGTGTGTCACTGTCCCACCCTTTTCCTGCAATTTTAGCGGGGTTGGTGGGCTGTGACAGTGGTTAGGTCAGTGTTTTGGCCACATAGCAAACAGGCGTTTTGCATGCCTTCATAGCTTTTGGCCACCCCTCCCTGTAGTAGACAGATAGGTAGGGAAAACAATACCTGGATTAGCACGCTGGGTATTCCCCCAAGGTTTTGCGCCAGCACAGAAATTGGGCGCATAGGGGAGGGGAGACCCGGGGCGTACCCCGTGGCATCAATAAGCCAACCCTCCAGGTTTAGCAAGGGCGCAGACTTGGGTAGAATTAGGACACCACTTCTGCGGCTTGCTCTCAGGACCTTAGGACTAGCACACTCACACATACACTTTGGCAGGTAAGGGTAAGGTTCAGTCCCTAGCTTTAGTCTTGGAGGCAAGCGTCTCAGCGAGCCTCAGCAACTCACCAAGGTTGTTCTGGGACAAGTAGTCAACCAGAACTGAGTTTAGGCGTCCCTCAGGTAGAACAAATGCAGAGAAAGGCTCCCAGGTGGCCTCTTGGACTCCAAACCCTTCCCAGAGGGTGAGGAAGCGCCAACCCTGGCGATAGCGGTGGCGTAGGACAGACTTCACCAGGTAGAAGCCCTCCTTAGCCATCTCCTCGGCGTTCATGTCGGGGAGTTCACCTTCAACTTCCATAGGGCTGGCAGCCCCTTGTAGGTCCAGAGCGGCGATTTCCTCGTCGTTCAGCTCGCACACCTCCCCACAGAGGTCTTCAGGATCATGGTAGCGCTTCAGGTGTTGAGCAGCGCACACCAGGGTCCCCCCTAGACGGGGAGAACACCGCACGGTGATACGGTGTCCATCCACAGATAGGATCTTGTACGGCCCGAAGTATGGGTCATCGCTGGTAGAGCGTGGCCAGGCGGGTAGTCGACTGTGGTGCACCAGCACCCAGTCCCCCTCTTGGTAGGTGGCCGGTACACGGTGCTTGTTCTTCTTGTTCCACTGACGCTCCCTCACTCTCTGGAGCATAGCCTTGGCCTTGTCCACCTTCGCTTGTTGCTCTTGGACCCATTCACCCACAGAAGAATGGGTGTCCTCTGGATAGGGGGCATGTAGGAACCACGCCGGGCGCCCCATGAATAGCTCATGTGGCGAGTAGCCAGTAGCTGAACTCTCTTGGGAGTTCATCATCAAGGATATGACGGGGAGTAGTCTCACCCAGTCTCTGGTGCCTTCAGTTTTGCACCATATCCTGACGTTCTCCTTCAGGACACGAATCTGTCGCTCACATAGGGGGTTGCTCGTGTGAGAGTAGGGAATCCCCGTAGACACCTGGACATTGAGGGATCTCAGGACCCTCTTGTACCAGCCAGTATCTGAGCGTACTCGTACGTCCTCATCGGAGTTGATCTCCTTGGGCGCCCCATAGACACAAAACCACTCCTCCAGGAGTATCTTGATAGTCTCCTCACCGGTAATGTGCTTGGTACATGGGAATACCCTGGTAAACCTGGTCAACCCACAGGTTACCACGAGGGCGAAGTCATAGCCCCCGAACTTCGGCATCTCCGTGTAGTCCACGTATAGAACACTGTTAGCACAGTGAGGGATGGGCAGGGTCGAGTAGAGACCTCTGTCCCTGATATCCCCTGGTTTACAGGACCTGCACGGGCACTTGTCCACGATAGGCAGGAGCGTCTTCCGCAGGTGGTCGTCAGTCCACGTAGTGTGGAACCACTGCTTGAACAGCCTCAGGGTACGGTCAGCACCCACATGACCACTGGACTCATGGGTCCACTTCAGCAGCGCGGGGACTCGGTCACTAGGCACCACGATGCGGTCCTCGTGCCAGAGGTAGCTCTTGTCCCTCTTTCACTGGTCTTGGTTGACCAGGAGGGGTTCAAGGCGTTTCTCCAGGCGCCGGTAGATATCCCCAAACTCCTGTAGGTACTCCGATTGTTGGAGTCCATCCAGGGGGCGTATCATGGTCATGTTCAGGTCCAGGTGTACGTCCATACGGCTGAACGCCTCCTTAGCCAGCGCTTCAGACCGGGCACCAATCAGGGCGTCGAAGTTGTTGCCGCTGATGTAGTCGGCACACTCGTTCTTCACTCCCTGGATATGGTGTACCGTCAGCCGTAGTTGACTGAGGTAGGTCCACCAGCGACGTAGCTTGGCCTTCTCAGGTGGGGGGCCCTTCTGGAAACTGCGGACCGGTTCTTGGTCGCATAGCCAGACCACAGGGTTACTCCCCAACAGTCGTGCTTGTGAGGATAGCACCAGCATACCCGCGAGCAATTCCTGCTCATAGGTGGAGTAGTTCCCCCTGGCCTGGTTCCACTTCCAGTTCCAGTGGCCCAGAGGTACTAGGACCCACTTGTCGTCAGGGTAGCTGTGCTTGAGGGTTCCATCTCGGTTGAGACCTTCCGTCCCCCATTGGGAAATGGCCGAGTCGAACTCCTCCTTCTCTAGTGCTTGCCATTGGAACAACGTTCCACCACCGCCCACATTGCTGGCGTCGGTCACCAGGATAATCTCCCCTTGTGCCCTAGGCACGCCCAAGCACTTGGCGTTGGCTACCTTGTCTTTGAGCTCGTCAAACGCTTGTTGCTCTTGTGGGCCCCAGCGCCAGGTAGTACTCTTCTTGATCAAGTCAGTCAGTACAGCGCTGGTGTAGGTGAAGTGTTTGATGTGGCGGCGATAGAAGTTGCACGCCCCAATGAAACTGCGTACATCATGAAGTCCTTTCTTGGGGTCTTCGTGTCGTACCTTGGCATCCATCAGGGGTTTCGCCTTAGAGGCCGCTGGGGTCCACCACCCATAGCCAACGTCAAACCCCAAGTACTGCATGGTCTCCTGCATGAACTCACACTTCTCCAGCTTGAGTCGAGTGTGGTTCTCCTGGCAGACCGCAAAGAACTCACCCAAGAGGATTAGGTGATCCTCCTGGCTATTGGTCCCGAGGCATACATCGTCGATGTGAGCCTCCATCTGGGCCCCACGGGATATGAGCTCCTGCACCTTAGGTCTCCTCCGTAGGATGGACAAGATCTTGTTCATCAGCTCTTGGAACAGAGCGAGTGCGTTAGCCACGCCAAATGGCATGACTTTCCACTTGAATACCCTCCCCTGAGGGGTGATGAAGGCCAGTAGTTCCTGCGCGTTGGGCGTCAGGTCCACTTGCCAGAATCCACTTCGCTTGTCCATCTTGGTCTTGTAGCGACAGGAGGCTATCTTCTCCAGGGTAGACTCCATATTGGGAATGGACCCTGAGTGGTTCAGCGTCTTCTTGTTCAGCTCTCCATAGTCCACTACCAGCCGTTTGGCTGTAGACCTAGGTTTAGCCACCAGGTAACAGGGGCTGCAGTGTAGGGGGTAGTCCCCGTCCTTGTACTCCAGGACTAGGCCAGCGTCAATACACTCTTGTATCTGTCGCTCAATCTCGTCGGCCTGCTCTTTAGGAGCTGGATAGGGTCTCCTCCGGATCTTGTAACCCACGAACTCGGGTTTCAGCTTGAGGTCCATCTGTACCAGCTTGTCGCATGAGGCTGGAGGGGGTAGTTCTTCGAACACCTCCAGATAGGTCCTTATCAGCTTCTGTACCCGCGGGTCCAATACCTTGATCTTGTCCTCCATGTCCTCGTCGGAGTGTAAGTTGCTTGCCCCTTGAATAGACGTCGGGAGGTGGTCCTCCACCGACTCTTCGCCCGAGGTAGTATCCTTCAGCCCTTGGTAGGCATATAGAAGGTCTTGCTCGACCATCTCCGGTGGACGATGGCAACATAGGCACGCTCGAGGGGGTTCACATACACATTCCTCCGAGAGGTCGCCCTCCTCTGGGGTCCTCACATGGGCACCCCATACGCTCTTCATGAGCTTGAGATCTACCTCCCTTTGCCAGGTGGTGATCTTCTGTTCGAGGTCCTCCTTCAGTTGGGATAGGTCTCCCATACGTCCTTGCTTCAGTGGCCACGAGCTGCGGGTAGGCTTCGCGTAGCATAGCTTTTTCGCCACCAACTTCCTCTTGGAATCCACATACTCCCTGAGCCTGGATCGAGGGTCCAGCTCTTCATCCACGGGGTCTTCCACCCTCATGGAGAGTAGGGGTTTTAGTGGGGCGACGTACTCGGCGTTCTCCACTTCCTCTACCGCGGTCTGCACGAAGAAGGCGTCGTGCTCAGTTTCGTCGTCTGAGTGGATAGAGCTAGGTAGCTCATATAGTCCACACTCAGAGACTCCATCAGGAACAGGTACATGACAGGGAGAGTTGGGGGCGTTGGTGTCAGTCACGACGTACTCATCTCCTCCGGGTGTAGTCTCAACAGCATCTTGAGGTCGTAGGCGATCCTTCAAGTCACCCAAGGCGAGTCCATCGCTTTCTCGTTGTATAGCCTGGACCAGAGTAGGGTCCAGGTCTTCCCAGGGGATGGTGGTAAGACTTCCGTCCACCACGCTGAGCATACTCCCCCATCCGGGCTTCCCAATGGGCGTCTTGCGTCCCAGAGGCACGTAGATGGCCTCATCAGGTAATCGCACCGAGCTGATAGTCAGCTTGTCAAGGAGGGTTCGCCAGTACTCGTTGCCCCCATGGGCTCCCCAATCGGGGGAACACAGGACCATACGGGAACGTTCCAAGGCCACCTTGGTCAGCACCTTCCCCAGTTCACTGAATCTGGGGTTCCCGTAGGCCATCCCGAAAGAGGGCCAGTAAAATTTGTAGCTGCAGTTCTTCCCCTTGCTGCAGTATAGGTCCAGTACATGCTGCTTGTCGCTGGCGAACAGCTCCACACTTAGGTCTTCGCGAGAGTAACCCAACTCCTTCAGACCTTGGTCTACGACTTCCCCCAATAGTTGATAGTCCTCAGTTTTGGAGGCCGCCATCATGTTCGAGGGCTCCTCCTTTGATAGTCTCAGGTAACTCGAGGTATGTTCCGACTGCTCCAGTGGCACAGACTCTCTGCCACTGCCGTGGTCCACGTACAGGAGGTAGGGCTCTTGCAGCGTCAGGGATTGTATCTGGGAGTGCTGCACGAAGAAGTCAGTACCCAGTACAAAGTCGAAGGCCTCAGTGTCCATCACATAGAACCGATGGGCGATAGTTCGAGAGCCCATAGGTACCTCCACTTCACAGTCCCCGCAGCTGTGCACCACGTGTCCATCCCCCATGCGTATAGCGGCGGTGGTCAGGGTGTTCTTCAGGCTCCCACAAGGTAAAATTTTCTTCGCCACTATAGATATTGTGGCGCCAGTATCCAGTACCCCCAGGTATTCACGTCCCCCTAGTCGGATACGTACCCAAAACACCAGGTCTTGGGTGCCACCAGAGCGTCCCCGTCAGAATTCCGCGGGACAGGTCACCTCGAACCCCTTGTTCCGCAATTTGCGGGCCATCCTCATGAAACGGCTTCTCTTCTTGGCGTTGCCGTCATCACCACCTTCATGCTCACGCTTGGCTCCTTGTTCTTGCTGGGCCTGCGTCTGTGAGCGTGTGGTAGGTCCAGACTGCCCTCCAGAGGGCTCGGAGTTCCCCCCTGGATTAGGGTTGGGGCTACCTCCGTTCTTGTCCTTGTTCTTGTTGTCGTTCTGGCGGTTAGCGCCTCCTCCTCGTCCACCTTGACCCTTGTCTTGACCACCTTGACCACGTCCTTTCGACTTGCCTTTGCCGGAGTCGTTGCCTTTGGCCTTGCCTCCACCTTTGCCTGAGCTTTTGCCAGGATCTTCCCCCTTAAGCTTCGCCGATAGGCGTTGCTTATGGTAGCACTCATCCTCGTAGTGCTTCCGCTTACCGCAGAATGCACACGTGATGGTGCAGCGGTAATGATCCGGCAGCTTCACTTTCGCGCCGGTGATCTTTTCCTGCTGCTTCCCCTGGACTACAAAGCAGTCTCGCTGCTCGCAGTCAGAGGCGTGCTGCAGGTGGCCCTGCTCGTCTCTGGCCTCACACCAGAATAGCTCCTTCACGTTCTCCATTAGGCGGGCGTGGGCGTGTTTGGGGGTAGTCCCCTGCCCAGGTCGGGACCCTTGGTACCCTTTGCCTCCAGAACCTCCACCACCAGGACGGTAGTGGTTCAGGTGCTGGTCGCTCTCCTTCTCCAGCGCCATCTCCAGGAGCAGCACGCATAGATCCTCGTAGCGGAGGGATCTAGCCTTGCGCTCAGCCGTCAAACGGCACTCGTCCCATAGCTCTCGGGGGAGCTTGGAGCACAACCAAAACAGCAGGTCGTCGCTGCTGTAGGAACCGGGCGTCAGTCGTCCAGCCCAGTGATCCAAGTCAGCCAACAGCTCGGAGACCCTGCCAGGTTTGGGGTTGTTGGGCAACACGGGCAGGTTCTGGATCTCGGCCCTGATGGAGAGGTCGGTCTCGTAGGTTGGGTACTGCCTCTCCAGGGCAACCAACACGTCGGCAAAGGTGGCGGAGTTTGTTACGATCTGCCTGACCTGCTTCTCCAGGTACTTGGTCTTGCAGCACTGCAGGAGCAGATCGCACTTCACTCGCCCACTCGCGTGGGTTTGGCCGGTCAGTCGTAGGAACCGGCGTAAGTTCTCAGCGAACTCGCTGAGGTCCTTGCCTGTGAACTCAGGCAGGTTTACCACTATCTTGGAGGTGGCAATAGCCTTCGCCTCCTGAGCTTGGCGTCCTTCAGGGCGTCGGGTCTTCTTCTTCTTCTTCTTCTTCTTCTTACCCTTGGGGTCCTCGGGGTCCTCAGGGTCTTCGTCATCCGATGGCGAAGAAGAAGTCATCGACGGCGGCCCATCATCGGAGGGGTCTCCGCCTAGATCACTGGAGCCATAAGGCTCCACGTCCACCATAGCCCTTAGGGCTGTCAGCCCCAGCTGGTCCAGCTCGGCCCTCGTCGAGTTCGTCACGTGGCTGTAGGGCGGCTGGGCTGTCCTCGGGACGAATGGACTTCTCGGTACTGCTGCAGGAGACGGCATCGGTCGGCTCCTCAGGCTCCCCAGGGTATTTGTCAACCCTGCCGCCAGGTGGTTAGCCTGTACTCGGTGGGGTGACATTCCCACCGTCGTAGGTGACGCATGGGACGGGATCATCAGGGGCTGCAGTTTCTCCCTGATCTCTTGCGTGAGGTCGCTCACGATTTGCGAAGTGGCTCCTCGGAGCACCTCATTGATCTCCGACCGCGTCAGGGACCTGTTGGAGGATCTTCCCGATCCTCTACTCCTGCCTCCCAGAGACTCTGGTCCTTTCCTCAACCCACTTAAGGGTGCATACCCAGGTGCATACCCAGGAGCATACCCAGGAACTTCCATGTAGGTTCCAGTGGCGTGGAGTGGATGGGGATGGTCAGCCGCATACCATCGCGGCGCAGAGCTGGAAGCCACAGGCTCACTGGCAGTAGTTGCCTCAAGGAGCGCAGTGGTAGGTGGGCCCATGCCATAGGCGGGGTAGTGAGGCATGCCAGTAAAGCCTGTGCCCTCTGCCATAGGCGGGTTGGTTGTGGAGGTGGAACTGGCGGCGGCTGGGAGTGTGGTGGTTATGGGAGAGGGTGATGCTTGGAGGCCAGAAGCGCTTGGTGCGCCTTCGAAGGTAGGTACATCCGTCGGGTCTTGCCCTTGCTCCTCTCCTTCGTCTGCTCCTTCTCCAGCATCCTTCTCGCTCTCGTTCTCTCTCTTCCTCTTCAGAAGCTGAGGCTGAGAGACCACTTCCTCGACCGTCAGGGCCCCGAAGGCCGTCTGGAGGCCATCCAGGGAGTCCTCCGCCGTATCCACTGGCCCATGTAAGGGCTCCACCGAAGGTACAGCGCCAGGCGCCGGCCTTGCCGGTGCCTCAGGCGCTGGCGCTGTCTGCACGTCGGCGTCCACTCTTCCTGGGTCCATCTTAATCCGCCCTTCTGCTTATGTTTGCCTGCTCGGAGCACTGGTTGTACGGCGCGGGGTCGCTGCCGGTGCACAGAGACAGGCTGCCTCTGCTACCAGAAAAGTTTATAGTGTTTTCAGCACTGTGTTTTTGCTTCTCCTGCTGCTTGTTGTTGCTGTAGGGTGTCCTGCTGCTGGTTTTGGATGATGAAAAGCTTTTGTTTGTTGAAATACAGTAAAGCCAACTCAATCCAGGATAGCCCAAGCCAATAGTATGCAAGGAGAAGGTAATTCAGGATCAAAGCATGAAGGGCTGCAGTGTAAACAGTGAAAGATGATTGGATATTCACAGAAACTACAGCTCAGGTCACATATGAATGCATATTCACAAAGATAGCTGAAATGTTTTAGGAAAAGAGTTAGAAAACTGCCTCAGGATCACTCTCTCTCCATAGTGCCATCTTAGGAGATGTGCACTCTTTGTTTTGGGTCTCATATGTGCTGAGGTGGCATGGTATGTGGCGATGAGGTCACTGCCATGTCACATGGGATCTTCCTACTTAGCTAGGCTGACCAGGAATTGAACCCAGGACCTCGAAAAAAGAGGTGCCTAGCCCCCTAGGGTGTATACCACTAGGGCAGATAAGTATTCATGGAAAAACATAGATAAATTCATAGGCTCTACCTTAGGTATGTCAGTGCTCAGTCAACTCAGGAAAAGATGTTTTACTTGTGATTGAAAGGGGATTAAGGGGTCCACTCCATATCCTGATTGGGTGTTTGGTTCCATAGGTCAAAATGTGTTCTCACCACTTTTGGCTGGACCAATACTAAGATAAAAATGCATGGATGCTCAGTGCATCTCTAATACAACTAGAGTATGTCCCAAAGCAATGGAAAAGCACTTTTTCTTACTTCTCTGCACGGACACGTCCCTGGTGTTTGGCTTGATTTCGGCATTGAATTGCCTTTTTGCTTGGTCGACCCTTGGCTTGCATTACTGCTACAAAAAAGGAAACTCTGCCGTGTATTTCTGCCAACCCTTGGACACTCACACAAGCAAGGCTGCAACAACTCGATGAGGGGTACTCGGTGGCGGATGGACACGAAGATGATGGGGAAGAAAGCAGATGCAATAAACATAAGAAAAGCAGAAATCGGGGACCCTATGTGACATGAGTGTTAACCACGCAACTGTCTTTTCATTTTTGGAAATGAATGACCTTGAACTTGTTTTCCTTGAAACTTATCCAAGTTTTCCTTCAAATAACCCAAAAATACTAGGGATGCAGATTCGCAGCGAATTCAATTTGAATTCGCCGAATTCGCTGCGAATTCGTTCGCAGCGCGAATTCGCTGCGAATTCGGCTTGAAATTCACAGTACTGCGAATTCGGGGCGAATTCGCGCTGCGAATTCGCAGGCGACGGCAAAATGATCACGCGTGCGCCGTTTTTTCTCCAGATGAGAAACTAACTTTGAACTGTGCTATGCAATAATTTTTTTGACTTTATACAATGAAAACTATGATGATTCCACTTCGATTGAACTATTCGGTTTCTTCTGCGGTGCCTGCCTACCCGTTTTCGAAAAAAAAATTTGTTTTTGAGTTTTGAACACACCGCTGCGTCCGCCTCGCTTCACTGAACACGGCGGTACCCTCCATTCTTCCCAGGACCCCACCAGTTTGGAGAAAAACCCGTCTCGAACTTTTCATTTTCGACTTTTTTTTTCCACTTTTGACAGTCAAAACGTGTTCTTCCTTGCCTACGCTTCACACTGGTACCCTCCTTACCCTTCACGGTGCCCTGCACGCAGAGAAATCCTAATGACGAGGTTTGAAAAAGTCCAGATTTGACTGTCCTGCACTGCCACAACGACTGGCAGTGGAATGGTGGAATGATGAACCGGAAAAATCATAAATATGAAACAGGTGTGAAATCACACTCCAGAGGCAGCAGCGATCGCACCTGCAGCGAAGGCGCTCACCGCCATAGCGCTGGCAGCCACTTCCCGCCGCCTGTCCTCCTTTGTGACTTTCATGCGTGCCAGGATGCGAAGATTATGATAAATAAAGACAAGTTTGCGCAAGCGCTCAGGTTTCAATCTGTTTCTGTTCCTAGTGTACAGCTGTCCGAATTCATTCCAGTTTCGTTCCGTTGCACCCGCAGTGGCTGGAATAGCCCCCAGGGCAATAGCAACATTCTGCAGAGGGCCAGGGTCGGCGTATGCTTTCCACCAGCCATATGAGGACACCGAATCAACGACCAGCAGGGAGAACAAATTTGAACCAACATCAAATGGTGCCTCCCGAGCACGGAACTTACCATACTCTTGCAGTGCTTGTGCACGCTGCTTCTCAGGAACCATTTCCTTGAGGGCATTAAGGGCTGCCTTTCTTTCGAACTCGTTGAGGTCCGGCACACCATTCTTGGGATTCAAGCAATAGGCCAGGACATGTGCGTCGTCATGCATGTAATCCCATCGGTCTGTGTACAGTTTCTCCACTCGTTTCCTCACGCTTTCTTCATTCGCGCTCCATGGCTTCTCTCTTCCCGCTCGCGTCTTGCTCTTCAGATTTCCTGGAATTGCGCTGAGGACCTTTTCTCGCAACGACTTCATCCTGGGCCAAACTTCTTGGAGCAGCGGCTGATCTCCCTCAAAGTAAGTAATTTCAGATCGGATCGGACTCGTAATGGCCACGACAGTTTCAAGCAGTGCAAAGGTTGTAGCAGAATTCAGGACCACTTCCATGTCTTGTGCCTCTTGCTTCACATGTGCCTGCTTCAGAATTTCATCGGCCCACGCATCTTCAAGCTGAATTGCGCGCAGTGCATGGCGATTGAACGCGACGCTCTCCACCACAGTGACCTGGTCCCCCCAGCGCGTAGGAGAAGCGGTGACTAGGTGCATCACCCCTTTCTGGCGCGTAATGTAGGTAGGATCTTTGCGAACTCGTTCAAACAGGGTGTGCATCAGGGTGTGTTGCTTGTGAAAGTGTACAACTTTTTTCGCCAAGTCCAGGGCATCATGGAAATAGGCGATCTATTCAAAAATGTCTCCCAGCAGCAAACTCAGGACGTGTGCAGTGCAGAAAAAACACAGCAAACAGTGTAGAGTCTCCGGAGTTAATTCTTGATACAACTCCTTGTGCACGGCCTTCATTTTATTTTCAGTGTCGCTGATAAAACTGACCAGCTTCTTCTCGAAAGGCTTCAAGCGACTGATCAGTTTTTCAGCTTCATTGGTGGCAGTTTTTCGCCGTTCATCCGACATCCAAGAGTCCAGGAAGAATGGTTCCGGTGTGAGAAGCATCAGGTTGGTGACAGATTTTCCCATGACGTCGTTCCAAGTGTCCGATGCCCCAATCAGAACTGGTGCCCTGTCGAATTATCCCTTGACCTCGGCCTCCACACGGTTGTAGCATGAATCCAAAAGCGACTCACCCACTTTCCATCGCGATGGAGGTGCATACGTTGTGCGCAGCGAAGCCACGAAGTCCTGAAAATAGCCATTGTCCACCATATCTAGATCTTGACCCGTTGCATAAATCCAAGTGGCCAGTTTTTGATCAACAAGTTTTTGTCGTGGTTGTGGTAGAGGAGCATCGAACCAACCCTTCTCGCTGAACTCAGAAATGGTGTTTTGTTTTTGGGAGTGGTAGGCCTTCTTGCTCTTCACCATCACCAAAGCCGGATTCAAATCAGAAGTGGGAGCCTCCGGTTTTGCCTCATCTTCCCAAGTGGATGGTCGAACTCGCTTCTTGTAGGAGCCTTCCCGCAACTCAGTTTTCATGGATTCTTTTAATTCGGAATTCGTCTTTTGACACTTGGTGAGATGTTTTTTCATGTCGGTGGCATTGTCACGGGTACTCCAACCACAATGTTTACAATCCCACTTGACCTTGGTAGAAATGACTTGACCTTCATCATTCAAAGTCTCCTCCTTCCTTGCATTGTAGTGTTCCGCTTTCACAAACATTTTCTAACAAAGTGAAAGAGTTTTGATGCATGGGATATTTTCCAGAAAAATTTGTGGTTTTGTAAAGGTTGTAAATGTTTTCACTCTTAGTCATGAATATCATTGATGACGTCACAATTAAGAACAAACTCCGATGATGTCATACCCTTGTCACAATTAAGAACAAACTCCGATGATGTTATGCCAATGTGGCCACCACGAAGGATGATACCTCCGCCTACCGGACCACCGGGGTGGAAGGGGTGAACTTCTTGGTGGTTTCACAAGAGTTTCTACTTCTCAGAATTTCTTCGGCCCTTTGTGGCCACCACGAAGGATGATACCTCCGCCTACCGGACCACGGGGGTGGAAGGGGTGAACTTCTAGGTGGTTTCAGAAAATTTCCAAAAATTTAGGTTCGAATTCGAATTCGGGGGGGTCCACCAATTCGTGCGAATTCGGGGCGAATTCGAATTCGACCGAATTCGTGCGAATTCGAACCTGCATCCCTAAAAAATACACCCCAAATGCAACCACAAAAGGCGACGGAAACATACTACGTGTTCGACGAAATCAGGGAAGTGATTTCGAAACGGTCCCTTTCATGTCCTAAGAAGATATGAACAAAAGGGGACATATAACATTGAAATATGAGCAAAACAATGCATATTTACAACATGATCATGGGTCTCCCCCCAAACGCGTGGTGCCGGTGCACCGACGCGTTTGGAAACCAAATCAGCATATGCATGCAAAGCCCTACTAATGGGCTGTGATTTGGTGTACTTAACATCAGGATTCAAGACACCTACAATTTTACAAAAATTCATGAACATGGCATACTTGCGCCAAAAAAACTAGCACGGAACGGAGCCGCGATAGTGCCGTAACATTCGCTTATGTCTAAAACTGATATAGAATTAATCTTATCAATAAAACTGGTGGAAATATCTTAAAAATCGTCAGAAATCGACAATTTCTGGATCGGCGCGCGCGATCTCAGGACTGGCCGTCGCCGACCCAAACTCAGTTTTATAGTACAGAAAATGGTGAAAACACCATCAGTGTAAAACTACAGAAATTTCTGATTGACTGATACCAACACTGTCCAAAACAGTGCTGAGATAGCCGATTTCAGTTTGTACACATATATCAGGAAAATACACTGAAAAAAGCGAAAATATAGGTTGCACGAAAACCTTACACTCCCCTCCCAAGTCCTGAGACACATCTCAGGCTGAAAAGCACCAAGAAGGTGTAGTGCAACAACAAGATTGGGTGGGAAAAATGCAAACCATTTGGGTCGGGTGTTAACCACGCAACTGAATTGCTCCACGGGTTAACTCTCCCCTCCCAAGCTCAGAAACACCCACAGAAAATGGGTGCTTCTGTGGCTGAATCTATGAAGATAAGCCGAGGAGCAATAAAAAAACACAGATTTTTACTTTGATCCCGGACCTGGGATTTTAGGAGGCACCGCTGGGTTCCGGTACCCGCATGTAATGTACATGTCTACACACACACCACTCATGGCACTCACAAGTGCCTCACACATAGGGTCCTCTGACCCCCAGGCTCAATCACAGTAAAATTTTTGCAATCCTGGGCAGAAATTAATCATCAAAAAATGACCTCTGCACAGAATTTAAAATAAAAAATAGTCAACAATGGAAAAAAATGCACTTCTGAGATGTCCTGACCCTAAAACCAAAGACAACACAAAGCAAATCAGAAAATTTTACAGTTTGTAAAATCATCCACTGATCATATAATATAATACAGAAATAACCAATAAGACCATTTCTCATGGCCCATAGTTATTATGATTACAATTCTGGTCACCAATCTTCTTGGCCCATACCATGAATTATTTTTTCTGAAATCTTCATATTTTTGATTCCAACTTGACCACTTCGTAATCTGCAGGATGTGGGCAGCGCTGTCGTCCTTGCTGGAGGTTGAGAACTCACCAATGATCATGATATAATCTTGAGAACCATCCAAAGGTCCATGGCACTTTGTCCATGGCACCCAACTGGAGTAATCAAATCTTGAGAACCATCCAAAGGTCCATGGCACTTTGTCCATGGCACCCAACTGGAGTAATCAAATGAAAACTATCACGGACAGACACCATTGGGATAATCGCGCTGCAACTTGTTCTTCAGCGCTACGCAGTCCCAGCGCGATGGTGAAGGTCTCCTTGGTCATCAATGTCCTTGTAATAGGGCTCAAAGTAGTCAAATGGTCCTCACATGGTGTAGGCACCAACGACCTTCTTGAACATGATTTTGGGGCTTACCAATTGCTCCATAGATCTCGTCGACGATGTTTGCGTCGTCGTGGTCGTCGTCTTCAACGTCGTCCTCGTCGTCGTCGTCGTCGTTGAGGGCGTTTCGAAATTCTTTTCTTTTTTGGAAATGAATGACCTTGAACTTGTTTTCCTTGAAACTTATCCAAGTTTTCCTTCAAATAACCCAAAAATACACCCCAAATGCAACCACAAAAGGCGACGGAAACATACTACGTGTTCGACGAAATCACGGGAGTGATTTCGAAACGGTCCCTTTCATGTCCTAAGAAGATATGAACAAAAGGGGACATATAACATTGAAATATGAGCAAAACAATGCATATTTACAACATGATCATGGGTCTCCCCCCAACGCGTGGTGCCGGTGCACCGACGCGTTTGGAAACCAAATCAGCATATGCATGCAAAGCCCTACTAATGGGCTGTGATTTGGTGTACTTAACTTCAGGATTCAAGACACCTACAATTTTACAAAAATTCATGAACATGGCATACTTGCGCCAAAAAAACTAGCACGGAACGGAGCCGCGATAGTGCCGTAACATTCGCTTATGTCTAAAACTGATATAGAATTAATCTTATCAATAAAACTGGTGGAAATATCTTAAAAATCGTCAGAAATCCACAATTTCTGGATCGGCGCGCGCGATCTCAGGACTGGCCGTCGCCGACCCAAACTCAGTTTTATAGTACAGAAAATGGTGAAAACACCATCAGTGTAAAACTACGGAAATTCTTGATTGACTGATACCAACACTGTCCAAAACAGTGCTGAGATAGCCGATTTCAGTTTGTGAACATATATCAGGAAAATACACTGAAAAAAGCGAAAATATAGGTTGCACGAAAACCTTACAATGAGGAACCACAGAAGGTCACTAAGCACACATGGCAGGAGAGGTCAGCATCAGGAGGTTGGACAGGTTGAAGGTTGCTTGAATCTCTGAACCCATATCTACTCCAACCCACAAACCCATTCAACGAGTAATGACACCCAAATCTGGGTGCAGAAACGGCAAAAAGCGCCAAAATTTGGTTGAATCCGATTGGTAGCCTTGGCACCCAAGGTTGACCTTTTAGCTCACGCGGTTGGTGGTGGTGGAAATCAGGTCCGCATTCCTTATGGGCCTAGAGATATGGGGTCGCCAACAGACCACATGGGGGGCTGAAATCAGGTTCCAAAATGGGGTGATTTGCCACACCCAAATAGGGGCCAAATCCGAAAATATCCCCAAGGGTATTGCTCCATAATGGTGGAATTTCATATTCTCTGTGAAAGCTAATGAGAGTACATTGTGGGCCTACACATACTTGGCTTCCAAAGATCTCCACTGGTTGTGGCATCGTGGTGGCCTCATCAGAGCCCACCTTTGCTCAAATCGCAAAATGGGCCACACTCATCTTGCGTTGGTTCCTTGTGAGTCGGCGCATTAGTCCATCCACGTGGCATGTGAGCTGTGGGGAGCAATATGCACAAGCAACACACCATGAGTGTTCCATTGGTCCATGTCTCTGGCGTGCACAAGGGGGGCCGAGCATGGTGCACGTCGGGTCAAAAATGTGCAAAATGGCGAAAAATAGCAGAACAAGCACCCACTCAGGGCTGGGGCGAATGCGGCACGTGTCCGACTTGGACCGGAGTATGGGTGAACTAGGAGTCAAGTCCGATGTGTCCGACATATCTTTTGGGTGTTGATCAAACCCCCCTGGATTTGGAAATGGTGGGGTACACAAGTGAGCCCATGATATGCGATTGACCCAAGTCGCCCGGCAGAAGGCCTTGGTGCGCCCGGCCCAAGTGGAGTTATTGGCTGGGACTAAGATGTCCTGGGCACAAAGATATGCATATTCAAAACCAACTTGGGTCATGATGTCAATTGAGCGTATCGTGGAGAAACAGGGTCGCCACTTGACATCATGACACCTCAAAAACTACCGAATTGGCGAAAAGACATGAAAAATTGACTTAAAACCTCCACAAGGGTGATTGAGTATCGCCGTTCTGGAGTGAATAGCCGGCGAATTCCTTTGTATGCTATGTGTTGCCACCACTGTCCTTAGCTTCCGAACTTGGGCTCCACTTGCGGCGCTTGGAAAGGTTGGTAGGTACGGGCAAAAATATAACGGCACAGCCGGCGCACATTGGGCATCGCTTCCGGTGCGGTCTGCATGTGTCCTTGAGCGGCCTTCACATTCTAAAGTAGTGATTCGGGTCACAAACGAGGGGTCCACTGAATATGAGGTCCATTGGCGGGCCCATTTCAGAATGGTGCTCCCGATAAATGGGCACACAAAATCACCTCAAATATGGCCTGTAACGCTATCCAAGCCTTCTCTACCCAACGTAGCACCCTGTAACCAAAGTATGCCTATATTCCTACCCATCTTTGGGCCTTGAAATTGCATGCACATGCTGGGATCAGGATTCGACTTCATTTTTTAAGGCCAATTTATGGAGTGCATACTCCAAATATGGCCATGTATGGTGCATATGACTTATATGCATGCTTCGAGATGTCATGTTATATGCCTGGTGTGTGTCTGTATGCGTAGAGGGAAGTTTTACTAACTCAACGTCGTTTTCCATGTACTTGCACACCATGTACATGGAATCATTCTATCCTAGGGTCACTCCAAAAATGGATAACCCTTGGGGCACATTGAGTTGGGATCCAGTGGCCTCATAATGGGTTTGATTGGGGTAAACACCCATCAACGGTGCCTCTGAGGCAGTTTAGGCTGCCTTTAGATGCTTGCAAGCGCGAATCGCTTGTTATAAGACATGGGCGTTGGTTGTGTTTGGAACCGATGGCATCGTCGTAGAAAAACTGGCCGGTCCTGGTATCGGCTCGCCACCAGGGAGTGTGGGCGATCGAGAACCTTCGAACAACGCTGACCGCGTTGATATCTCTGGGGTTGTGGAATAAGCTAGTCCCTAAGGGGGGCAGAGCAACCAGCTCATTATCTAAACTCCTGGGTAGGGAGGAATCTCATGAGAGTCCTACCCGATCGCGGGTGTAGCCTAGGGGCTCATGACTAAGCTACACAACAAAAAGAGATAAAATTTTCAAATGAAATCCTGAATCCCTGAAAATACTAAACCTAAACCCAAATCCCTACACTCACACAGTGCAAGTGCAAAAAAAAAACAATCGTCACCATATGCCGCCTGCTGCCAGACTTTGCCACCGGCCGTCGTCCCTTTCTTGGCTGAGCAATTGCCAAGCGGCCATGGTGGGTGGGTGGCTGACCAAACCCTCATGTCTAAGAGACAAAGAGGGTGTAAACACATGCATTTGCAATATTACACTTAACACTACACAATCATGTATGACACACACATAGCTATCACTAATGAACACAAAATCTGACCTAAACGGAAAGCCATCACCTCAGAACGTCCTGTTAACCCCGTAACATCTGCACTAATCTAAAACGGACAAATCTACATTAACATCCTACCGGACTAAATGGAATGTACTTGCAGACTAACACCGAACAGGCGACAACATCAAAATTCAGCACATCGCTATTTCAAGTGCGCGCACAAACACAGCAACTACACGGAAAATACAATCCTAGTTCTGAGCACTCAAATAATGATAATTTATATACCTATGTAAAAGTACAACACTTAGGCAGGCATGTGACGTGCTGCTGAAGCCTGAACTGCAATTTGGCCTGAATCGGACGTCCTTATTACACTCCCCTCACAGCATATGAGTTGGGGTGTAAAGGAAAGAGGTCAAACACACCAACGAGTGTTCGATTAACAAGCGGAAAACATTGAGGTGAGTCAAAGTTGCGACAGATTGAGGTCAGTAAACATCCACACTGAAGTGGTCTCCCACCTCAGAGCCGACGAAGTAGAGTAGGCTTAACTCAACTTGGTACTTCAGGAGTGGTTCTTGCAGGTGCTGCTTCAGATGTCAAACGGACAGCATAATGCATATGCTGAAAAAAAATAGACACTGAGAAAATGTATTCGACACAAGAGAGCTCTTCTGATGGGAAAGAGAACAATTCAGCACGAGTGTGCCAGAGTCGTTCAACACCATGTCATTGCAGTCAAGGGATACACACAACAACACAGAAACTCAGCAGATCTTCATGCACACCACCGTACAGACCTGAGATCTGGTCCTGAAACTCAACACAACAACCTTGCATGACGTCCATAGACACTGTAAGAGGGGTCTCCCGGGTCAAACTGCCGGAAGATCCACACAAAGTCGAAATGAAAATAGGGGGAGGAAGACTGATATGCCCTGGCAAACTACAATGAAACTGCAGGGTTAGAAATACTTGGGGTGTGGGGTATCCCTCAACTGCATATGGTCCCTCAGCCTGGAATCTAAAGGAAGGGGGAGTTGTCCCCTAGTTGATTGTGCCATACCCTGGATGGGCACATTCACTCAGGGATTGAAAAAATCAGGAGGACCACAAAGACTAGTGGGGGGGATGTACCCTGTAGAAGTCCTACCGGCGTTTCACCTTCACGGGGCGCTCTGGGAACCGTTACGGCTGAATCGGTGAGGCTAGGGGGGGCGGATACCTTACTTTGGGGTTGGGGTACCAGACACTTATCATACCCAGTCACGTCCAGAATGTCTGGCACCAGGACACCGCCAAAAGTGAAACTTCAAAGGCTGGACAGCTCACGTCCCCTGATTGAGGCACACAAGACAAGGCGGTTATGTAACCGAACTCCTCCACTGAAGAACACGGCCGAAGCGGGCAAACCGAACAGCTCACACAGAGAAAAAACGTTGACAAAACTGCCACAGGAGCAGAAGTCAGCACCGCATTGAACGGCCGAAACTACCATTTCGAATCGACGTGAACATATCCCGATAGGGGGAGAAGTAGAGTAGTTTGGGTGGTGTTTTGCGTTGGCAAGAACACCCTACCCAGTGATCAGAATCATCTGAAGGGGCTAATACCCTCCCCGGGCTTTCCCTTTTTTTCGCTCCCGTCCCAAATCCACCCTTAGTGCTGAACTCAGCACACACACATCACTGCCCCAGCTCAGTCCGGAAGAGATCCAGAGAAAAAGTGATACTGACGGACCCTCCCCTCGCATGCTTGCCTACACCCGTTCCAAGGACTTGGAACTCTGTGGGGGTGGGGGGAAGGGCGCGTTACGGGCTGTGGTTGCCTATAATGGGGAGGGGTCGCCATGCCTTCACCCCTTCTCAAGGACTGCCGTAACCCAGGCGGGGGGGGGGGGGGGGGGGTTGGTGCGAGGCGAAACTAGGGGCGCGATCCGCCCCAAAGGTCGTGGGGGCTGCAGCAACGCCCCGTGGGTGAACTCAAAGGTTTGGTCATGTTGCATGGTTAGGGGCGGCAGGGAAAAGAATCCCTGGGGCCCCTGTCTCGGTCCTGGGGAAAAAGTCGATGTTGAACCACTTGGGGTGAAGGTCCCCATGGCGGTGGGTCGCTGGGTGCTTGCCGTCCACGGACTGAGGACTGGGGCTTGACTTGCCCATGATGGTCGTCGGGGGTAGGCTTCCCGGGGAGGGAGGTGGTGGTGGGGTTGACTTCCCCCTGAGGGTGGTGGTGGGGCGGCTTGTCGGAGTTGACAGCTTCCTTTGGGGTTGGCCATAGGTCCCAAGGGCATGAGGGACTGAAATTTGCATACATCTCAAGAGGGTGGTCATGGCCTGTCGTCCAGGGCCGTCTCCTCTGGGTGCTGTGCAACTTGTGCCACGTAGCGTCATGAGGGAAAGGGTCGCGCAAGTAAACGGTGTGCGCATGCTCGCCTACCTACGCCACAAACTCAGGTTAGGGGAGCGGAAGAGTGTACGTACCTCGTATAGCGGGGGTGTTGCTCTAAGCTTCCAACTCCCGAAGGAGGGCCAACCAGCCAATGGTTGGGGAAATAAATCCAAAAGATAAAGATGTCAGAAAGAGAGAAGAAGCAGGAAGTAAAATTCTTAAAGTCTAAAAGGTCCAAAAGGAGGGACACCGTCCGCTGAAGGTTGGGTTAAACGAGCGGAGGTGCATGGGGGTTATTGGGGTATTGGGGCGGACTGCCTACCACCGGTTTCCTCCGCTAAATCCTTTGATTGACGGGTGGTGGGTCACGCATATGCGCTGAATTCCCGCTCTTAATCCCAGTAACCGGGTGGGAGGAACTACAAAGGGGAATGGAAAACATACAATGTGAGGGAATAGAATGGAGGAGGATACATGCTCTCACATCATGGCTGCTGGCCACTCATGGGGTGATACCCTGATTGAGGGTTAGGGCCTTGTAACCCATTGACCTGGGTCACCTAAAAAAACGTAATCCAAAATTCACCTCACCACTGAGCGTATCAGAAAGGTCATTGATGAAATAATAACCCTCAAGGCTAAAAACGAAAGAAAAATTTTGAAAGGTCAACCTTAAAGTGGAATTTTTCCTGTCATTCGCTCCTTGGGCTGCAAAACTTTGAATGACCTTTCTTCGGTGGGGGTTTTCTCTCCCCTAAGGAGAGTGGAGTATGTTTCCCCACACTTGGAACCCCCAGCAGAGGTGGGGGGGGTTGGGGTGTGTTTGGCTTGGTATGTACAGATATGGGGGGAACGAGGGGGGATGTCTCTGATGCAGGAAAGAGACTTTCTGTGGGTGTTCATTGAGACGGCAATTGTCCACTCACACCTAGGATTTTATGAGGTACCGGAATCCCGTCACTGAACCGTCGAAAAAGTGCCCCATACTCTATTTTGAGGCTGCTGGACTCAAAAAAACGTGGTTTGCACGGTATTGGAGCAAGTTACCAATTGTTTCAGGGCCGCCATCAGCCAAAAACTGCAATTTATTGCCCAAAAATGGCCAAAAAATGCAATTTTGTTTGGCGTAAAAGAGTTTTTTTGGGGCCTGAGTGGTGAGCTCCAGGGACCCATACCCTATTTTGAGGGAGCTGGACTGAAAACAAACGTGTTTTGCAGGGTATTGGAGCAAGTCATCAAGTGTTTCAGGGCCGTCATCACCAAAAAAGCCGCATTTTGTTTGGCAAAAATGGCGGAAAGATACCATTTTTTGGCCTGAAACAACGCTTTTGGGCCCTGAGTGGTGAGTTATAGGCCCCCTACCCTATTTTGAGGTTGCTGGACTCAACACCATGTGTTTCACAGGGTATTGGGGCAAGCCATCAAATATTTTGGAGCCGCCATCACCGAAAAACCGCGTTTTTTGGCCAAAAATGGCCACAAAATGCAATTTTTTGGGCGTTCGACACTTTTTTTGGAGCATGAGTGGTCAGTTGCAGGGCCTCATACCCTATTTTGAGGGTAACGCTCTGAAGGAAACGTGTTTTTCAGGCTATCGGCACCAATGATCCAGTGATTTGGAGCCGCTAACACCAAAAAAAAGGCTTTTTTTTTGCCCAAAAATGGCCAAAAAAATGCCACTGTTTGGCGTAAAACAGTGCTTTTGGGGGACGTTGGTGGTCATCTGTAGGGTGTCATGACCCATTTTGAGGGTGCGGGACTCAAAAAATTGTGTTTTATAGGGTATTGGAGAAGGGTATCATGTGTTTTGGGGATGTCATCTCCAAAAAACTGCACTTTTGGCCAAAAAAAAAACATCTATGGTTTGGGTTATACAAAAGTTGTTTTTCGCAACTAGGTGCTGAATGTCATATTTATCACATACGGCCGATTTTCGATGGCCTCAAGCTTGCATTGTGGATGTAGATGTTGGTAACTTTCCAATTTGGAGGGTTTGGGGGGCGGGGCAAAGTCTAAAAAATAAGCTCTTCATGATATAATTTGATTAAAAAAGTAATAATTTTGCTTGTCGCTGGTTTTGGGTTTTTTGGGCCCCATAAAATCCTAGGTGACCCACATTTCCATAGCCCTGCTCCTTCACCAGCAGCAAATGATCTTGACAGGTGGAGCCCAGATGAGATGGGGGGGGGTATGCTCGTGAAAAGAAGAGGGAATAGTAACAAGTGGAAAAGATGGAGGAAAAACATTTCGAACTGCCCAACCCACCTGAAAATTTATATAAAAACAACTTCAACTCATTGGCGCACTGGGAATTGAACCCAGGTTCTTTGCGCCGCATCCCTGTGATTTGGCCACTGGGGTACTCCCACTCTGACGTTCCCCATCCAAAAAAAGCTTTTCGGAGGGCTGAAACCTTTAAAAACAAATTGGGTGAGGTGTACACACACCTCTATCGCAAAGCGTCTCCTCGGCACTGCCCCAGGCAGTGACATTTTAACTCCACAATTATCCCCCAACCTTGAAGAAATTTGTGAGAGGATACTTGAGTATGATAATGGCCGAGATGAGTGATCGATTTGGTGGATCTCGTTCCATAATCAACTGTGAACTGCCTTGCCTGGTGTACGGGTTGTCCCAGGCTGTCACAGCTGAGGCTTGCTGGTGCGCAGCAGCAATTTTGAGTCATCCATGAGTTTGACTAAATTGACTTAAACGTGTATGCTGCTGTCGCCGCTGCATGCAAGAAACACGCGCACCCACCTGACACACTCCACACATGGTGAACACACACTCCGTGCACAGAAAACACGTGCAGAAAGCGCCGAAGGTGAAACATTTTGCACTAAACCGGGTTCAAACCCAGGTGCAAAAGGGTATGACTAAAGCTGTAAACATTAGGGCATTACCCGCCTGATACACCCGATGGCAATCGGCGTTGAAACAACGCGCGCTCTATACACTACATACACCGTTTCTACTAACGCACACGCGCGGCGTGCTGACCGACACACTCCGAGTGTAAAAACATGCAATACACAACCAGAACACACACTGGGCAGCGCGAGCGAGGACGCACATCGCGCGCAGTGCAAGAAAACAGGACACCGGTGGTGCCAGGATATTGACACCAACGGAGTTCCCACCCGGGGTAACAGGATCCATGGTCAGCCGTCTAACCGCTGGGGTGTCGTCGCCCTGTCACACTCGAGGACTCGCTGTATAAGTACATATACCCTAAACACACTGTTGTCACTAATCTACACGCGACGCGCGCTAACGGACACTTGCTGAGTGTACAAGCACGCAATACACAACACGAACGCACATCCGGCGACGCGAGCGAACACACATAGCGGGCGTAACACAGGAAAAGGTCCACATGCGGCGCCAGCAGACTACCGCCGCCGGGGTTCGAACCCCGGACAACAGATTACTGCCAGACCCTCCACCCACTGGACCACAGTACCCACGGCACACCCAGCGCCGACCGCCGCCTCTTGATTTGGCGGCCGTGCCGAAAACCCAAAGGGAACACTAAAACTCAATGTAAAAACTTTTCGGCGGCGGCGCCGCTGGTCGACAAATACAAACACAAAAGCACGCTCGACCACATACACACTCGTGTGCAAATACAACATACACTTCATGCAAACTCACTACACAAACTCAACTTATTAGCACAGACAACTCAAAACAAGGTCCAAAATCAATACACAAGTGTACTAACTCACCCCAACATTACCCAACTTGACATAACTTGACAAGAACAGGGGAACACAACCAAATGTCGCGCTTGAGCGCTCAAACGAACATGAGCGCTCGAATAAAAGCGCTTTAAGCGCCCGAAAGAACAAGAGTGCTTCAACAACAAAAACCAAATAACAAGGAACTTTACAACTAAAAACAAAACCTTAACACAACAAAACATGACTCATGAGTTGAAATTTGAACCAAAGTTGACACAATTGAAACAAAGTGGAACACACCAACAAAACAACAAAGAAACACCTCAACGTAACCAACCTCGAAGCCAAAACAAAACTGCACTTCAAAATTTGAAACTATAACAATATGAAAATCAGACAACAACAAAACATGTATGTATACTAACAAACACACTCAATAAATACTTGAGTGTCTAAACAACACTGACACAATACGGGGGAACTCAAACACAAAGAACACACGATGACACAAGTATGGCACATATATGACATCTACTGACGCGTCCTTGACGGGGGCCTGTCCACGGGTCACACTGCGGCGGACACGCAAGCAAGCAGGCGGCCAAAATTCACCCAAAAGTGGTCCCTCCAAATATCGTATCTCCGTATCACAAGAGAAAGGAGCCTCGGGCTTTTGCATGGATGCAAACCGAAGCTTTGCTTCCCTTTTGCAACAAGGGTTGAGGTTCAAGGCATAATGGAAACATTTTGAACACCTCAATCCTTGAAGCTCACTATTTATGGGAAAAAGTGCATATATCGGCGATATTGGCATGTACATATCTTCGGGACCTTGAGGAGCAAAAATATGAGTAAACACTTTTGGAGTGGGCCTATAGTAGGTACCTTCAAATATGCACACTATGGTTAGATTGTCCCCGCCCACTCGTGTCATTAGTGCTTTCATATGAGCGCGTGTGCAAGGAGGCAATATGGCACGCGTGCTCACAAGGTGAAATTATATAAAATAGAAGACAAGATTGTAAAGATCAACCAAGCCATCCACAATGTTCTTCGTGGTCTCTACTTTACATATTGCCTTGATTCGAGGGTCAACTCCCCAAAGGCTTCGAGTACAAACCTCGGGAGTCTGGCCATTTTGGCCTAATTTTCGACCAAAATTTGCCCTCTTTCGAAGATAGAGTTTTGGTACGCATTGAGTTGCGTGGAGCCATCGTTGAGTTGGTTCGAAGAACGAAAATGGCCTAGGGCTTTTGGTCTTGTGAGCATTGTGTTTGGTTATTATCGTTCATGCTCACAAGGCCACAAAGTTAGCGTTTGCGCACGCAAACGACTTGGGTTTGCGAGACCCATAGGCTGCCTAAAACACTGCCATTGCCCGCTTCCGTATACAAAAGGATATGCCCACGTGAAAGGGGCATGGATGAAAGGTATAGGGGGGAGATGTAAGGTTCCGTCCGAACTCATGGTCCTTGAGAACCATAAGTTCGCACGATCGACGGAAAGCCTTGCGCGTACATTTTCTCGAAGACGCAACGGCGAAAAATTCTGGTGAACACCCCAGATGAAAGTACATTGAATACCCTCTAGATTCAGCCCTTAAGTTCTCTTAGAACCTCACAGGTATTCGAGAAAAGTCAATCACAAAACTTGCCACGGAGAAGCGACGAAGGCGCGCGAACAGGCGACATCAAGCGGCGATTTCACGACAATTAGAAATCGCGGTAGAAATCGGGTATTTCACCGATTTCCGACTGAAAATCGCCTAAGACAATAAAATTACGGTAATTCTACATCGATTTATTGGTTAGAAATCGGATTCCAGATTTCGCGGGTTAGAGAACAGGGATATCCCGCTGACAGCCGGTGTCAACGGGTGTGACGGCTCACAGGCCTCCGGGCCATGGGCCATAACGGGTGTGACGGCTCACAGGCCTCCGGGCCATGGGCCATGGGTTCTGGGTACCGCTTCACCCCCCTCCTTAGAGCAAACCCTGGGGGGGGCTCGATAACACCCAAGCATGGCAGCGGGTACCCAGGACCATCCCCTGAAGGGGGGGGGGTGTGACATCCTCACTTCAGGCTGATATGCAGGTTAGGCTGCCCAAGTCCCACAGTTAGACAGGTACGGTGCTGTAGCTGGTAGTACCTGCAAGTATAGTATCAAGTATCAAGTCCCGGGTCCTGGCGGCGATTGTTCGGCATCCAAAGGACCCGTTAACCCATACCAGGCGCACCGGCTGCCGGCTGCGACGGTCACTACCACAGTGGCAGTGGCATACACGGCCAACACAGGCATCACACGACGACTGAGGTGGTCCCACGGGTCGAAAGCGACCACAAAGATCCATCAGGCTACCCCAGGCTTCCCAAGGCCGCAGGCTTGGGGAGAGTCCCCGGGGGCTTTCCTCGGGCGCACCATGTCCACATCCACGACGCGAGTCCAGAGTGGTACAGCCGAACGAGCTCCTCCTTAAGGGATCGGGCATCAAGGCCGTCTTTTCCCTCGCCCTATTACCACGAAGGCCATACATGGGGGAGTCCCCATGCAGTGTGGGCGGAGGCGTCGACTCCTCAAACCACCAGTTTCCCAGGCAGACTGACCGAGGTCAGGACACCGGAGGCCGCCACCCGACTGCAAGTGCGTCTGCGAGTTCGTAGGCTCACACTGGGACTGACAGTGGCCGACCGCTGGGAGTGCATTCAGGCAACTGGGCTTCCCGCCTGGCGCCATCAGGATCTCAGCACATCACAGCCACTAGGGCACACGGTATCACAGGCACTCAAACAGAAGAATCTGTAACTTAGGTACTGGTCCAGGCTGGACCTTATGTAAGAACATGTACACGGCGACTCAGGGCGCATTCATATTCCGATTCGTGTCCCTTCGGGGGGAAAAACAGTCAACCGCGGTGATGGACTGACAACACTTAACATACAGATGCACATATCCTGGGGGGCAGAAAAGTAAGCAATAAGCAGGGTAATAGGCGTGTAAACACACTCTGGACAGAGCGCCAAACCACGCCCCGGTTAGGATAAGGCAATGCAGGAGGGTGGACAGGAAAACGCCTGAGTTTAGGCCATATATAGTCTGCAGACACACGTAGATTGGTCTGGATCCCGCAAGTGCCATGGGACCAGACCACACACCAAAAAATCGCAATGCCGATGACAGCGGCATCCGTTGTGCAACGTCGTATGGGCCAAAGACCCTAAGAGCTCAGAAAATGTGAAGGTCAGTCGCCCTGCCTGCTTTCCCAAGGATTCAGCAGGCGGGGAGTGACGAATAGAAGTTGAAGAGAGGGGCCATCCTCCTCTGGATTCAGCAGGGGGGGGGGGTATATGGCCACTCTGATGGCAGGTCACCGGAAGATGGAAGAGAGCAAGCAAGCAAGGGACGATCCGTCGACCTCACAAGCGCTCAAAATGCATCAGGGGAGAGCTCAGGGCGATGATCAGGCGCCCCTGGCTGCAATCGCCCGGGTGAGTGCTGCCAAGTCCGAGACATGGATCTTGGTCTTGTGCTTGCGGATGTACTCCATGAAGGGAGTGGTAACCCGCGGCACGAACGAGGAGACGGGTTCCCAGGTGTTGTGGGACGGCCCATAGCCTCGCCAACGAACCTTGAACTCCAGGCCTCCGGGTGCCGAGGCGTTCGGACGCTGGGCCAGGATCTTCTCGACAGTATAGTCGTCCTCCTCAGCATAATCGTCGTCCGAATCAGCCTCATGTGCGGCGTAGTCCAGGGACACATGTTGGCCACGGAGGTCGGGTTCCCGCACACGGAGTTGACTCTTGTGGCGCTCCCGGAACTGTCCGTGACCCACTTTAATGCGGTAGGTGTCCTCACCAATCCTGCGGACCACCTCTCTGGGTGTGAACCAGGCTTTGGTGCGGTGGGTGCCCATAGGGCGGTGTCTGATCACCCACACCGGGTCTCCCACCCTGAACTTCTGCGCTGTCGAGCTCGGGGCGGACTTCTGACGCTCAGCATGCTCCTTCTCCAGCTGCTGGATGATGTCCCGCGCCGTTGCCTCTTGCCGCGCAAAGAATTCCTTGGCGTCCATAGCCATGCCATCACCAGACAAGGGAAGTCCCCGACCCAGGGGGTCCCTGCCGAACAGAATCTGGTGAGGGGACAAACCAACCGGAGTGGGGCCGTCATGATGGGCCTTCAGAGCGGGCCACATCTCCTCAAACCAGTTCCGAACCGGATTGGTGATGTGAATCTTGCGCAGCTTCTCGAACAGCTGCCGTGCAGCCACTTCAGCCCGGCCGTTAGACCGGCTGAGATAGGTGACACTCTTGGCATGACGTATTCCCATAAGGGAACACATGGCCTTGAACCAGCCACCAGTAAACTGGGGCCCTCGGTCACTGCAAATGGTGCGGGGGATGTCAAAGACGGTCAGCCAATGACGAATCATCATGACTGCCACTTCCTTGGCAAGCAACCCCTTTTTGCGTGCCGGAACGGCTACTACGTAGCCACTGTGGCGATCCACACAAAGAACCACACAGTCAAAGGTCTCCTTGCCAATGTGCACTTCGGGCATGGAGAAGACGTCCATGGCCACGCTCTCCATGGGCTGGTCAGGCACCGGAGTCCATTGGGCTTCCCCCTTGACGTTCCGGTTACCGGGATTGCAGGCCTGACAGACCGAGCAACCCTTCCTGACCTTCTTGATGGCGGTGTAGAGATTGATCTGGTCGATCTCAAACCGGCGCTGCATGTCCAGGGCTTGCTTCTTGACCCCTGGGTGCATCATGTGGTGGTGCCAAGCCTCACAAAGCTCGAGCACTCGGGACTCTGGGACCAGCAGCTTACCATTCCGGTACAGCTTGCCATCTTCCTCAGTCAGCCCCTTTGGCCACTTCTGCCCGTCATCAGGGTCGGTCACAGCCCTATACTCGGCCGCAAAGGCCTCAGACTTGGCGTAGTCGTCGGTCCAGTCGTCCTGGAGGCAAGACTCAGGGAAGAGGTGCTTGTCGGACTCAGCTCCATCAGGGGCGAGTACTCTGACCGCTCTGCCCATCCTCGTTCCGAGGGGGGCATCTGCAGCCATGACGACGAAGCATTTAACACCCTCCTCCTCCATCAGGCGCTCCATCTCAATGATCCTCTTGGCCTCAGCAGTCTCAGCCTCATCGCCATGGGCAGAGACATCCGTCATGCCCTTGCTGGCGGGATAGGCCCACCTACTGAGACAGTCCGCCACGGTGTTGTCCTTACCAGGAACATACACAACCGTGAGGTCGAACTTGGCCAAGGTCTCATGCCATCTTGCCCGTCGGGAGGCGGGACCTGAGGGGGTGTCCACGTGCTCCTTGTGCCACGACTGCAGACTCTGATGGTTGGTGCAGACGGTGACAGGATGGAGGGCTATGTACCCAGCCGATTTCCTGAGAGCCATGACGATGGCATACGCCTCCTTTTCTCGGGGCGTCCACGTCCGTCTCTGGCCTTCCGCAAGGACTCGGTTCCAGAAGGCCACGGGCACGTGCCTCCCATCGTCAAGCACTTGTTCCAACACAGCGCCAACGGCGTAGTCGGAAGCGTCGGTGCGCAGGACGAATCCTCGGTCAGGATCCACGAGGTGCAGACCCACTGCAGATAGCAGCGCCTGCTTCATCCCCTCAAAGGCACGGTCGGACTTTGCTGTCCAGACCAGAGCCTTCTTGGACCCCTTCTTGGTCTCCTCTCGGTTGCCCTTGAGCATGGTCGTCATGGGGGCTGCATACTCGGCATACATCTTGATATACCCCGAGTAGTAGTTGCAGAACCCCAGATACGCCCGTAGCTCAGAGACCGTTTTGGGCTTTTCCCAGTGCTCGATCGCCGCCACCTTGCCAGGTATGGGCTTTCGCTGCCCGTTCCCAACTACGTGGCCAGCGAAGACCAACTCGCTTACCGCAATGGTGGCCTTGTCACTGCTGCCCGTGAGTTTGTGCCGAACCAGAAGATCCAGCACTCGAGTGACGTCCCTCTCATGTGCCCCCAGGAGCTCCTCGTAGCTCATACTGGGGTCCCCGGACGCGATGATCACGTTGTCCGCGAAGGGGTCCGCACAGTCACGCACCGGCTCAAGCAGGTTCTCCAGCATCCGCTGAAAAGCAACATTGCCGTTGGTAACGCCCATGGGCATCACCTTCCACTGGAGAGGTCCAAGTCGGGTGCTCATGGCTGTGCAGGCACGGGACTCCTCGGCGAGAGTCATCTGATGATAACCATGTTTCAGGTCAATCACCGTGAATATCCTCCGCCGGTGTTGTTTTTGCAGCATGTCCTCAATGAGGGGCAGCGTATAGCTGTCGTGCTGCGTTTGGGCGTTTAGGCCGCGGTAGTCGACCACGAGCTGCCACTCACCCGCCACCTTCTTGGGGACGACGAAGCACGGAGAGGCCCACTTGGAGTGGCACAGCTCCAGCCAGCCTCTCTCCATGAAGTCACGGAGGATCTTCTCCATGGCCTCCTTCCTCTCGCCCCTCAGGGCAAACTCCCGGTGCCGATACACACGGGGGTCCTGCTTCAGTCGTATCTTGGCCTCGCCATACGGTCCACGCACCGGTGGGGGAAACACAGGCTTGCCGCTGAAGAAGGTATCACCATACTTCTCCTTCAGCCTGGCCCTCAATGCCTGGATCTTGGGGCAATCATCGGACTGCGCCTTGGCTTTTCCGGGCACCTGGACCACTGAGCTTACTTGAGGGGTAGCGACCCCGCTCGGTTTCGGCTCAGGTGGTCTTCCCAGGTGGCCCAAAGGGCCATCTCTGGTCTTGCCTCCGAATAGATCGCCGTGGTTGGGTGGGTTACCGCCGATTGGCTCGTCCTGGCTGAACATGTGGTCCAGCACCCTCTGCACGAAGGTGTTCCCATCATAGGAACCAGAGACGATCGAGTCGACTTCCCACCAGACTTTGTTCTGGTTCTTGCCCTCACGCTGGCTTCCCCAGTCGTGAAAGGGCTGATCCATATACCCCTGGACCAGATCCAACTCCTCTCCAGTAAAGGGGTCTTCCGATTCTCCGATGTCAACAGGGGAAACCGCAAAGCATTGCCGCCAGGGCTCTGCTATGATGCGGTTGACACACACAAAGTCTGTGGCGTCGGCCTGATCAAGGCCCCCATCCACATAGTGGAATTTCGTTCGCAATCTCTGGGGTGGCATGGGCTGTCCCTTAGCGTCCTGATAGACACTCTCTCCAGCCGGTAGGACGACCTTGTTTAAGGTCATGTTTGTCAATGAGACCACCCAATGTCGGGTACTTTCCTCCT
Source organism: Eutreptiella sp. 'Long Island Sound 2002' (assembly GCA_964036045.1). NCBI lineage: Eukaryota > Euglenozoa > Euglenophyceae > Eutreptiales > Eutreptiaceae > Eutreptiella > Eutreptiella sp. 'Long Island Sound 2002'. The sequence continues at coordinate 133,962,071 of OZ038378.1, read as the reverse complement.
CGGTGCATCCGATAGGAACAACCAGCACTGCCTTGGAGCGGTCCTTGCGTATCTTCGCTACCGCCCTTGGAATGTCCCATCAGGGGCAATGGATCCACATCAAGCCCTGATGCGGACCCCAGTGCTTCTTCCACGCGGAGTCCTGGGCGCTCCAGTGCTTCTCGCAAACCCGAAGATGGGCGGAGTTTCCTGAAGAGAACGCATCCAGGGCCAGATCCGACGCTCCCAGGTCCGCGACCACTCGGCTCGCCACGTCCGGCATTACGCCGTACTCCTGGTTTGCTGGCCCAGTTGGCTCAGTGCCCAGCGCGGCTACTTCGAGCTGATTGCGTTCTGGGTGGATCCATTGGCATTCCACATGGTGCTCAGGTGACGAAAGCCACGAGAGTCGGTCGTCCTGGTACAGGATCATTGAGGCCTGGGCCAGGAGAACGCCGGAGTCAGTCTCCATCATGAAGTCGTACCCAACGATAATGTCCCAGTCCATCTCGGCCTCGTAGAAGCGACCTTGCAGGAGGATTTCCTTGCCCAGGTCCGGGCGGCTCAGCTCACGGTGGTTCACGAACTGCAGCCCAATGGCCGCTTCCTTCGTGCCTCCCACCATGTACTTGCCGTTCGCCACCTTCAGCCTGACAGGTTTCCGACTGTCGGTCAAACACTCTGGCGGAAGTAGGCCAGCCTTGACCAAGCTGACCTGAGCTCCTGTGTCGACCAACACGTCGAAGACCTTCTCCACTTCCCCGCATAAGGCACGGACCTTAAGGTGCAACTGCAGCTCACGCCCAACTCGGCGCACAGCGTGCAAGCTCAGGATCTCCGGCCGTTCCAGAAGCTCAACAAGCGACTGGTGCAGGTCGTGGACAATGGGCTCAGGCTGCCCATATGCAGCATCCAGCTGCGGTCCGGGTGATCCTCCGATACTCTCGGATAGATCTTGAAGTACATCAAACACATTTTTGGTCGCGAAGGATGGACGGGTGCAAGGGTTCGTGCCTTCACTTGCCCTCACCCCGCCACCGCGACTGGGTGCAGGACCGGGCCTTCTGCCCGCGGCAGTCCCTTTGTGCTTATCGACTCCCGACTGGGATGGTGTGGCGCTTCCCACGACACCATCCTGCGACCGCCCTACCTGGGGCCCTCGGCTGCAGGGGCTCCGCTAGGGGGCGTCGGCTGTTGAAGTAGGGGTATTCCCCTCCGCATCAACCTCGTTGACGCCCTTCTTCCTTCCCCTATTCCTAGGCTTCTTGTCCTTGTCCTTGTTCTTATTGTTCTCGTTGTTCTCCTTGTTCTTGTTGTCCGACCTGGGGACCAAGTTCCTCTTGATCTCCTGGATCTCCTTGGCCAACCTGGTCCCCACCGACATCAGCTTGGAGAGCTCGTCCTTGTCGACCTCCACTTTGGCCTCCCGGATACCCGCGGGTGCACGCTTCTTCGACCCGTGCGCCTTCTTGTAGGCCTCAGTGTCGGCCTGGTGGACGGGGCATGTTCGGTGGTCATGGTTGAAGCATTTCTTCCTCCCATAACACACGAAACAGCCCTGCGGGTGAGCTCGTATGAACTCCCCAAAGGACAGCGGAGGGTCGCCAATGCGGCGGGGGTCCCTCTTCTCCTTCTTCTTCCAACCCGGCTGCAGGGGCTTCCAGCTTCCCCGGTTGCTCCCCGCGTTGTTGTGGGCGACGAGGGCACAAACGGCCATCTCGGCGGGCTCATCGTCGTCGTCATCGTCGACGAGAGTTTCATCGCCATCGGCTCCCGCTGGGTCCATGGCAGCTTCCCCGCCAGGCCCCTCGCCAACGTAGTTGACGTCGCGGTCGCCGGGCCTCAACCCGCGGGCGTGGTGGAGGTCCTGGTACTCCTTGAGTACTTCCTCTCCAACCAACTCCAGGATCTCGTCGCAGCTCATCCGCGCCGGGATGGCCTGCAGACGGATGGTCTGGCCGCTCACGTCACACTCGTAAAGGCGCCACATCGCGGTCTTCTCGCGATCGCCCGAGACGGTGATGAGGAGAGCGTTCCGCAGGGAGTGCCGTTTGACATCCCGGGCCACGTTCTTCCTCGTCCAAGCCACCACGTTCGTATGATACTCTTTGGGGAGCATCATCTTGACCGTGTGGTTGGACTTGGCCCTCTTGGCTTCCTCCTTGGTGACCCTCTTGATCCATGCTTCCGGCAGCATGGAGAGCAGGGACCCTGGCTGCCCGCTCCAGAGGACGGGCGGCCAGGGGCCGCCGCCCCCACAACCCCAAGCCAAGTAGGGGGGAACCGGGACCGGACCGCCCCCCCCAAAGCACGCCAGACGGAGCACGGGACCGGGGCAGGACACGCGGAGGGGCACGGACCACGTGGAACGGCCCTACCAGCGCCCAGTGCCGGGACCACGCGAGATGCGCGCGCCACACCACCCAGCGGGGGGGGGAGCGGACACCGCGAGAGCGCGAGCGCACACACACGAAAAGGACACGCGGGGACTACCGGAGGGGCAACCGAACCGAGCGCGCGGAACGCACAGACCGCATGGAATGGCGTACCAGCGAGCGAGGGTAAGGGACACCCGGACGGGACGGCCCGCCACACGCAGCCCGGAACACGCGGGGCGGGAAGGGGGAAACAGGAGAGACACAACACCAGGTACCGGCCCGAACCCCCCCCGAACCGGCCGGGAGCGCCGCGCACACACAGACGGGACACTGCACCCTCCAAGGCAGTAGTGGCGCAGAGCGCCACGCCCCAACCCCTAGGCTAGGCAGCCTCCGCGCCAGCCCAAGGGGGTCCCACTGGCGACAAGCCAGTAGCACGGGCCCGGCGGCGCCGGCGCCCCGGGCGACCACGCATTAGGGGGGCGACGCAGTGGGTAAGCGCCCGCAGCCACGGCTGCGAATTGATGCACTGACCGAGGAGTGGCGAAACGGGAACGCCGGGGAAGGACGGGGCTCCGAGCTCTGTGAACCCGGAGGACTCCGCCACCAGGCAGGAGGTGCGTCTTGGAGGGCCCCCCACTAGGACCCGGTGGGGAGGATATCACCTGGCCGGACCAGGTGGCCCCCCGGGGCCGAAAGGCGTCTAGTACCCGCAAAATCAAACCTCAAACCTCAAACCTTGGTGACCCTCTTGATCCATGCTCCTGGCAGCATGGAGAGCAGGCGAGTCTGCTTGTCATCCTCATTGCAGTCCTCCACGTTGCGGCGGAAGAGGGTGTATTGCCCTCGGAAGTGTCGCAAATCCCGTAGGCGGATCTCCCGTCCATCATGCTGAAGCTTGATGGACTTCCACTGCTTGGCAGCCACCTGCGGAGCGTCCACCCGCTCCTGCTCGTTGAGCCACTTCTTGGCTTCCTTGAGGGTCTTGATTTTCCCCTCCTTTGTCGCCACGAAGTATAGCTCTTGGAGCACTTCCGGCAGGCGGTACCTGAACCGTCTGAAGACATATTTCTCCGCATCTGCGGGATCCATGTCCTCAGTGACGGTCGGCCCCCAATCGTCCAGCTTCTCCAAGAAGCGGTCGAGGTTGAGGGGGTTGCCATCGTACATGGGGGGCTTGATGTCCTTCAGGTCTTCCCACACGGCGGCATCCGCGGCCTTGGAGACCATGAACGCCGGCCGCGAGGTCGACCGAGGTTCCCATCGGCCTCACCACGGACTCCCACAGCCGCCACTTCCATCTCCTCCCCGGTATCCGCGTGGCCACGCCGTGGCTCCTCCAAGTACGCTGAACGTAGATGTTCACGCCGTACTCCTTCCATGTATGCCTCCTCATCACGGCTCCGGCGGCTGCGCTCAGCGGCCTCCCGTCGTACACCACGCGGCGGGGAAATGTCGAACCCCTCCAGGTCAAGGTCCAGGTCCTCACCTCCGCCGACATCCCACTCCACGTATCCTCTGGGGACCTCATCCCTGAGTCCACCATAACGTCCACCAGCCATTGGGATTGGCTCCGGGGCTGGTGCGGGGTGTCGGGGGCGTACCGGTGTCCGCGGTGGAGCACGGCGGTTGTGGTACTCCGCGCTGAGCCACTCATCACGCCAATCCTCACTGCCACTGCCGGGCGGCACGCGCTCGTTGCGGCGGCCCGCGCTGTGGTGAGAGGGGGCGCTGAGAGAGGGGGCACTGGCGCTGAGGCGACTCCTGGGGGTTCCGCCAGGGGCGTGGGGTCTGCCTGGACCTGGTCCGGGTCCCCAGCCGTCGTGCGACGAGCCAGACTCCAGGGGTGGGTGGTCGCTGCCGACGCTCCCACGGCCTTCCAGCACGTCCAACCTCTGCTGCAGGCCGCTGATGACCTTGTTTAGCTGTCTGGTCTTGCTCCTGGCGATGTCCAGCTGCCTCTGGGTGGTGGTGGCGACGTTGGCGCTCTTGACCATCTCGATCTTGGCGATGTCCCGCTCTCTCTGTGCGCGCGCGGCGACCCTGGCGATGCGAGTCATCTCGCCCTTGCCCGTGTCTACCTCGCGCTCGAGGGACTGGACCTGAAAGTGCTGCCCTAGGTCGTGGATGGTGCCGGAGGGCTCAGGGCCGGCAAGACCGGGGGGGCAGGCACGCGAGGAGTCGACCTGAACGCTGCTGTTGGGGGCAGAACCGGATACACGGACACCAACGGAGGCAAGAGCGGCGACAACGGAGGCAAGATCCATGCTGATTGTTATCCGGCAAAAAATCCCAGTCTATGAAGAAAATTGATGCGGATATTCCTAAGTACATCTGAGGGTCCATATCTGTCTGCAAAGATTTATATAAATCCGATTGTGAAAAAATATTTGGCCGATCTGGCTCGCGCACGCGCGTCAGCAGCAAATGGCGATTCCGGGTAAATGATCGGAACGCGGCGGATTTACGATGAATGGACCGCGGAATCAGATCCGGCACATCAGAAATATATAGGTCTGATCCTGAGACTGAGCTGCGGGGCGGCGATTCCTACGAAGCAGAGAAAATGACCAAAATGTAGCCAATCTGGGGCAGATCTGCGAAAATCTGAGCAGATGGGGGTTAGCCGCACTTACACTCCCCCTCCAAAAACACACTGGGGTGTGTCGCTACGTCAACGAAGAACGTAGTGCGGGTAAGTCCCAGAAAAAAATAGAAATGTAGCCTCGATGGGGCGAAATCTGCTTGATCTGACCTGATTTGGGCTGAATTGGCACTGAATCAGGATGTATGAACCTGAAATGAGACAGAATGAGGAGCGACGAACAATCCTCCGTGCAGTAAAACATTAGGTTAAGGGCTAAAAAGCATGTAAACGTATCGAGAATCGATACCAAACCATGCCCTGGTTGGGAATGAGGTAGATTATTGGTGGATTGAGTGGGAGAATCAAGAGATGGAGTGACATCTCGGCGCTCTGGCACAGTTTAGCTGTCGAGGGCACGCTACGGTGTCCTCCACGTACTCTACATCGTGTTACTCCCGCTTTTCTCGTTCTGAAAAGTGCAGCATGTGCTTCAGATTTGGCGCATCTGGTGGATGATCACAAGATTCGGCAAGATTGAGAATCAATTTGAGCAGAGATGAAGGAGATGAAACAATCACAGAGAGGGAAAACAAATACAAATGTAGTCTGCAGGCCCTAAGTGAACAGAAAAACATCAGCGTCAACGAAGTTAGGCAAAGCCGTAAACAGATCTTCGAGGAATGAGAGGAGATGACAAGGAAATCAACCTAAAATGTCCTAAAATGAGTAAATTTCCCTAAGATGAAGGTGAAATGAAGCGGAATGTCTAGAACTGAAACTACTAACACCTTCGTTTAGACTAGAGTTAATATATATTGTCGTTTATTCAGCTGCATTGTGCTTTCCGGCACGTTGGTTCGCGAGCATCCAACAGATTCCATGAAAATGTGGATCATGTGATGATGCATCATGATGGGACATGATAGCCCTGGATCCTTGGCATGTACCGCGCCGAAGGTTCGCTGAAGGCGCTTTACTGACAGTATATAGCTGAGAGACACCGAATAGTCCTTTATTTACAGTGGCGGCGGTGTCAATCGACTTGGACAAGGCCCATCTTTCGATTGAGTCCCACAAGACACTTGGATTCACCATTTTCGACAGTTTCAGGTCGGATTGAGCTCACATTGGCGTGTGCCAAAAATACACTCGGTGTAGCTTCGGTGTATTGTGGTTGTCTGAACAATTGACTTCGGGGTTTTGCACTGTTGCGCAGAATGATGGACAAACCTGAGGAATTCAAGGTAAATTCAAGGAATCTGGATCTGAGTCTGGACTTTTGCTTCAGCATCACGGCAAATGAAGGTAAGATCTGAGTTCCTGGCGTCGCATCTAGTGCCGCCAGTACTACAGGGGGTGCCTGTAGGGGTGAATGTCGCTGTGTGCTGTGTGTGTGTCGCTGTCGTGTGTATGTCGCTGGCCAGCGTTTTTACTATGTACATTTGCTTCCATCTGCACGAGTAGCCAAATTCCAAAGATGCACAGACCAACAGAGACAAGATTACCCCGGATCTGCCTGAATTAAGCCTGAGTTTGGTTTTTTCTGGACACGGCAGCACACTCAGTGGCTTTCGGCAGCGTATCTACGCCTTGTCTGCCGAACGGAGACCAAAGAAAAGTTGATTGACGTCAAATTATCAAACATTCGCAGTTCTCCACATCATGTCGTAATCAGGAAGAATGAACAGTGGAATGAGCAGAATGTGGTTTTTTCAAGTCGTCAGAACACTCACATTGGAATAAGTGGTCGACGGGGCGAGGCTGGAGCTTTTGTAGGAGTTGGACATGCAAGGGTTTCAAACCTACACCCTTGAGCCCTAGCGACGAGTGCCATGACGCCCTGGACTAGACGACTGTTACCCAGATTATGGCGTCGGCGACTCAAGTCACGACGGGTCTCCCTCGATTCGGCCAAGCACGAATACATGTGACCACCAACCTGTCTGGTGGGGCCCTCGTACGACTTGGGCGCTGCAAATCAGCGGCCGAACTCGAAGCTTGGTGCTCATTTGGCTCCTGGGCTGGCCTGACCGCAGGAGGGGGGATTGACGGATCAGCCCTGGAAGGTGGCTGCTGAGGGCCGTAAAAGGCTGGATCTCGATTCACCACAGGTCTTTTTCCGTCGCTCTCCACCTGTCTGTCGGGTTTCGACAGACAACCTGTCAGGAGTACTCCAATTTCGGGGTGCTTCTTGAGGAAGTCGATGAACCCCTTGGTGTACCCATGGACAAAAGAATGGGCTGGTTCCCAGTTGTTGTGACTGGAATCAAAGCCCCTCCACTCCCATAGAAATTCCCATTCGCCCTTTTCGTCACGTCTTGCTTCTAAAATCCTCTTGAGTTCGTACTTCCCCCCTTCGATGACCCGATCGGACAAAAATTTCGAAGTCCAAAAAAGGGGTTTAACCCGATCCTTGGGGGAGGGGATCTCTCTCTTGAGGCGATCGCCCGAAACTTCAATTTCCCTGCTGACATCCACACGAATCCTCCACCTGTTCTCACCTAGACGCGCTGTAACAGCGAATGGCCCCTCCCACAAGGGAAGAAGCTTGTCATCTCCGTCCAGGGTGATTTCGGATTTTCGAAGCCAAACTCGATCATCGACTTCAAAATTGTGGGGGTTTTTTCAGCCTTGATTCTGGACCCAAAGCCAGTCAGCTTGATGCTTATCGATTAATTTCGAGACAGTTTTTTCTGCTCGTTGGATTTCGTCCAAAAACAACGAAGCATCCTTACAAGGGCGAGGATTATTCAACGGCATGTTCCACCAACACTTCTTTCGTCCAAAGACAATTTCATTTGGAGAAAGGCCGTGGTACAATGGCGTGTTGTGGTAACGGCGAAGCAATGCGAAGAGAACTTCAAGCCAATGGAAGTCTTTCTCACTGGCGAGCTCTTTACGAAGCATATTTATAATGGAGCGGCCGGCTCTTTCGCCAGGCAGCGCTCGATGTGAGTGGATTTCACATCTGAGGTGGTGGATTCCAAGGCGAGCACATAATTCCTTCCACCATTAGGAGGTGTACTCTTTGCCTGAGTCCGTAACCACCTCGGATGGGACGTCCCAACCTCCCATCCAGGTCTGCGCGCACCATTTGGCGGCAGCCTTGCCAGTCATTGACTCGATGTTGCAAGGCAACACCTGAATGTAGCCAGAATGACGGCATTGTATAAGGAGCACTCCATTGACCTTTTTGTTGGTCCAATGGCACTCTTCGTCGTCGAGTTCACCAAGATGGAAAAAATCACTGGTGACTCTGTTAAAGAGGCGCTCCGGAATAGGATGTGGCCTCAGATGGCCGTGCTTCTTCGCGCGGGGGGGCGTCGAAGCAGCACATTGGGCACATCCGGCGGCTACTTTCATACAGTGAGTATATAGCCTTGAGCCGAACAACCTATGTTTAATCATCGACCATAATCTACGGCCATGTGCGTGGGGGGACTCCCATTTGTGCCACCAGTTTAAGACTCGGGGGGCCAGGGCGTCTGGTACACACAATTTACCCTCCATCCACAGCTTTCCCCCATCCAACGAATATTCAGCATAAATTCCATCCTTGTGAGCATCTTTGGATTTGAGATTCTCAAAGACCTCTTTAAACATGGAATCATGCAGATAATCGTTCGTCCAGTCACGGATGATAAGGGAATCTTTCGGCAGGGGTGGAGTTTTGGCCGGATCTCGACGCTTAATGCCCTGAATCAACCGAAATTCACTTACAGGTCGGGTATACTCGAACCGTTTCACACTCCCTGAGGAGGGATCGGTGACTTTCTCCACGACTTTCAGTGATTTGGTGATAATCTCATGGGCATGCGCCGGATCTGAGAAGGCCGTGATGTCATGACACGGTAATGCATGCTGTTTAACAGAGCATTGCATGCATTCACGTCGAATGAGCTTTTTTTCTTCTTGATCCCACTCGATTACGACGTGGCGCTCCTGCTCCGTACCATGGATGTTGGTACTTTGCAGCCCCTCTGAAGCGGGGTAAGCCCATCGGCTCAGAGCATCCGCTACCGTGTTGTGTTTTCCAGGCAAATACGACACATGGAGGTCAAACAAACTGAGAAATTCGTGCCATCTGGCCCGTCGACCAGCTGGGCTCGCGACAGTATCAATGTGTTCGGTGGCCCAATACTCCAGAGATCGATGATCCGTCAGGACCTCGACTCGATTGGTGCCAACCCACGATTGGTACTTCTTCAGAGCGCAGAATCTGGCGTAAGTCTCTTGCTCACGCGGTGACCATTGCATCTGGCGTGGAGCTAGCTTCCGCGACCAAAATGCAAGAGGGTAATGATCACCTGTGGCCTCATCAACCTGTTCAAAGACAGCTCCGATCGCGTACCTAGAAGCGTCGGTTCTTATGTAGAAGGGTCGGTCGAATTTCGGGACATGCAACGTGGCGACTTCGCAGAGGGCCGCCTTCAAGTGATGGAAGGCCTCCTCGCACTCGTCAGTCCACTTGACACGAACCTTTGAACCTGCCTTGCCCGCATCTCTCCCTACCTTCAATAGTTCAGTGAGGGGGGCAGCAAATTTGGCATAATTCGGCACAAAAGTGTGGTAAAAATTGCAACAACCCAGGAATCCTCTCAATTCCGTGATCGTCTCAGGGCGCTTCCACTTCTGAATAGCGACGAGCTTCCCTGGACTGGGTCGTCGGGTGCCATTCTCAAGGAGAGAACCACAAAATTCGACTGATTTTAAAAATAGTTTTCCCTTCTTTGGCCCACAAATCAGCTGATTGGCATCAAGAATGTCCAAAACCTGGTTCAGCTGCTTTTCATGTAGGGCCACCAGCTCGGCTTCGGTCAGTCCCTCCCCCTCTCTCGCGATGATTATGTCATCTATGTACACACTCACGAAGGCGCGAAGCTCAGGATGAGCTGTAAAAAGCACATCCTCCATCATTCTTTGAAAAAACGAAGGGGCATTCTTCAGGCCCATGGGCATGACCGTCCACTGGACTGGGCCACATGGCGTGCACATACAGGTGAGAGGTCGGCTGTCCTTCCTCAACGGCATTTGGTGAAAGCCGTGACGGAGATCCAGCACAGAAAACAAACGACCTCTTGCCCTCTTGGCGATTTCCTCCTCAATGAGGGGCAGGGGGTGTGAATCCGCCTTGGTTTCGGCGTTGAGGTTGCGAAAATCAACAACCATTCGCCAACCATCAATAGTGTTCTGGTCTGCAGGCGGCGGCTTCGGGACTGTGAAGGGTGCACAGCACCACTCACTGGTCATACAACCCTCAAGCCAACCCAATTCCCTGAGATTTCTCTCGATTATTTTTCTGAGTATCTCATGTTTCTGTCCATGGTTCTCATAAGGACGCTGTTTCTTCGCCTTGTACCCTTCACGAAGCTCGATGAAGGCTTCACCGAACTGCCCACGGACAGGGAGGTCTTTGATCAACTTCCCCGAAAGGGTTGTGTCCTTCCGTTCCTCAAAAATCTTGTCTCTTTTCTTGGAACACAACTCAGTGTCCACCTGATCGCCAGGAATTACTGTCGAAAAAACTTTGGCGATTTCTTCGGCCTTGGCAGGAAGAATCTTCTTACGGATGTCCCTAAAAAGGTCCGTATCAACTGCCTCCTGAAGATAGGTGGGTCGAGTGTCGACATTCCAGATATTCTCTTCGTGATCCAGCTCCTCGAAAGGATCTATGAAAGCTTCCACACTGGGTTTTTCATAAAAAACTCTGAATTTGCGGCGTGAAGAAAATTTTTTTGTCGTCCGTGCGCCGTAGATTCTTTTGGATGTAGATCGTATCGGGGAAGAGGGAGACGAGGCGGATCCATTTGACCTTGGATCACCTTCGGCATCTGACGGACAAAAATCAGAAAAAATAGATTCATCATCAGTACCACGCTCAACCTCAGATTCAGACCCAACACAGGAATCAGTACTAGAATCAGCCGAATCAGAGTCAGAAAGCTTTCCATCCACCAGGAATGCAAGCGAACTCCAGGGCCGCTGTGGCAGGGGACCTGTGTCGTCCCTGGCATACAGCTTAATCTTCCTGGGAAGTTCGATGTAATCTACACAAATGTCTTGCAATTCCTGAAACCAAGGCTTGTCGTCCCACAAGGGCACAACTAAAATCGCCTGGGTTTTATCTTGCTTGATTTTGTGGATGACCTGCTGGATTAAGTGAAACGGAGGATTAATCCATAACTTCTTGTCCCATTTATGGGTCCAAGCGTCGCGAAAGTGCTTGTCAAAGCGCTTGTTCTCGCGGTTAGCAAAGGCATCATACTGTGGCCAAAAGGAATGGTGTTCATAAAAATATTCACAAATTGTATCGCGCCATTTGTCGACAACTCTGTAGGATGAAGAGTGCCAGCGCGAAGGGCGTCGTGGCTGGGAGTCCCTACGAAGACATTCTAACTCTCGGGAGTAATCGGCACTCCCATTCACCTCTGCAATGGTGACATCTTCGCCAAACTTTGGTGTAACCTTTTGCTTCAAAAATTCTTCTGCACTTTTAAACCCTGCGGGCAAAAAACGAAATTCAGGACGCTCCAAGGGACCTGACTCCAGCAAAAAACAACGCCGATGACCTACGGGCGCCACCCTGTTCTTGCGAAGCCAAGGATGGCCCAAGTAAAGGTCATACTTTATGTCGGCACGATAGAAGTAGTCATCCTTAAGGATAACTTCCTCCACATTGCCTTCTTCCCAAAGGTCCTGAGCGACCAAATGAGTTGATATATAACAACCGCGTTGCCCACCTGCGAGAGAATGTCCAGAAACTCCCTCGAGGGTAACAGGATGAGGCGAATCAAACACGCAGTCGTCAGGCAAAAAAGAATTGGATTGGAGATTTACCTCCGATCCATTGTCACACAAACAAGTGGCGAGGTGGAAATTGCCCTTGCAATCAGAGACCCACAGCTTTGTGACAAACTGACGGGCCCTGTGCTTGGACTGTACACCAACCTCGTCCACTACAACAGAAGGATCCGCTGCCGGATCCAGGGGAGAGGAGACAAGCGACCCTACATCAAGTAGTGGTCGAGATGGAATCTGGGGATCATGCCTGAAATCGCCTGGGGAGGGGCGATTTTCGTGGCTCCCCTAGGCGTTCTGACCTCCAGTGGCTGCGTTAACATTATGGACACACCCTGATTCGTCGACCCACTCATCTTGGAGCGGATCATCTGCTGGATTCAAGGCATTTTCAACGTAATCTCGGTCCGCATCGGACACCTGATCTGCACCTGAGACCTGATCCACACGATGGTTGCCCTTTCCACGTCCACGGCCACGGCCGCTGGATGATGGACCTCCACCTTCGCCACGCCCTCTGCCCTTACCAGAGGAAGGGGTTCCCGAAGGATTTCCCTTACCTTTACCCTGGAATCCTAGAGCATGTCCCTTGTTTGCACCGGATTGAGGGGTTTGGCCTGGATTTCGATTTCCGCCTCCGGCGTTGCTATTGGGATTTTTCTGGCCGTTCGGCTGCCCACCGGAGCCGGATGGAGTCCGATTTCCTGTGCCTTGGGACCCGCCAGGGCCTCCAGGATTTTTTTTTCCACCGGAGGGGGTCGGATTCCCTTTTCCAGCCTTCCCACCGTGCACCTGTCTGTCATTCCTGTCTGAATTCTGCGAATTACTGATATTTTCACCAATCACCTTGTGATCGTAAGGAGACCATCGGTGATTATCAGTAGAATGCGTCTTAGCTCGGTTCGTAGAACCTAAAAGAAGGCAGATGCTACAGTGCTGCTGAACATTCTGGGTGTCATTCACCTTTTTGTTGCCCTTTTGGGCCCCAATTTGGGTGTTTTGCTGGGTATTCTTGTTTCCCCCAAGACCCTCATGGAAATTCTGATTGGCGGCGTCGGCGAGCCGCTCAACCTCCTCCCAGAGTTCCTTCGGGGTGTACAAAAACACCCAGTTTTTGGCCTTCAGGCGATGGCCACGGAAGCTGACTCCCCTGTTGAGGACTTGGACAAACAAGTCCCGATCCTCGTGCTCATGAAACCTTATTTTCCACGTCTCTTCAGTGAATTTCACCTTGGAGAAGGACGTGGGGGAGCACTTTTGAAGTGCCTCCCTGACGGAAAACTTGTTGGCAGAGGCATCGAAGCCTTCCACCTCCGCCCACCAGGTCTTGACCTTTTCTTCGGACTGTTTGTTCCGAAGGGTGGCGGCAGTTTCTGAGGGGATCTTGTCAAAAATCAGACTTTTCAGCTCGGCACTAGAAAATTTTTCGCCTGAATGTTCAGCTTCTTCCACTAAATTCCAGAAGCGCTGTTTTTTGTCTTGCACTTCGTGCAAAATTAATCGCGAGAATGAAGGAAAATTCTTCAACATTTGGTGGTAGTGGTCCTCTGGCAGCCGGGATCCACGTACTTCCAACTGTTCCCACACCTCATCAAAGGTAAGGGGGGAACTTGTATCCTCGCGATCACTCCAAGTCCTGAGCCAAGTGTTGGCCGGCGCTCCCTCAAGGCAATCCAAGAGGGCCATCAGGAACTGATCATCTTGGAGTTTTTGAGTCTTAACCCACAGTTTAAATTCCCGTTGGAACTGAGGCCAACGTCGGGGGTTCCCATTATACTTCGGTTGCTTGGCAACCTGACGAAGTCGCAAGGAAGTAGGGTTAAGAAGCGAATCCAGCCCAACACCGGCCGTAATGGCAGACACCTTGGCGGCATCATTCGCCACACCAGCTCCGGCGAGGGTCTGGGCGAGCAACAGCTGGGCTAAGGTATTGGAATCAGCAGCAGGAGGGGCAGTACGGGAGGCAGTTCGCTTGGCATTCTGAGCCTCAGTCCTAGCCTTTGCCGTCCTACTCTCAGAACGAGAGATTTTAACCCTTTCCTTTAGCTTGGTCCTGCTGATCCTTGCATCGGTGGTCCTGGAGTCCACCGAAGGAGCAATTGAAAAAATTTCTGTCGCCTCCTCCGATGGCTCTGTTGCTTGTCCCACCGATGAGGCGCCCTCAGACCGCATGTGCGTCTTGAAAAGATTTTTTATTCCCAGCGTTTGAATGATGAGGTGCATTTGATCTTTGAGCTGTTGGAGCTCAGCATCTCGCTGGAATCTGCAGGAGCAGTCGGCAGGACAGTACATGCCGTGTCCTGAAGGGCCTGAGCAGGCTGTCGGACCGCTGATATCGGTGGTCCGCAGCCAGGAGTCCACTTGGGGAGCTCCTTCAGCCCTGATTTCCAGGCTTGCCTGCCTGGCCGCCTCTAAAATTCCCTCCTCAACCGCGGCGGCTAGATCGTCGCGGATGGAAACAGGGGGATGAGGGGCGGAGGGCCCGGGAACAGGTGCCCGGACCTTCTCCTTCGGGAAGGGGCTTGCCTCCCAGATCTGCAAAAAAATGGCAAAAGAGTCATCTTCTTGAGAACGCCACCACATCCTGGTATTAATTTCGTCCTGAAGGAGGAAAAAATATTCCGTTAAAAAATCAGAGGCGATTCTTTCTTGTTCGATCAGCTTAGACGAGGCTAAGTAACAAAGGGCCTCAAGGGCCTCAAGGCTACGAGTCACTTCTGTGGACAAATGGTGGTCCCAGTGTGCCCAAGAGTCTGGTCGATTATAGCTAGGTACCTCACCTGGACCGCCCATCTCAATGTCGTTCAGATCGGCGTCAGTGGTCTCAAATGTTGGACATGCGTAAGGAATGTTGGTACCTGTCAGCTCCGTAAGCTCCACCGGAGCATTGCCATCGTCGTAGGCTGGCGGATTCCAGCTGCTCGATGGCCAGTTTCGACTGGGATTATGGTAATCTGGGTCCCCACAGCTGCTGATGTGCGCCCTTCTTGGGCAGCTTGGACTTGCGCAAGGCATTCCTCTCAAGGCCTCGTTCGCACAGCACCATGGCAGCGTAACCGTTACTTCTCCAGAAGCGGCGGGGTCTACGAGGCCGTACTGGGGAGCGGGCTGTGGATGGGACGCCACTGAAGCAACATTCAGGTAGCCTCTGCTACCATGAAAGTGCTGCCCTAGGTCGTGGATGGTGCCGGAGGGCTCAGGGCCGGCAAGACCGGGGGGGCAGGCACGCGAGGAGTCGACCTGAACGCTGCTGTTGGGGGCAGAACCGGATACACGGACACCAACGGAGGCAAGAGCGGCGACAACGGAGGCAAGATCCATGCTGATTGTTATCCGGCAAAAAATCCCAGTCTATGAAGAAAATTGATGCGGATATTCCTAAGTACATCTGAGTGTCCATATCTGTCTGAAAAGATTTATATAAATCCGATTGTGAAAAAATATTTGGCCGATCTGGCTCGCGCACGCGCCTCAGCGGCAAATGGCGATTCCGGGTAAATGATCGGAACGCGGCGGATTTACGATGAATGGACCGCGGAATCAGATCCGGCACATCAGAAATATATAGGTCTGATCCTGAGACTGAGCTGCGGGGCGGCGATTCCGCCGAAGCAGAGAAAATGACCAAAATGTAGCCAATCTGGGGCAGATCTGCGAAAATCTGAGCAGATGGGGGTTAGCCGCACTTACAGGACCCTCCTGCGGAGGTAGACAATCCACCGCCGGGTGGCATCCGGGTCGCCGTCCCCTGGTGGGTCGTCGGGGTCCCCAGGGGGTCCTCCAGGAGGGCCTCTGCCGGGTCCGCCCGGTCCAGGGGGTCCTCCCCGCCCGGTGGTCCGCCTCCAGGGGGTCCACTTGGTGGGCCTCCTCCAGGGGGTCCTGATGGTCCTCCGCCAGGGGGTCCCGGTGGGTCTGCGCCGGGTCGCCTCGGTTGGTCCGAGCATGGGGGCTTCTTCGTGTGGTCGAAGTCCATGTCATCATTTTCGTCCATGTCGCCCCACCTGGGCGTCTCGGTCTCAGAAGACTCCGAGCTCCGGTAAGGAGAAGGGAGATCCTCATCCTCACCTTCCGGCTCCGTGGGGACGTCTCCGCCTCCTCCGCCAGCCACCCCTCGGCTATGTCGGCGGCCTCGTTCATCCCCGTCGCTGGCGGTGAAGAAGGGGTCGGAGTCGTGGGGGTGTCCGCCCGCTGGCCTCCGTGGCCTCTCGGGGGTCTTCCCCCTACCCTTCCTCCGTCGGTAGGCGGTGGGGCCACTGCTCCCACTGCTGCCTGTGTCGACCTCGTCCAGCGTCATCTTGGAGGAGGCGTCCCCTTCGAAAAGCTTTCGAAGGGTCTCCGCTCGGGATCCTCCGGGGGGAGTCTCGCGGCGGAGCTTGGCCTCCGCCTCCTCCATCGTGGCGGCTGTGGCTGCGGCAGCTCGCCCTTCGGCTTCCTCCCGGGCACGAGCCGCCTCGGCTTCCCGGGCCTGCTGCAGCCGAGCCTTCTCCGCTTCCAACGCCGCCAGCTCCGCCTCCGTCTTGGCCCTCTCCTCAGCGACCTTCCGTCGCGCGGCCTCGATGGCGTCCTTCCTGGCGGCGTCCGCCTGGGCCTTAGCCGTTGCCTCGGCGTGGGCCCTTTCCTCCGCCTCCTTCTTTGCCCTCTTTTGGGCAAGCGCCTCTTCCAGCGCCTTCACCTCGGCCTCCTTGCAGGCAATGGCCTCCTGCGTCAGGCGGGCTTCCTCGGCGGCTGCCGCCACCTCACCCTTGACCTGGGCAGTCGCTGCCTCATGGGCGGCTGCGGCCGTGAGTCCGGCCGCAATGGCCGCCACGGTCGAGGCGTGGATGGCCATGCCATGCGCCCACTCCGCAGCCTCCTGCTGGGCGATGCCGAAGGCGCCCTCCATGGCAGCGTTCTGCTGCGTGGCCCGTTGCTGGGCAACCCGAAGGTTGCAGGACACCCCACAGGCGTGCTCACAGGCGCGCGCCACGTCCCTTTGGTCGGGAGCGACGCTGCTGCTGGAGCTGGCCTGGTCGGCCGGCATCCTCCCGCGGTGGGCCGACTCCTCGTCGCTACTGGGGCCTGACTTCCTCAGGTGCAGCTGACCGGGCTTGGCCTTGGCGTGCTTGGCGACTTGGAGGAAGTCGCCAAGGGTGGTGTGGCCAGGGTGGTGACCACCACTGGCCCGTTGGGGACTGCGGGCTGGGGTTCCGCCCTTGGCGCCTTGGGCGGCTTCGGCGGCCAGGGACTCCTGGTACTCCCGCCACTTCTTGTCCCTCTTCCTGTCCCCGGCGGACCGCTTCTCCTTCCAAGGAGACGCGCTGCTGCTGCTACCCTGCAGCGTGCGCTCGGTCCCCGCCTCCGGAAACTTTCTTTCGATCATGTCCCACATGGAGACATTGATCGTGGCGCCCGACGGGTACTCGTTGCAGTTCTCGTCCTCCTCAATCCCGTCGGGGTGCAGCCCTTCGCCGGGCCTGTCTCGCCAGGTCCAGACCCTCCAGCGCCTCTGGCAGAAGCGGAAGGCAAACCCTTCCACCCGCAGCCAGTCTTCGACTGCCTGCAGGCGGTTGGGGCCCATGTCCTCGCGGAGCTCGAAGCTCCCGGGCATGCCGCCTTCGCACTGGGGATGGCTGTGGCGATAGTGCTGGTCCCACACCAACCCACGCAGTAGGCGTACCGCATGGGGGTGGGGCCGCGGCCACGTCTTACCCGCTTCTTGCCAGTTTACCATGGCAGCGGGGGGCAAGCTTGGTCTTGAGGTCCTTGGTGGGCTCTTGTTCCGCTCAACGGACTGGTCCTGGTGGTGGTTGTTGAAGCGGTTGACGTAGCACTGGACTGGGAGTGCGGCCGGTGCTGGTTGGCCGGTGGTTGTGGAAGTGGTTGCTGTACCTGGGAGTGCGGCCTTGCTGGTCGGCCGAGGGAACTCGTTGATGACGGAGTTCCGGTCCTTGCACTTCCTTCACGAACTTGGCGCTGTCGCTGGGCGGCGCTGCGAGCCGCTGCGCTGCGCTGCGAGCTGCAAGCTGCGAGCTGCTGCGCCGCGCTGTCGCTGTTGGTGGCCCCGAGTGGCACGCGAGGGATGGGTAACCCCGCGGTGGTGAAACGCTTTTGACGCGTTCCCCTGGGGGCCCTGGCCACGGGACGCAGCGGTGACACGCACAAGCAAGCAGGCAGGCAAAGCACTGCGCTCACAGGGGCATCAATACGCTCGTGTCATGTGACAAAGCGTTTCAGGATCCTTGCCACTCTGAAACAAGGGAACAAAAGTATGTACAGCAACACATCAGGACATGTACACATGGGGTTAAGACTGGACTGGGGTAAGGTCATCACAGGACAATAGACACTCAGTCCCAACCCATATCCCTATCCCAGGTCCGACCCTCTCAGTGGCTGGTGGGGGCAGGGGCTCAAACACAACCCATGCCCTGCTCAGTCCGGACCCTGAAACCCTGCCAAAAGTGGAGGTGTCTCGCCCAGCCACAGGCAGGTTCCTGGGAACCAAGGGGCTCCAAGGCCAACCGACAATGTTTCCCCATGCTCCCTTAACCGCAGGTCCCAACTTTCTTCTGAGCGAGAGATATGGTCCCGCCATTATCCCCTGGGAGTTGGTAGCTGAAAATGGGCTGTTTCAGCCCAAACTGATATTAGTTCCGAAAACTCCAAAATTGACCCCTCGTCCGGACCCGCCAGAGGTAGGGACGAGGCAACTGACCCCATGCCCTTCGAGTACGAACTCCCTGAAGCCCTCAACAAACCTGGTTCCCGCTGATGTCCTGGCATCAGGGCACCACGGGTTCGTCAAGTGGGGTCATAATTGCCAAAATGGCAAAATCGGCCGTCTTGGGCGACCGTCCAGGGTGGGAACCCTTGGCGATATTGACGCGCCAAGCCTTGATTCACAACCCTTGATATCCCCTTTGGTCCCATGCCCTCGGTTATGGCTTGCTGTCACACTGGCTGCTTGCTGTTCATCGAGGGGATGAACACGCGGATGGGGCAGAAAGCAGCATGCGGTGCAAAGGGGGAGATCATGGATCGTACCAAAAGTTGAATAACTCCGGATGAGCCGGAGGAGCAAATACGAAACTCAAGGGCGTTCAACCCTTGGTCATATGCTACAACTTTCGCATCTTTCTCCTGGCTAGATCCCGTGCCCCATGGAGATATGGTAATTCCAATATGGCATACAATGGCAAAAACAGCGAAATTTGGCCAAAATGGCCCGCACTCATGATTCCATCCCTCCATGGTCGCGGCGAGAATCCTTTCAACCAAAAATGCTTTAGACATATGGGACTTAGGTCCCAATATATGCCGCTTGCCAACCCTCATGGTCGCCTCTAGCTATTTTTCCCATTGGAGGGAAAATGACACACAAATGGGGCAGAATGGCAACATACCCCAAATTGGGTGACTCACAACTCTTCCATCGAGAGGAGAGGCCACATGGGGAAACACCCCATTCGATGCGGGTTTATGTGCCCTCTCCGAATTGCCCTTACCCTTGGTCAAGTGGCGCACGCAACCTCGGGGGTGAAATCAGGGGGAGATGGGGTTTGTGGCCATTCCGGGCAAAACGGCCAAAATTCAGCAAAAAGTGGTCGCTCCAAATATCGTATCTCCGTATCACAAGAGAAAGGAGCCTCGGGCTTTTGCATGGATGCAAACCGAAGCTTTGCTTCCCTTTTGCAACAAGGGTTGAGGTTCAAAGCATAATGGAAACATTTTTAACACCTCAATCCTTGAAGCACACTATCTATGGGAAAAAGTGCATATATCGGCGATATTGGCATGTACATATCTTTGGGACCTTGAGGAGCAAAAATATGAGTAAACACTTTTGGAGTGGGCCCATAGTAGGTGCCTTCAAATATGCACACCATGGTTAGATTGTCACCGCCCACTCGTGTCATTAGTGCTTGCATATGAGCGCGTGTGCAAGGAGGCAATATGGCACGCGTGCTCACAAGGTGAAATTGTAGAAAATAGAAGACAAGGTTGTAAAGATCAACCAAGCCATCCACAATGTTCTTCGTGGTCTCTACTTTACATATTGCTTTGGTTCCAGGCTCAACTCCTCATAGGCTTCGAGTACGAACCTCGGGAGTTTGGCCATTTTGGCCTAATTTTCGACCAAAATTTGCCCTCTTTCGAAGATAGAGTTTTGGTACGCATTGAATTGCGTGGAGCCATCGTTGAGTTGGCTCGAAGAACGAAAATGGCCTAGGGCTTTTGGTCCCGTGAGCATTGTGTTTGGTTATTAACGTTCATGCTCACAAGGCCACAAAGTTAGCGTTTGCGCACGCAAACGACTTGGGTTTGCGAGACCCATAGGCTGCCTAAAACACTGCCATTGCCCGCTTCCCTATACAAAAGGATATGCCCACGTGAAAGGGGCATGGATGAAAGGTATAGGGGGGAGATGTAAGGTTCCGTCCGAACTCATGGTCCTTGAGAACCATGAGTTCGCACCATCGACGGAAAGCCATGCGCGTTGATTTTCTCGAAGACGCAACGGCGAAAAATTCTGGTGAACACACCAGATGAAAGTACATCAAATACCCTGCAGATTCAGCATTTAAGATGTCTTAGAACCTCACAGGTACTCCAGAAAAGTCAATCACAAAACTCGCCACGGAGAAGCGACGAAGGCGCGCGAACAGGCGACATCAGGCAGCGATTTCACGACAATTAGAAATCGCGGTAGAAATCGGGTATTTCACCGATTTCCGACTGAAAATCGCCTAAGACAATAAAATTACGGTAATTCTACATCGATTTATTGGTTAGAAATCAGATTCCAGATTTCGCGGGTTAGAGAACAGGGATATCCCGCTGACAGCCGGTGTCAACGGGTGTGACGGCTCACAGGCCTCCGGGCCATGGGCCATAACGGGTGTGACGGCTCACAGGCCTCCGGGCCATGGGCCATCGGTTCTGGGTACCGCTTCAGGCAAAGCACTGCGCTCACAGGGGCATCGTCATAGAACAAAGCGTTCTAGGCTCCTTGATACTCTGAAACAAAACGAATGTATGTACACAAACACATCAGCGTATGTACAAGAGTTGGGTTAAGCCATGGACTTGGGTAAGGGCACCTCACGGCAATAGAAAATCAGTCCCGAACCATATCCCAACCCTAGGTCCCACCTCCTCAGTGGGAGGCAGGTATGGGAGTTCAAACACAACCCACGGACCTGTCCACATTTCACCCTAGACCCCTGCCCAGGGAGGAGCGTCCCGACCAGCAAGGGGCGAGTTCCCTGGAGCCAATGGGCTCGGCTGACAACCAACAGTGGCTCCCATGCTCCTCTCATGGCAAGTCTCAACTCCTCTCTGAGCCGAAGATATGGTCCCGCCAGTGTTCCCTAGGAGTTCGGGGCTGAAAATGGGATTCTTCAGCCCCACCTGAATTTGGCTCAAAAAAGTCCTAAATTGACCCCTGGGCTGGGCTGTACCGGCAGGAACGAAGCAACCAACCCTCTTGCCTCCGAGTACAAGGTCCCTAAAGGCCGTATACATCTTGGTTCCCCCAGATTCCCAGGCATTCGGGCACCACGGGGTCACCAGGTAGGGTCAGCTTGCAAAAATTGGCAAAATGGGCCGTTTAGGGCGGCCGACCAGGGTAGGCTTTCGTGGCGATCTCGCCCAAACAAGCCTTGATTCATGGGCCTTGATATCCCCTTTGGTGAAGCCAGTTCGGATCCCATTTGCATCTGTGTTCCATATTTCTACTATTTCCGCGATCTCGGCGATTTCGGGAATCATTTCAGCAACATTTCCGGATTTCAGCTATTTCAGCGATTTAGGGTATAATTTCAGGAGAATTCCGAATTTATACCATCTATAATCCACAGAACGGAGGATTTGACACTTTTGGTTCAGATCAGGCCTACTGTGTGTGCCCACGCCCTTCTCGTGTTGCTGGTGGCGTGCGCGTGCTGTCTGTCCTGCAATGCGGGCTGATCGTCTGAAAATTCTTCCCCACCGATGCTAATAGTGTTAGATTCTATCCTGTTGCTGAAATGGAAGCGAATCGGAAGCTAGCACCCAGAATTATGATCTGGCTAAACCCTGGTGTGGTGAGAAAGATGTCCTTGATTTATGCCCTAGATATTTTGATGAAGTCCTGCAGGTTTCGTAGTTGAAAACCCAAACCAAAGCAGCAAGTAGAGCAAGAACAGGATGTGGATCGAATCAATGATTGGTTTTGGAATCCAGTGTAACACAGAAGGGCTGCAGATAGACAAAGCAGGTTTATACACAAAGATTCAATCACAAATGGATAATACAAAAGATTTTATATGAAAATTGGTCTGACTCTTGCCTCAGAGATTGCATTAGGCACTTCATGTGCACTCTTTTGGGTGAAATGGTGCTGGTTAGGAATGTTGGGCATAGATGTCAGGACCACACAGAAAATGACTTGGCCAAGCAACTGCATTCAGAAACAGTTACAAAGTTGGACCACAATAAGTGGTAGACACAATTGAGTATAGGGGTCATGGGGTGGGAGACCACTAGGCTTAACCTCCAAGGCCTAAAGCATGAAATGCCTATTTTCTTTCGGTATATCCTCCATGAAGGAAGGTACCTCCGCTCAGTTGAGTGGTAGGGGTGAACCTCATGGGGGGCTAGGGTCACAACCCTAGTTACATTGAGAAAGTGTACTTTAGGCAGCAAAAGAGAGATAAAAACACTTAAGTTTGTCTTAGCATCAACAAAAAGGGGTTTAAGGGGGGCTTGGCCTGCATCAAGCCCTCCAAGAAAGACATGGCAGTGACTTTTTCTTACTCCCCCCTGGAGTACTAGTTAGCTAAGTTAGTAGGACCAAGGAAAAAGGCTCAAATATTCCCAAAATTACCTCATAAAATGCATTAAACTTACCAAAAACATCCTCATCACTTCAAAGAAGCCTATCACACTGTAGGTACCCTTGAAAAACAGTGTAATGTACCGTGAATGATGTCCCTTCGATGGGGCATTCCTCAAAAGTCGCCGGCGTGCGACGAAAACTTTTGGAAAAAGTTTGGGGGTAGTGGGGTTTGAACCCAGGACTCCCTCACTAGAGCACACATGCTTGCCCACTAGGGTACAGTCGAACGCTCTAATGCGGACGGCTATCGCTGTATAAACAGCGTTTTGGTAAACGTCCTGACCAAGGGCCAGGGCAGAGCAATACTCCCAATGGAGGACACAAACCTCCAGGAGCTGGAAAAAATAGAAAATGTAACCGGCAGGGAGTGATTCCTGCGGTTTAGCGGAAGGGGTTGCGATTTAGCAAGTGAAATCGTTAAAAATCGACGAACCCACGCGGGAAATCGTCATTTTTACACATAACTCAAAGTCGCAGACAGGCGCAAAGGAAGCGGACTCGTAGAAAAGGGTTGCGCAAGCGTAAACGGCTTTTGAAAAAGAAGGTATGAGCCGTAGTTTTTAGAGTTTTGAAGGAAATTTTTGCACAGTTGCATCAAAATTTTTATAAACTTCAGAGAAAAGTATTCAAATTCAACCCACACCACAGAGCAGGTCAACAACCCACCTCTCAGGTATGTCAGTGTCATCTCACACTCACGCATTGCGTTCGTGTTGGTTGTTTCGTCAAAATGTTAGGGTTGTTAACGCTGTGTTCACTGGGGGGTCGGGTGTTCCTCACTCATGCTCTGCACAGATCAAAACAGGAATGAAAGGTATGCGATGCGAATGGAGCGCGCAGCGCGCACGTAGGGTTAGAATATGCGCTGTGCTCGCGATGCATGTGCCTAATCGAGGCATTCACACGCTGTGACTCTTTACCTGTACCCCAAATTCACCCTTTTTTTCTTCTTCACAGGTCCGTAAAGAAAGTGTTTGTCCGTGTGTGGCCGTGGCGTTAAAGTAGGGTTGCTTAAAACGCTTAGGCTTGTTTTGTGTTCGCTTCATTTGGCATTCACACGATGCATGGTGAGTAAGGTAGGCTAGCCCAGGAGGAGCTCACCTCCTGGTTGAGTCAGTGTGGTTACGGTTCAGCCTCCCTTCCCTGCGTGGACATGATGCATTAAAGGGTAGGCCACGCGAATTGCGCACGGTAAACCTTGTTTAGGTTACACAGGGGCTCCTCCGTACGTTCTTTAAGAGAACCTGAGGAGTCTCTTAACGCTTGCTTGCTTGACAGGGGAGCTGATCCTTCAGCGTGTTTGCGGACAGTGTATTATAGGTCACACTGAGAAGCGTATAATACGTCGAGTGTGGCTTGGTTCCTCCGCCGCAAACACCCCTTCATTTGCCTCTGTTGTACAGGTGGGAGAGGTTCAGGGTGATTGGTGCACGCAGCAGCTGCCTTCGGCGGCTATCCATTTTTCTGCCCAAGCAAAACAGGGGCGCTGATCACAAATCAAATGACTGTGCCTCAGCCAGGACTGGCGAGGGCAGTTTGACTTCAACGACATCTGCGCTGTGCGCGCAAGGAGAGCACCCCTTCCCTCCAAGCCCTAGCAGGGGAAACGCGTTGTGGCGTCCCCTGTTAGGCCACAGTTGCTTAGCAGCGCTGTGTTCTCTTGTCTTCTTCACAGGAGGGTCATTAGGACCTGAGTGATCTTCGACAGCAGCACCCAGTAGCGTGTGTAGGGGTTAGGGTCAGCAGGCCTGGCAGGAGTTGAGTGCAAGTGATGAGTGCTCACCCTGCCTTCGAAGGCCGGTGCTGGCGTTAGTGAGTGTAGTGTAGTGGTGTCTCCTGTCCCGCGTGCTTTTCCTCGTGGGCAGGGGAGTGCGTTAGCTTTTGGCCTGTAGCAAAAATGGGCGTTTTGTATGCCCTTAGCACACTTGGCCACCCCTCCCCTCTAGTAGGTAGGGCTTTTGCCGTCTTCCCCCAAGGATAGGCGCCAGCACAGAAATTGGGCGCCATAGGAGTGGTAAGAGTACCTGATTAGGACCTTCGGTCCGACGTCAACGAAGCCCGGTCTCCGGGAGCCACGCTGGGGAGAGAAGTGAGACCCACACAGACATACGTAGCACACATAGGGGTATGGTAAACCCTGTAAGGAAGGGTAGAACCCCATGGGTCTGGACCAGTCAGGGGTCCTAACTGTGGGCTCGCTTGTCCCCAAGGAGGGAAGACACACCTTGCCTCATAACACCTTGCTTGTCATTCCCCCCTGGTGTAGTAAGCCACCGTTCTTCGTTGGCTCTCCAAGGTCATTACATTAGGGCAGTCCCCATGCAACACATGGTCAACAAGGCATACACTCGCTGGGTGGCTGCAATCCTGATAAGCGGCCACCTGGCTCACGCTGGAAACCATAGGCATGGGTCTGCAGGGCACAGACAGGGTCAGCGCAGTGCTCAGTAAGCAGTAGTCTGTGAAAAACCAATGGCCTTCGGCCAGGGAGTGGTTGTCTCGGGGGGCTAACGGTCCTGTCCTGCGATGCAATGCGGGGCAACTGTGACAACTGCTCTTACACCCATACTCAGGCACGTCTGCAGAAGAGTGCTCACTGCACCTGTCAGTAGACTGACACAGGGTAATTAGTTTCGCTTCTTACGCTGGGACATTGTCTCAGCACGGGTTAGGAGCTGCCCCTCATTGTTCTCAACGAGGTAAGTGCGGAAGGTGGGGTTGATACTCCCATCTGGTTGTATGAAGGCTGACATAAAGGTTCCCAGGTCGCCTCAGATAACCCATAGCCATCCCACAGGGTTAGGAATTTCCAGCCCTGTTTATACTCGTGGCGAGCAATACCTGCAACCACGTAGTAACCATCGACTGCCATCTCATCGGCAGTCATCTCTTCGAGTTCGTCTGCCTCCTCTGGACTGGCAGCGTTCTCTAGGTCTATACGTTCAACCTCACTGTCGCTGAGGCGCCACTCATCCCAAGACAAGTCGTCAGGGGAGTGATAGTGCCTCAACTGCTTAGGTGCACACAGCAGTTCACCACCTAGACGTGGACTGCACCTGACATGGATCCTGGATCCATCTATCCTGATGATACGATAGGGTCCAAAGTAAGGGTCCTGTAGGCAGTTACGTGGCCAGGAGGGTAGGCGTGAATGGTGTACCAAAACAAGGTCACCAACCTTGAAGCTAGCAGGTCGCCGTAGGCGGTTCTGTCGGCTCTGTTCACGGTCACGAATGTGTCTCAGGTTAGTACCAGCCTGGTTAGCCAGAGACTGCTTGTGTTCCAGCCAATCTCCCACAGGGCTCTTGAAGTCCTCAGGAAAAGGGGTTTTGAAGAACCAAGCAGGTCGTCCTTCATGGAACAGTTCGTGGGGGGTGAAACCCGTAGAAGAGCTCCGCTGTGAGTTCATGGTCAGCACTGCCCAGGGCACTAGGCGTACCCAGTCATTGGTGCGCTCCTCTTTCATCAGGATTCTTAAGTTTTGCTCCACCACACGGTTCCGTCTCTCGTAGAGAGGGTTAGACGTGTGGGTATAGGGCACACCTGTGGTTACCTCCACGTTGAGGGCATTTAGTACTTGTTTGTACCACCCAGTGTCACTGCGGATGCGTACATCCTCATCAGAGTGCACCTGCTTAGGTGCTCCATAGGGCTCGAACCATTGTTCGACCAACATTTTCACAGTCTGCTCACCTGTGATTTTCTTATTGCAAGGGAACACACGGGTGAAGGGAGATAGACCACAGGTGACCACGAGGCAACTATCATAGCCGCCAAAGCGTGGTAGGCCGTGGATGAAATCCACGTAGAGAAGAGAGTCAGCACAATAGGGTATGGGTAAGCTGGAGATCAGGCCCCTATCCCTACTGTCGCTCTGCTTGCTGGCATGACAGCCACAAGCATCCACAATGGTCTGCATACGCGACCTCAGTTCAGTCAGGGTTAGACTAGAGTCCGGAAGAGGTCCACTGAGCGATTAGCGCCAGTGTGACCAGAAGTGAGATGGGACCACTGTAGGCACCCATCCAGTCGTGCTTCAGGCAAGACAATTCGGTCCTCGTAGAAGAGGTACTGATTGTTTGTATACCACCCGTGCCCGTCAATGACACGGGGTTCGAGACCAGTGCTGAGGCTTTGGAGAATTTCTTCATACTCTGATTGATAGTCGATTAGACTCCAACCCTCCAGGATTCCAGCAGTGCGCATGGACAGGTCAAGCTGGACATCCATACGCTGGAACGCCTCTCTGGCTAGCGCCTCAGAGCTCGCACCAATAAGCGCATCGAAGTTGTTGCGCGATATATAGTCAGACAGTTCATTCTTTATCCCGGGGATATGATGCACTGTCAGCCTGAACTGGCTCAGGTAAGTTCACCACCGTTTTAGCTTTGCTTTCTCTGGTGGTGGGCCCTTCTGAAAAGACTTCACAGGCTCCTGGTCACACAGCCAGACAATAGGGTTAGATCTCAGGAGTCGGGACTGTGACGATAGCACCAACATACCGGCCAGGAGGTCCTGGTCATAGGTGCTGTAATTGGAACGCGCTTGGTTCCATTTCAAATTCCAGTGTCCAAGTGGCACCAGTCGCCACTAACTGGTAGGATAGTCATGTTTCAACGAACCATCACGGTTCAGTCCAGTAGTACGATAATGGCAGTGGGTTAGTTCAGCGGGGTTAAGCTCCTGCCATTGGTAGATCGTACCTCTCCCCCCTACATCACTGGCATCAGTGATCAGAAATATCTCGCCCTCAGGGCGGGGCACTCCCAGGCAGTTGGAGGAGGCAATCTTCTTCTTCAACTCTTGGAAACACTCTTCCTCTCTGGAGGTCCACCTCCAGGGAGTAGTTTTCTTGATTAGGTCAGTGAGGGGTGCAGAGGAGTAAGTAAAATTGTGGATGTGACGCCGATAGAAATTACAGGCGCCCACAAAACTCCTCACATTGTGTAGGCCCTTTTATAGGGTCATCGCGAATCTGCATGTCCTGTAGGGGCTGCATCTTAGACGCGGCTGGTTTCCACCAGCCATACCCCACGTCGAAACCCAAATACTCCATCTCCTCTTTCATAAACTCACATTTTTGGACTTTGATTCGGAGATGGTTTTCTTGACAGACAATGAAAAATTCACGGAGGAGAAGGACATGGTCCTCTTTGGTATTAGTACCCAAACTCATGTCGTCGATGTGAGCCTCCATTTCTGCACCCCGAGAAATGAACTCTTGTACTAGAGGCCTGCGCCTCAGTATGTACAAAATTTTGTTCATAAGCTCCTGGAAGAGCGCTGGGGCATTAGCCACCCCGAAAGGCATAACCTTCCACTTGAAGACACGACCCTTAGGGGTTAGAAAGGCCAACAGCTCCTGAGCTGCGGCGGTTAGGTCCACCTGCCAGAAACCAGAGCGTTTGTCCATTTTGGTCTTATACCTGCATTTGGCAATACGCTCCAGGGTGTTTTCCATGTTAGGAATACTCCCTGAGTGGTTCTGGGTTTTCTTGTTGACCTCACCATAGTCTACAACCAGACGTAGGGCAGTCGACCCTGGTTTGGCAACAAGGAAACAGGGACTGCAGTGATGGGGATAGTCCCCGTGCTTATACTCTTCAACGAGGCCAGCATCTATGCATTCCTGGATCTGGCGCTCGATTTCTTCAACCTGTTCCTGTGGAGCGGGATAGGGACGACGCTTCACTGGCGTCTTTTCAAATTCTGGTTTCAATTTCAGGTCCATCTGGACCAGTTTTCTACAAGAAAGGGGAGGCGGCAAGGCGCCGAACACCTCCTCATAGGTTATAAGCAGTTTCTTCAGGCGGTGGTCAAGTTAAAGACTCTCGAGTTTCTGAAGGAAATCCTCCTCAGCATGGAGGTTGCTTTTTCCGTGTTCTTTCTTTTTCTGCCGATCAGAAGTTTCGGCAGGCACAGAACCATCGTCCCACTCAGGGGGACATTGCTCCCCATAGTGCAGAGAATACACTAGAGGTAGCTCAGGATCAGGCAGCGTAAAGGAGTCATGGTCCTCCTCAGACCAGATGGAGGATTTCCAAGTCTGTCTGAGGTATTGCAGCCGCTCTTGGCGCTCGATACCTTCGGCCTTCAGGTACAACAGACGCCGGAGTTCCTGAGTGTCATGCTCAGACAATGGCATGTTATTAGCAGCAGGCCGCGCCAGAGCATCAGCACTCCGGGCCACGGGTTCACCTGTGTGCATAGGCTGCATGTGTAGCACTGGCTTCCCAACAGGGGAAGCGGGTTCAGAGGTTGACTCTAGATCTACCTCCTCTAGCAACAGCTGGGCTAGGAAGGCACTATATTTGAGGTCAACACAGCTGGGATCAACAGAAGGAATAGTGCTGGCGATCTCAGACAGTTGGTCGTCAGCATCCTCTTTTACAGCTGCAGGTTCCAGATAGTCCTCGGGAGACACACACCCTGTAAATGTGGCAGATAGGTGCTCAGGGGATCGATTTTTGAGATCATAAAGGGTCAGGCCACGATTTTCGGCCATGACCTCTTTCAGTAGCACCTGGTCTAGGTCACACAGGGGTACAGGATTGAGAGATCCGTCGACAATGGACAGGAAACTGGCCCACTCAGGGGCCTGCAAGGCTGTGTCTGAATCCTCAGGCACATAGATGGGGCCTCGGGGAGTTGCACTCTTCCCACAGTCATTGGATCTGGCATACGGCGCCAGTAAGCATGTTCACCAGAGCAACCCCAGTCAGGGGTGCACATAACAACCCTTCCTCCCTCATAAGCGATTTTGGTTAGAACCTTCGCGAGCAGGGAGAAGGGAGGGTTAGCATACGCTAGGCCCATTGCTTTGCAGAAGAAACGGAAAGCATTGTTCAGTTGTTTCGAGCAGTACAACTGCATGATGTGCTGTTGTTGGCTCTCAAACAATTCCACCTGGATCTCATCCAGGTTTACCTGAAGGGCCGCCAGTCCATTTTCAAGAACGTGACGGGCCAATTGGTAGTTTTCAGTACGATAGTTAGTCTTGGATGCGTAGCGCAGCCCAGACTCTTTTCGTCCTGACAGCTCCAAAGGTACGGAGAATAGCCCACT
This sequence comes from Eutreptiella sp. 'Long Island Sound 2002', assembly GCA_964036045.1. NCBI lineage: Eukaryota > Euglenozoa > Euglenophyceae > Eutreptiales > Eutreptiaceae > Eutreptiella > Eutreptiella sp. 'Long Island Sound 2002'. The sequence continues at coordinate 133,932,406 of OZ038378.1, read as the reverse complement.
GCCAAAGTCGCAGTGCAAAGAATAGGGGCGCTGTAGGGACAGCATTTTTACCTGGGGGTTTCTTCGTAGGAAGTCGGTGCCAATGACAATGTCAAAGGCGTCGGTGTCCAGCACTCTGCAGTGTTGGGTCACGTTTTCGTCGCCCAGACATATGGTCACATCGACCCCCCCCAAGGAATGGATGGTACGCCCATCCCCTACTCTTATGGCCACGGTCTTAGTTTTCTTGAAAGTTTTTAGCAGGCGCCGGGCCACTATGGAAAGTGTTGCACCGGTGTCTAGCACCGCTCGAAAAACCTCATCCCCGATTTTCACGAGGATCCGAGAAAACCAAGTCCTCCTCCTCGGAGCCGCCCCCCTACTCCTCATCAGGGAACTTCACATCTACCCCTGCAGCAATGAGGGACTTGGCCATCCAGGCCAAGCGCCTCTTCTTGGAATTATTCCCCTCAGGGGTAGCGTTATCCCCTTGGGGGCGCTTCTTGGGGTCACCTGCGGCAGGAGCACGTGGAGCAGCAGGAGTGGGTGTAGCAACGGGCGCTGATGAGCGCCTCTGGGGGTTAGGAGGTCCTTTTTTGCCACCCCCCCTTGCCACCTCCTTTACCACCTTTATCCCCATTCGGGGGATTTCTGGCGGGCGTCACGGTCTTCTGGCGTTCCGCCTCCTGACGCTTGAGTTTGTCACTCTCGCGTTTCTTGATGTGGCATTCGTCCTGGTAGTGACGACGTTTGCCACAGTAACCACAGGTGATGGTACACCTGAAATGGTCCTGATGGGTCACAGTTTTCCCATCTTTGGTATGCTGCTGACGTTTCATCTGCAGCATACAGCCACTGCGGAGATCGCAGTCAGAGGCATGACAAGTTCCCCCCTTGTCATTGACAGGTTTGCAGTAGAACAGGGGGGGTGTACCTGCATCAGGTTTAACCTCATTCATGGCACGTAAGTTGCCCCTCCCTTTACCACCTTCCTGGTTGGTGTTAGTGGGATTTTTATGCCCTTTCCCTTCGCCACGTTCGGGGGTAGGGGTACCACCTCGACCCAAATGCTTCTTGAGGAATCTCTCCATGTGGGAGTCATTCTCTCTCTCACGAGCTAGCTCAATCAAGAGGTCCACCAGTTCATCGTACGAGTGGGTCCTGCTCTTCCTCTCAGAGGTGGAAGGGCAATCATCCCACGTACGTTGGGGAATCTTACTCATGAGCCACAGGTGGGGCTCAGTGGCTCCGTAGGAGCCCACGTTCATCCTCGAAAACAAGTACTCCAAGTCGCACACATATTCAGAAATTCGCGCAGCGGCTGGAAACTCGGGGAGCATAGGTAGCTCCTCGATCTGTGTGCGTACGCTGAGGTCAGTCTACTAGACTGGGAATGTTTTCTCCAACCTCAGGAGTACCTCTGCCCAGGTAGAACAGGTTTTCACAATCTGTTTAACCTGTTTTTGCAAAATTTTCTTTTTGCATGAGCGTTTTAGCAGTGAGCATTTGGTGGCCACATCCACATGGGATTGGCCAGTCAACAAAAGGAACTCTACAAATTCTTCTGCCCATTCGGGCAGACCTTTGGGGTCGAACTCCGGCAGTTCCAGCTGGATGTTCGCCTGGGCAATAGATCTGCCCTTCTTCCCACCCCCCGGAGTTAAGCCTGAAGGCGACACGCCGGCAAGAGGTGCCAGGGCTGACAGCCCTCTTCTCTCAATCTCTGTGACAGGCACGTCCTGTAGATCAGCCATAGGCACTGTCCTGGCACGGGGGTGAAAGGGGCTGGGGCAGGTGACCTTAGGCAACAGCCTTGAGACCCTTGATCTCTTAAGATCTTCGGCCAGGGTACTGAGTCCTGGGGAGAGAGAGGGCAACTCTGGCTTGGGTAAGGGTTCAGCAATACCCAGTTTAGCCTTAATGGCCTCTGATAGGGCCGTCACATCTGGATCTTCTGATCCAGACAGGAGTTTGGCCAACAGCTCGGCCGTATGGTCCAGGGCACCGTAGGTTGACCTTGGATGAAGTTGTTCTTCAACTCGAGTTGGGCCCACTTCGGGAGCCCTTGGGGTTGGACAACATGCTCTTGGATATTCAGGTCTTGGTCGTCTTGGCAGGGATGCAATCCCGGCTCTGTCGGACGGCGGGCCAGAGTGCGCGTAGGACCCTAGGTCTGTAGGTGTTCTGGATCCATGTACTGCCAATGGCTCCTCTCCATCTTCTCCATGAATGGATTTGTAGTACTCCTCATGTAGGATGTATTCATCCATCTTCTTCCTCAGTTCCTCATACTCCTCAGGGCCTTCAATCGCTGTTGAGGATGAAGCCGGACAGTTGGATCTGGATACTGAGGCTGCTACACGTCTGTGGAGATGACTGAAGCTGTCTCCACCGTGGGCTGCTAAGGCCTCGGTGGTAAGGCCTTTATTTTCTTCCGCCCTTCTGCGTTCTGGATCTCCTTGGGACGCAGATGCGCCACTGAGATGTTGTGGAGCTCGGTAAGGTGGTTCACTCATAGGGTGGGCCATGCTGCCCATTTGCACTTGGACAGTTCTGATGGGCCAGGTCCTGACGCTTGGCGTGGACATGATGTACTTGTTGTTGAGCTTTTTGTGCTGCACTTCTTCTCAGGGTCGGTTCAAAAGGTCACAAGGGACTGCCTCTGCTACCAGAAAGATGTCCTTGATTTATGCCCTAGATATTGTGATGAAATCCTGCAGGTTTTGTAGTTGAAAACCCAAACCAAAGCAGCAAGTAGAGCAAGAACAGAATGTGGATCGAATCAATGATTGGTTTTGGAATCCAGTGTAACACAGAAGGGCTGCAGATAGACAAAGCAGGTTTATACACAAAGATTCAATCACAAATGGATAATACAAAAGATTTTATATGAAAATTGGTCTGACTCTTGCCTCAGAGATTGCATTAACACTTCATGTGCACTCCTTTGGGTGAAATGGTGCTGGTTAGGAATGTGGGGCATAGATGTCAGGACCACACAGAAAATGACTTGGCCAAGCAACTGCATTCAGAAACAGTTACAAAGTTGGACCACAATAAGTGGTAGAAACAATTGAGTATAGGGGTCTTGGGGTGGGAGACCACTAGGCTTAACCTCCAAGGCCTAAAGCATGAAATGCCTATTTTCTTTCGGTATATCCTCCATGAAGGAAGGTACCTCCGCTCAGTTGAGTGGTAGGGGTGAACTTCATGGGGGGCTAGGGTCACAACATTAGTTACATTGAGAAAGTGTACTTTAGGCAACAAAAGAGAGATAAAAACACTTAAGTTTGTCTTAGCATCAACAAAAGGGGTTTAAGGGGGGCTTGGCCTGGATCAAGCCCTCCAAGAAAGACATGGCAGTGACTTTTTCTTACTTGGTGCCTCCGCCCACACCGGCAGGCCCCGTAAAACGGGATTGGTACACAATAATGGGCGCATTTGCCTCGGCTTTTGCCACACCTAGGTGTATGGGGGATCACGAGTCCCTTGAAGCTGGAGGAGCCCTAGTGGAAGTGAAGTGGAAGTGGATGTGGGTGAGGTAGGCGCACCGGAAGGAAAGAAAGTAGCTCGGTCGTTGCTATGCGATGACTGTCTTTGCTATCTTCTTTCTCTTTTGTTTGCTTGGCATACACATCGTGACAAACTGATCTTCATGAAATTACAGAGGGTCAATCATAGGAGAATGCGTGTGCTGAGCACGTTGTGTGCACGTGCAGTGGGTAGACATGCTCAGGTTGGAGAATCGCACTTATGTCTTTGATGGTAACCTCACATTTGTGTTATGCCGTCTTACTCCATTGACTTTCGGTATGTGTTTTAATGATGATGAATATCATTGGGGGAACTCAGTTGGTGAGCCAATATCTTTCTCTTGTCAACATGTGGTCGGGCATGAGGATAGCTCCTAGGCAATCGGGGGCAAGGATAGTCATCGGTCAAGATGGGCGACTCTCCCTCCCAAGTGCATGCACCCTCTCCTCAGTCCTGGTTAGGCGAACTTCTCCGCTCTTGGCAATGGTTAGGCGAACCTCTCTCTCCATATACATGCTCTCTGGATTGGCTTCGGGTGATGTTCTCTTAGGGCATGGATGGGTGAGGATATCTCTCCTAGGGCATGGATTGGTGAGGCTCTCTCTCTCAGGGCATGGAATTTGGCGGGACAATCTCTCTCAAGGCCTGGATTGGAGCGGGACCATCGCTCTTTGAGGCGCGACTCTCTCTCCTTGGCATAGGACAACTCACCATGTGTCAAATGTGCTCTTATTGAACCCGCGATATCTCTCCATGTGCACTCACTCTGCGGGCTGGGTCTAGGTCTCTTCATGTGACCCGGGGTATCTTCTTACCCAAGCACTCTTGCCCCATCTCTCTCTAAGTAGCATGCATTAAGTTGGTTCGGTTTCACACGAACATGCAAGTAGGCAACTCTGATTTCACGCCATGTGTGGAATGTCTCTCATGCACACGCCAATTTGAGATGTTAGGAATATGTTGTTGTTTCCATTTATCGACTTGGCTCGCGACACTCTATCCGCGCAGAGCCAAACAATTGATCTGTAGTATACACTCAGCAGGTGAGGTTTGGCTGGCTGGCCCTTCTTGATGTTTTGATTTCATGCAACAAGTAAACCCGTCAACCACACTCACTTGCTGGCCATGGTGTATGTTATGGCTAAGTGATAGGCGCTCGGTGTCTGTTGTAAAGTACTGAGGGAATGCCATCATGACGATATACATGTCACATGCCAGGTGTCAGGTATTGCCATGGATGTGAGGTTACTCTCCGGACTCATTGCAGGCTTATCACATGTGTTCATTGGTGACTCACGTGCGTGGACATGTAATGCATGTTGTCATGCATTGCTTTGCGTTCATACTCCACGTCAAGAACATTCTTCAGATGGGGAACTCAGGTTTATCAATTTCACTTTGTCACTTTGTGGGCACGTGTGAGGATGAAACATTAGTAGCCAAGCTTCATTAATACATAGTCTGATTGTGCACGATACATCAATCGATTCGTGGGGTAGGGACGGAACATGTTCTCGTCTTTGCCATGGAAGTGGATTGTCTATCGATGCACCAACCGTATGTTGCAATTGTAGGGCTTCTTTCCTGGCTCTTTTCATTCTTCTTTGTTCCTCTCCATGAACCCAGCATAAGCCCGTCGGCGGTGTGTGAATACTTTGGCACCACTCTGCTTCGCCAGTCACGCCGGCCATAGTGTTGATAAAATCAAAGTGTATCCCGACTTCCTCTTGTGTTCGTCTTGTTGGGACTTCAGGGCCTTTTCAAGGATTATTTTGGCGCGAGAACCGAAATATTTTACAAGGGGCAATGGAGGCAATTCAAAGGTCGAAGACATTTGGAATGTTTGATAGGGCAAACATACGGGGTACAAGATCCTCCCAAGGTCAATCAAGTGCCTGTAAAGGTCCTGACCGCCTTTATGGTAGCAGAGGTGACCTGAGGTCTCTTCGGAGCAGGGAGAAAGGTGGAATCGGCGTGAGTTGAGTATTGGATGCGTTCCGCCCATCCCACTCCCTACCGACGCGTGCCTGGCGTCTTTATGAGCCCTACCCGAGGTTACAGCCACCGCGGGAAGCCCAAAGGAAAGTGGACACTCAGACTGACATGATTTCCGGGTCTGAGGTGGATATAGAGGAAGTGCACCATGGACACGTCATTAAAGACTCCCAGAACCGTTGCAATCAACCAAGTCGACTTCCTGGTAAAGCGGGATGGGAAATGGATGGGGAAACCTCGGGTGCCAGCGGGCGCCACCGGAGGTACCGGAAATGGGGCACGCCGAAGGACAAAGTTACGGCCATGGACACGAATCCAAGCCCGCTGAGAGTCTTGCGGTTTGCAGACCCCGATGAGTACGAGACGTGCCTACTATCGGAGGATGAGCCCAGCAGAGCGGCAACGGCCCCAACGGTTGGAACATTGGGCGCAAGCCGAGACGTGGTGCTCGAGGACCTGGGAAGGGCGGCAACAGCCCCAAACCCCGGCCCCCTCGCCGCCGCTTGGGAAATTTTTGAGGCGGATCAACAAGAAGTTCCGGTACAAGAAGGTCACCCATCGGGAAATGGTGGAGGACAAGGTGACCCCATGGAGGACCCAAGGGCACGTGGAGGAGAACCATCGGGAAAGGATGGCGGAGCACCAGGAGACGACTCCATGGAGGACCCCCATGATACGGCGACTGCTAAGTGTGATGGTCATTGTCATTGTGAACATGTGGAGATCTTGAGGGGGTCCCCACCGAATGGATTGGGTGATCACGCAGATCCGGAAGCTCGAAGAGGACTTGTGTACTACAATCGACGATCGAACCGACTTCTTGAGAACTGTGGAGGAAATTGGGAACAGTGAGGCCAAGTATGAGAGGGAGGTCACAAGATTAGTTCAACATCAACAAGAAATTGTTGATTCGTTGATGAAAGCCATGGACGGTATTGAAAAAACATTGGTGCAAGTTGAAGGTCGGGGAATGACGAGGCGATCATCGACACAAAGACGGGAGCCAGAATATGACCCTGAATGTGAACGTGATTGTGTTGAACGTGGGCAGTCTCAAGGGCAGCCTGCATCTCACAGGCCTTTGGAACCTCTTTACGGGGCACCGAAGGTAGATCCACGTGAGTTGCTTTACATTCGAGATTCCGGATGAACCCCATCTTAGGGAATCAAAGTCCAGAAAAGGGTTGCGGCATTAGGTTGCCATCAAGATCGAAAATTATTGTGATTGAAGAAGAACCAACAGCAATGCCGCAAGCGTTGGGAGCTTCAGTGATGTCCATGGGAGGAGAAAATCCGAGCGATGGACAACCGGGTCCATGCAGAATGATGCTTGAGCAGGCTTACCAAGAAAGGGGAAGTGAGGCCCAGGCCGCCCATTCGGCGAGAACGGTACAAACTATGCCAATGGGTACCGGTCTTGGAGATGGAAATGGTGGCAATTGGGTATTGAATCCCGCTACGGTAATGGTCTTTTGGGGGTAATTTCCAAGCACAAGAGAGTGCAGGGGTGAGTTCAAGATTTGTTCGGCGAGCGGTTACCGCCTTGGAATCATCATCAACACCGATGGTGGACATTTGTGGTGCTTACGGCAATGCCCACGGGACTGCAGCATCGGGCATCCGGCTTGGCAGGGTGGGGGCCGCAGGTGCAGGGGAGGCGGTCCGGATCCAGGACCTCTGCGGGGCCAGGGTGCCATTTTATAAGGGCACACCAGAAACGCATGAGGATTTCCAGCTGCATGGGGAGGATGTTGCGGATGAGGTCATGGGGAATGCATCCGAGGCCAAAAGAGACAGTTGGCCCCTGCGGACGTTCCCGCATTGTCTGCATGCGGACCTGAAGGCGGATCGGAGGGACAAGATCCGGAGTGGTCAGGTGCGACGGAGAAGTTGCTTGCGTTGACTGGCTTCGGCCTGAGGAATCCATTGATGCACCGACCTAAAAGATCGGCGACTTGTGCAATATCCCGTTGGAGTTGGAGCGAGGGGAATTACGTTTGGGGGCATGGCGTAGCTACCTACGGAAGTACGGATGGAATTTGAGGATGGTAGAAGATTGGAATGAATCGTCCGAAATTCGGCATCTCCTCAAAGATGTACTCCTGAATTATAGGAGAAGGAAGGTTGAGGACGAAGAAAAAAACGTACCAAGAAGAGAGTGGCTGTCTAGATGATGGTAGGCCGCAATGTCATGCGCATCTCCAAGAATATTTCCGACGAGATTTAGGAGAGCCGGAGGCGTATGATCTCAATGTGCCAAAGCCTCTACGTTGAAGTGTTCAGGGAGGCTGCTGGACAAAGGTTGTTACGCCTACACAATCAGGGGTGGATCAAGAATGAACCTCTTCTTCGCCTACAAGAAATACCTACACATATGTCACTCGAGTCGGTAGTGCAGTACATCTTTGTCGAACTGAAGGGAAACAAGAAGAACAAGGCAGGTCTTAAGGACCCATACGAACGGAAGGAAGACTACAACTACGGAGCAGGGTTGGCACAGTACGGCGTATGTATAGGCGTAACATATATATATATATATATATATATACGCGTACTGTATCGCGAGAATGTAATACAGTACACGTCTTATTCCTAGCCTAGCATCTGGCGCCAGCCGCGGTAGCCGCGGAGAAAACAAACATTGCCTACGATTAACAGTGCAACTGTAAGGTACTTTATAGAATTTGCAATGAATTTGATTTGAATATAGTTTGATTCAGATTGGTGGTAGAAGCTTTCTGCCTGTTCTGCGTGTGCAGGGCGACACAAGAAGCAAGTGAGAAAGAAAGAGAAGAAGATCCCCTAGCACCCCAGGGATCAGGAGGATGCACAGCGCAAGGAGAACCAGAACAGGAGCCAAGAATATGAAGAGAGAAAGAACAGAAGAAGGGGCGGAAGAGGCGAAGGAGAATAAAGAGACGTCAAGAAGAAGACAGAAGAAGATCCAGAAGCTGCAGAAGAGAAGAAGACTGAGGAGTGAAGACAAAGAAGACGAAGAAGGAGCACAAGAGGAAGAAGGTGCTGTCAGTGTCAAATGGGTGTTCGCGCGTGCTGTGAGTGTCTTGGAGTGTGGGCGTGTGTTGTGGGTGTCATTTGAGTGTCGGCGCGTGCTGTGAGTGTCATTTGAGTGTCGGCGCGTGCTCTGAGTGTCATTTGGGTGTCGGCGCGTGCTGTGAGTGTCATTTGAGTGTTGGCGCGTGCTGTGGGCGTCAGTTCAGTGTTCGCGCTCACTGTGGGTGTCATTTGAGTGGTGGGCCGTACTGTGGGTGTCATTTGAATGTCGGCGTGTGCTGTGTGTGTCATTTGAGAGTCGGCGCGTACTGTGGGTGTCATTTGAATGTCGGCGCATGCTGTGGGTGTCATTTCAGTGTTCGCGCGTACTGTGGATGTCATTTGAGTGTCGCTGGGTTCTGTGATTGTCATCGGAGTCTTCGCAGGTGCTGCTCACCAAGATGCACTGTAAATGTTTGAATCTGAAATTGTGGCTCTCAAACCAGTGCCTCAGGCAGCCCTGAAGCTTTGAACAGGGCTTTGTACTGGCCTGCTGAGGTGCAAGCTTGCTTTTGCTTTCCCATTTGAGAGGTCAATTGTACCCCTTCAAGGGGTGTTGTAAACTTGCCCGATGTGAGCGAAGTTGGGCACGGATACTTACTTGTTTTTCAGAAAATACAAGTGTGTAACTGTTTTCGTTGTGCAAAGTCTGTCAGGGATGATCCTGTCCCTAACAGGGTTTGTTGTTTGTGTATATTCCTTTATTGGGAAAACTTGTTTTTGAGTTTTGAGTTGGAACTTCAATCACCAGTTTGGCACCTCAATAACTACATGTGCAGTAGCACTCCACACAAGCACACCACTCATTCACAAGTACAAGCACGGGGATGCCACCCCGCAGGTTTTTAAAACCAATGCAGAATTTCCCCCTAGGTTAAGACACATTTTGCAGGTTTTTCAAACTTGTTGCAGGAGAGCGTTCTAAAACTGCTTTTGCAGTTTTCGGAAAACCAGCCTGAGCCATGGATATGGTCTGTTTGAGAGGAATGGGATTGTTCTAGCAAAGACAAGTCATGCTTATTCCCAATCCTCAATTTGACCCATGAGTTTGAGGCGGATACAATACATTACATTACATGTACCGTATCGGAACAATAAGATACAGTACACGTACTGTATTGTACCAACCCTGGACAGAGGACATGATGATCGACGACATCAAGAACGACAACATCGAGAAGATCGACAACATCGACGAATTTGTGGTGACGGAGAATTGACGAATGAGGACAACAACCACATAGCCATCAATGTCAACAACAACGAGCAGGCGGGGTACGACTTCTTTGCCTTCGTCGCCGAGAACACGAAGAGTTTTGGCAACGATCGTTCAAAGTCGGGAAGGACACCACCATGTGCCGGCAAACTACCGCGCAGAGTGGGTGATCCACCGTTAAGCGTACATGAAAAAGTACAAGGAATATTGGGTGTGCTATGGAAAGGGTAATTCCCAGCAGCTCGATCACACCAAGTGTGCGGTTTACGCGGCGGACAAGAAGGAGTACTTCAAGCTGCACCCGGAGAGGGATCTGAAGGAGAACAGGATCCGGAATTGGAAGGATTGCCAAAATCATCAACATGGCGGAGGTTGAGGTAAAGATCGACAGTTGTGCCGAATCGGTGACGCTGCTGAGTCCCTTCTGCAAGCGGGCTGATACTTCCAAGAATTGCTAGAGCAATCGTTGCAACATGGTGATCCCGGGCCCTTGAGCGTACCTCAGCCGGGCGCGGCTGAGCGGGAACACGCTTAGAGAGGCTCCAACAGAAGTTGCTGCACGACCCCGAAGAAAATCAGGTGTTGAAATTTCCCTTGACTCTTTTCAATAGCAATCATTGCAGTAAATTCCAGGAATGATCTCTCACTTGAATAGTGACAATTAAATGCATCAACAAAACACCAACCTAAACGGTTGCAAGACGAATGGTACAAATGCCTTGTTGGGACCTTACAAATTGACATAAAAACATTTGTAAACCATGCAAAAGCTCATTTGACATCAATGTCATAGATTAGGAACATCCCATGCTGAAACGGATTTATCGCTTTTAGGCAAATTGCATGGATGGCATCCCGGAATCGAACCTAGGATTTGGCAATGTAAATCCCATGTTCTGCCAATTATGATAACACATCCGGCTGATACATTTTCATCTCAGTTAATTATACATCAACAGTCATGGTCATCTGAACTCAGAAAACATCCCTCTTTTTGTCTTCTGCCTCAGCAGAACAATGGCCAGATCCACAGCGATCATGCATGACAGATCGATCAGCGATTACGATAAAGTCCTTACCAAGTCTGTTGACAGAAGACAATAAACAGGTACTCTCATTCTCATGGGAGAACTGCATTGCAGAGTGAGTTACAGAATATAGAACTGTACACAGACTTCGTCAGCGCATCTGGAAGTTGAGCTTGCGTAGCCACCCCTTCGAGATTGATGACTTCTCCAGACGTTATAGCATCACGAATCACAGCCAATTCAATGAGCAGTGGCTTCTCAGAGACAGCCTTCTGCAAATAGACGTGGTCTAATAGTGAAGCACAGTCAGTGCGTAGCGTGACAGGAACTCGCATCTTCGTAATCTCAGTAACGACGTTGAGTGTCACGAACAGGTCATCCAAGCAGGCTGAATATGCAAGGGTTTCCCCAGCAAAGGTGAACTTTACGACTCTGCACAAGGTACGGCTTTTCCAGTTGATCAGACAGAAGCGCTCCTTCTCGTCTTCACCGACACTTGCAATAGTCCACAGCCAGCCACCAACAGGTTTCCCTTCTTCCTTATTGCCCCATGACGAGTCATGGTATCCAATAAGACGAACAGGTCCACTCAACTTGGGAAATCTGATGAATAGCGATCTCTTCCTCATGTGCTGCAAACTGTTTTTCGCTTGAAGTGCATCCGAGACTGTAGGTTTGCTTGATCGTTGTGAGAGGCGGCACACGCTATAAGAGAAGTCAGGTCTTGTTTGTCCAGTACACCAAGACAAAGCACCAATCAAGACACAGTACAGCGTGGTCTCTTTTGTGTTGAATAATCTTCCACCATCTGTAGACTCTTCCAGCAATATCTCTGCGATCTCATCAATATAGATCTGTTGTTCCAACGTTATCTCGATTAAATTGCCGTCATCATCACGCTTGCATTCCAAATGCACTCCACAAAAAACATACTCTTCTCTTCTTTCAGATCCAACAGAAAAGACACCGCGCAACGCTTGTAGAACGGATGAAGTGAGAGAATCCGTCCCAGCGATGGAAATATGGTCAACGTGGACGGCTGCCCACCCACAAAGGCTCTCATGATCCGGAAAAAGGTATATTGCCGGATCAGATGGCACCACAATCGCCCCAATAGACAGCATAGACTTGTGCAGCGCCTGACACCAGTGTAGTGCAGCGTCTACGAGCCCGTACACCGCCTGCAGCAGCTTCAGCAACTGTCCCGGTGCATGCAACTCCTGTGGAGGCCGTACATACACCTCACGCTGCAGGGCGCCTCCTTGTAAAAAGGCAGTGGAAATGTCTACAGCGATCGGAGCCAATCCTCGATAAGAAGCAACCGTGAGCAACACACACCAAGACGCCTTGGAACACGTGGGGGAAAAGGTATCCAAGTCCTGTAGACCCACCTCCTGAAGGCCCCGCACAACCAATTGCGCCTTCGGTTTCAATGAACCATCATCCTGCACTTTGTCAACAAGGACCCGCCGACACGATATCGCCTTGTGCCCATTGTCAGGTACCAGGTCATACACATGACAAGCAACCCAGGATGCCAACTGCTTCTGCTTCGCCACGACAAACTCGAGCGATTGTGCTCTTTCAGGTGTCACCTCCCTCATGCCACCACGTGCACAGCGATGCGCCACGTAGCAGTAAGAAAGGAACACCTTACCCGAAACAGCAGGGAGGAATAACAGATGTGTAACGTTGCCAGATCAACTCATGAAGACCAGGTCCCAACTTCGTAAGCACGGACATCGCCGCTCGCGCCTGCCAACAAGTCACGACAGGCTCCCTATCATCTCTCACACGTCTCAGCTCAGCGATCTCCTCGCGCTCAGCTGATTCCCCGCCTCGTCAACGAGCAGCTCTTCCAACCCCTGTTGCGCTCCATCAGGCCCTGCCACAGGCGCAACTTCAGGATCAACATCACAAGACCCAAGTGCCGCCGAAGCAGGTCTGCAGTGTAACAGAGGTATGCGCCTCACACTCCCGCCGTGCCTTAACACGACAAAGTCACCGTCAGCTCCAATAATCACAGCCGGCCCCTGCCAAGAATCCTTGCCCTTCTCAGGTGAGTCCACGTGAAAAACTGTATCGCCAGTCACAAGCTCAACCTTACGGCTAGTAGACGTTCGACTGCGCTTTGCCAGCGAAACGTTTGCTCCAACATCCGCTGCATGAAATTTTTTACGTGCACGATACATGGTATCCAAGAACTTCACCATGTAGTGGCCAACGTGATCAGAAAGCACAGGTGTTTCGGCCAGAGCAGGTAACTTCGCAGCCACAAAGTCAGGCCAGCGTGAAGACACCCCATACACCAATTGCTGAGGCGAGAAGCCCCGATCCGGCATAGGATGATAGTTCAACGACATGCATGCCACATCACATGCATCTTGCAGAGACACAGTGTCATCCGCCTCCAGGAGTAACTCCAGGGTATGTCCCAGCTGATAATGGTGCCGCTCCACACCTCCCAGAGACCAATGTGAACCACCCGGCGCATAGTGCAGCATAATGCCATAACGCTCGGCGAACATCCTGATGAGCTCATAGTCAAACCCCTTCCCCAAATCATTGTACAACAGGACTGGAGGACCACAGTACTTGACCCAGAAATGTAACAACGCGTGACCCATGTGTGTGGCTGATTTATCACGAAGAACACACCAATGTCGGAGGCGAGTGAATAAACAGATGACGTGTAAAACAGGCTGTCCTCAAAGATACCAGAGGTCCGCACCGGTCTCGTAATTGAAATGCGGCTCCTTGGGCATGGCCACCAAAGGACGCCTTGGTGCCTTCTTCCGTTTTACACAGGATTCACATACCGACCCCCGTGCCACAGACCGAGGAAGATAAGCATCTCGAGCCGGATACGCCAGAGCCAACCGTTCAACCAGATGAGGAAACGCTGCATGCCCGAGCTTGGTATGTAAGGCCAGCAATTTCTTGCGCGCCAGCTGTTCATCGTCCCAAGACTCAGCAGCAAACATTGAATACGAGTGTCCGACCGGCAGAGAAGCTAGTCACAACGACGCACGATGTGACAAATCCCCAAGGGATAACACCAAATGTCCGGACAAAGAGACATCACAGCGAATCGTAAGATCGCCAGCACCCAAGTCTACGGTAACTGTCTTTTTCGCCGCATCAATCCTCATGCGCATTCTCGCCATCGATCGCCGCCCAATCAACAGAGGTGGTTCCCCAGAAACCACCTGAGTACGTGACAACTGCACTCCACCAACAATCTGTACTGGTAAGTGTACTCTGTAGAGCGCTGACTTCGTGCCAACGTCTCCAAATACAAACCACGCACTGGTGTCACACCGACGAATATCGGCGCAATGTCGTCCAAGCTTTCGCAGATAGTGTCTCAGCCAAAATTTCCCACACATCGTGTCGGTACAGCCAAGATGAATGATCCCACGACCCAAACATTCGGAGCACGGCTTGTGCAGCGGGGAAGACAGTGGACCAGACCGCGCCATCAAACACACACCAGGCTTTTGGAACAAATCAACAGTAGTGTCATGACCAACCACCGAGAGAACCTCACGCATACCAGCCCCACCAGACTTATTTTCAGCGGCAGGCACTACACGTGACGCTCCCTCATCCTCCGTCGACGCATCTTGTGCCATCAGGGTTGAGGCATACGTGGTCTTCTCTGGACAGTCGCGTTGAACATGCCCACGCTTCCCGCACTTCCAGCAGGTAACCTGTGACCCACCTGGTGTGCCAGCTTTGTTTCCGGTTAGTGTTTGGTTGTTCCCTCGTCGCTGCGCCTCAGCCCCAAACATACCATCTATCGGTCTCTACGTCGACCCGCCCGGAAAAAGCTGCCGAATAGCGACCAACAATTGCCAGGAAACTAGCGACCGACCTGTGCTTGCGAAAATCATCGACCGCTGATCTGCATTCAGGTTGGAGTTCAGCAACGCCAGCGTCCCCGAAAACCGCTCATCCAAGACGATGCCAAAATTTGCCAGACCAACATATCCAGCCAATGAATCCAGGTAAGCATTGCACTGTCACCACGCTTACACTTTAACAGCCCCACAACTGCCTGAAGTATATTGTCCGCAGTATCTCCACGGTACGCCCACTCTAGTATCCCAAGCAGCCCTTGAAACCCTTGATCAGTGCGAAGCGCGTCCAGCGGCATCTTCGCAGCGACAACGCGCGCCGCACGGCCTCCGAGCTGCGTGAACACCTGAACATTGTGTGTTGACACAGAAAGCGTACTCTCTGCATGCCACGCGACGACCTGTACGCGACACGCATGAAACTTGTGTAATACAAGCTTGCTGTCCACTGTCTCATCCTCAGAACCAAACGTCGGACAATCGAGTCGCGAAGGAGATCCAGAAGACAGCGAAGTGGGTAACGTATTCAAGCGATGCAATAAGTGAACGTTGTCTTGTTGAAGTCGCTGCTGCTCAGCCTGCAGAGAATGCACCTCTGCGTTGAATGCCTGCTTCATGTCGTGCAAAACTTGATTTTGCTGAAACAACTGTCTTTGCAGTGTGCCCATAGACGTGTTCAAATCAACCGGCGCAATGCCAGTCACACCATCAGGTGGATACAACAGGGTGTGGCCATAAGGTCCTGCTTCAGGAGCGTAAGTAGGAATCAGATCATCCAAGGTAAGTCCAGCCATGGAATAGTGATGCTACCAGTGTTACAACTTCCCTTGACTCCCTTTAATAGCAAACAATGCAGTAAATTCCAGGAATGATTTCTCACTTGAATAGTGACAATTCAATGCATCAACAAAACACCACCCTAAACGGTTGCAAGAAGAATGGTTCAAATGCCTTGTTTGGACCTTATAAATTGACATAAAAACAGTTGTAAACCATGCAAAAGCTCATTTTATATCAATGTCATACATTAGCAACATCCCATGCTGAAATGGATTTATTGCCTTTAGGCAAATTGCATGGATGGCACCCGGGAATTGAACCTAGGATTTCGCAATGCAAATCCCATGCTCCGCCAATTATGATAACACATCCGGCTGATAAAATTTCATCTCAATTGATTATAGATCATCAGACATGATCATCTGAGCTCTGAAAACATTGGGGAAATTGAGAAGGCATCTCCAATGCCGAAGAAAGTCTCGGAAGGGCCAAAATCATTTGAACATTCCACCACTTGGTCAACTGTTACCGACCAAGTGGAAGTGGGAAATGTGAAGAAGATGCAGGTTGATTCGGATGAGTCGCGGATTTCTGTGGATGGGCATGATCAACCCCAAATCTACGAGATACGAGACCACACTTCGGAAGTTCTTACGCACCCGTCCGTACTGGATTTGCATGCTGTGAGAGTCCTCCTCACACCACATAGTGATGAGCGGCAATTGCACTTGACGGTGCGGGTAATGTGCGGTCAGAGAGAAGTGATCGCAGATGTCTTGGTGGATACTGGGGCCCAGATAAGCCTAGTACGGAAGGGACTGTTTCCGGACACATGTCTGAAGGACAGTGACCGACCAGTGCCCCGGAACGTTGCAAATGGCGAAATCATGGGTGGAGGATCCCGTGAAGCTGAGCTTGGCTTGGAATTTAGGGAGCATGAGCGATTGGACAGACCGGACCAAGCGAAACGCTTGATGCTCCAGGAGAAGTTCTATGAGGCCGACCTTCCTGATTGGGACATCATAATGGGCTTTGATTTCATGTTGAGCCATTCAGCCGGAGCATTGCCACATCGTGTCACACTCATTCCCGAGGCCAACGAGAGGCTTTCATGGCTGTGGACCCATTACGCCCCTGGTGGATCCCAATGCACCGGAGATGAGGAGGCAAAAATTGTGCGTGCGGTGAGAGCAGCGGGAATCACGTCCAAAGGTAGCAATGAAGAGCACTTTCAGGAGTATGGTTTATCCCGTGAGGCTTACCAACAAACGATGGGAGCGTTGGGCATGGAAATACCATTGACGGATGTCTTCGCATCGAAAGAAGCGCCCGAATTGCAGAAGTGCGCGAGGTACTGGCACAAGGGTGATTCAGCTCGGGACAAACACTGGGGCGCAAAATTGTGGGGCCATCTGTATGTACACGGAGCCCAACAGGATTCCGAACGGATCATAAACAAAAATATTGCTGATAGAGCCAAAGCAGTCTTGTTGGTAACCGGACTCAGCTCAGGGGACGCCCATGGCGAAGTTCTGAGGTCCAAGATCGATTCCATCGCCTTGAACGAATTTGTATTTGGGCCCGATGAGGAGATATTCATGGATGCCATGGGGAGCCCTTTGCCGTCACCGGGACAGGCATGGTCAACCCGGGCGTATTACATGGACGGCGCCCAAAGCCAACCCACCGGAGATGGGGCCTTCTACCGGAGGATAGAGGCCGTGCCCATGAGGGTGGTTTTGGAGGAGAACAACGACCGCAAAGTGCAAATCAAGACCGTGTCGTTCGAAGAGATAGATCGGGTCGTCCACTACATGAAGGATGGGATGCATGACCGTGTGGCAGCCAAGCAGGCAACAAGCCGGGTCAAATCTCCGCATTGCTGGGACGATCAAAATTTGATCATCGGGAAATTCACCGAGAACGAGTTCGTGGCCAGGGTGATGGACCACATGGCCGATCAAGATGAACCTGTGGGTTCCAACCCACCCATGTGGGATTTTCCACGCTCAGGTATTGGATCGAAGAGCAAACCCCATTCAACACCCAAGAAGAAAGCTATCGGCGCGGATGCACACCCACGATGGTGAAGAGGGTATGACGGATGAGGAAGTGTCGGAGGGCGTGCCAACAGCCGCGGCCCAAGAAGCGGGGGGGAATCCAAAAGTGGAGGAGCGGCGAGAAAGATTGGTGAAGGATTATCCACGGTTGTTCAGCGGTGTGGCCAACAAAAATGCATCGGATCGAGGTCGATCTGGTACCGCACAGATAAAATTGAAGCCCAATCCCAAAGCCTATTGGCATCGAGAATATCAGCCCCAAGGTGAGGGGGCAGAGGCCATGAAAAGGCTGTTGAAGTAATTCATCGATCCAGGATGGATAGAACCTTCGGACAGTGAGTGGGCAAGCCCAGCATTCATCGTGCTGAAGAAGGAGAAGGGCGAATGGCGGTTAGTTGTTGATTATGGAGGGTTGAATGAGCAGACGGAGCATGATTCGCAGTCTGTTGCCTTGAATGATGGTATCCTGCAAAAACAGGCCCGTAAGCGCATCGTCACCGTGTTAGAATTCAAGCATGCTTATCACCAGATGGCGCTGTATGCGGAATCTAGGGCGTGCACGCCGATGAGTACGCAGCTAGGCCCCCGCAACGGTAAGTGGTGCCGATGGGAGCCAAGAATGGCAACGCGGTATTCCAAAGCATGATTGAGGAACTGCTGGGACCTGTGCGGGATTGCGCTGACCCGTTTGTTGATGACATCATTATCGAGTCCGGCACAAAGGACATGTCGGAGGATGAATTGATCAAGGCCCCCGAGAAAGATATGATAACGGTGCTCAACGTCTTAGATCGCCACCAAATTGTCCTCAAGCCTACAAAGGCATCCCTATTTGTGAAGGAGGTCGAGTTTGCGGGCCATGTGGTCCGTCATGGGCAACGCAGGCCAACGCCGGGCAAGTTGGCCACCGTCACCCATTGGGAGGGACCCAAGACCATCAGCGAGTTGCGGTCGTTCATCGGATTCTGCAATTATTATTCGGGTTAGGTACGAATGTATGCTGAACACTCCGGACCATCGCACAAGATGCTGCAATTTGGAATGTTCGATGGGCTCAATGGGAGCAAGAAAAAGCTGGCTTGGACAACGGATGCACAGAAAGCGTTCGAGACGCTCAAGCGAACTCTGCAGGAGAAATTGGGATTATTCTTATCAATCTGCACAAAGAGTTTGTGCTCCGCACCGATTCATCGCATTATGCCGTGGGAGCAGTCCTGGAGCAAGTCCGAGAGGATGGTTCCCATGTTGCAGTGGCCTTCCCGAGTAGAGTAATGGCGGAAGGGCAGCGCCGCACTTGGACCGAAAGGGAAAAGGAGACGTACACCATAATTTGTGTTTTGCGCAAGTGCTCCGGGCACATTGGCTTGCAATTCATTGTGGTGTGCAGCGACCACCAAAGTCTGCAGAGTCCGCACAAGGAGCCCGTCGACATCCCCTCAGGTCCGGCAGCCCGACGCGCCTGGTGGCACAAGACGCTAGCCAAGTTTGACTTGAGCGTAGTTCATGTGCCCGGAAAGGACAACACCTTGGCCGATTCCCTCAGTCGTTGGGCCTACCCAGCCGGGAAAGCGTGGATGGACATCTCCATGCATGGCGACGCCGGGGAGACAGCGGAGGACAAGCACATCATGGAAGCAGAGCGTTTGCTGGAAGAAAGCGAGGCCAAATGCTTTGTGGTGATGGGATCCTGCGCGAAGCTGGCCCACGTCCGAGATGCCAAGGTGCAAGCAGTGGAGGCACAAATGATGGAGGAGGCTATGGTACAGGCCATTGAAGGACTGCATACGGTTTTAATGGAGGATTGGGCCAATGATTACCCACACTTGCACCACTGGCTCAAGTATTGGAATGCAGTGAGTGCGCCATCTGAAGACGATTGGCCTGAGGGATTGACGGAAGACGGGGACAAGCTATTTCTCAAGGACAAGCTTCTGGTTCCCGAAAACCGGGTTGAGGACTTCATGGACCATTGGTACAACGCTGAATTGATGCATCCGGGACGGGATAAATTGCAAAAGGACTTTGAGTGCAGATTTTCGTTCCCTCCGGGTTATTATGCAGTGCTGAGTCGGTATTACAAGGCGTGTGCGGTTCGCAGGGCCACCAATCATCCCAACTGGCCAACTGCTGGAAACCCCGTGTACATGGCCATTTGTGCGAGTCCCATGACTTCGATTTCAATGGATGTCTTTGGGGAGCCGGAATTCACTGCCGAAGGCGAGGTCTTTGACTGTCTTATTCTGGCAGTCGACCGCCACAGCGGATACATCGTGGCACTGCCGGGCAAAAAATCCAAGAAGAAGGACAAAAGGGACAAGCACGGTGTGGGGCTGCAAGCCAAGACCATGGCGCAAGCAATGATCCGGCATTTGTTGACGGTGTTTGATGTCTCAGCCGTGATATGCAGCGACAGGGGTACGCAGTTCGTTGGCGCATTCATTTGCACGATGTGCAAGTACATGGGCATGAGGCATGCCAAGACGGCGTCATATCACAGCCGCTCGAACGGAAGAGCGGAGGTGGCGGGCAGGCAATTGTTTGAAAAATCCCGGCAGTTGCATATTGACGAGCCTGGCAGAAATTGGTATCATTCCCTTTGGAGGATTCTGCAGGCTTATCATGATTTGCCCGGACCCCTCTGGCCTGTCCCCCAATTGTATACTATTCCTGCGGGATCCAGTTTAGCGTACTCTCCTGTGGATGAACCATGGTAATGTGGCAAAGGAGGCCACCGCCATGATGTCCGAAGCCGATGACACGGCCACGAAAGTGTGTGATGCTATGGTGTTGGAACACGCAAAGAGGGCCGAGTATTTCTGCTGCGGGGAAGTTCACAAGTATCCGCTTAGGGACACCGTATGGCTGGAGCGGCAGCACAAGGACATCTTGTCCCGGCAGCGGCAGCAGTCATGGTACCTACCGGGTGTCACATCACGAAACATCGGGCAGGATGTCTATGTGATCCAGATGGGGAACAATAAGACGCTGGAGCGGGGCCATACTCAATTGCTCCCGCGAGAACCGGATCCCCATGGTCGTGCCGCTACCATTCAGTTCCGAAGACGACGGAGGGGAGGACGAGTACACCGCTGAGTGCTTACTCTCGGACAAGTCTGATCTCAGCACACCGGAGGGACGGCTGTACAAGGTCCGATGGAAGAGTTTTGCTGCATCGAGGAACTGGTGGGATTCTCCTAGCAGCTTTGTGCCGCGGTACACGTCCCTATGCCTGAACTACCTCAAGGCCAAGAACATCATGCAAGTTGGATCTCAAGGACGTGCTGGTTCAGTTGGTCACCAGCGGCCAAGATGGAGGCCATCACTCTTTATGCATGTTTTTGTTTGCATTTCATCTTTGTTTTGCCGTTGAGAGGTACGTACCGTGGCTCAGAACCGCCCGAGTATCCCCCACCTCGATTTCCTTGACATGAGACGAGCATCTGGAACCAAGATCAGTTCTGGATTGTGTTCATGCTTCTTGTGTGTGCACAATGGAACGCCGCCTGCTCAGGAGATTCCCACGGAACCATGGTCGTCGAGGCCCCTTCATCTTTCCTATCTTTTAGGTGGAGCCTTTGGTACGTGCTTCGGCGGGAGCGACACCCCCGCTGTATGGGATCGTTCGTGGACTTCTAGGTTGGAATTGCAGAGTCTGCGAGGGATATTAAGTTGATATTTATTTGCTTTCCTCTCCTCACCCAGGTTGTTTTGTTGCTTCGTTGTCGCCTCTCTTGGGAGCCATTGGACCTACTTGGAGGTTGCCGGACGCAATGGGGACCACTGGTTGTCCTAATTCTCTCCCCTACTACCATTTCTCCTTTTAGCACACCATGCTCTTTTCTTAGGCGGCAGGAACAGGTACACGTTTGTACCGGGCTGTCTGCAAATTTGGACTACGTAATTTGCCTTATTCATCTAGTTTTTACCGAGGGAAAATTCAAGCAGTCAACCTTTTCTTCCAATTACCCCCAAAAATGCTTGTTTTCGGCCCAAAAAAGCATATGGTGGTTTAGGCAAATTACCTATATTTTTCTCGTAGAGGCGCAAAATCCCGGGTATTTTGGTTTAGATACCCTACCGTTTTGCTTTTCTTACCTCAGAACGTTTTGTCGTGATATTTTCGTTAGCCTTTTCAGGCTCACTGACTGAAGAATGTAGGTAAATGATGCCATTTTCCATTTGCATTGCGAGGCCTCGCAATCCAAAGTACGAAATAGGTAAATCCCTTGAATAACCCACATTCTGAATTAGAATGCGATCCGTCGCATTCCAAACTGGGTAATTTGGCTATTTTACCATTATTTTCAGAATGCATATTTCGAAATACAACTATTTACATTGATAGCTGCACTGAACAGTAACCACATATTGGTGAAAACGCGTCCATTTACACATGCCCATCGAGTGTATTGCGACGGCTCGCAATCCAAAATGTGGGTGAATAGCTCCATGTTTCCACAAGAATGATTTTGGGATTGCGAGGCCTCGCAATTCCTGAAGAGAATGTGTGAAAAGGCACCCCTTTTGTACGGCCTTGTGGAACAATTGACTTTTTTTGACACAAATTCCTGTTTCCAAAAATCGTTCCCAAAAAAAGTGGTAATTAGTAGAACTTACCGACCATATTTCTGTGTTTCCTATCAACAGCCCCGGTAGAAATGTGCACCTGTTTCGGCCGCCTAAGCTATTCTTAAAACACTGGTTCTATGTTTAGAAGCAAAATTTCTATTTTTATAACTCCACCATACCGGCCCCGTTTTGCATTTCGTCCGAATCTGCAACCACCCTATCGGTGTCGCTGTTGCATTGGTGAGGTTGTTTTTCCTTCAGGGGTCCTCAGTTTGGAGATTTCAACTCTTCGCCTGTGCTATTCTTAGTAACAAATGTTACCATTTTTAGTACAAAATTGTTTCCTTATATCTCCACATTTTGGGCACCTTGAGACATTCCGATTGGATCCACGACCGTTTTTTCGCCTGCTCGGCGCCATGGCGTCATCAGTTTGGGCCCATCTCACACCTGGAGTCCAGGTTGAATTTGGTCCCCCGAAAGGTGTTTTCGAAAAAATGTTTTTTTGGAAGAAAAAACAACCTCTGTTGTTTGTGTGTACGCTTGTCATGATGCACTGTTATCTCCCTCCCCAAGGTGCCACTGTCTCCTGGATCTGATTCAATGCTCTCATTTATCTTGTTGGGAGTGCAGGTCATGCAAAGGGCTGATGATTTGCTGGTTTGTGGTCTTTTTACGCAGACCGGTCGACGACGTTGCTTTTGTTGTACACTAGCTATCTTCGGTCTGCAGAGCTTTCCTTTAGGTTCAGTGATGATTGCCGGGACGCAGGTGCAGGACAGGATTCCTCCTGTCCTCTTTATGTTCTTCCGAGCAGCTGATTTGATCGGGTTAAGAGCCGAGGTGCATCATAGGAATATAATGAGCTGACCTACTTCATCTCGGCGGCGTTTGTATTACATAATTGTGAGATTCAGTTGGATTTTACAAAATGGTTGCGAGCCTACAGCTGAGCGGCAATGCAAATGTGCATAGTAGATCAACAAGAGTGTTGGGAATTTAGGATTGTCAAACAATGCAAATGATTGAAGCATTGGACTGCGATTTGCATCATTGCTTTGTACACCCTTGGGGAGGTTCGCCAAGGTGCAATGTGACAATTTGGGCTGAACAAAGAACATTTTTGTTACTATGTAACTCCCTGTTTGAGGTGTTTGTGGCTTTCTGCGTCGAATTGTTTTCCACAACCAAATCATGCCATTTGCACAGATAAATGGGAGATCAAAGAGTGAGACAACAATAATGGATATGCTTGAGAGCGACAAGATGGTGAAACACAAGGCAAAAGGGATAGATCTCAACTGCGACAGGATTTCTTTTTTCCTCGCACCAAAAAGCGCCAAAAAAGCGACAGGCAGGCAACAGGAAAGCGAAAGGGAAGTGACAGGTAGGCGACAGGCAGCCGAGAGGAAAGCGACAGGCAAGCCACCACAATGCAACGGGGCAGCGACACAGTAACACATTGGGTGACAGAGAGGCAACAGGGAGGCGACAGGGAGGCGACAGCGAGGCGACAGGAAGGAGACAGGCAAGCGACAGGCAAGCGACAGGCAACGGACAGGAGAGCAACAGGTTACCACGTTGGGCGACAGGGAGGCGACAAGGAGGCAACAGGGAGGCGACAGGAAGGCAACAGGGAGGCAACAGGAAGGCGACAGGCAAGCGACAGGCAAGCGACAGGCAAGCGACAGGAGAGCGACAGCTTACCACGTTGGGCGACGGGGAGGTGATAGGGAGGCGACAGGGAGGCTACAGGGAGGCGGCAGGAAGACGACAGGTAAGCGACAGGAGGGCGACAGGGAGGCAACAGGAAACAGCGACAGGAGAGCAACAGGAAGGAATGACAGGAGAGCGACAGGCGAGCAACAGGAAGGCGCAAGGCAAAAAGTAGCATGGCGACAGGAAACAACAGGAAGCGACAGGAAGCGACAGGATAGCAACTGGAGGGCGGCAGGAAAGCACCAGGAAGGCGACAGGGGAGCAACAGGGGAGCGACAAAAGAGCGACAGGGAAGCGACAGGCAAGCGACAGGGGAGCGACAGGGGGCTAAAGGTGCCAAAAAAGCGACGGGGAGGCGACAGGGGGGCAACAGGATGGCGACAGGACAGCGAGGCGGCCCGAATCTAATACTCTGGGAGGGGGGATGAAGCCGGTTGGGATCCCTTGTGCATCTCTGTCCCATATTTCAACTATTTCCACGATCTCAGCGATTTCGAGAATCATTTCAGCAGCATTCCCGGATTTCAGCCATTTCAGCGATTTAGGGTATAAGTTCTGGAAAATTCTGAATTTAGACCATCTATAATCCACAGGACGGAGGATTTGAGACTTTTGGTTCAGATCAGGCCAACTGCGCGTGCGCGCGCCCTTCTCGTGTTGCTGGTGGCGTGCGCGTGCTCTCTTTTCTGCCATGCGGGCCGACTGTGTGAAAATTCTTCCCAACAGGTGCTAATAGTGTTAGCTTCTATCCTGTAGCTGAAATGGAAGCAAATCAGGTGCCAGTGCAACTGCGGTTGACGATAGAAGGCCCGGAAATATGATCTGGCTAAACCCTGGTGTAGTGTGTCCGCTCACACCGGCAGGCCCCGTAAAACGGGATTGGTACATGTTAATGGGCGCATTTTCTTCGGCTTTAGCCACGCCTACGTGTATGGGGGATCACAAGTCCCTTGAAGCTGGAAGAGCTGTAGTTGAAGTGAAGTGGAAGAGGATGTGGCTGAGGTAGGGGCATCAGAAGGAAAGAAAGTAGCTTGGTTGTTGCTCCGCGATGAATGTCTTCGCTGTCTTCTTTGTCTTCTGTTTGCTTGGCATATGTGTCGTGACAAATTGATCTTCAATGAAATTAAAGAGGGTCAGTCATAGGAGAATGCGTGTGTTGAACATGTTGTGTGCACGTGCAGTGGGTAGACATGCTAAGGTTGGAGAATTGCACTTATGTCTTTGATGGTAACCTCACATTTGTGTTATGCCGTCTTACTCCATTGACTTTCGGTATGTGTTTTAATGATGATTCATATCGTTGATGGAACACAGTTGGTGAGCCAAAATCTTTCTCTTGTCAACATGTGGTCGGGCATGAGGATGGCTCATAGGCAATTGGGGGCAAGGATAGTCATCGGTCAAGATGAACGACTCTCTTCCCAAGTGCATTCACGCTCTCCTGGGTCCTGGTTAGGCGAACTTCGCTGTTCCCGGTCATGGTTAGGCGAACTTCTCTCTCCATATACATGTTCTCTGGACAGGTTTCAGGTGAGGGTCTCTCTTAGAATATGGGTGGGTGAGGCTCTCTCTCCTAGGGCATGGATTAGTGAGGGTCTCTCTCTCAGGGCTTGGACTGGTGCGGGACCTTTCCTCTTCCAGGCCTGGATTGGGGCAAAACCATCGCTCTTTGAGGCGGGACTGTCTCTCCTTGGGATAGGACAATCTCAGCATGTGTCAGATGTTCTCTCATTGAACCAGGGATATCTCTCCACGTGCAATCACTCTGCGGGCCGGGTCTAGGTCTCTTCATGTGACCCGGGGCATCTTCTTACCCAAGCACTCTTGCCCCATCTCCCTCTAAGTGACATGCATTAAATTGGTTTGTTGTCACACGAACATGCAAGTAGGCAACTCTGATTTCACGCCATGTGTGGTTTGTCTCTCATGCACACGCCCATTTGAGATTTGAGGCATATGTTGTTTGTTGGCTTTACATTCCATTCATCAACTTGGTTTGCAACACTCTATACGCAGGGAGCCCAACAATTGGTCTGTAGTATACACTAAACAGGTGAGGCTTGGTGGGCTGGCCCTTCTTGATGTTTTGATTTCATGCAACAAGTAAATCCGCCGACCACACTCACTGGCCATGGTATATGTTATGGCTAAGTGATACGCACTCAGCGTCTGGTGTAACGTTCTGAGGGATTGCCATCATGATCACATATGTGTCACATGCCAGGTGTCAGGTATTGCCATTGATGCGACCTTACTGTCCGGACTCATTGCAGGCTTATCACATGTGTTCACTGGTGACTCACGTGGGTTGACATGTCATGCATGTGGCCATCCATTGCTTTGTGTTCATACTCCACGTCCAGAACATTCTTCAGGTTTGGAACTCAGGTTTATCAATTTCGTTGTGTCACTTTGTGGGCGCGTGTGACGAGGGGACATGAGTAGCCAAGCTTCATCACCACATAGGTCGATTGTGAACGATATATAAATCAATTTGTGGGATAGGGACGAAACATAGTTTCTTTTTTGCCATGGAAGTGGATTGTCTATTGATTGTCCAATTGTATGTTGCAATTGTAGGGCTTCTTTCGCGGCTCTTTTCATTCTTCTTTGTTCCTCTCCATGAATTCAGCAAAAGCCTGAGGGCGGTGTGTGAATATTTGGGCACCACACAGCTTCGCCAGTCACACCAGCCCAGGTGTTGATCAAATCAAAGAGTATCCTGACTTCCTCTTGTGTTCGTCTTGTTGGGACTTCAGGGCCTTTTCAAGGATTATTTTGGCGCGGCAAACCGACATATTTTACAAGGGGCAATGGAGGCAATTCAAAGGTCGAAGACATTGGGAATGTTTGATAGGGCAAATATACGGGGTACAATATCCTTCCAAGGACAATCAATTGAGGGTAAAGGTCCTGACCGCCTGCATTCCTCCTGTGCATCGGGGTTTGCCTTGCTGTCAAGTTGGCTGCTTGCTGTTCCCCGCCGAGGAGATGGTCACGCGACGGGGCAAAGAACAGCAGAAAATGCAAAATGGGGCAACGTGGTGCACATCGTAAGTTGCATCACTCCGGCTAGGCCGGAGGAACAATTGCGAGAACCTAGGGCGATCCACCATTGGTCATGTGCTACAAGAAAAGTATTTTCTCCATGGCTAGGTCCCTTCTCCAGTGGAGATATGGTGTTCCCAATGTGCCCAAAATGGCAAACACAGCAAGATTTGGCCGAAATGGCTGACACCCACGATCCTATATCTCCATCGCCATGGCGAGCAATAATAGAACCAAAGTTGCCATAGACGTAGGTTCTAATATATGCCCCATGTCAACCCTCGAAGTCGCCTCCAGCCATTTTTCTTCTAGGCGGAAGAATGGTAAATGAAAAATGGCAAGCAGCAGCACACACCATATTGGGTCCCCCATGGGTCTCCCATCCGAAGGTGAGGGTACATGGGGACATAGCCTATTCGGGGCGGGTTCTTGTACCCTTTTCAAGTTGCCCCCAACCTTGGATACCAGACGCACACAGCCCCAGGGCTGAAATAAGGGAGATATTGAGTTGGGGGCCATTGTGACCCACAAGAGGGTTAGTCGTCCCAAAAGTATCTACTTCAAAAATGGCATCTCCGGTTCTCGAGGGACATGGGCTTTTGGCTTTTGCATGGAAGCAACCGGACGCCTTAAGTCCCTTGATCGACGATGGTCCGGGTTCAGAGCATGAGAAAACCATTTTTAACACTTCGACGTGAAATAGTTGAATAGTTAACGCCGTAAACACCGTAACGCTCGTAGGACCCTAACGCCGTCCCTCCCGTCGTCTAACTAGCCATAGGCGCAAAGAAAAAGCCGTCGCGGGCAGCGCGTAAAACTCGAAAACTTTTTCTAAGCCGCCGCGTCCCTTCGCCCCTGCTCCCTTTCCTTTTCTTTCCTTCTCCATGCACCTACCTCTCCTCCCTCGTGCCCCCCCTCACCCCTTTCCGTCAGCTCAGGCGACTGGCCCTGGGGGAAAAGCGGTCAACCCCTTGCAACCAAGACCACCACCTTCGAGGCCGCGTGGGAACACGTAAGTCAGCACAGTGAATTTGGTATTGCTGCCTGCCGGCGTGTGTGAGTTGCATAGTGTCGAATTTTCTAGTGAGAAACAAATAAAGTTTTGGTTTTGCAAACGTTTTCAAAGGACCGGGAAAAAAGCAGGGGTGGGTAGCGAAGCAAAAGAGGACGACACGAAAAAACAACAACCAGCAGGCCAGACAGCTGCACAGCGCAGCCAGCCAGCACAGCGCCACAAGGCAGCACAGCACCGCAGGACACAGCACAGGGCGCAGAACGCCGCAGGACACAGCATCAACACACCAGACAATGGGGAAAGGCGAAAGGACCACCCCCAGCAAAGTGGAACACACAGCACAGCCAAACAGCACGGCACCACACGACAACACGGCACCACAGAGCACAACACGGCGCAGCACGACACAACGGCACATCTCGCCGCGCAACAGGGAAGCACGACCACGCCACAGAACGCCGAGGGAGACAGCATCACACACAGCGGCGCACCACAGCGCAAGGCACCAGCGACAGCACAGACCAAAGCGGCGCAGAACAGCACGAACCACACAGCACAACACAGCACTGCCAACACGCGGAAAGGACACAAACCAACACCGCCAAGGAAGCAGAACAGACAGCAGGGCGCTACGGAGCGGCACCACAAGGCAGGAGAGCACCGCGGAACAGAGGGCACAGCACAGGGGAGCGGGACGCCACAACACACTGCAGCACACAGCGGGGCAGTGTTAACCACGCAACTGAATTGCTCCACGGGTTAACAAAAATAAAAAAATGCACTTCCTGAGTGTCTATTTTTTTTCGGACATGAAAGGGACCGTTTCGAAATTCTTTTCATTTTTGGAAATGAATGACTTAGAACTTGTTTTCCTTGAAAGTTATCCAAGTTTTCCTTCAAATAACCCAAAAATGTACCCCAAAGGCGACCACACAAGGCGACGGCAACATACTCAACATTCGACGAAATCACGGGAGTGATTTCGAAACGGTCCCTTTCATGTCCTAAGAAGATATGAACAAAGGGGGACATATAACAATGAAATATGAGCAAAACAATGCATATTTACAACATAATCATGGGTCTCCCCCAAACGCGTGGTGCCGGTGCACCGACGCGTTTGGAAACCAAATCAGCATATGCATGCAAAGCCCTACTAATGGGCTGTCATTTGGTGTACTTAACTTCAGGATTCAAGACAGCTACAATTTTACAAAAATTCATGAACATGGCATACTTGCGCCAAAAAAAATAGCACGGAACGGAGCCGCGATAGTGCCGTAACATTCGCTTATGTCTAAAACTGATATAGAATTAATCTTATCAATAAAACTGATTGAATTCTCTTAAAAATTGTCAGAAATCGACAATTTCTGGATCGGCGCACGCGATCTCAGGACTGGCCGTCGCCGACCCAAACTCAGTTTTATTGTACAGAAAATGGTGAAAACACCATCAGTGTAAAACTACAGAAATTCCTGATTGACTGATACCAACACTGTCCAAAACAGTGCTGAGATAGCCGATTTCAGTTTGTACACATATATCAGGAAAATACACTGAAAAAAGCGAAAATATAGGTTGCACGAAAACCTTACAGGCAGCAGGCCATGCGGCCAGGCAGGAGCACCCGCAACAAAACACGCCAGAGGAAAGCAACAGCGGACAACCAGACCCAACGACAAGCACCCAGCCACCACAGGCAACGGCACACGGCACCAGCCAGCGCAAAGGCAGCAAAAGGGCACCACGAGCACGAACTGACGCAAACAGCAGCCACCATGCGGCAGACGGCACAACATAACAACACAGCACCGCGCCCCAGGACAGAACACAAACAACAGACCACGACGGGGGGTCGGCAACGGCACCAAGGGGGCAGCAGAAGGGGAGGGGGGGGGGAGGCGGGCAGAAGGGGGGGGGGGGGCGGGGCGGGAAAACCGCGGAGCCGGCCCGACGACCGGAGGACGCCGCGCACCAGGACAGCACACGGCACAACAACGCGCGGCGGCGCCACGCACGACAAAGTAGGTAGGTAGGTGCACTCGGTCGTGGAGAGGCGCCCCATGGTTCCCCCTGGCGTCGCCCCTGTGACGAACAGGAAGAGGCTCCGCGCGTGAAGAGGGGAGGCGGCTTACATCCCGCTAGACCTGACTGTTGGCCCCCAACAAAGCGGCCCCGGGCTACACCGGGAGGGCTGATCGCCGCCAGCGTGACGTGCTTGTCTCGCCGGGAGGGTGGGCCCCCGTGCTTGCGCACGTCCCCTCCTTTGGGCGGAACCCTAGGGGTTCACCGCACTTCCTGGCGTATCCCGTTCCCAAGGCATGCATGCATGTTCTTGGTACTAGGGTTCCGAGGCGCTTGGGTGTTGCACGCTCCGCCTCGAGTCCCAAAGCAGCGCAGGCCTTAGGATGCAGCCTTACGCCCGGGCTCCGGATCTCGTTTGGCCGGGTCACCTGCATGGCACGGGCTGCCTCGGTGCCCGGGCTGTGGGCACTGGGTTTCCTACTGTTGGCTTGCGTTTGTGGTTGGGTCCGGGTTGCGGTTGGTTGTGGGTTTTGTTTACCCCTGCCCGTTGTGGCTGGGGTCTTGGGTGGGTGTGTTTGGGCTCGGTTTGTGGTGTTGTCCCTCTTTTGCTGGCTGTTTGTGGTGTTCGTGGTTGGGCTTTGGTGTCGGCCTGCTTTCGGGACCTGTGTGGTTTCCTGCGCGTTTCCCTTGCCCCCCGACGTTTCCGGTTCCGGTGTGCGGTGTGGGCGTGCGTGCTGGGCCCGGGTCTCGGCTGTGCCACGCCCTTCTTGGCTGGGTTGTCGGGTTGTGTTTTTTGCGCTTTTTCGTGTTTTTTTTTTTCCGGTTGCTGGGTGTCCCTGTCCCGGGCCTTGTGGTCTCTCCCCCCGTCTCCTTTCTTTCGGGCTGGGCTGCTGGCTTTTTTTTTCTTTTTTTTCTGCTTGTTTCGGTGCCCCTTTTCCCGGTGGGCCGCTGTTCCTGGCTTGGTGTTGCCGTTTTTTGGCTTGGTGGTCCCCCTGTGCCTGTTTGGGGGTCCTGTCTTCGGTGCCCTCTGGGTGGGGGGTTTGGCCCCCTTCCGTGTTGTTGGCGGACGGTTTGGTGGCTTCGGGCTGTTTTCGCGCGGCCCCGCCCCCTCCCCCCCCTTTTTTTTTTCGGGGGGGGGGGGGGCTGCCTGGTTGTTCCCCCCTTTGCCTTCCCTCGGCTGGCGCTTGCCCTGTGGCTGGTGTGTGGTGTGGTTGGTCCCTCGCCACTCCTGGCGGAGGTTCCTGTGTGCTACTCCCCGCCACTCTTGCCTGGGTTTCGCTGCCGGTGGTGGTGGGCGGTCCCCGCCACTCCTGGCTGGGGTCTGCCGGCGGCGGTGGTGTCTGGTGTGTTGCGGTGGTGTGTTGGTGGGGTTGTGGCTGGTGTGTGGTGTGGTTGGTCCCTCGCCACTCCTGGCGGAGGTTCCTGTGTGCTACTCCCCGCCACTCCTGGCTGGGTTTCGCTGCTGGTGGTGGTGGGCGGTCCCCGCCACTCCTGGCTGGGGTCCGCTTGCGGCGGTGGTGTGTGGTGTGTGGTGTGTGGTGTGTGGCGGTGGTGTGTTGGTGGGGTTGTGGCTGGTGTGTGGTGTGGTTGGTCCCTCGCCACTCCTGGCGGAGGTTCCTGTGTGCTACTCCCCGCCACTCTTGCCTGGGTTTCGCTGCCGGTGGTGGTGGGCGGTCCCCGCCACTCCTGGCTGGGGTCTGCCGGCGGCGGTGGTGTCTGGTGTGTGGCGGTGGTGTGTTGGTGGGGTTGTGGCTGGTGTGTGGTGTGGTTGGTCCCTCGCCACTCCTGGCGGAGGTTCCTGTGTGCTACTCCCCGCCACTCCTGGCTGGGTTTCGCTGCCGGTGGTGGTGGGCGGTCCCCGCCACTCCTGGCTGGGGTCCGTTAGCGGCGTTGCTGTGTGGTGTGTGGTGTGTGGCGGTGGTGTGTTGGTGGGGTTGTGGCTGGTGTGTGGTGTGGTTGGTCCCTCGCCACTCCTGGCGGAGGTTCCTGTGTGCTACTCCCCGCCACTCCTGGCTGGGTTTCGCTGCCGGTGGTGGTGGGCGGTCCCCGCCACTCCTGGCTGGGGTCCGCTTGCGGCGGTGGTGTGTGGTGTGTGGTGTGTGGTGTGTGGCGGTGGTGTGTTGGTGGGGTTGTGGCTGGTGTGTGGTGTGGTTGGTCCCTCGCCACTCCTGGCGGAGGTTCCTGTGTGCTACTCCGAGCCACTCCTGGCTGGGTTTCGCTGCCGGTGGTGGTGGGCGGTCCCCGCCACTCCTGGCTGGGGTTCGTTGGCGGCGTTGCTGTGTGGTGTGTGGTGTGTGGTGGTGGTGTGTTGGTGGGGTTGTGGCTGGTGTGTGGTGTGGTTGGTCCCTCGCCACTCCTGGCGGAGGTTCCTGTGTGCTACTCCCCGCCACTCCTGGCTGGTTTTCGCTGCCGGTGGTGGTGGGCGGTCCCCGCCACTCCTGGCTGGGGTCCGCTTGCGGCGGTGGTGTGTGGTGTGTGGTGTGTGGTGTGTGGCGGTGGTGTGTTGGTGGGGTTGTGGCTTGGTTAGTGGTGTGGTTGGTCCCTCGCCACTCCTGGCGGAGGTTCCTGTGTGCTACTCCCCGCCGCTCCTGGCTGGGTTTTGCTGCCGCTGGTGGTGGGCGGTCCCCGCCACTCCCGGCTGGGGTCGACTGGGGGCGTCGGTGTCTGGTGTGTGGCGGTGGTATGTTGTTGGGGTTGTGGTTGGTGTGTGGCGTGGTTGGTCCCTCGCCACTCCTGGCGGAGGTCCCTGTGTGCTACTCCCCGCCACTCCTGGCTGGGTTTCGCTGCCGGTGGTGGTGTGCGGTCCCCGCCACTCCTGGCTGGGGTCCGTTGGCGGCGCTGGTGTGTGGTGTGTGGTGTGTGGTGTGTTGTTGGGGTCCCTCGCCACTCCTGGCGGAGGTTCCTGTGTGCTACTCCCCGCCACTCCTGGCTGGGTTTCGCTGCCGCTGGTGGTGGGCGGTCCCCGCCACTCCTGGCTGGGGTCCGCTGGCGGCGGTGGTGTGCGTGCTTTGCTTGGCCGGGTCGGGCGGGCCGGCCTCCCGGGCGCGTTCTGGTGCGCCTCATCTTTTCCTTTGGCCGCTTTGTCTTTCTGCTTTGCTTGGCCCCCTCCGGGCTGGGGTTGCCCCTCTCTCTTTTGCTGCTGTTGCCCTTCCGCGTTGGTTGTTTTTCTCGGCCTCCTGCTGCCTGGCTCGCGCCTCGTTTGTGTCTCCCGCTTGGCCGTTGACTGCTCTTTGGTGGTTGCTCCCCCGCCCCCCCCCCCCCTTTGTGTCTCGCGGTTTTCGTCGCTCCTGCTTGTGGCCTTGGTGTTTTTCTTTTTTTTTCTTTTCTCCTTCCTCTTCTTCCTCCGTGCGCCCCCGTTGTCTCCGGCTTTCTCTGGTTTCCGGCCCCGGGTGCCCTGGGCCTCGGCGCTTGCGTTGTTTGTTTTGTTGGTCCTCCGCTTCTCGGCTCTCCGTGCGCTTGTCCCTCTTTCATGCTTTCCGCCTGGCTGTTGTCTGCTCCCGCGTGGTTGCTGCCCCCCCCCCCCCCCTTTGTGTCTCGCGGTTTTCGTTCCTGCCGCTCGGTGCTGTGTGCCGTGTTGTGCTGTGCGTCCCTGGGTGCGGTGCTGCGCCGCGCTGCTGCGCGTTGTGTCGCCCGGTGTTGTGCTGTCGTGTGCTGTGTTGCGCTCGTTTGGTGCCGCTGCTTGTTGCGCCGTGTCCTCTGGCGTTGCCCGTCGCCCTGGGGCCCTGTGCTCTGCGGCGCTGTGTTTTGCGGTGTTCCCCCGCGGTGTGTGCTCTGTTCTGCGTGTGTTGTCGTGGCGCGGTGGTGCGTGCTGTTGTTCGCCGCTCTGCCTTGTGCTGTGTGTGTCTCGGGGTGCTGTGCTGTGCGTTCCCTGTGCTCTCCGTTCTGTGCGGTGCTGTGATTCGCTGTGTTGGTGCGCTCGCGTTGTGCTGTTCGTGTGGTGCGTGCTGTTGCTGGCGCCTGGTGCTGTGGTGCGCTGCTGTGTGTTGCGCTGTTTCCTGTGGTGTGCCGTGGTGCGGTGCTGGGTCTGGTGGCCCGTGGTTGTCTGCTGGTGGCGTGTGTCGGTGTCGCTGTCCCTGTCTGGCCGCGTGGTCTGCTTCCCTGTGGTTGGTGTGGTTTGCTGTGGTGCCCTGCTTTCCTGTGTCGTGTTCTGTGGTGCTGTGCTGTCGCGTGGTCCAACACCGCCAAGGAAGCAAAACAGACAGCAGGGCGCTACGGAGCGGCACCACAAGGCAGGAGAGCACCGCGGAACAGAGGGCACAGCACAGGGGAGCGGGACGCCGCAACACACCGCAGCACACAGCGGGGCAGTGTTAACCACGCAACTGAATTGCTCCACGGGTTAACAAAAATAAAAAAATGCACTTCCTGACTGTCTATTTTTTTTCGGACATGAAAGGGACCATTTCGAAATTCTTTTCATTTTTGGAAATGAATGACTTAGAACTTGTTTTCCTTGAAACTTATCCAAGTTTTCCTTCAAATAACCCAAAAATGTACCCCAAAGGCGACCACACAAGGCGACGGCAACATAGTCAACATTCGACGAAATCACGGGAGTGATTTCGAAACGGTCCCTTTCATGTCCTAAGAAGATATGAACAAAGGGGGACATAAAACAATGAAATATGAGCAAAACAATGCATATTTACAACATGATCATGGGTCTCCCCCCAACGCGTGGTGCCGGTGCACCGACGCGTTTGGAAACCAAATCAGCATATGCATGCAAAGCCCTACTAATGGGCTGTGATTTGGTGTACTTAACTTCAGGATTCAAGACAGCTACAATTTTACAAAAATTCATGAACATGGCATACTTGCGCCAAAAAAACTAGCACGGAACGGAGCCGCGATAGTGCCGTAACATTCGCTTATGTCTAAAACTGATATAGAATTAATCTTATCAATAAAACTGATTGAATTCTCTTAAAAATCGTCAGAAATCGACAATTTCTGGATCGGCGCGCGCGATCTCAGGACTGGCCGTCGCCGACCCAAACTCAGTTTTATTGTACAGAAAATGGTGAAAACACCATCAGTGTAAAACTACAGAAATTCCTGATTGACTGATACCAACATTGTCCAAAACAGTGCTGAGATAGCCGATTTCAGTTTGTACACATATATCAGGAAAATACACTGAAAAAAGCGAAAATATAGGTTGCACGAAAACCTTACAGGCAGCAGGCCATGCGGCCAGGCAGGAGCACCCGCAACGGAACACGCCAGAGGAAAGCAACAGCGGACAACCAGACCCAACGACACGCACCCAGCCACCACAGGCAACGGCACACGGCACCAGCCAGCGCAAAGGCAGCAAAAGGGCACCACGAGCACGAACTGACGCAAACAGCAGCCACCATGCGGCAGACGGCACAACATAACAACACACCACACAAACAACAGACCACGACGGGGGGTCGGCAACGGCACCAAGGGGGCAGCAGAAGGGGAGGGGGGGGGGGAGGCGGGCAGAAGGGGGGGGGGGCATGGCGGGAAAACCGCGGAGCGGGCCCGACGACCTGAGGACGCCGCGCACCAGGACAGCACACGGCACAACAACGCGCGGCGGCGCCACGCACGACAAAGCACCGCACAAAACAGCACCAGGACAAGGCACCGCACGACAGCACAAAAAAAGGAGAGGGAGAAAGCAACCAAAGAAGGAAAAAACAGAAAAAAAAACAACGGAGGCAAGAGAGCAAGGGGGGGGAGGGCAGGCACAAAGGGCAGAGGTCCAGGGCACCCAGGACCGGAAACAACGGAAAGCCCGAGACAAGGGGACCCGGAAAAAGAAAGAAAAAAAAGGAAGAAAAACCGGAAAGAGCAAGGGGGAGGGGGGGGCAGCCTCAAAGCGCAAAGGCGCGGGGCGGCCAGAGCCGGAAACCACGGAAAGCCCGAGACAACGGGGCCGAAGGGAGGGAAAAAAAAAAGGAAGGGAGGGGGGAGACGGAGCAAATCAAAGAGCGCAAAGGCCCAGGGCACCAAGGACCGGGAAGCATTGAAAGCCAAAGACGGCCGGGGCGCGGGGGAAAAAAAAGAGGAAAAAAGGAAACCGAAAACCAAACAACCGAGCCAAGGGCAGCCCCAGCCCGGAGGGGGCCGACAAAAGAAGAAGTCCAAAACGGCCAAAGGAAAGGTGAGACGCACCAAAACGCGCCCGGGAGGCCGGCCCGCCCGACCCGGCAAAGAAGAGCAGGCACGAGCACACACGCGCGGCACCCGGGCGTGGCGTCCTCCGACCCGCAAGGGGAGGTGTCGGCGTCCACACGAAACAGCTCCGGTGCACCGGCCGAGTCCCCCGTCGAAAGGCGGATGGTAGGGGAAACCGGACGCGTCAGTGACCGGGTCCACACATGCAAACAACCGCAGAGCACGCAGCCCAAAACCGAAGCCGGAGGGACCCACCAGGGACAACCCCATCGCGGGGTCCCGAACAGGTACGACGCGGAGCGAGCCCAGCGCCCTTGCCTCGGCAGGGGCCAGCGGCAGGCACAAAGAGCCCGGTTTTCGGCCAGCCTCCACGTGCTGCGCGCAGCCACCCAGTATAGCCGGGGGCGACAGCCCCCAGGGGTGGGGAAAGACACCACGGTGACGGAAAAGCCGACCGGAGCACCGAGAGCGACTGGACCGGACAAGGCGCGGCAAACCAGCAAGGGGCCACGAGGCACGCCAGAGAGGCACTCTGCCGGCCACAACCACGGCACGAGGACAGGTGCCAAGCCACAACGGCCACCGGGTGCCGCGAATCCTGGAAGCGCGCACAACACACAACGAACCGCAGCACAGGAGAAGGTGCCAAGGACAGCCGGGCCTCTACGCCCGCACACCGCATCCACGGCCAGTGGGAAGCGGGCCCCGGCCGCACGCCCAAGAGGACGAGAGGTCGAGGCTGGGAGAGCGCCCGAACGCGGATGCCCCACACCCAGGCAAGAGGCGCCCCCCCCGGGCACCCTCAAGCCGCCCCCACAGTGCGCAAAGCCAGCTCGTAAGAGCGCGCGCTGTGGGGTTGGTGACGGGTCCCCACGCCCGCACCCCCGCACCCACAGCCAGTGGGTAGTGGGCCCCGGCTGCACGCCCGAAAGGACGAGAGGTCGGGGGTGGGAGAGCGCCCGACCCCGGATGCCCCACACCCAGGCAAGAGGCGCCCCCCCCAGGCACCCTCATGCCGCCCCCACAGCGAGCAAAGCCAGCTCGCAAGAGCGCGCGCTGTGGGGTTGGTGACGGGTCCCCAAGCCCGCACCCCCCGCACCCACAGCCAGCCCCGGCCGCACGCCCGAACGGACGAGTGGTCGGGGGTGGGAGAGCGCCCGACGCCGGACGCCCCACACCTACGCCGGGGGCGCCCCCCCCCGGACACCCTCAAGCCGCCCCCACGGTGTGCAAAGCCAGCTCGTAGGAGCACGCGCTGTGGGGTTGGTGACGGATCCCCACGCCCGCACCCCCCGCACCCACGGCCAGTGGGTAGTGGGCCCCGGCTGCATGCCCAAACGGATAAGAGGTCGGGAGTGGGAGAGCGTCCGACCCCAGACGCCCCACACCCAGGCAAGAGGCGCCCCCCCCGGGCACCCTCATGCCGCCCGCACAGAGCGCAAAGCCAGCTCGTAAGAGCGCGTGCTGTGGGGTTGGTGACGGGTCCCCACGCCCGCACCCCCCGCACCGTCAGCCAGTTGGTAGTGGGCCCCGGCCGCACGCCCGAACGGACGAGAAGTCGGGGGTGGGAGAGGGCCAGACGCCAGACGTCCCACACCCAGGCAAGAGGCGCCCCCCCCAGGCGCCCTCATGCCGCCCCCACAGCGCGCAAAACCAGCTCGCAAGAGCGCGCGCTGTTGGATTGGTGACGGGTCCCCACGCCCGCACCCCCCGCACCCACAGCCAGTGGGTAGTGGGCCCCGGCCGCACGCCCGAAAGGACGAGACGTCGGGGCTGGGAGAGCGCCCGACCCCGGATGCCCCACACCCAGGCAAGAGGCGCCCCCCCCCGGGCACCCTCATGCCGCCCCCACAGCGAGCAAAGCCAGCTCGCAAGAGCGTGCGCTGTGGGGTTGGTGACGGGTCCCCACGCCCGCACCCCCCCGCACCCACAGCCAGCCCCGGCCGCACGCCCGAACGGACGAGTGGTGGGGGGTGGGAGAGCGCCCGACGCCGGACGCCCCACACCCACGCGGGGGGCGCCCCCCCGGGGCAGCCTCAAGCCGCCCTTACGGTGTGCAAAGCCAGCTCGTAGGAGCACGCGCTGTGGGGTTGGTGACGGATCCCCACGCCCGCAACCCCCGCACCCACGGCCAGTGGGTAGTGGGCCCCGGCTGCATGCCCGAACGGATGAGAGGTCGGGGGTGGGAGAGCGTCCGACCCCAGACGCCCCACACTCAGGCAAGAGGCGCCTCCCCCGGGCACCCCCATGCCGCCCGCACAGAGCACAAAGCCAGCTCGCAAGAGCGCGTGCTGTGGGGTTGGTGACGGGTCCCCACGCCCGCACCCCCCGCACCGTCAGCCAGTTGGTAATGGGCCCCGGCCGCACGCCCGAACGGACGAGAGGTCGGGGGTCGGAGAGCGCCCGACGCCGGACGCCCGAAACCCAGGCAAGAGGCGCCCCCCCCAGGCGCCCTCATGCCGCCCCCACAGTGCGCAAAGCCAGCTCGCAAGAGCGCGCGCTGTGGGGTTGGTGACCGGTCCCCACGCCCGCAGCCCCCGCACCCACAGCCAGTGGGTAGGGGGCCCTGGCCGCACGCCCGAAAGGACGAGTGGTCGGGGGTTGGAGAGCGCCCGACCCTGGAAGCCCTACACCCAGGCAAGATGCAGCCCGCCCCGGGCACCCTCATGCCGCCCCCACACTGCGCAAACCCAGCACACAAGAGCGCGCGCAGTGGGGTTGGTGACGGGTCCCCACGCCCGCACCGCCCGCACCCACAGCCAGTGGGTAGTGGGCCCCGGCCGCACGCCCGAGAGGACGAGAGGTTGGGGGTGGGAGAGCGCCCGACCCCGGACGCCCCACACCCAGGCAAGAGGCGCCCCCCCCGGGCACCCTCATGCCGCCCCCACAGCGCGCAACGCCAGCTCGCAAGAGCGCGCGCTGTGGGGTTGGTGACGGGTCCCCACGCCCGCACCCCCCGCACCCACAGCCAGTGGGTAGTGGGCCCCGGCCGCACGCCCGAAAGGACGAGTGGTCAGGGTCGGGAGAGCGCCTGACCCCGGATGCCCCACACCCAGGCGAGAGGTGCCCCCCCCGGGCACCCTCATGCCGCCCCCACAGTGCGCAAGGCCAGCTCGCAAGAGCGCGCGCTGTGGGGTTGGTGACGGGTCCCCACGCCCGCACCCCCCGCATCCACAGCCAGTGGGTAGTGGGCCCCGGCCGCACGCTCAAAAGGAAGAGTGGTCGGGGGTGGGACAGCGCCTGACCCCGGACGCGCCACACCGGGGCAAGAGGCCCCCCTCCCCGGGCACCCTCATGCCACCCCCACAGCGCGCAAAGCCAGCTCGCAAGAGCACGTGCTGTGGGGGTTGTGACGGGTTCCCACGCCCGCACCCCCCGCACCCACAGCCAGTGGTAGTGGGCCCCGGCCGCACGCCCCAAAGGACGACTTGTTGGGGCCGGGAGAGCGCCCGACCCCGGACGCCCCGCACCGAGGCAAGAGGCGCCCCCCCCGGGCGCCCTCATGCCGCCGCCACAGCGCGCTAAGCCAGCAGGAGCGCGCGCGGTGGGGTTGGTGACGGGTCTTCACGCCCGCACCCACCCCACGTGGAGCACGCAGCCCAAAGCATGAGTGGGGGGAAACGGGACCGGGCCGGCTCCCCCCCAAGCAAGCCAAAAGAAGCATGGGACCGAGGCAGGACACGCGGAGGGGCACGGACCGAGTGGACCGGCCCTACCAGCGCCCAGCACCGGGACGGCGCGACGTGCGCGCGCCACACCAACCCGGTGAGGAAGGGGGGCGCGGACGCCGCGGGATCGCGAGCGCAGACACACACAAAGGACATGCGGGGAAAACCATAAGGGCAACCGGACCGAGCCCGCGGAACGCACAGACCGCATGGAATGGCGTACCAGCGAGCGAGGATAAGGGACACCCAGACGGGTCGGCCCGCCACACACAGCGCAGGAAACGCGGGGCGGGCAGGGGGAAACGGGGAAGACACAACACCCGGCACCGGCCCCGGCCCCCCCCAACCAGCCGGGAGCGCCGCGCACACACGACCAGGGCACTGCACCCGCCAGGGCAGTAGTGGCGCACTGCGCCACGCACAAGCCCCAAGGCTAGGCAGCCTCTGCGCCAGCCCAAGGGGGTCCCACTGGCAACAAGCCAGTAGCACGGGCCCGGCAGCGCCGGCACCCCGGACGACCACGCATTAGTTGGGCAACGCGGTGGGTAAGCGCCCGCAGCCACGGCTGCGAATTGATGCACTTACCGGGGAGTGGCGAAATGGGGAGGCCGGGGAGGGACGGGGCTCCGAGCCCTGTGAACCCGGGGGACTCCGCCACCAGGCAGGAGGTGCGTCTTGGAGGGCCCCCCACTAGGACCCGGTGGGGAGGATATCACCTGGCCCGACCAGGTGGCCCGCTGGGGCCGAAAGGCGTCTAGTACCCGCAAAATCAAACCTCAAACCTCAAACCTCATTTTTAACACTTCGACCCTTCGAGCACACAAAAAGTGGGACAAATGGCCAAAATGCCAATATTGGGACACATATACTCCCTGAACACCAAAGCCCATATGATATGGCATATGACCAAATCGGAGGACCCATGATAGGTGTTCACAAACATACCCACTATGGGTTAGGTCCTCCCTTTGATCCCAGGTCAATGGTGCATGCATATGGGCACATGTGCAAAATGAAGAAATGGCGTGCGTGCTCACAATTCAACATTCTATAAAATAGTAGATAAGTTTGGAAAAATCTCTCAAGCTATGCACAATGTTCTTCATGGTCTCTACCTTCAATATTGCCTTGGTTCGAGGCTCATATTGCCGTTGGCTTTGAGAACGGGCCTTGGCGCCAGGGCCGTTTTGGTCACAGTTTAGAGGAAAAATGGTCTTTTCAAACGACCATGTTTTGGTACGCATTGATCTGCGTGGAGCCATTGTTGAGTTAGCTGCAAAACCAAAAATGACCTTCGGCTTTCGGTCTTGTGAGCATTGTGCCAAGGTATTTACGTTCATGCTCAGGAGCACACAAAGTTAGTGTTTGCGCGCGGGAAAAACCTGAGTGTTTCGCACCCATATGTGCCCGAAAACACCCTTGTAAGCCACCTCTCGAAAGGAAGCGATATGCCCAGGTGGAAGGGGTATGAAGGGAAGGCAAAGGGGGCAGATGTAGAGTTGCCAACAAACCCATGGTCTATGGTAACCATGAGTTCGGTCACTTGACGGAAAGCGCTGCACGTCGACTTTCTCCCGGACAGGACAGCAACAAATTCTGCTGAGTACAGCAGATGCAATTACGTGAAATACCCTGCAGATCCAGACCTTAAATTTCTTTCTACCCTCAAACGTGCAATGGAAAACGTAAAAACAAAACTCGCCATTGACAAGTGGCGCTGAATCGCGCGCAGGCAATGCCGGACGGCAATTTCACGCCGGCGAGAAATCGTGTCAGATTAATTGATTTTAATCGATTTCCCGCATGATTCGATCATCAAATTGAAATTATAAAAATTTCACATCCTTTTGACCGATTGGGAAGGTTAGGGACGGGATCGGTCCCATGCCGGTACCCAAGGCACATACTCCCTCAGGCCGGACAGGGAATAGCCGTGTGAGACGATGAACGTTAGACATTCACCATATGTGCCATGCGGTCCCGGGTACCGCTTCACGCCCCTCCTGAGAGCAAAACAAGGGGGGGCTCGATCACACCTCAGCATGGCAGCGCGTACCCAGGACCACCGCTAGGGAGGGGTTTCCCTCCTCAGGCACATACTCAGGTCAGGATCGCCACATGACTCCATAAT
Source organism: Eutreptiella sp. 'Long Island Sound 2002' (assembly GCA_964036045.1). Classification (NCBI taxonomy): domain Eukaryota; phylum Euglenozoa; class Euglenophyceae; order Eutreptiales; family Eutreptiaceae; genus Eutreptiella; species Eutreptiella sp. 'Long Island Sound 2002'. Next base: position 133,890,572 of record OZ038378.1, on the reverse strand, counting down.
CCCACACAAACGGTAGAACGCCCCCAAAAATGGATGAAAATCTGCAAAAATTGAAATATAAAACCTGTAAATGAGTGTAAAGGATGATAAAGTATCAAGTATCAAGTCCCGGGTCCTGGGGGCGTTTGTTTGGCATCGAAAGGACCAGTTTGCCCATACCAGGCGCACCGGGTGCTGGCTGCGACGGTCGTCACCACAGTGGCAGTGGCATGCACGGCCAACATAGGCGTCATGCAACAACGGAGGTGGTCCCACGGGTTGAGAGCGACCACAGAGATTTGTCAGGACGGCCCGGGCTTTTCAAGGCCGCGGAATGCAAGAGAGTCCCCACATGTCTTTCCAAGGGCGCACCATGTCCATCTCCACAGCGCGAGCTCACAATGGTTAAGCCGCACAACCTCCTCCAAAAGGGATCAGACATCAAGGCCGTCTTCCTCCTCGCCCCATTACAACAAAGGCCATGCATGGGGGAGTTTCCATGCAGTCGCGGCGGAGGCGTCGCCTCCTCAAACCACCAGCTTCCCAGGCAATGTGACCAAGGTCAGGACACTGAAGGTCACCACCCGACTGCGGAGGCAATTTGGTAGGCTAACACTGGGGCTGACTGGCGGACCGCTGGGAGTTTGCTTCAAGCAACTGCACTTCCGACCTAGTGCCTTCAGGATCTCAGCCACGGGCACAGTCACGAACACACAGTATCACAGGCAAAATCTGTACTCACCGACCGGAACTGGACCATATGTATAAGAATGTAGAAGGCGAGCATGGTCACCTCCGTATATCGGCTCGCGTCCCTTATGGCGACCATCCGTAGCTCCGTAGCGGTCCAACAGGACCGTGTTGATATGTACATGGTGACACTCAGTATGATACAGAGTTTCTGAAGTTGCTGGAGTAGGTTTGAGGTTTGAGGTTTGATTTTGCGGGTACTAGACGCCTTTCGGCCCCGGGGGGCCACCTGGTCGGGCCAGGTGATATCCTCCCCACCGGGTCCTAGTGGGGGGCCCTCCAAGACGCACCTCCTGCCTGGTGGCGGAGTCCCCCGGGTTCACAGAGCTCGGAGCCCCGTCCTTCCCCGGCATCCCCGTTTCGCCACTCCCCGGTCAGTGCATCAATTCGCAGCCGTGGCTGCGGGCGCTTACCCACTGCGTTGCCCCCCTAATGCGTGGTCGCCCGGGGCGCCGGCGCCGCCGGGCCCGTGCTACTGGCTTGTCGCCAGTGGGACCCCCTTGGGCTGGCGCGGAGGCTGCCTAGCCTAGGGGTTGGGGCGTGGCGCTGTGCGCCACTACTGCCTTGGCGGGTGCAGCGCCCCGTCTGTGTGTGCGCGGCGCTCGCGGCCGGTTTGGGGGGTTCGGGCCGGTACCTGGTGTTGTGTCCCTCTCTTTTCCCCCTCCCCGCCCCGCGTGTTCGGCGCTGCGTGTGGCGGGCCGTCCTGTCGGGGTGTCCCTTACCCTCGCTCGCTGGTACCCCATTCCACGTGGTCTGTGCGTTCGGCGCGCTCGGTCCGGTTGCCCTTCTGGTAGTCCCCGCGTGTCTTTTTTGTGTGTGTGCGCTCGCGCTCTCGCGGTGTCCGCTCCCCCCCCCCTGGGTGGTGTGGCGTGCGCACCTCGCGTGGTCCCGGCACTGGGCGCTGGTAGGGCCGTTCCACGTGGTCCGTGCCCCTCCGCGTGTCCTGTTCCGGTCCCTTGCTCCGTCTGGCGTGCTTGGGGGGGGGCGCTCAGGTCCCGGTTCCCCCCTACTTGGCTCGGGGTTGTGGGGGTGGCGGCAGGGCGTCCCCGGGGGGGGTGCCTTCTACCGTTGCGAGGGGCGTCTGGGGTCATGCGCTCCCCCTCCCCCGACTGCCCGCCCACTGGGCGGGCTTCCGGGGCCCGCGATCCACGTGTTGTGGGCGCGGGCGTGCGGGTGTGGGTGCCCTGCTCTGTCCCCTCGGCCGGCACGCCCTGTGGGGGCTGCGCGCCGCGGGGCGGGTCCGTGGCGTTCATGTGCTGGGGGGCGGGCTGGGCGGGGGGGGGCGTGCGCCGTACCCCCCGTTTGTGCGGCCGGGGGGGGGCCTGTAGGGCGGGGGGTCGCTCTGCCTCATTCCGTCCCTCTGCCTTCCTTGGGCAGGCAACAAAGCGGGTGTCACTGGCGTTGTGCTGTCCATGGGGGGCGTGGCCCCCCATACCACTCCGGTTCGTGTTCACCAGGCTTCTCTGGGGACGATCTGTGCGGCGTCCTGGCGCGTAGGCGCGGGCTCGCTTGTTCTTCGCGGCGCCCACGGGGGCCGGCGGCTGGGGCGGGGGGGCGGGTCGCGCTCCGGCTCCTCTCTCGGGCGGGGGGGGGACCATCCCCCCCGCCTCGGGGGGTGGGGGCCGGGGCCCCAGCGGCACGCGGGCCGGTGGGGGTGCGGGGGGGGGGGTGTCGCGCCGCGGCCTCCCTGCTCCCCTTCCGGGCGGCGTCCTGCGGTACTCAATCCTGGCCCCCTTCGTGTCGCCAGCGCGCTCCCTTCCGGCGTGTGCATGCGGTCCGGGCCGAAGTGCCGCCCCGGGGTGGGGGGGGGTGAGGCACGGTCCGCGGACCGCTCCCCCGGGGGCCCTTGCAGACCTGAACCCCCCCTCTGCCCTCCCTGAGTGGGCTGTGGTCACGGGAGGGTCATGTGGGGCGCGGCCTCCATACTGTTCCGTTGTGCGCGTTGCCCCGGCACGCCAGTGTGGGCTCGCGGGAGCAGGTCCAGCCGCCGCTCCCCCCACCGCGTCGCCCCCCCGGCTCCGGGGGGGCGGAGGGCCGCGCCCGTGGCTCCCCAGCTGGGGGGGGTGCAGGGGGGGGGGGGGAGTGTGGGGGGCCCTCTGGTCCCCTGGCGATGCCTCCTGACGGCCGGGGGGGGGGGGCATGGCAGTCCTGGCCCCGGGGGCCAGCCATCGGCTGGGGGGTCGCGCCCTTCCCCCGCCCCCCTCTACCTAGAGCCGGATCCTCGTGCAGGCCCTCGCTGGGGCCCCTCATCCCCCCGGCCGTTGTCGCGCGGCGCTGGCAGGCCGGGGGCGGCCGTGAGGGTTAGCGGTCAGTGGTTAGCGGGCTGCGGGGCAGCAGGTTCCCTCCCGTGCTCGTTGTCTCCGTACTCCCTCCCGCGGGAGGTGGCACGCTCTCATGCGTCGTGCCGTACCATGGGGGGGGCGTGGGTCGGGGGGCCCGGCTCCTCCCCCCACTCTCTCGCATCCGCCGTCTGGGCCATCACCTGCGCCGCCGCTTGTGTGCTGTCCATGGGGGGGCGTGGCCCCCCATACCACTCCGGTTCGTGCTCACCCGGCTTCTCTGGGTACGATCTGTGCGGCGTCCCGGTGCGCAGGCGTGGGCCCGCTTGTTCTTCGCGGGCGGGTCACACTCCGGCTCCCCTCTCGGGCAGGGGGGGCCCATCCCCCCTGCCCCGGTGGGGGTGGGGGCCGGGGCCCCCGCGGCTGGCGGGCTGGTGGGGGGGCGCGGGGGGGGGGGTGTCGCGCCGCGGCCTCCCTGTTCTCGTTCCGGGCGGCGGCCTGCGGTACTCCTTTCCGGCCCTCTCCGTGTCGCCGGCGCGCTCCCTTCCGGCGCGCGCGTGCGGTCGGGGCTGAAGTGCCGCCCCGGGGCTGGGGGGGGGGTGAGGGGCGGCTCGTGGACCGCTCCCCCGGGGGCCCCAGCTGACCTGAACCCCCCCTCTGTCACCTCGGAGTGGGCTGTGGTTACGGGAGGGTCATGTGGGGCGCGGCCTCCTTCCTGTTCCGTTGTGCGCGTTGCTCCTGCACGCCAGTGTGGGTTCGCGGGAGCAGGTCCAGCCGCCGTTGCCCTTACCGCATCGCCGTTCCTCCTGAGGGGGGGGGCGCCCCCCCGGCCCTGGGGGGGCGGAGGGCGGCGCCTGTGGCTCCCCAGCTGAGGTGGGTGCGGGGGGGGGGGGGTGGGGGGGCCGCCCCCCCGCCCGCTCTCGGGCCTGTGTGGGAGGGGGGGGGGGAGTGGGGGGGGCCCTTTGGTCCCCTGGCGATGCCTCCTGTTGGCCGGGGGGGGGGCGGCATGGCAGTCCTGGCCCCTGGGGCCAGCCATCGGCCGGGGGGTCGCGCCCTTCCCCCGCCTCCCTCTATCGAGAGCCGGATTCTCGCGCAGGCCCTCGCTGGGGCCCCTCATCCCCCGGCCGTTGTTGCGCGGCGCCGGCCGGCCGGGGTTGGCCGTGAGGGTTAGCGGTCAGTGGTTAGCGGGCTGCGGGGCAGCAGGTTCCCCCCCGCGCTCGTTGTCTCCTCACTCCCTCCCGCGGGAGGTGGCGCGCCCTCTTGCGTCGTGCCGTACCGTGGGGGGGGCGTGGGCCGGGGGGCCCAGCCCCCCCCCCCATCTCTCCCGTACCCGCCGTCTGGGCCTTCACCTGCACCGCCGCTTGTGTGGGGGCTGGGGCTGCGGCGGCGGCGGGTTGTGCCGGCGGTAGCGCCAGTGGGCGAGGGCGCTGCGCAAAGCCCGGGGGAGCCAGTTGTTGGCGTCCGCATCCATGATGCGGAGCACCGCTCCCCCTTCCAGGAAGGCCGGCCACGTCGGCTCCCTGTCGGGCCACGCCGCCCGGATCACTGACCTGAGGACCCTCTCATGGTCCTCTGGGGCTGCCCACCCCCCCGGGGGTACCTCTCGGTTTCCTCCGTCCCTCCGGAGGAGCACGGCATCGAAGGGCCGGTTCCTCGACCTCCTGGAGGTCCCCTGGTTGGCCCAGCACAACCACCCGTACACCTCCCCCACCAGGGGGAGGGTCTCCTCCCCCAGAGGGTCCAGGACCGCGCCCCAGTCCCAGTCCCATGGCCGGCCCTCCTCCGCCCCCCGTGCCGGCCCCCCTCGCTGCCCCTGCGCCTGCGGCGCCGATGCCGCGCCCCGTCCCCCCTCCGCCGAGGCCATCCGCGCCGGCTCCGCCCTCGGCGCGGGGGGGGCTTGATGGTGCTGGTGTCGTGGGGGTTCGGGGGGGACGAGCTCGCCGGCGTGAGGGTCGATGTTGTAGAGGTGGTGGTGGTGGTGGTGGTGGTGGTGGTGGGTGTGGTGTGCCGGCATCTGTTGGATGCCGGGGGGGATGCACCGCACCGGCTGCACGTCCGGCTGCGGGGGCGCCCCGCCCTCTGCCCCCCTCCCTTCGCCCCGTCCTCCCCCCTGGGCCCCCATGCCCCGTCCCGCCTGTCCCTTGGGGCCCGCGGCGCCCTTGCCCTTGCCCTTGGGCCCCTTTCCAGCCCCCTGCCCGTGTCGGGTCCCGCCTCACGTCCCCCGCGCCCTGGCCCGCTCGCTCTCCCACCTCCCCTCGCCCTGCCCCCTGCACCTGGGCTCCCTGCCCGCGCCCCTGCGCGCCCTTCCCGTGCCCTGGCCCCTTCCCGTCCCCCTGCCCCGAGTCGCGCCGTCCGCTCTGCTCCCCCCCGCTGCTGCGCCCTTCCTGGACCACTCGCCGGGCGTCCCGCTGCCTTTGCAGCTGCGGCAGCGTGACGCCCGGCGGCGAGCGCTCGCGCGTCGGGGGGCGGACGTGCCGCTCCCGCCCCGGGGGGAAGGGCTTGGGGGGGAACGGCTTGGGGGGGCTGGTGTGGGTGTGGGTGGGGTTGGCGTGGGCGCGGTACTTCGCGCTCTCCCTGCCCACTGCTGCTGCTGCGGCGGCCGCCGGCGAGGCATCCGCGGCCCGTGCGGGGTTCTTCCCCCGCTTGCGCGGCGTGCTGGGGGCCGCGGCGTGGCCGGCCGAGGCGGTGTCGCGGCCCGCCGGGGTCGCGGCCGCAGCCCCTCGCGCGCCCTCCTCGCTCTCCTTCGCCGCCGTGGCGGCCGCCGACGAGGCGCCCGTGGCCGCGGTCGCAACCCCTCGCACGCCCTCCTCGTTCTCCTCTGCTGCCGCGGCGGCCGCCGGCGAGGCGCCCGCGGCCCGTGCGGGGTCCGTCCCCCGCGTTCGCGGCGCGCTGGAGGTCGCGGCGCGGCCGGCCGAGGTGGTGTCGCGGCCCGCCAGGGGCGCGGCCGCAGCCCCTCGCGCGCCCTCCCCGCTCTCCTTCGCTGACGTGGCGGCCGCCGACGAGGCGCCCGTGGCCCGTGCGGTTGTAACCCCTCGCGCGCCCTTCTTGCTCTCCTCTGCGGCTGCGGCAGCCCTCGGCGATGCGCCCGGTTCCTGCGCCGGGGCTGTCCCCCGTGTCGGCGGCGTGCCAGGGGCCGCGGTCGGGGCCGCGGCGTGGCTCGCTGCGGTTCCTGCCTCCTGCGTGTCTGGGCGGGGCGGGGCGGCGGGGCTGGCTGCTTGGGCGGCGGGGGCGGTCGCCTCGGCTGGCCCAGGCTCCCGGGCCGGCGGCGGCGGCCCGACCAGCACCGCCGGCTCCGCCAGCCTCCGCTCCTCGCGCTCTGCGAGGGTCTGCCCCGTCCACTCCGGGGAGGAGACGGGGAAGCGGGAGCGGGACCGGCGGTGGTGGCGGTCGTCCCGCTGGGGGGACCCATCGGAGTCTGCCATCACTGTTACCCTGGTAGGCATGCCTGGTGGCAGGCGCGCCCTTCCCACTACCTCCTGGTGCATCAGTGCCGTGCCGTGGGCAGTGCCGTGTGGTGCTCTGCGGGGGGGAGGGGGGAAGGGGGTGGGGGGCCGGCTGTGGCGTCAGCCCTGCACGGCCGGGGGCCTGCGGCCATCCGCCGGCATTGGGAGGGGAGGCGGGGGAGCCACGCGGCCCACGCGTCGCGCCACAGCTCCCAGTCTGGGGCCGGGCCCAGGGCCCTGGGCCCCCGGGGGTCGTCGAGCGGTGTCGGGGGCAGCCGCACCAGGTTGACCCCCGTAACGGCGGTGACCTCCTGTGTTCGCAGGAAGGTGTGTACTCCGTCCCGCGCCGCGGGCGCCGGGAGGGGGGGGCGGGGTACGGGTGTTGCCCCATAGAGGTGGGTGGGGGTGATCCCCAGGATCCGCCCCGGGTCCCCGCGGGTCGCGACGACGAGGAGGAGGAGGGGGGTGCCAGGGCACACCTGCCAGAGGACCTGCCCCCTGTGGTGGGCACCCCTGGTCCTGGAGAGGGGGGGGGACAGGTCTGGGTTAGCCCAGCCGCGGGGCGCGTGCGTCGCCGGCGGGAGGGCGGGGCACCAAGTGGGCTCCCTGGGGAACGCCTCGTAGACGACGGCGTACGGGGGGGTAGGCCCGGTGCCGTCGTACACCGGGTTGGTCGGCCGGGGGCGGGCGGACGCCTCGTCCGCGCCTTCCACGAACACCGTGACCTTGCCCACCTCCAGGTCCTCGTCGGGCGGGTGTAGAAGGTGGAGCGCCGCATCCAGCTCGGACACTCCTCCCGGGTACGTGGCCCGCGCCTGGTTCAGGTACAGGGGCCGTGTCCCCCGGGTAGCGCGTCCTGAGGGCATGCAGCAGGGCTGGGGCGCTACTGCGGAGGGACATGGCAGACCCCGCTCCCGTCTGCCGCAGGGTGTCCCCCATGGACAGGGGCCGGCCCGACCAATTGGACTCGCGCCACTCCATCCAGTGCCCGTAGAGGGCCGCCTCCGGGCTGATGAGCCCCGGCCGGACGGCGTTCACGATCCGGTGCATTGCCGGGAGCAGCGTAGGGGCCCCCGCTCCGTTCAGGGCGCGGACGGCCGGGAGGGCGGTCTCGTTGAGGAAAGCCCTCGCACTGCCCTCCAGGTCACACCGTGCGGCAGCGTGCGCTTCGTGTGCCTCCGCCACCGCGTCCGCCACCAGGCCCCGGACGGCCGCCTCCTGCGCTCTGCGGCGGGCCCTGGTGTGCCCCGGCCCATCCCCCCGTCGGCGTGGCATGGTGCTGCGGGCTCTGCAAAGGGCGGCGGCGGCTGGGGGTTAGGGGGCGAGCACGTGCGACAGGTGCGCAACGGATGTGGGTTCCCGCAGGTGCACGTGGATCCACAGAAGGGCAGCGCCCGCGGGGCCCGCTTGTTCGTGCGAGGGGGTGTGTGCCCCCTTGATGCGCCGGCGCAAGGCCTCCTCCGCTGTGCGCCTGCGCGGGCCTACGGGAGGTTCGGGCCAGGGGCACGCGGCTACCTGGGTGCACCGCGCGCACCTGTTGGCGCCTGTCGACGCTGCGGAGGACACCGTGTCACATTCTCCGCAGCGTCGGCAGGTGTGTGGGAGGTGGGAGGGCGGCGACCAAGGGTCGAGATGGCGAAGCCAGAGGTCGTCCCACCTCTGTCGGAGGGGGTCCCGGATCTCCAGCAGGCGGGCGCGGACGCGGCGCCGGTAGTCCTTGCCAAGCGTCTTCCGCTGGATCTCCTGCCACGTGTCGTCGGGGAGGATCCCGTGGTCGTGGAAGGCGGCGATGAGGTCGTCGCACGCCGGGCGGGGGTGCCCCTGGGGGGGGCTCGCCATGTACACGTGGCGCCCGGTGAGGTGGGGCGTCAGCGCATCCCATTGGCACCCGTTCGCGGTGTCTCTGTGGAGGAGGGCCAGCAGGGTGCCGTCCGCGACTGCCTCCAACCCCACTCGCAGCCCTTCGCAGCCGTCTAGCTCCTGGCGCAGCGCGGCTGCAATGCCGGTGGGGAGCATGAGGAGCAAGGGCCCCTGGGTGTCGCCCAGCCGGGACAGGGCGTCGTCGTATACCGGCCCCCCAGCTTTGAAGTGCGCCACGGTGAGTTGGGTGGCCCCGTCCTCTGGGGGGTGCCACCGGACAGTGGCCGCAGTTGTCCCCACGTGCGTATCTCCGTAGCCCGGAGCACGTTGGCGACGTGAAGGACGATGCGGGGCAGGACGGGTGTCCTGACGAGTGAGGACACGTCCCCAGTCCATCCCGTTTGCGGCCCCGGGGCCGCCTGCAGCCATTCCCCTGTCGCCGCGTCCCACGGGTGGTCAGGCCCCGCCCCGCGGATCATGGTGGGTCTCGGCCGGGTGTCCGGCCCCCACCACCGGAGCAGGATGGCGGCGTATCGTTGCGCAGGGCTCTCCGGGGTGCGCGTGGCGGCGCATCACCGGCTCCACTCCCGCGCCCACTCCTCCCCCACGATGCGCGCCTCCCATGCGGTCATGGAGCCGCGCCGGATGATCCACGGTGGGAAGAGGGCGTCTTGTAGGTGCCTCGAGAACCCCCCCGGCAGGTCCTGGTACGGGTGGGGGCTCTCTTGGGGCGGGCACTCCGGAGTGCCATTCACAACACGGAGGGAGGCTACGAAGTCCTTGTCAGGGCGCGGGGGAGGGGGAGGGTGGTCGCCCTCCGCCGCAGTGAGCCACCGGTGCGCCCGGGCCGCCGCCCCCGGAGGCTCGCGGAGGAGTTGCTCCAGCCGGTGGTTGCGAAGCTCCCACGCGAAGTCCCCCAGCCGGAGCATGTGGTGGAGGAAATCGTCCACCGAGGTCCCTCCCGGCGGGTCGTATCGGGTTATGGCGCGGAGCTGCGCCTCCGCGTCCTCGGGCACCAGTCCGGAGCAGAACACCTCCGTCCACGTGGCGCCTGCGGAGCGCCACGAGGCCACCCACAGGGCCTTGTCCCCAGGTGGGAGGTGGCGGGCCGCCTCGTGTACCGCCTGGCGGTAGTGGGGCCAGAGGAGCCGTGAGTGGGTGCATCCCACGTGCATGTGCACCGGGGTCTCCTCCGGGCCGCCGCAGAAAAGGCACGGTTGTGGGACGATGGCGACGCCGGAGAGCCGCTCCCTCCGGACGCGGAGCCTGCGCTGCACCGGCGTGTGGCCGTCTCGGGCCCGCAGCGCCCGGCGGTTGGTGGCCACCGCGGTGAGGTCCCGGGCATGGACGTAGGCCGTGGCGTGGGCCGCGCCCAAAGGTGTGTGTCCCCGGTGCGTCAGCGCATGGTCCGTCTGCGCCCGTTGCGCGACCTCGCCGAGCACCCGCATCGTGGGGGGCCGTAGATCGAGATGGCTGTCACGGCCGGCGACAATGAGTTGGGCGTGGCCAGGGTCCGGGGGCGTGTTCTGCAGGACGGTGTCCTGGGACGCCGCCCAGTCCGCCTTGTGCAGTAGGGCGTCACTGTGGTGCGAGGTGGCTCGGACGTACCAGAACGGGTGCCAGGCGTGTTGCCCCCGCGCGCACAGGCCGTCCCGGAGCCACCTCAGGGGCATCTGGTTGACCACCTTCGCTGCGCCCGCGGGGATCCCCGTGGTTCGTTCGCGATCTGCGTGCCGCAGGAGGTGGAGGATGACTTCGGCGTCCACCGTGTGGACCCATGGTCTGTGGGCACCGTATTGTAGGGGGAGGGAGGCGGCCACCCCCTTCCCGTCGGGCACCGTGCCCGAGATGGCCGCCGCCCACGTGCGGGTGAGGTCGGCGGCGAGAGCGACGCTGGTGGCGTGTTTGCAGGGTCGGCCCCCGGACGCGTCAGAGGAGGTGTGTCCCCAGGCCTCCGGGATCCAGTAGTATCCGGTGGGGCTGAGCCACCCCGCGTTGACGTCGGCGGAGTGCCACCGGACATCGGGGTGGCTGGGGGTCAGTTGGTCGACGCTCAGCGCCCTTGTGTCGCCTGGGCTGATGGCCGGGTGGTCGTGCAGCCGGATCTCCGCTCCGGCGACCGTGCTTGCCCAGGACCGTAGCGCTGTCACATGTTCCTTGAGCCACGCCGGGCCCCCGCGCTGGTGCACCACCAGGTGTCCCGTGTCCTCCGGCTGGTCCTCCAGCGCGTGTACCGCCATGTGTGGGTCGTGCGGCACCCCCGTAGCCACCAGTAGGGCGGTGCCACGGGGGAGCCCACGGGGTTCGGGCTGGCCTGCCCCCACTTGTACTATTACCCACTCGGCCCGGAGCTGCGCTTGTCCCGTCGCTTGGGTGCATTGGTCGTCCGTGGTCACCAACCACAACGGCGTCGGCGCGTGGGGCCGGGGGCGCAAGGGCTCTGGCCACGCCACGTCCGCTTTAGGCTCTTGGTGCTCGCTTTCCGCGAGTACGTCGCGGAGGATGTACATGAGAGCTGCTGGCGGGTGGTACGCCGCCCCCCGCGTGGGGGGGGATAGGCCGTCCCGGCGGCGGTAGCCCCCGACGTGGAGGTGCAGGCCGTCCGGGGTCACCCGTGGGCCGGTGTAGGCGTCCTGCTTAGCCCTCGTGGGGTGGACGAGTCTCAGGCGGGGGTCCCGTGTGCCGGTGGTGTGGAAGAGGTGGGCCAGGGCGTCGCGCCACCCGGGGTGGTTGGTGGGCTCCTGCTCACGGCGGCAATACTGGAGGTGTTCATCGGCGCATTGGTTGAGGCACTCCCGCACTGCTGTCGGCCACGGATCGTCGTTGTCGGGGAAGGGGTGGCGTGGCCCGTGGTGCCCATGCCACGGCGTTGTGTGTGGCACCGTCAGGCGGCACGTGTCGCGGTGTCGCAGCTTGGCGGTGCGCAGCGTGACGATTTTGCCCGGCGGGGACTGTAGTTGGACATGGGCCGCCCTGGGGCACGCGATGGGGTTGTACATCCCCACTCCCAGGGCGGCCAGGGCCCGGGGTATGCGGTGGACCCAGTCGCCTCCCGCCAGAGTTGCGAACTCCGGGACGGGGTAGTGCACCTCGGGACATATTCCGTGCGCGCCGGCTATCTTCCAGAACATCTTGGTGACCTCGGCGCGCACGGAGGTCGCGCGGTGGTGGACGAGTGTACCCACGAGGGCCACCGCTGCCTGCTGGTACCGCGTGGGCACCCGTGTGAGCACCAGGGTCCGGTCATCCTGCAGGCTCTCCTCCGAGGCGTCAAAGGCGTACCGCGCCCTGTCCTTCGCGACCTGGACCGTGATGTGGTTCAGGTGGCGTGCAGTGTCGGAGTCGTCGGCGATGAAGGGGGCGACGTACTGCGTCATCCCCCCGAGGATCGCCAGGATGACGTCCTGCACCACTTTCGGTGGCGCGAGGGTGTTAAGGCACCAGTGGTGCACCGCCGCCAGGCGTAGCTGGTGCTTGCGCTGCAGGGAGAACTCCCCGTCCGGCTGCAGCTGGAGTCCCAGGTAGGGGACGGAGTCCGCCGCTGGTACCCAGTACCACGGGTTTTCCAGGTGGGGGCAGAGGCGTAGCTGCAGGCCCGGGACCCCCCCCTTGGTGGCCATGGCGCACTTGCGGGGGTTGAGCTCCATGCCCATCATCCCCAGGTACGCGGCCACCGCCTCCACGCCCTCGACGAAGTGCTGCAGCGTGTGGGCCACCACCAGCAGGTCGTCGATATAGGCCTGGATGAGGCCGTGCTGAGCCCCTCGCGGCGGGCGCAGGCGGTGTCCCTGTGCCCTGAGCAGGGGCTCCAGGAGGAGCGCGTACAGCAGGGAGCTCTCGGGGTTGCCCTGCCGGACGCCGCGTAGCATGTAGACGGGCTGCGTTAGCCCGTGTGCTGTGACGATGCGCAGCCTGGCGCACGTGTGGAGGAAGAGCAGGAGGTCGATGACGTCCGGCGGCACGGAGAGGTGGCGCAGGATGAGGTGGAGGGCGCCGTGTGGGGCGGTGTCGAAGGCCTTGCGGCGTCAAAGGAGAAGACGTGGTTGGGCCTTCCCCGCTGGAGCTGCCGCTGCGCCATGAACAGCCGGGGGCCTGTGTTGGAGCCAGGGAGGGCCCCCTGCTGCCAGTCGCTGACCACTCCGTGCCGTGTGAGCACTTCCGTGATGCGCTGGGTGGGGGGGCCCGTGAGCAGCTTCATGTCCAGCTGGCCCAGGGCTATGGGCCTGTAGTCGTCCAGTCTGGCAGAGCCCGGTACCTTGGGGCTGAGCCAGATGTGCGCGTCCCTCCAGTGCATCGGCGGCGGGGCCCCGCGGAGGATGGCCCGGTAGGAATGGACCAGGAGCCACTGGACGGGTGCCGGGAGGGCCTTGATGAAACGGGCCTCCACGTGGTTAGGACCTGGGGCCTTGCCATCGGCCTTGTCCAGGGCGGACTTTAGGTCCTGCATGGAGTACTGCAGGACCTGTGTCCAGGCCCCCTCAGGGACCCGGGGGACGTGGCGGCCGAGGACCGCCTGGAAACCCGGGAGGTCCACCGGGCGTTTGTCATACAGTTCTCGCCAGAAGGCGCGAACTGCGAACATCACGTCGTGGGCCTCCGTGAGGAGCGTTTGGGTGTTCGGAACCCGCACGTTCCAGAGACCTGACGGGCCTGGGGCCTCTACCTCTATGGCTCCCCGCACGGCTTTCCATCGCTGGGCGATATCGGGGGCGTGGCGGCGCCAGAAGTCCTTGATGGCGCGCTTGCGGTCTGCCGCCAGGAGGGCGCGGAGCTGGCGAATGTCCTCCTCGAGGGCGGCTGCTTGCCTCTCCAGCTCCTCCTGTAGCTGGCCCTGCGTGGTGAGGCGGAACCCGGGCGACACACCCTGCAGCTCCTCCATGAGCCGGAGCGCCGCCTCGGACCGGATGCCATGCCTGGCCGCGTCCGCCTGGTACGCTGCCGGCGCGCGCGCTGCCAGGGTGTCATAGCGGAGGACCGCTGCCTGGAGCTGCTTTCCGCTCTCCGGGAGGTCCCCCTCCGCCGGGTCCGTTCCCGCCAGAGACGGCTGCCGGCGTCCCACCACACGCGCCAGGGCGTCATGCGTCTCGTGGAGGTGTTCGAACACCTTGTCCACCGCGGCCGCGGGCATGGACCCGTAGTCGTGCTGCTCTGCGGGACCCAGCCAGGGCGCCAGGGAGGGTTCATCCTGCGCGGCGGTGACCGCCGCCCACAGGCAGTGTTGGACGGGCGCATCCTCGGCGTCGTACGGGAGGAGGCGGCCCTCCGTGTGGCTGTAGGGGGTGGGCATCGCCGCGCGCCCCGCTGCGCTGAGGAGACCCGGCAGGGCCAGGCGGACCGGGAGGTGGTCCGAGCCGACCACCTGGTGGTGTGCCATGCCGCGAGCCCAGACGCTTTCCCGCAGGGACCACGGCAGGAGGGGCTCGTTGACCAGGAAGGTGTCCACCCTGTGCTGGGACGGGTGGAGCGTGGGGGTCATGTCCTCCTCGCCGCCTGCCGCGGCCCTTCGGAAGCCGCAGGCCTCCCAGCCCGCTCGGAAATGCTCCGTGGCCGGGTTGGCGGGGACATCCATGTAGATGTTGGTGTCGCCAGCGATGGCCACTGGGTGCCTCCCGCCGAGGCCGCGTGCCGTGGCATACATTTGTATGTTGGCCCAGAACGCCGCCCGTCCCGCCCACGGGGAGCAGCCTGCTTGCGGCCCGTGGACGTTGATGAGGGTGAGGCCTCCCCCGTCCGTGCGGATCTTCAGGGCCGCCGCCTTCCCGGGGACAATTTCCGTGAAGCTGAGCACCTCGTGCTCCGCCACGTACTTGCTGCTGACCGCGGTGAGGAGGCCCCCCCCTCTCGAGGTGGAGGTGGCTCCCGTCTCCGCCAGCCAGCTGCTGAAGAAGGCGGTGTACCCCTTGTCCCGGAGCGCCGCGGCCACGTGCATCTCCTGCGCCCTGGTGGCGATCCCCGTTTCCTGGAGCATGATGGCAAAGCCCCCCTCCGGGGGCAGCATGCCGGTGATGAGGTGCTCCTTGTCGGTGCAGGCCGCCGGCCCCCGGCGCCGCCAGAGTGTGTCCCGGAGGGACCGGTCTGGCGGCACGAGGCCGTTGCGCAGGTTTCACGAGAGGAGCCACAGGGGGTCGCCCGTCATGTCCTCCTGGAGTCAGCTATCCCGCATCGGCATCGCCGCCGGGTTCGCCGGCGCAGCCAGGGCATCTGGGTGCGCCGCATCCGCTGAGCCCGTTCCCAGCGGGGCCCACAGGGGGGCCAGGGGGACCGGGGGAGCCAGGGGGGCCAGGGGGGCCAGCCCCGCGGGGATGGACATGGACCCTGGTGGGGCCGCACCGCCGGCCCCCGGGGCCGCTCCGGGTGCCTCCTCATCTCCATCTGCGTGGTCGGCTGCCCTGGGGCGGGGGGCGCCGGGTGTACGGGGCGTGCCATGGGGACCTCCGTGCTCTCCGCTGCAGGATGTTGGTGGCCGCCTCCTTGTCGTCCGCCGGGGCCGCAGCGTGCACCGCGTGCGACGCCAGGTGTTCCAGCATTGCCCTGCTGGTGTAGTACTTGTCCGCACACAGGGGGCATTTCGTCGGCTCCGTGGCCCCTCGCGCCAGGGGGGAGCGGCACCGACTTCCGAATGGCGCCTTCCGCCGCTGGTTCGAAGGGCAGGTTGGCCAGCGGCACCGTGTGTGGTGCCAGCGTGCAGCCCGGGGCCGCCGCATCGAGGGCTCGCGTCGCGGGCGCGGGCCCGAGGCCTCGGATGGCATCGCGCTGCGCGTCTGCTTGCAGCCACGTTTGCCAGTGCGTGGAGCCAATTTGGCGGTCGGGCTTGCCCCTCCATCGCAGGTCGTGGAAGGCCTGTAGCCAGTGGTACACCGCGGTCGGGACCGCCAGCTGGAGCTCCAGGTCGGCGGGGTGCGCCGCTGCCGGCCACACTACCGGCCTCGCCGCCCGGGCGTTGTCCTTCAGCCTGACCTGGAGCAGGAGGGCGTGGTGTTCGCCCTCCCGCAGCGCCTTGATGATCATGCGGGTGCAGTCTGCCACGCGGATCACGGCTTCGGGCCCCGGCAGGCGGTCGGGGTCGCAGACGACGATGTGCGCGTCCGCCGGGCTGAACATGCAGACCACCCACTGTGGGTTCTGCTGTCCCCGTTGGGCCACCGCCAGGGTAGCCGCTGGGCGGGCGTGCGTGATTGGCCCTGCGTGGAGGTCCGGGACGTCCGTGGCCCTGATGGCGTCTCCCTGCCACGCGGCCCGTAGATGCTCCTCCTGGTCGGAGCTCCACACCAGTATGGGGGGGTTGACCCACCCCGGTTCCTGCCTCTTGTTGGGGGCGCTGACAGTGTGTAGCAGGACCACCAGCGGCCAGGGGTCCGCCGACATATAGTACGCCTGGGTGGGCCCCTGTCGCCAGTCGATGTGGGGCAGGGGCGGGAAAGCCCCTTGCCTGGCGGTGCTGTGACAGACCGTCCATCGGCCTCCGGCCAGGACGTGCGACCGGTACCCTCCGGCGTGGCCGTGTATGATGGCCTGGTAGCCTGCCGTTTGCAGTACCAGTGCCTCCCCCTGCTGAGGCCCGGGCGGGGGTGTGCCATCGCCCGCACCCCAGACGCGGGTGCGCCCGCGGAGTGTGGCATGCCACAGGTCTGGTGCATCGCGCTGAGGCCCTTGTATGCATCCCGCAATCTGCGCCGGGCCGTGGTGGTGGACGAAGCTCTCCCCGCCGTCTGCTAGCAACGCCGCCGCGACGACGTATAGTTGCTCCGCCGTGAGGGGTGCCGTTGGCGCGTGCATCGCGGCCGGCCGTCGGGGCCGCGTGTCGCGGCAGGGGACGTGGGGCAGCAGTTGCGCCGGCCACGCCGCCACGGGACCCATGGTGACGGCCGCGACCGCGGACGCCAGCGCCGTGCGGTCCGTGGGTCTGTACTGCCGGAGCCCCGTGGTATCTCGGGCGAGGTGCCTGCAGGCTGCCATCCAGGCCACCGCTCCGCAGTTCGTGCCGTCCGGTTCGGCACCACCCGCGCCGTCGCTTCCCCTTTGCTGTACCGTGGTGGCGGTGTCGAGCGGGGGGCCCCGCTGTAGCGCCTCCGGGCCCTGCCCCGGCGGGAGGGCGGGCGGGACTGGCTGCGGGTAGTTTTGCGCGCCTCGGCCCTCCGGTTGCGTGTGGTACGGATTTTGCCGGCGGTGTTCCGGGGCTGCCCGTGGTTGGAAGAGGAGTTGGTGCAGGTACCAGTGGCCCTCCGCGGTGGACGGGTTGCGGAGCGTTAGCCACTGTTCCACCACGCCTCCTGGGTGCGCGGCCTCGACGCGGCGCTGCAACCCCAGGCGGCCTAGGCGGTTGGACGTGCCCGCGGGTGGGATGTGGGCTTGCGGGTAGAGCACCCGCAGCGGCTCCAGCGCCAGGTCCAGCACTTCGTCGTTGAGCTGCTTCGTGAGGGCCGACGCCCTGTGTAGGGCGTGGAGGACCCCGGGTGTGGGGGCCGTGAGCTGTTCGAGCACCGGTCCCGGCGGGTACCGCGCACCCGGGTTCGTGAGCCACTCCCTGGTGTGGCTCAGTACGGCCTTCCACACGCCCCTTGTAAAGGCGTGCTGGGGGGCCAAAGAGGGGACCATCCGTAGGAGGCGGTGGCACGCCGGCGGCGATCGCATGGGCTGTGGGGCGGCCGCCGTGATCCACCTGCACGCCGTGCCGGGCACGATCGCCCACCATTCCACGGTCCCCATGCCCTCGGCGTGGATCAGCGCCTGGCCCTGGACCATGGGGAAATAGGGGCTCGAGCGCCCCTTTCCTTCCTTCCACCGTACCCAGGCGGCCCCCGCCTGCAGGCTGCGGAGCAGGGCCACGCCGGGGAGGAGCGGCTGCGGGAAAGCCCCCTTGACGGCCTGGGTGGCGTGGGCCAAGGTGCCCATGGGCAAGTACCACAACGGGAGGGTCCAGGGGCCCGGCAGCGGTTGCGCCACCCCTGCGTCCCATCGCCACTCGGAGTCTGGCGGGGTGGCCGGGACCGTGCCCGTCTGCAGGAAGTGGCGTGCCTGCATGTCGGGGTGCCGTTGGAGGGTTGCCGCGAGGCTGAGCCCCTCTGCCGCTGGTGCCACCGGGAGGCCGCCCCGGGGCCTGCGCCAGGGGTAATCCTGGTCGGCCGGCCAGGTGTGGAGGTCCCGGGCGATGTCCTCCGCGGTCCCTGTGGGGGCGTCCTCTGGTGCCAGGTGCCACATGACGGCGAGCACCGCCCATGTGGAAAAGGGCCACGCCCGCGGGGGGGTGTACACCTGGATGGTCCACTGTGGGCACGCCCGCCGCACGCCGGACGCGTGGAGCACCCCTCGGACCATGTCCGCCGCTAGGCCCAGCACCATTCCCGAGGGTTCCACAATGATCCCCTCTGTGGGTCCGCCGTGGCGGCCCCGGGTGTGCAAGGCCACTGCCGCCTGTCCCGCGTGGGTGACTCGGTCGACGGCCTCCTGGATGTTCACGCTGCCGCGCGCGGTCTCATCCAGGATCCAGCCCTGCGCCACCCCGTAGCGTAGGGCGGCGCGTGCGGCCGCGGGTTTCACCTCGAGCAACGCTCCGTCATCGGGGCCGGGCTGGGGGTGCTGTTTGGGGCACCAGTCTTCGCCGGTGCAGTGGCCCCGTTTCCGTGCGGGGCAGATCGCGGGTACGCTGCCCGCCGGCGGCGCAGGTTCCGCGGGCGCGCCTCCCGTGGGGGGCTCCGGCAATGCCTCCAGGTCGGAGTCCGTGCCCGCGTCCCCTTGTGGGGGGTCTCCTTCGCCGTATCTGAGTCCCAGCGCCCTGATGACCTCGTGTGCTTCGTCCAGCGTCGGAGATCGGGGGCTTGTCTTGCGTGGTGCCGCGGGTTCCGCCATTGCTGTGTCGCTGTGTCTAAGAGCAGGGGGTGGGGTGCGGATGTCCCGTGGCTGGTGCGTTGGTGCGCTGGTGCGTTGCTCCGTGTGGGGGTGGTGGATGAGCATCCCCGGGGGGGTGCTTTCCAGCGTTGCGAGGGGCGTCTGGTGTTAGGCGCTGTCCCTCTCCCGGTCGCCCGTCCTCCGGAGCGGGCAGCCAGGGTTCCGCGACTCGTGTGTCCCGGGTGCGGTCGGTGCGGCGTGTGGGCCCAGCACCGGCCCCACAGCGTGCGCCCTTGCGGGCCGGCGTTGCTCGCTGTGGGGCTGGCGGAAGGGCGTCCCCGGGGGGGGTGCCTTCCACCATTGTGAGGGGCGCCTGGTGTCAGGCGCTGTCCCTCCCCCGACCGCCCGTCCTCTGGAGCGGGCAGCCAGGGTTCCGCGACCCGTGTGTCCCGGGTGCGGTCGATGCGGGCGTGTGGACCCAGCACCGGCCCCACAGTGTGCGCCCTTGCGGGCCGGCGTTGCTCGCTGTGGGGGTTGCGGAAGGGCGTCCCCGCGGGGGGTGTCTTCCACCGTTGTGAGGGGCGCCCGGCGTCAGGCGCTGTCCCTCCCCCGGCCGTCCGTCCTCTGGAGCGGGCAGTCAGAGTTCCGCGTCCCGTGTGTCCCGGGTGCGGTCGGTGCGGGCGTGGGGACCCGGTACTGGCCCCGCAGCGCGCGCCCTTGCGGGCCGGCGTTGCTCTCATGGGGGGTGGCGGAAGGGCGTCCCCGGGGGGGGTGCCTTCCATCATTGTGAGGGGCGCCTGGTGTCAGGCGCTGTCCCTCCCCCAGCCGCCCGTCCTCTGGAGCGGGCAGCCAGGGTTCCGCGTCCCGTGTGTCCCGGGTGCGGTCGGTGCGGGCGTGGGGACCCAGCACCGGCCCCACGGCGTGCGCCCTTGCGGGCTGGCGTCGCTCGCCGTGGAAGTGGCGGAAGGGCGTCCCCGGGGGGTGACTTCCACCGTTGTGAGGGGCGCCTGGTGTCAGGCGCTGTCCCTCCCCCGGCCGCCCGTCCTCTGGAGCGGGCAGCCGGGGTTCCGCGTCCCGTGTGTCCCGGCTGCGGTCGATGCGTGCGTGGGGACCCAGCACCGGCCCCACAGCGTGCGCCCTTGCGGGCCGGCGTTGCCCGCTGTGGGGGTGGCGGAAGAACGTCCCCGGGGGGGTCGCCTTCCACCATTGTGAGGGGCGCCTGGTGTCAGGCGCTGTACCTCCCCTGGCCGCCCGTCCTCTGGAGCGGGCGGCCAGGGTTCCGCGTCCCGTGTGTCCCGGGTGCGGTCGGTGCAGGCGTGGGGACCCAGCACCGGTCTCACAGCGTGCGCCCTTGTGGGCCGGCGTTGCTCGCTGTGGGAGTGGCAGAAGGGCGTCCCTGGGGGGGGTGCTTTCCACCGTTGTGAGGGGCGCCCGGTGTCAGGCGCTGTCCCTCCCCTGGCCGCCCGTCCTCTGGAGCGGGCAGCCAGGGTTCCGCGTCCCGCGTGTCCCGGGTGCGGTCGGTGCGGGCGTGGGGACTCGGCACCAGCCCCACAGCGTGCGCCCTTGCGGGCCGGCGTTGCCCGCTGTGGGGGTGGCGGAAGAACCTTCCCGGGGGGGTCGCCTTCCACCATTGTGAGGGGCGTCTGGTGTCAGGCCTTGTCCCTCCCCCGGCCATCCGTCCTCTGGAGCGGGCAGCCAGGGTTCCGCGTCCCGGGTGTCCCGGGTGCGGTCGGTGCGGGCGTGGGGACCCAGCACCGGTTCCACAGCGCGTGCGCCCTTGCGGGCCGGCGTTGCTCGCCGTGGGGGTGGCGGAAGGGCGTCCCCGGGGGGGTGCTTTCCACCGTTGTGAGGGGCGCCCGGTGTCAGGCGCTGTCCCTCCCCTGGCCGCCCGTCCTCTGGAGCGGGCAGCCAGGGTTCCGCGACCCGTGTGTCCCGGGTTCGGTCGGTGCGGGCGGGGGACCCAGCACCGGCCCCACAACGTGCGCCCTTGCGGGCCTGCGTTGCTCGCTGCGGGGGTGGCGGAGGGGCGTCCCCGGGGGGGGAAGCTTTCCACCTTTGTGAGGGGCACATGGTGTCAGGCGCTGTCCCTCCCCTGGCCGCCCGTCCTCTGGAGCAGGCAGCCAGGGTTCCGCGTCCCGCGTGTCCCGGGTGCGGTCGGTGCGGGCGTGGGGACTCAGCACCGGCCCCACAGCGTGCGCCCTTGCGGGTCGGCGTTGCTTGCTGTGGGTGTGGCGGAAGGGCGTCCCCGGGGGGGGTGCCTTCCACCGTTGTGAGGGGCGCCTGGTGTCAGGCGCTGTCCCTCCCTCGGCCGCCTGTCCTCTGGAGCGGGCAGCCAGGGTTCCGCGTCCCGTGTGTCCCGGGTGCGGTCGGTGCGGGCGTGGGGACCCATCACCGGCCCCACAGCGTGCGCCTATGCGGGCTGGCGTTGCTCGCTGTGAGGGTGGCGGAAGGGCGTCCCCGGGGGGGGTGCTTTCCACTGTTGTGAGGGGCGCCTGGTATCAGGCGCTGTCCCTCCCCCGGCCGCCCGTCCTCTGGAGCGGGCAGCCAGGGTTCCGCGACCCCTGTGTCCCGGGTGCAGTCGATACGGGCGTGTGAACGCAGCACCGGCCCCCCAGCGTGCGCCCTTGCGGGCCGGCGTTGCTCGCTGTGGGGCTGGCATAAGGGCGTCCCCGGGGGGGTGCCTTTCACCGTTGTGAGGGGCGCCTGGTGTCAGGCGCTGTCCCTCCCCCGGCCGCCCGTCCTCTGGAGCGGGCAGCCAGGGTTCCGCGACCCGTGTGTCCCGGGTGCGGTCGATGCAGGCGTGTGAACCCAGCACCGGCCCCCCAGCGTGCGCCCTTGCGGGCCGGCGTTGCTCGCTGTGGGTGTGGCGGAAGGGCGTCCCCGGGCGGGGTGCCTTCCACCGTTGTGAGGGGCGCCTGGTGTCAGGCGCTGTCCCTCCCCCGGCCGCCCGTCCTCTGGAGCGGGCAGTCAGGGTTCCGCGACCCGTGTGTCCCGGGTGCGGTCGATGCGGGCGTGTGGACCCAGCACCGGCCCCACAGCGTGCGCCCTTGCGGGCCGGCGTTGCTCGCTGTGGGGGTGGCGGAAGGGCGTCCCCGGGGGGGGTGCCTTCCACCTTTGTGAGGGGCGCCTGGTGTCAGGCGCTGTCCCTCCCCCGTCTGCCCGTCCTCTGGAGCGGGCAGCCAGGGTTCCGCGACCCGTGTGTCCCGGGTGCGGTCGATGCGGGCGTGTGGACCCAGCATCGGCCCCACAGCGTGCGCCCTTGCGGGGCGGCGTTGCTCGCTGTGGGGGTGGCGGAAGGGCGTCCCGGGGGGGTTGCCTTCCACCGTTGTGAGGGGCGCCTGGTGTCAGGCGCTGTCCCTCCCCCGGCTGCCCGTACTCTGGAGCGGGCAGCCAGGGTTCCGCGACCCGTGTGTCCCGGGTGCGGTCGATGCGGGCGTGTGGACCCAGCACCGGCCCCACAGCGTGCGCCCTTGCGGGCCGGCGTTGCTCGCTGTGGGGGTGGCGGAAGGGCATCCCCGGGGGGGGGGGTGCCTTCCACCGTTGTGAGGGGCGCCTGGTGTCAGGTGCTGTCCCTCCCCCGGCCGTCCGTCCTCTGGAGCGGGCAGCCAGGGTTCCGCGACCCGCGTGTCCCGGGCGCGGTCGTTGCGGGCGTGGGGACTCAGCACCGGCCCCCCAGCGTGCGCCCTTGCGGGCTGGCGTTGCTCGCTGTGGGGGTGGCGGAAGGGCATCCCCGGGGGGGGTGCCTTCCACCATTGTGAGGGGCGCCTGGGGTCTGGCGCTGTCCCTCTCCCGACTGCCCACTGCTGGGCGGGTTGCCGGGGTTCGTTGGGTGTGTGCGGTGTGTGTGGTATCTGTGCCGTGCGTGTCGTGGTGCGTGGTGCCGCTCTTCCCTTGGTCCTCCGATGCTCCCCTCTCCGGTGTCTCGGTGCGGTGTTGTGCTCGCCGTGTGCCCGCCGTGTCCCCTCCCCTGTGCGCGCCCCTTGCTCGTCCGCTGGCTACCCCTTGTTCCTTTCGCGGCTTCGTTGCTCTTTACCCTTTCCTCTACCCTTCTCCCTGGCATGCACTTTTTCCCTGCCTCCGCTTTGTTGTGTGTCTCTGTCTTTTTCCTTGTCGGCCCGGGCTTCCTCCTTTGAACCTGCGTAGAGAGAGGAGAGGGCGTAAACGGGCGTGCGGCGGCGGCGGTTTTGTCGCGACACGGCACCTCGAGCTGGCTGGTATGTCATGCGACATGCGTGTGCGACCGGCGTGTGCGTAGGTTTATTGTCCCACTTCCTCCTGTCTTGACTCCACACCCCTTTGGCCGCTACCTTAGCTCGTTGCCCGTTCCGCGCGCGCGGCGTGACATGCAACATACCTGTTTCTTTCCCCACTACCTTAACGTGTCCTAGTCCTCCCGCCTTGCCGGGCATTCGCTAATGTGAGACGACGGCACGACGCAATACTTGCCTAAGCGTCTAAGACAACCCTACTTTAACGCCCGGACGACGCAAACACGAGCATACGCTTCTCCTTGGGACCTGTGAGGGGAAGGGAACGTTGGTGCATGCACGTGTGTTTGTCGGGACCCGGCACACGTCGGCGCTATGCTATTTGTGTGTATGCTCCCCGTGTCCCCCTCCCTGGCTATTTGTGTGTTCTAATCAGCGCAACAAAAAGGGTGGTTGTGCTGTAAGAGCAGTTGTCACGGTTGCCCCACATTGCACCGCAGGGCAGGACCGTTAGCCCCCCGTGACAACCACTCCCTGGCCGAAGGCCATTTCTTTTTTTCCCCTCTCGGTTGGTGGCGCGGGCCGGGCGGTTGGCGACGTGGCACGACATGGTAACATACTTGCGTTCTTGGTGGCGGTGTGTGGCTTGCCTACTATTTGTTTGCATGCGGCGGCATACCTTTTGTCCCCTTTCGCTCCCTTTCGCCTCCTACATAAGCGGGCGTGCGGGTGGGCGGTGGGCACGTCTCGGTTACGCCTGGTGGTCACCTTTTACTTTTGTTGGCGTGGTTGCCGTTCTCGTTTCGTGTTCGTTGCGTAGCGTAGCGTGGCATGCAACATACTTGGACCCGACTAGCCACGTGTGTATGTTTAGTTTTTGTTTGTGTGTTTTTTTTTTTTGTGTGTTGTGCTTCACCTCGGTGGCACGTGGCCTCCTTCACGCGTTCTCCTCTCCTTTGTTGGTTTTTTGTTCCCCCTTGTTTGTCCCTTCATACCATTTTGCTCGTCCGTGGCGGTGATGGCCTTGCGGCGTTCCGGGCACGCACGTGCGGGCATACCTTTCTTTCCCTATGTGAGCGGGGCTGAGCATAGGCATTCATTCGGTGCCACCTCTTGTTGGTTTTCCTTGCCGGTGCGGTTTTCGTTGCGCTTTTCGTGGCGGCGCACTTTGGCGTTGCTTGACACGTAACTTCCTTGTATTGCGTTTGTTACGGCGTTATGCATACAATATATGGCATATAACATACTTGCTTTTCGGCGGCCGGTGGCGTTGTTGTTGCTAGTGTATATTTTTCATGCATGACATGCAACATACTTGTGTACTTGTGCGGCTTCTTTTTTCTTTTGTTGTGATCCTCTTTGCGTGTTACGGCGTCGTCGTATTCCCTACGTGAGCGGGCTTGCATTGCTTGGTCGTGTACTTGTGGTATATCTCCACCGTGGTGCGGTTCGTTACATACTTGTTCTCTCCCTGTCTACCTCTTACCGCGTTGTGCTTGTTTCGTTGGTTTCTAGCGTTGCGCGGCATATAACATACTTGCTTGTCGGCGGCCGGTGGCGTTGTTGTTGTCTATGTGTGGTTTGTTTTGGGGCGCGCACAAGTCCCTAGCGCCTAGGGCACGCACTTTGCTAGGTGGTTTGGGGCAAGCAACGCTCAGCTCCTTCGCCGTCGCAACTCTATTGTTCGTCCTTTTTGGTGAGTGTCCTAAATTTTGCGACCTCGCCAAACAGCGGCGTAAAATTGTTGGGGGGTTTTCTGAGGTCGGAAAAGACGATTTTTCGCTTTATTTCTTCTGGCGGTGCGTCATTTTCTTGGTCCATCCATCCATCCATCCATCAGGAACAGGTACATGGCAGGGAGAGTTGGGGGCGTTGGTGTCGGCGTTGGTGAAGTTGCTGGAGTATGAAGTAAGAGAAGACAGCAATGGACGACGCGAATCCTGGAAAGCAGGGCAACACAGGCATATAGGTCAATAGGCATGTAAACAAGCTCCGCATGGAGCACCAAACCATGCTTTGGTCAGGATACAGCGTCAGCAGGGGGGGCGGGGAAATAAATGCGCTATGGCAGGCAACTCACACACACTCACCCACAATCTGGATCCCGGAAGTTGCCATGGGACCAGATCACCCACACATTCGCAGTGTCGACGGTGGCGACAGACGTTGCGCAACGTCATATGGGCTTCAAAGCTCCGAGAGCTCAGAAAAAATGAAGGGGTCAGTTGCCTCACCCGGTTTCCCAAGGATGCTTCAGGAGGCGGAGTTACAGCTGATGGGTGACAGTGGGGACGGTGGAGGTTATGCCATCCTCCCATCTGATTTCCACAGGATGCAGCAAGCAGGGGTATGGCTGTCTGCTCAGGCCTCTGATCTCGGCACAGAAGGTGGTGCCACCTGGTTTCCCATGGATTCAGCAGGGGGGGGGGGGCAAACACAACAAGTCGACCATAACAGAGACAGAGGGAGCAGAACTGGATCCGCTGAACTCGGCTTCGGGAGGTAGGCATCCCACAGAGGTCAGAGGGACACGCAAGGGCTTTGTCAAACCAATCAAAAAGGGGGCGGCTTGACTTGCGCAGCATTCCACCACTCCACCAGAACAGTATCGCACGAGAGCTGGGAGAGAGCAAACAAGCAAGAGACGTTCTGACGACCTGACAGACTTGCGCTCCATGTGCCGATTCAAGAGGGAGCTCCGGGCAGTTATCAGTCGCCCGTGGCTTCAATCACCCGGCTAAGAGCTTCTAAGTCGGAGACCTGGTGCTTAGTCTTGTGCCTGCGGACATACTCCATAAAGGGGGTGTTGATCTGCTGCACATAGGAAGAGACGGGCCCCCGGGTGTCATGGGACGGCCCATAGCCTGGCCAGCGCACCTTGGACTCCACTCCTCTTAGTGCCGAGGCATTGTGGCCGTCCTGGCGCGCAAAAAGGGGTTGCTAGCAAAAATGAGTTGCAGTCATGATGATTTGTCATTGGCTGACCGTTTTTGGTGTCCCACGCACCACTTGCAGCGACTGTGGACCCCAGTTCACTAGCGGCTGGTTCAAGGCTATGTGTTCCCTCATTTGGATACAGCATGCCAAGAGTGTTGCCTATCTCAGCCCGTCGAATGGCCGCGCTGAAGTGGCTGGAATGCAGCTGTTTCAGAAGCTGCAAAAGATCTTCCTCACCAACAAGTGCCGCAACGGATTTGAGGAGATGTGGCCAACTCTTAAGGCCAATGACGACACCCCCACACCAGCTGGCCTGTCACCTCACCAAATTGTCTTTGGCACGAACCTCCTGGGTTGGGCACTTCCCTTGTCAGGTGATGGCATGGCAATGGATGCGAAGTATTTTTTTGCGCGGCAGAAGACTACGCTGCGAGAGATTCGCCAGCAGCTCTACAATGAGCATGCCGTGCGAACCAAGACTGCCCCAAAGTTGACAGCGCAGAAGTTCAGGGTCGGGGACCCGGTGTGGGTACGGAGACCCCGGCCTATGACCCGGAGAGGTGGTGCGCAGGACTGCTCAGGATATCTACCGCATCAAGGTGGGCACCGGACAGTTCGAGGAGCGGCATGAGAGCCAGCTCCGTCCCTATGAGCCCCACATACGTGGAGAGCATTTGTCTGTGTACTACGCAACCAATGGAGCTGGTTCGGACGACGACTACGCTGAGCAGGACGACTACACTGTTTAGAAGATCCTGGCCCAGCGTACGAGTGTAGCCACTGTGTCGGTTGACACACAAGACCTCACAAATGAAAACTTCCTATCTGATGTGCGGTTCGGGCATGGAGAAGACATCCATGGCCACGCTCTCTTTGGGCTGGTCCGGAATCCACGTCCACTGGGCCTCCCCCCTGACGTTCCGATTGTCAGGATTGCAGGCCGGACACACCGAACAACCCTTCTTGACCTGCTTGATGGCATTGTAGAGACCGATGTCATCAATTTTGAACCGGCGCTGCATGTCATAGGCTTGCCTCTTAATTCCTGGGTGCATGATGTGGTGATGCCAAGCTTCACAAAGATCAAGCACCAAGGGCGCCGGTACTGGCAACGTACCGTTCCAGTAGAGCTTGCCATCTTCTGCGCTGAGCCCCTTGGGCCACTATTGCCCGTCATCAGGGTCAGTCACAGCCCGATACTCCGACTTGAAAAGCCTCAGACTTGGCGTAGTCGTCCGTCCAGTCGTCATGGACGCATGACTCTGGCAAGAGGTGCTTGTAGGACTCAGCACACTCTCGGGCCAGTACGTGGACCGCTTTGCTCACCCTTCTTCCAATGGGAGCATCCGCAGCCATGACAACAAAGCATTTGACGCCATCCTCCTCCATCATGCGCTCCATGTCAATGATCTTCTTGGCCTCAGCGGTTTCAGTCTTATCGCCATGGGCTGACACGTCTGTCATGCCCTTGCTGGCAGGATGGGCCCACCTGCTGAGACAGTCCGCCATTGTGTTCTCTTTTCCAGGAACGTAGACCACCGTAAGGTTGCACTTGGCCAAGGTCTCGTGCCATCTGGCTCTTGGGAGGCTGGTCCCGAGCGGGTGTCAACGTGCTCTTTGTGCCAGGACTGCAAACTGTGATGGTCTGTACAGACCGTCACAGGATGCAGGGCTATGTACCCGGCCCACTTTCTGAGAGCCATGACAATGGCATACGCCTCCTTCTCACGGGGCGTCCATGTTCGCCTCTGGCCTTCCGCCAGGGCTTGGCTCCAGAAGGCCACGGACACGTGCCTTTCGTCATCCAGCACTTGCTCCAACACCGCGTCGCTCGCATAGTCAGAGGCGTCTGTGCGCAGTACAAATCCTCCCTCTGGATCCACGAGTTGCGGACCCACTGCGGATAGCAGCGCTCGCTTCATCTTCTCAAAGGCACGGTCGGATTCTTCATTCCAGACCAGAGGCTTCTTGGATTCATTCTTGGTCTCCTCCTAGTTGCCCTTGAGCATGGCCCTAATGGGGGCTGTGTACTCGGCATACATCTTGATATAGCCCGAGTAGTAGTTGCAGAACCCCACGTATGCCCTCAACTCGGACACCGTCTTGGGCTTCTCCCAATGTTCAAGCGCCACTACCTTTCCAGGTATGGGCTCCGCTGCCTGATGTCAACAACCCGGCTGACGCAGACAACGTCGCCCACCGCGAATGTGGTCTTGTCACTGCTGCCCGTGAGTTCGTGCCCCAGCAGCACATCCAGCCCTCTGGTGACCTCCCTCTCATGTGCCTCCAGCAGCTCATTGTAGCTCAGGCTGGGGTCCCCTGATGCAATGATCACAACGTCCACAAAAGGGTCCGCACAGTCACGCACCGGCTCAAGCAGGTTCTCCAGCATCAGCTGAAAAGCCGCATTGCCGTTGGTAACGCCCATGGGCATCACCTTCCACTCGAGGGGTCCAAATGGGGTGCCCGTGGCTGTGCAGGCACGGGACTCTTGTGCGAAAGGTATCTGCTGGTAAACATGTTTCAGGTCGATCATCTTGAAGATCCTCCGCCGGAGTCCCTTTTGTAGCATGTCCTTAATGAGGGGCAGAATATAGCTGTTATGCTCCGCCCGGACGTTGAGGCCGCGGTAGTCAATCACGAGCCGCCACTCCCCGGCCACCTTCTTGGGGATGACGATACAGGGGGAGGCCCACTGGGAGTGACAGGGCTCCAGCCAGCCTCTGTCGATGACTTCCTGTGGGATCTTCTCGATGGCCTCTTTCCTCTCGTCCTTGAGGGCCAACTCCCTGTGCCGGTACACACAGGGGTTGAGCTTGAGTGGTATCTTGGCCTCGCCGTACGGTCCACGCAGCGGTGCTGGGAACACAGGCTTTCCACTGAAGAAGGCATCTCATACTTCTGCTTCAGCCTGGCATTCAATGCCAGGATCTTGGGGCACTCACCGGACTCTGCCTTGGCTTTGCCTGGCACCTCGAGCACTCAGCTTACCTGAGGCGTGTCGTTCCTACTCAGTTTTGGCTCTGGGGATGTCCCCAAGTGGCTCATTGGCCCATCTCAGGCCTTGCCTCGCAGCAAATCACAGTAAGCGGGTGGGTTCCCGCCCATTGGCTCCTCCTGGCTGGACATGTGGTCCAATACCCTCTTTACAAAGGCGTTCCTTTCATAGGAACCAGAGACAACGGCATCCACTTCCCACCAGGCTTTGTTCTGGCCCTTTCCCTCTGTTGGGCTTATCCAGTCATGAAAGGGTCGATCCATATACCCCTGAACCAGATCCAGCTCCTCGTCAGAGAGAAGGTCCTCCAATTTGCCAATGTCAACTTCGGAAACCGCGAAGTATTGCCGCCAGGGCTCCGCTATCAGGCGGTTGACACACACGACATCCGTGGTGTCGGCCTGTTCCAGGCCCCCATCCACATAGTGGAATTCCGTTTGCCATCCCAGGGGCAGCATAGGCAGTCCTTTAGCGTCCTGATAGACACTCTCTGCAGCCGGTAGGACGACCCCGTTCAGGGTCTTGTTGGTCAGCTAGACCACCTGGTCTCGCTTACCTTCCCCCTCAGTACACCCCATTGGGTCAACCAGCAATGCCTTTTAGCGGTCCTTGCGGATCTTCGCAACCGCCCTTGGGATGTCCACTCTGGGAAAATGGATCCACATCTGATCTTTATGCGGACCCCAGTGCTTCTCCCATGCAGAGTTCTGGGCGCTCCAGTACTTCTCACATACCCGAAGATGGGCGGAGGCCCTGAGGAAAACGCATCCAGGGCCAAATCCAATGCTCCTAGATCAGCGGCCACTCGGTTCGCCACTTCCCGCTTGACGCCGTACTCCTGGTATGTCGGCCTTGCGGGCTCGATCCCCAGAAAGGTTACTTCGAGCTGATGGAGCTCAGGGTGAATCCAATGGCACTCCGCGTGGTGCTCAGGTGACGATAGCCACAAGAGTTGGTTGTCCTGGTACGGGGTCATAGAGGCCTGAACCGCGAGAGCGCCTGAGTCCGTCTCTGTAAGGAAGTTGTAGGTAGGGTAGGTAGGTAGGTCATCTCGAAACTGGGGTTGCCCCCTGGGGGGTATTTACAAGGGGCTTCTGCTCACCCACCCACGGCCCTACTACACGTGCCAAAAGCCAAAAAAAGAGGAAAAAAAAATATTTAACGAAATTTTGCAGCGGTTTTACAAGTAGGTACAACCACACCCACGCAAGAAACAAACCCAACAAGGCGGCAGGACAGGACACCACGGCACCACGCGGCAGCACAGCACCACGGGGCACAGCACAGGAGAGCAGGGCACCGAGGGAGAGCGGGCCACACAGCAACACCACACAGGGCGGAGACGACAGGCAATGCACAACACGACACCCCAGGGCGCACACGACACAAAGCAGAGCGGCGAACAACACCACGCAGCGACACACCACAGCAAAACACACACAGCGCGGGGGGACAAGACAAAACACGGCGCCAGAAGGCACAGGACCCCAAGACGACGGACAGCGCCCCAGGACATAACACAGCGTGCGGCAGCACCAAACAGAGCAAAGCGAAACAACACAGCGCACACCAACGCAACGCCAGGCGGCACAACGCGCAGCACGACGGCGCAGCACAGCACCCAGGGACACACCACAGCACGCCACCGAGACACGACACCAGGAGCCACCAGGACCCACCAGGAGACAACAGAGGACAGCCAGGCCCAACAGCAAACACACAAACAGAACAGGCAACAACACAAAACACCAGCCAGCCCCGCGAGGTCAAGAGAGCACCGAACAGAGAGCAACGGCGCAGGCACACCAGCACAGCACCGAACAGGCAGAGCACAGAAACAGAAACGACCTGGTAACTGCCCGGAGCCCAGAACCAACGGGGAACAACAGGAAACCAGCGCCACCAGCAAGGAGAAAAACAAAAAAAGAAGACAGGGCACCACAGCACAGCACCACACGGCAGCACAGCGCCACAGGACACAGCGCAGGGGAGCAGGACACCAGAGGGAAGACGCCGAGCAACGGCCAGACGAGACACGGGCACCAAAGCCAACACACACCACCAAACGACAAAGCCGGGCAACCAGAGCCACCAGCAGACCCCCAACAAAAGGGAGCGAAACCAGGAACCAACAACAGCAGCAACCAGAAACAGCACAGACGACGCGCACAGCACAACGAAAGGGCACCAGCACAGCGCAGCACAGCACCGCACAGGGCGGAGAGGACAGGGAACACACAGCACGACACCTCAGAACACACACAGCAGACGCGCAGCGGCAAGAAACAAACAACAGGCACAGGCAACGAAGCAAACAAACGGCAGAGCACGACAGCACACTACCACACGACAGCACAGCGCGACAGAACACAACACAGGGCAGCGGAACACCAAGACACACCACGCCGAACCACAGGGCAGCGAGCCACGCGGCCAGACAAGGACAGCACCACCGAAGCACGACACCAAGACCCACCAGCAGACAGCAGAGAACAGCCACCACCACACAACACCGGCCAGCGCACGCAGAGCAACGACAGGGACAGCACCACCGAGGCACACGCGGGCACACCCGACGGCCCAAGACACAAAAACCCGCCAAGCACCGCACAACCGGCAAAAAAAAAAGGGGGGGGGGCGCAGAGGCCCAAGGCAACTGGAAAGCAGGAAACACCAGAGACAACAGGGGGGGGGAGGGGGGGGGGGGCAGGACACCAAGGCCCAAGGCACCCCAGGCCGGAAAACACGCAAAGCAGGAGACAACGGGGGGACAACAAGGGGGGGGGGAGGCAAAAAACAAAACAAAAAAAGGGGGGTGGGGACAAGACGCCAAGGCCCAAGGCACCCGGGGCCAGAAAACACGCAAAGCAGGACACAACGGAGGCGCAACGAGGGGGGGAAAAGGGAAAGGAAAAAAAAAAACCGAACAAACACAAAAAAACGGGACAACCCCAGCCTGGAGGGGGCCGAACAAGCAAAGAGCGCACCAAGAACGGCCAAGGGAAAGGTGAGGCGCACCAAAACGCGCCCGGGAGGCCGGCCCGCCCGACCCGGCCAAGCAGGGCACACACACGCACACACGCGCAGGACCAGGGCGTGGTGTCCTCCGACCCGAAAGGGGCGGTGTCGGCGTCCACACGAAACAGCCCCGGTGCACCGCCCGAGTCCCCCGTCGCAAGACGGACGTTACGCGAAACCGGACGCGTCAGTGACCGGGTCCACACACGCCAAACCACCGCAGCGCACGCAGCCCAAGACCGAAGCGGGAGGGACCCGCCAGGGACAACCCCATCGCGGGGCCCCGAACGGGTACGACGCGGAGCGAGCCCAGCGCCCTTGCAACAGCAGGGGCCAGCGGCAGGCACAATGAGCCCGGTTCTCGGCCGGCCTCCACGTGCCCCGCGCAGCCACCCATTAAAGCCGGGGGCGACAGCCCCCGGGGTGGGGGAAGGCACCACGGCGACGGGAAAGCCGACCGGAGCACCGAGAGTGACTGGACCGGACGAGGAGCGGCGCACCAACGCGGAGCCACGAGGCACGCCAGAGAGGCACGCCGCCGGCCACAACCACGGCACGAGGACAGGTGCCAAGCCACAACGGCCACCGGGTGCCGCGAACCCGGGAGGCGCGCACAACACACAACGAACCGCAGCACGGGACAAGGTGCCAAGGACAGCCGGCCCCACGTTCGCACCCCCCGCACCCACAAAGTGGGTAGTGGGCCCCGGCCGCAAGCCCGAACGGACGAGTGGTCAGGAGTGGGAGAGCGCCTGTCCCCGGACGCCCCACACCCAGGCAAGAGGCGCCCCCCCAGGGCGCCCTCGTGCCGCCCCCACAGTGCGCAAAGCCAGCTCGCAAGAGCGCGCGCTGTGGGGTTGGTGACGGGTCCCCACGCCCGCACCCCCCGCACCCACAGCCAGTGGGTAGTGGGCCCCAGCCGCACGCCCGAAAGGACGAGTGGTCGGGGGTGGGAGAGCGCCCGACCCCGGACGCCCCACACCCAGGCAAGAGGCGCCCGCCCCGGGCACCCTCATGCCGCCCCCACGGCACGCAGCCCCCACAGGATATGCAGGCGGAGGAGACCGTGATGGCCCCCTACACCCACACGCCCGCGCCCGCAGCACGTGGGTGGCGGACCCCAACAACCCGCCCAGTGGGCGGGCAGTTGGGGGAGGGGGAGCGTCTGACCTCAGACGCCCCTCACAACGGTGGAAGGCAACCCCCCCGGTGATGCCCCTCCGCCATCCCCACAGCGAGCAACGCCGGCCCGCAAGGGCGCACGCTGTGGGGCTGGTGCTGGGTCCCCACGCCCGCGCCCACCGCAGCCGGGACACACAGGTTGCGGACCTCAACGGCCCGCCCAGTGGGCGGGCAGTTGGGGGAGGGGGAGCGTCTGACCTCAGACGCCCCTCACAACGGTGGAAGGCAGCCCCCCCAGGGACGCCCTTCCGCCAACCCCACAGCGAGCAACGCCGGGCCGCAAGGGCGCACGCAGTGGTGCTGATGCTGGGTCCCCACGCCCGCACGAACCGCACCCGGGACACACGGGTCGCAGACCCCAACGGCCCGCCCCATGGGAGGGCCGTTGGGGGAGGGGCAGCGTCTGACCTCAGAGGCCCCTCACAACGGTGGAAGGCACCCCCCCCGGGGACGCCCTTCCGCCAACCCCACAGCGAGGAACGCCGGCCCGCAAGGGCGCATGCTGTGGGGCCGGTGCAGCTGGGTCCCCACGCCCGCACCGACCGCACCCGGGACACACGGGTCGCAGACCCCAACGGCCCACCCAGTGGGCGGGCCGTTGGGGGAGGGGGAGCGTCTGACCTCAGACGCCCCTCACAACGGTGGAAGGCACCCCCCCCGGGGACGCCCTTCCGCCACCCCCACAGCGAGCAACGCCGGCCCGCAAGGGCGCACGCTGTGGAGCCGGTGCAGCTGGGTCCCCACGCCCGCACGGACCGCACCCGGGACACACGGGTCGCGGACCCCAACGGCCCACCCAGTGGGCGGGCCTTTGGGGGAGGGGGAGCGTCTGACCTCAGACGCCCCTCACAACGCTGGAAGGCACCCCCCCCCGGGGACGCCGTTCGGCCAGCCCCACGGCGAGCAACGCCGGCCCGCAAGGGCGCAGGCTGTGGGGCCGGTGCAGCCGGTGACGCGTTCCCGTGGGGGGGCGGCCACGGGACGCTGCGGTGACACGCACAGGTGAGCAGGCAGGCAAAGCACTACGCTCACAAGGGCATCAATACGCTCGTGTCATGTGACAAAGAGCTTCAGGATCCTTGCCACTCTGCAACAAGGGAACGAAAGTATGTACAGCAACACATCAGGATATGTACACATGGGGTTAAGACTGGAGTGGGGTAAGGGCATCACAGGACAATAGACACTCTATCCCAACTCGTTTTCCAATCCCAGGTCCGACCCTCTCAGTGGCTGGTGGGGGCGGGGGCTCAAACACAACCAATGCCCTGCTCAGTCCGGACCCTGAAACCCTGCCAATAGGGGGAGTGTCATGCCCAGCCACAGGCGCGTTACTGGGGCCCAAGAGGCTCCAAGGCCAATGGACAGTAGCTTCCTATGGTCCCTCAACGGCAGGTCCCAACTCCACTCCGAGCCAGAGATATGGCCCCGCCATTATCCCTCAGGAGTTGGTAGCTGAAAATGGGCTGTTTCAGCCCAAACTGATATTAGCTTGAAAAACTCCAAAATTGACCCCTCGTCCGGACCCGCCAGAGGTAGGGAAGAGGCAACTGACCCTATGTTCTTCTCATACGAACTCCCTGAAGCCCTCACCCAACCTGGTTCCCTCTGAGGTCCCGGCATCAGGGCAACACGGATTCGTCAAGTGGGGTCATGATGCCAAAATCACCGACATTGGCGTCATTCCCACGCGTGGCTTGCCTGGCCAGGGCAAGGCCAATGACTCACAGGTTAGGAGGCAGGACCTAGGACCTCCATCTGAGTGTACAACTTGAAATTAGGTCCGGGCTTCCTGTGGGCATAGAGAAATGGGGCCGCCAATTGATCACACGGAAGGGGGAAATTGGGGTCCCAAAATGGGGTCATTTTGGCTGCTCAAAATGAGCCAAAATTCGGGGTGCTCCCAATAGTATATCTCCACGCCGGCTTGGAGATCAGATCTGCCATTCCATACGCGATTCCACCGGGAGTCCAACAGAGACTCACATGCTCTTGGCTCTCAAAGATCTTTATGCTACTTGGCGTGGAGACGATCCCAATTGGGTCCACAAATGCCAAAATGGCAAAATTGCCCACACTCACTTTGGGCTAGCGCCTTAACGAAGGTTGCTCCGCTTCGCCCACGTGGTGTGTGAACCATGAGGACCAATATACATAACACCCATGTCATATATGGTCCATTGGTCCATGCATCCGGCGTGCACGGGTGGGCTCAACATAGTGTAAGGCGGGCAGCAAAAGTGGAAAAATGCTCAAAATGGCCAAACATGCGCACACTCATGGTTGGGGCAAACGAGGCACATGCCCGACTTGGATCGGAGTGTGCCATAGGATTGGTATCAAGTCATATGTGTCCAACATATCTTTTGGGCGTCGCCCAACTCCTCCGGTTTTGGGAATGGCAGGGTCGCCAAGTGAGCCCATGATTTGGGATAGTCCCAAATTGCCAAAATGGCGGCCACAATGTGCCAAGCCAAAGAGGAGTTATTCGCCGGGTCCAAGATATGTTGGGCACCGAAGTATGTACCCTTATTACATACTTGGGTCATGATGTCAATTGAGCACATCGTTGAGATATACGGTCGCCACTTGACATCATGACGGGCCAAAAACGGCAAAATTGGCACAAAGACCCACAAAAGTCCCTTGAAAGGCGCACAATTATATTATAATATCTTCGGCTTGGATCGTGCAATCAACTAATCCTTCTAAACACAATGACTTGACACCAATGACCTTCGATTCCACATATGTGCTCCACTTGGGGCGCTTTGAAAGGTCACGAGCGCTACTTCCCAAGTGGGCACATGAAATTATGAAAAATTGCAAAACACACACCGTGCTCCCAAGGCACCGCTTCGGGATCGCCGCACAAGCTTCTCTTCACGAAGGTTAGGCTTGCAATTGATTGTAGGGAGTATGGAGAAGGGGCTTGCACAATATGAAGTCCATTGGCGGATTTGGCTTGGAGCGATGGACCCGCCAAATGGGCACGCAACCCAACACATGGCACATACCACATATTGCCCAAAAAGGTAGCTCCCCCCACGATATGTCATGCCCCTCCAAGGGCATAACCTTGTGTCAATCGCTCATAGGAACTCAAGGAGAGTTCCTATGCAACACCAACACTCGCGCGCTACACTCGAAAGTTATCTTAACGCACGCAATATCATGGCCAAAGAGTTATAACGCAAACTCTACCCTCTTGACCATGATCCATTACGCTAGCGCGCACGTGTGGAGACGCAGTGCATGTAAAGCTTCCTAAATTACGTCGGGAGTATTGTGAATACATCCCACGTTTCCTTATTGTCATTCCTCGCAAGCAACACGAGATATGACCTTCACAAGTGGCCTCACGAATCAACTTTGTTTTGCCCATATCTTTAAGACAAATGGAGGGCAAGATACAAGGAAAGTTGATTCGTGCATAGGGAAGCACGTAGGTCCACTCGAAAGAGGTCAAATCAAGTGCGGGGATGTCGAAGTCGAAAATCCGATTTCGACATCCTGAAAAATTCGGATTAAGGTTGCGAGTAGAATGTGAAAATTGCGGATGCATCAATGCAGTTCCTGAAGACTTTAGAGCCTTCGTCACGGATAGCGTTAAAATTTCCATTAATTACAGTTATACGGCGGTTACGGTAAAGTCGCGAGCTAACCGCCAGCTGCCAAAACAGTGAATATCAGAACGGAAGCGTAAAAATTGACGAAAACAATATAAAAATAAAACCCTGTTGATTCCTGATGTTCTGATATATAAATCTCCGCTGGCGGTGCATCGGTTGCCGATGCGGGGCTTTACGGCACGGAACACGCTCCCGCCGGGCTCGCACCGGGCGTCAACGGGCGCCTTCCGTACATGGGGTTAGTGGACCGGAGACAGGTCTTCCCTTCCGTACATGGGGTTAGTGGACCGGAGACCGGTTGTATGCCCTGCCCTAGCCATGGGGTTCTGGGTACCGCTTCACCCCCCTCCTTAGAGCAAACCCTGGGGGGGGCTCCATAACACCCACGCATGGCAGCGGGTACCCAGGACCATTTCCTGAAGGGGGAGGGTGTCACATCCTCACTTCAGGCTGGCTCAGGTTAGGCTGCCCAAATCCCACAGTAAGATAGGTATGATGCTGTATAAGCTCGTAGCACATGTATAGTATCAAGTATTAACTCCCGTATCCTGGCGGCGATTGTTCGGCATCCAAAGGACCCGGTAACCCATACCAGGCGCACCGGGTGCCGGCTGCTACGGTCACTACCACAGTGGCAGTGGCATACACGGCCAACATAGGCGACACACGACGACCGAGGTGGTCCCACAGGTCGAGAGCGACCACAAAGATCCATCAGGCTACCCGGAGCTTCCCAAGGCCCGCCGACTGGGGAGAGTCCCCACGGGTCCTTCCTCGGGCGCACCATGTCCATATCCATACGACGCGAGTCCAGAGTGGTACAGCCGAACGAGCTCCTCCTTAAGGGATCGGGCATCAAGGCCGTCTTTTGCCTCGCCCTACTACCACGAAGGCCATACATGAGGGAGTCCTCATGCAGTGTGGGCGGAGGCGTCGACTCCTCAAACCACCAGTTTCCCAGGCAGACTGACCGAGGTCAGGAGCAGCGGAGGCCGCCATCCGACTGCAAGTGCGTCTGCGAGTCGGTAGGCTCACACTGGGACTGACAGTGGCGGACCGCTGGGAGTGTAGTCAGGCAACTGGGCTTCCCGCCTGGCGCCATCAGGATCTCCACACATCACAGCAAATAGGGCACACGGTATCACGGGCAGTCAAACAGAAGAATATGTACTTAGGTACTGGTCCAGACTGGACCATATGTGAGAACATGTAAACGGCGACTCAGGGCGCCTTTGTAGTCGATTCCGTGAAAAACAATCCACACTCAGTGATGGGCTGACATACAGATGCACATATCATGGAGGGGCGGAAAAGCAAAACAAGCGGGGTAAAGAGGCGTGTAAACACACTCTGGACAAAGCGCCAAACCACGCCCCGGTTAGGATAAGGCAATGCAGGAGGGTGGACAGGAAAACGCCTGAGTTCAGGCCATATATAGTCTCGAGACACACGTCGACTGGTCTGGATTCCGCAAGTGCCATGAAACCAGACCACACACTCAAAAATCGCAATGCCGAGCAAGCGGCATCCGTTGCGCAACGTCGTATGGGCTTCAAGGCCCCAAGAGCTCAGAAATATGAAGGTCAGTCGCCCTACCTGGTTTCCCAAGGATTCAGCAGGGGGGGGAGTGACAAATAGAAGAAGAGAGGGGCCATCCTCCTCTGGATTCAGCAGGGGGGGGTATATGGCCACTCTGATGGCAGGTCACCGAAAGATGGAAGAGAGCAAGCAAGTAAGGGACGATTCGTCGACCTCACAAGCGCTGAAAACACATCAGGGGAGAGCTCAGGGCACTGATCAGGCACCCCTGGCTGCAATCGCCCGGGTGAGTGCTGCCAAGTCCGAGACATGGATCTTGGTCTTGTGCTTGCGGATGTACTCCATGAAGGGAGTATTGACCCGCGGCACGAACGAGGAGACGGGTTCCCAGGTGTCGTGGGACGGCCCATAGCCTCGCCAACGAACCTTGAACTCCAGACCTCCGGGTGCCGAGGCTTTCGGACGCTGAGCCAGGATCTTCTCGACAGTATAGTCGTCCTGCTCAGCATAGTCATCATCCGAATCAGCGTCATGTGCGGCATAGCTCAAGGACACATGTTGGCCACGGAGGTCGGGTTCCCGGACACAGAGTTGACTCTCGTGGCGCTCCCGGAACTGTCCGTGACCCACCTTGATGCGGTAGGTGTCCTCACCAATCCTGCGGACCACCTCGCCGGGTGTGAACCAGGTCTTGGTGCGGTGGGTGCCCATAGGGCGGGGTCTGATCACCCACACCGGGTCTCCCACCCTGAACTTCTGCGCTGTCCAGCTCGGGGCGGACTTCTGACGCTCAGCATGCTCCTTCTCAAGCTGCTGGCGGATGTCCCGCGCCGTTTGCTCTTGCCGCGCGAAGAATTCCTTGGCATCCATAGCCATGCCATCACCAGACAAGGGAAGTCCCCTACCCAGGGGGTCCCTGCCGAACAGAATCTGGTGAGGGGACAAACCGCCCGGAGTGGGGGTGTCATGATGGGCCTTCAGAGCAGGCCACATCTCCTCAAACCAGTTCCGACGTGGATTGGTGATGTGGATCTTGCGCAGCTTCTCGAACAGCTGCCGTCCAGCCACTTCAGCACGGCCGTTAGACCGGCTGAGATAGGCGACGCTCTTGGTGTGACGTATTCCCATGAGGGAACACATAGCCTTGAACCAGCCACCAGTAAACTGGGGCCCTCGGTCACTGCAAATGGTGCGGGGGATGTCAAAGACGGTCAGCCAATGACGAATCA
The DNA here is from genome assembly GCA_964036045.1 of Eutreptiella sp. 'Long Island Sound 2002'. Classification (NCBI taxonomy): domain Eukaryota; phylum Euglenozoa; class Euglenophyceae; order Eutreptiales; family Eutreptiaceae; genus Eutreptiella; species Eutreptiella sp. 'Long Island Sound 2002'. The sequence continues at coordinate 133,851,693 of OZ038378.1, read as the reverse complement.
TCATGACTGCCACTTCCTTGGCAAGCAACCCCTTTTTGCGTGCCGGAACGGCTACAACGTAGCCGCTGTGGCGGTCCACACAGAGAACCACACAGTCAAAGGTCTCCTTGCCAATGTGCACTTCGGTCATGGAGAAGACGTCCATGGCCACGCTCTCCATGGGCTGGTCAGGAACCGGGGTCCATTGGGCTTCCCCCCTGACGTTCCGGTTGTAGGGATTGCAGGCCTGACAGACCGAGCAACCCTTCCTGACCTTCTTGATGGCGGTGTAGAGAACGATATGGTCGATCTCGAACCGACGCTGCATGTCAAGAGCTTGCTTCTTGACCCCTGGGTGCAGCATGTGGTGGTGCCAAGCTTCACAAAGCTCGAGCACCCGGGACTCCGGTACTAGCAGCTTACCATTCCGGTAGAGCCTGCCATCTTCCTGGGTCAGCCCCTTTGGCCACTTCTGCCCGTCGTCAGGGTCGGTCACAGCCCTATACTCGGCCGCAAAGGCCTCAGACTTGGCGTAATCGTCGCTCCAGTCGTCCTGGAGGCAAGACTCCGGGAAGAGGTGCTTGTCGGACTCAGCTCCCTCAGGGGCGAGTACTCTGACCGCTCTGCTCACCCTCGACGCGAGGGGGGCATCCGCAGCCATGACGACGAAGCATTTAACACCCTCCTCCTCCATCAGGCGCTCCATTTCGATGATCCTCTTGGCTTCAGCGGTCTCAGCCTCATCGCCATGGGCAGAGATGTCCGTCATGCCCTTGCTGGCGGGATAGGCCCACCTACTGAGACAGTCCGCCACGGTGTTATCCTTTCCAGCAATATAGACACCCGTGTGGTCGAACTTGGCCAAGGTCTCATGCCATCTTGCCCGTCGGGAGGCGGGACCTGAGGGGGTGTCCACGTGCTCCTTGTGCCACGACTGCAGACTCTGATGGTCGGTGCAGACGGTGACGGGATGGAGGGCTATGTACCCAGCCCATTTCCTGAGAGCCATGACGATGGCATACGCCTCCTTTTCGCGGGGCGTCCACGTCCGTCTCTGGCCTTCCGCCAGGACTCGGCTCCAGAAGGCTACGGGCACGTGCCTCCCGTCGTCAAGCACTTGCTCCAACACAGCGCCAATGGCGTAGTCGGAAGCGTCGGTGCGCAGGACGAACCCTCGGTCGGGATCCACGAGGTGCAGACCCACTGCGGATAGCAGCGCCTGCTTCATCCCCTCAAAGGCACGGTCGGACTCTTCAGTCCAGACCAGAGCCTTCTTGGACCCCTTCTTGGTCTCCTCTCGGTTGCCCTTGAGCATGGTCGTCATGGGGGCTGGTTACTCGGCTTACATCTTGATATACCCCGAGTAGTAGTTGCAGAACCCCAGATACGCCCGTAGCTCAGAGACCCTCTTGGGCTTTTCCCAGTGCTCAATCGCAGCCACCTTGCCAGGTATGGGCTTTCGCTGCCCGTTCCCGACTACGTGGCCAGCGAAGACCACCTCGCTTACCGCAATGGTGGCCTTGTCACTGCTGCCCGTGAGTTTGTGCCGAACCAGAAGGTCCAGCACTCGAGTGACGTCCCTTTCATGTGCCTCCAGGAGCTCCTCGTAGCTCATACTGGGGTACCCGGACGCGATGATCACGTCGTCCACGAAGGGGTCCGCACAGTCACGCACCGGTTCAAGCAGGTTCTCCAGCATCCGCTGAAAAGCCGCATTGCCGTTGGTAACGCCCATGGGCATCACCTTCCACTGGAGAGGTCCAAGTGGAGTGCTCATCGCTGTGCAGGCACGGGACTCCTCGGCGAGAGGCATCTGATGATAACCATGTTTCAGGTCAATCACCGTGAATATCCTCCGCCGGTGTTGCTTTTGCAGCATGTCCTCAATGAGGGGCAGCGTATAGCTGTCGTGCTGCTTTTGGGCGTTCAGGCCGCGGTAGTCGACCACGAGCCGCCTATCACCGGCTACCTTCTTGGGGACGACAAAGCACGGGGAGGCCCACTTGGAGTGGCACGGCTCAAGCCAGCCTCTCTGGATGAAGTCGCGGAGGATCTTCTCCATGGCCTCCTTCCTCTCGCCCCTCAGGGCAAACTCCCGGTGACGATACACACGGGGGTCCTGCTTCAGTCGTATCTTGGCCTCGCCATACGGTCCACGCACCGGTGGGGGAAACACAGGCTTTCCGCTGAGGAAGGTATCACCATACTTCTGCTTCAGCCTGGCCCTCAATGCCTGGATCTTGGGGGAGTCATCGGACTCCGCCTTGGCTTTTCCGGGCACTTGAACCACGGAGCTTACTTGAGGGGTAGCGACCCCACTCGGTTTCGGCTCAGGTGGTCTTCCCAGGTGGCCCAAAGGGCCATCTCTGGTCTTGCCTCGGAACAGATCGCCGTAGGTGGGTGGGTTACCGCCAGGCGGCTCGTCCTGGCTGGACATGTGATCCAGCACCTTCTGAACGAAGGTCTTCCCATCATAGGAACCGGAGACGATTGAGTCCACTTCACACCAGGCTGTGTCCTGGCCTTTGCCCTCACGCTGGTATCCCCAGTCGTGAAAGGGCTGATCCATATACCCCTGAACCAGATCCCACTCCTCTTCAGTGAGGGGGTGGTCCGATTCCGATTCATCGATGTCAACAGGGGGAACCGCAAAGCATTGCCGCCATGGCTCCGCTATGATGCGGTTGACACACACCAAGTCCGTGGCGTCGGCCTGATCAAGGCCCCCATCCACATAGTGGAATTCCGTTGGCCATCTCTGGGGTGGCATGGGCTGTCCCTTAGTGTCCTGATAGACACTCTCTCCAGCCGGTAGGACGACCTTGTTTAAGGTCATGTTGGTCAATGAGGCTACCCAATGTCGGGTACTTTCCTCCTCGGTGCATCCCATAGGAACAACCAGCACTGCCTTGGAGCGGTCCTTGCGAATCTTCGCTATCGCTCTTGGAATGTCCCAACGGGGGCAATGGATCCACATCAATCCCTGATGCGGACCCCAGTGCTTCTTCCACGCGGAGTCCTGTGCGCTACAGTACTTCTCACATACCCGAAGATGGGCGGAGGTTCCTGAGGAGAACGCATCCAGGGCCAGATCCGACGCTCCCAGGTCCGCGACCACTCGGTTCGCCACTTCCGGCATTACGCCGTACTCCTGGTTTGCTGGCCCAGTGGGCTCAGTATCCAGCGCGGCCACTTCGAGCTGATTGCGTTCGGGGTGGATCCATTGGCATTCCACATGGTGCTCAGGTGACGAAAGCCACGAGAGCTGGTTGTCCTGGTACAGGGTCATGGAGGCTTGGGCCGGGAGAACGCCGGAGTCCGTCTCCATCATGAAGTCGTATCCCACGATCAAGTCCCAGTCCATCTCGACCTCGTAGAAGCGACCGTGCAGGAGGATTTCCTTGCCGAGGTCTGGGCGGCTCAGCTCACGATGGTTCACGAACTGCAGCCCGATGGCTGCTTCCTTCGTGCCTCCCACCATGTACTGGCCGTTCGCCACCTTCAGCCTGACAGGTTTCCGACTGTCGGTCAGACACTCTGGCGGAAGTAGGCCAGCCTTGACCAAGCTGACCTGAGCTCCCGTGTCAACCAACACGTCCAAAACCTTTTCCACTTCCCCGCATAGGCACGCACCTTAAGATGCAACTGCCGCTCGCGACCGACACGGCGCACGGCGTGCAAACTCAGGATCTCCGGCCGTTCCAGAAGCTCAACAAGCGACTGGTGCAGGTCGTGGACAATGGGCTCAGGCTGCCCATCTGCAGCATCCAGCTGCGGTCCGGGTGATCCTCCGATACTCTCGGATAGATCCTGTAGTACATCAAACACATTCTTGGTCGCGAAGGACGGACGGGTGCAAGGGTTCGTGCCTTCACTTGCCCTCACCCCGCCTCCGCGACTGGGTGCCGGACCGGGCCTTCCGCCCGCGGCCGTCCCTTTGTGCTTATCGACTCCCGACTGGGATGGTTCGGCGCTTCCCACGTCACCATCATGCGACCGCCCAAGCTGGGGCCCTTGGCTGCAGGGGCTCCGCTAGGGGGCGTCGGTTGTGGAAGTAGGGGAAGTCTCCTCGGCATCAACCTCGTTGACGCCCTTCTTCCTTTCCCTTCTTTCCTTTCTAGTCGTCTTGTTCTTGTCCTTGTTCTGGTCGGTCCCGTTGTTCTCCTTGTTCTTGTTGTCCGACCTGGGGACCCAGTTCCGCTTGATCTCCTGGATCTCCTTGGCCAACTCGGTCCCCACCGACGACATCAGCTTGGCCAGCTCGTCCTTGTCGACCTCCACTTTGGCTTCCCGGATACCCGCAGGCGCAGGCTTCTTCGACCCGTGCACCTTCTTGTAAGCCTCCGTGTCGGCCTTGTGGGTGGGGCATGTTCGGTGGTCATGGTTGAAGCCTTTCTTCCTCCCATAACACACGAAACAGCCCTGAGGGTGAGCTCGTATGAACTCCCCAAAGGACAGCGGAGGGTCGCCAATGCGGCGAGGGTCCCTCTTCTCCTGCTTCCTCCAACCCTGCTGCAGGGGCTTCCAGTTTCCCGGTTTGCTCCCCGCGCTCAGGTTTTTGGCCACGAAGGCACAAACGGCCACTTCGGCGGGCTCATCGTCGTCGTCATCGTCGACGAGAGTCTCATCGCCGCCGGCTCCCGCTGGGTCCATGGCAGCTTCCCCGCCAGGTCCCTCGCCAACGTAGTTGACGTCGCGGTCGCCGGGCCTCAACCCGCGGGTGTGGTGGAGGTTTCGGTACTCCTTGAGTACTTCCTCGCCAACCCACTCCAGGATCTCGTCGCAGCTCATCCGCGCCGGGATGGGCTGCAGACGGATGGTCTGGCCGCTCAACTCACACTCGTCAAGGCGCCACATCGCGGTCTTCTCGCGATCGCCCGAGACGGTGATGAGGAGAGCGTTCCGCAGGGAGTGCCGTTTGACATCCCGGGCCACGTTCTTCCTCGTCCAAGCCACCACCTTCGTATGATACTCTTTGGGGAGCATCATCTTGACCGTGTGGTTGGACTTGGCCCTCTTGGATTCCTCCTTGGTGACCCTCTTGATCCATGCTTCCGGCAGCATGGAGAGCAGGCGAGCCTGCTCGTCACCCTCGTTCCAATCCTCCAGGTTGCGGCGGAAGAGGGTGTATTTCCCTCGGAAGTCTCGCAAATCCCGTAGGCGGATCTCCCGTCCATCATGCTCCAGCTTGATGGACTTCCACCGCTTGGCAGCCACCTGCGGAGCGTCCACCCGCTCCTGCTTGTTGAGCCACTTCTTGGCTTCCTTGAGGGTCCTGATTTTCCCCTCCTTGGTCGCCACGAAGTATAGCTCTCCGAGCACTTCCGGCAGGCGGTACCTGAACCGTCTGAAGACATACTTCTCCGCATCAGCGGGATGCAAGTCCTCAGTAACGGTTGCCCCCCAATCGTCCAGCTTCTCCAAGAAGCGGTCGAGGTTGAGGGGGTTGCCGTCGTACATGGGGGGCTTGATGTCCTTCAAGTCTTCCCACACGGCGGCATCCGCGGCCTTAGAGACCATGAACGCCGGCCGCGAGGTCGACCGAGGTTCCCATCGGCCTCTCCCACGGACTCCCACGGCCGCCACATCCATCTCCTCCATGGAATCCCTGTGGCTACGCCGCGGTTCCTCCATGTACGCTGAACCCAGATGTTCACGCCGTACTCCTCCCATGTATGCCTCCTCATCACGGCGCCGGCGGCTGCGCTCAGCGGCCTCCCGTCGTACACCACGCGGCGGGCTGATGCCGAACTCCTCCAGGTCCAGGTCCAGGTCCTCACCTCCGCCGACGTACCACTCTACGTCTCCTCCGGGGACCTCATCCCTGAGTCCACCATAACGTCCTCCAGCCATTGGGATTGGCACCGGGGCTGGTGCCGGGCGTCGGGGGCGTACAGGCGTCCGCGGTGGAGCACGGCGGTTGTGGTGGTCCGAGCTGAGCCACTCATCACGCCAATCCTCACTGCCACTGCCGGGCGGCACACGCTCGTTGCGGCGGCCCGCGCTGTGGTGAGAGGGGGCGGTGAGAGAGGGGGCACTGGCGCTGGGGCAACTCCTGGGGGCTCCGCCGGGGGCGTGGGGTCTGCCTGGACCTGGTCCGGGTCCCCAGCCGTCGTCCGACGAGCCAGACTCCAGGGGTGGGTGGTCGCTGCCGACGCTCCCACGGGCTTCCAGCGCGTCCAGCCTCTGCTGCAGGCCGCTGATAACCGTGTTCAGCGACCTCGTCTCTGCCCTGGCGATGTCCAGCTCTTTCTGCGCGCGCGCGGCGACCCTGGCGATGCGTTTCATCTCGCCCTTGCCCATGTCTACCTCGCGCCCGAGGAACTGGACCCTCCTGCGGAGGTAGACAATCCACCGCCAGGTGGTATCCGGGTCGCCGTTCCCTGGTGGGTCGTCGGGGTCCCCAGGGGGTCCTCCAGGAGGGCCTCCGCCGGGTCCGCCCGGTCCAGGGGGTCCTCCCCCTCCCGGTGGTCCGCCTCCAGGGGGTCCACTTGGTGGGCGTCCTCCAGGGGGTCCTGATGGTCCTCCGCCAGGGGGTCCCGGTGGGTCTCCGCCGGGTCGCCTCGGTGGGTCCGAGGATGGGCGCTTCTTCGTGATGCCAAAGTCCATGTCGTCATCCTCGTCCATGTCGCCCCACCTGGGCGTCTCGGTCTCGGAAGACTCCGAGCTCCGGTAGGGAGGAGGGAGATCCTCATCCTCACCTTCCGGCTCCATGGGGACGTCTCCGCCTCCTCCGCCCGTCCAAGCCACCACTTGGCGATGTCGGCGGCCTCGTTCATCCCCTGTCGCTGGACCGTCGCTGGCGGTGAAGAAGGGGTCACTGTCGTGGGGGTGTCCGCCCGCTGGCCTCTGTGGCCTCTCGGGGGTCTTCCCCTTGACCTTCCTCCGTCGATGAGCGGTGGCGCCACTGCTCCCACTGCTGCCCGTGTCGGCCTCGTCCAGCGTCATCTTGGAGGAGGCGTCCCCTTCGAACAGCTTTCGAAGGGTCTCCACTCGTGATCCTCCCGGGGGAGTCTCGCGGCGGAGCTTGGCCTCTGCCTCCTCCATTGCGGCGGCGGTGGCTACGGCAGCTCACCTTTCGGCCTCCTCCCGGGCACGAGCCGCCTCGGCTTCGCGGGTCTGCTGCAGCCGCGCCTTCTCCGCTTCCAACGCTGCCAGCTCCGCCTCCGTCTTGGCCCTGTCCTCAGCGACCTTCCGTCGCGCGGCCTCGATGGCGTCCTTCTTGGCGGCGTCCGCCTGGGCCTTAGCCGTCGCTTCGGCGTGGGCCCTTTCCTCCGCCTCCTTCTTTGCCCTCTCTTGGGCAAGCGCCTCCTCCAGCGCCCTCACCTCGGCCTCCTTGCAGGCAATGGCCTCTTGCGTCAGGCGGGCTTCCTCGTCGGCTGCCGCCAACTCACCGTTGACCTGGGCAGTCGCTGCCCCATGGGCGGCTACGGCCGTGAGTCCGGCCGCAATGGCCGCCACGGTCTGGGCGTGGATGGCCATGCCATGCGCCCACTCCGCAGCCTCCTCCTGGGCGATGCCGACGGCGCCCTCCACGGCAGCGCTGTGCTGCCTGGCCCGTTGCCGGGCAACCCGAAGGTTGCAGGGCACCCCACAGGCGCGCTCACAGGTGCGCGCCACGTCCCTGTCGGGAGCGACGCTGCTGCTGGAGCTGGCCTGGTCGGCCGGCATCCTCCCGCGGTGGGCCGACTCCACGTCGCTGCTGGGGCCTGCTCGGGCCTGCTGGGGCCTCAGGAGCAGCGGACGGGGCTTGGCCTTGGTCTGCTTGGCGACTTGGATGAAGTCGCCGAGGGTGGCGTGGCCGGGGTGATGACCACCATTGGCCCGTTGGGGACTGAGGGCTGGGGTTCCGCCCTTGGCGCCTTGGGCGGCTTCGGCGGCCAGGGACTCCTGGTACTCCCGCCACTTCCGGTCCCGCTTCCTGTCCCCGGCGGACCGCTTCTCCTTCCCCGGAGACGCGCTGCTGCTGCCCTGCAGCCTGCGCTCGCTCCCCGGTTCCGGGAACTTCTTCTCGATCATGTCCCACATGGAGACGTTGATCGAGGCGCCCGACGGGTACTCCTTGGGCATCTCGTCCTCCTCAATCCCGTCGGGACGCAGGCCTTCGCCTGGCCTGTCCGGCCGGGTCCACGTCCTCCAGCGCCTCTGCTGGAAGTGGAAGGCAAACCATTCCGCCCGCAGCCAGTCCTCCACGGCCTGCAGGCGGTCGGGGGCGATGTCCGTGCGGAGCTCGAAGCTCCCGGGCATGCCGCCTTCGCACTGGGGGTGGCTGTGGCGGTAGTGCTGGTCCCAAACCAACCCACGCAGTAGGTGCGCTGCATGGGGGTGGGGCCGCGGCCACGTCCTACCCGCTTCTTGCCAGTTTACCATGGCAGCGGGGGGCGTACTTGGTCTTGAGGTCCTTGGTGTGCACTCGTTCCACTCAACGAACTGGTGGTGGTTGTTGAGGCGGGTGCTGCAGCACTGGGCTGGGAGTGCCGCTGGTGCTGGTCAGCCGGTGGTTGTGGAGGTGGTTGACGCGGCCTTGCTGGTCGGCCGATGGGACTCGCTGATGCAGGAGTCCTGGTCAGTCCACTTCCTTCACGGTCGCGGCGCGGTCAGGGCGATGCTCTGGACGGCGCTGCTGGCTCCGTGACGAACTCGGCGCTGTCGCTGGGTGGCGCTGCGAGCCGCTGCGCTGCGCTGCGAGCCGCTGCGCTGCGCTGCGAGCTGCGAGCTGCGCCGCGCTGCTCGGGGTTGGTGGCCCCGAGTGGCACGCGAGGGCTGGGTAACCCCGCGGCGGTGAAACGCTTTTGACGCGTTCCCGTGGGGGGCCGGCCACGGGACGCTGCGGTGACACGCACAGGTGAGCAGGCAGGCAAAGCACTACGCTCACAAGGGCATCAATACGCTCGTGTCATGTGACAAAGCGTTTCAGGATCCTTGCCACTCTGCAACAAGGGAACGAAAGTATGTACAGCAACACATCAGGATATGTACACATGGGGTTAAGACTGGACTGCGGTAAGGGCATCACAGGACAATAGACACTCTATCCCAACTCGTATCCCAATCCCAGGTCCGACCCTCTCAGTGGCTGGTGGGGGCCGGGGCTCAAACACAACCCATGCCCTGCTCAGTCCGGACCCTGAAACCCTGCCAGAAGGGGGGGTGTCCCGCCCAGCCACAGGCGAGTTCCTGGGCTGAAGGGGCTCCAAGGCCAATCGACAGTGGCTCCCTATGCTCCCTTAACAGCTGGTCCTAACTCCACTCTGAGCCAGAGATATGGCCCCGCCATTATCCCTCAGGAGTTGGTAGCTGAAAATGGGCTGTTTCAGCCCAAACTGATATTAGCTTGAAAAACTCCAAAATTGACCCCTCGTCCGGACCCGCCAGAGGTAGGGACGAGGCAACTGACCCTATGTTCTTCTCATACGAACTCCCTGAAGCCCTCACCCAACCTGGTTCCCTCTGAGGTCCCGGCATCAGGGCAACACGGATTCGTCAAGTGGGGTCATGATGCCAAAATCACCAAAATTGGCGTCATTCCCACGCGTGGCTCGCCCGGCCAGGGCAAGGCCAATGGCTCACAGGTTAGGAGGCAGGACCTAAGATTTCCATCTGAGTGTACGACTTGAAATTAGGTCCGGGCTTCCAGTGGGCATAGAGAAATGGGGCCGCCAATTGACCACACGAAAGGGGGAAATTGGGGTCCCAAAATGGGGTCATTTTGGCTGCTCGAAATGAGCCAAAATTTGGGGTGTTCTCAATAGTATATCTCCACGCCGGCTTGGAGATCGGATCTGCCATTCCATACGCGATTCCACCGGGAGTCCAACAGAGACTCACATGCTCTTGGCTCTCAAAGATCTTTATGCTACTTGGCGTGGAGACGATCCCAATTGGGTCCACAAATGCCAAAATGGCAAAATTGCCCACACTCACTTTGGGCTAGCGCCTTAACGAAGGTTGCTCCGCTTCACCCACGTGGTGTGTGAACCATGGGGACCAATATACATAACACCCATGACATATATGGTCCATTGGTCCATGCGTCCGGCGTGCACGGGTGGGCTCAACATAGTGCACGGCGGGCAGCAAAAGTGGAAAAATGCTCAAAATGGCCAAACATGCGCACACTCATGGTTGAGGCAAATGAGGCACATGCCCGACTTGGATCGGAGTGTGCCATAGGATTGGTATCAAGTCATATGTGTCAAAAATATCTTTTGGGCGTCGCCCAACTCCTCCGGTTTTGGGAATGGCAGGGTCGCCAAGTGAGCCCATGATTTGGGATAGTCCCAAATCGCCAACATGGCGGCCACGGTGTGCCAAGCCCAAGAGGAGTTATTCGCCGGGTTCAAGATATGTTGGGCACCGAAGTATGTACCCTCATAACATACTTGGGTCATGATGTCAATTGAGCACATCGTTGAGATATACGGTCGCCACTTGACTTCATGACGGGCCAAAAACGGCAAAATTGGCACAAAGACCCACAAAAGTCCCTTGAAAGGCGCACAATTATATTATAATATCTTCGGCTTGGATCGTGCCAATCAACTAATCCTTCTAAACACAATGACTTGACACCAATGACCTTCGATTCCACATATGTGCTCCACTTGGGGCGCTTTGAAAGGTCACGAGCGCTACTTCCCAAGTGGGCACATGAAATTATGGAAAATTGCAAAACACACACCTTGCTCCCAACGCATCGCTTTGGCATCGCCGCACAAGCTTCCCTTCACGAAGGTTAGGCTTGCAATTGATTGTAGGGAGTATGGAGAAGGGGCTTGCACAATATGAAGTCCATTGGCGGATTTGGCTTGGAGCGATGGACCCGCCAAATGGGCACGCAACCCAACACATGGCACATACCACATATTGCCCAAAAAGGTAGCTCCCCCCACGATATGTCATGCCCCTCCAAGGGCATAACCTTGTGTCAATCGCTCATAGGAACTCAAGGAGAGTTCCTATGCAACACCAACACTCGCGCGCTACACTCGAAAGTTATCTTAACGCACGCAATATCATGGCCAAAGAGTTATAACGCAAACTCTACCCTCTTGACCATGATCCATTAGGCTAGCACGCACGTGTGGAGACGCAGTGCATGTAAAGCTTCCTAAGTTACGTCAGGAGTATTGTGAATACATCCCACGTTTCCTTATTGTCATTCCTCGGAAGCAACACGAGATATGACCTTCACAAGTGGCCTCACGAATCAACTTTGTTTTGCCCATATCTTTAAGACAAATGGAGGGCAAGATACAAGGAAAGTTGATTCGTGCATAGGGAAGCACGTAGGTCCACTCGAAAGAGGTCAAATCAAGTGCGGGGATGTCGAAGTCGAAAATCCGATTTCGACATCCTGAAAAATTTGGATTAAGGTTGCGAGTGTAGAATGTGAAAATTGCGAATGCATCAATGCAGTTCCTGAAGACTTTAGAGCCTTCGTCACGGATAGCGTTAAAATTTCCATTAATTACAGTTAAACTGGCGGTTACGGTAAAGTCGCGAGCTAACCGCCAGCTGCCAAAACAGTGAATATCAGAACGGAAGCGTAAAAATTGACGGAAACAATATGAAAATAAAACCCTGTTGATTCCTGATGTTCTGATATATAAATCTCCGCTGGCGGTGCATCGGTTGCCGATGCGGGGCTTTACGGCACGGAACACGCTCCCGCCGGGCTCGCAACGGGCGTCAACGGGCGCCTTCCGTACATGGGGTTAGTGGACCGGAGACCGGTCTTCCCTTCCGTACATGGGGTTAGTGGACCGGAGACCGGTTGTATGCCCTGCCCTAGCCATGGGGTTCTGGTTACCGCTTCACTGGGTCCCCACGCCCGCAGCGACCGCTCCCGGGACACACAGGTCGCGGACCCCAACGGCCCGCCCAGTGGGCGGGCCGTTGGGGGAGGGGGAGCGTCTGACCTCAGACGTCCCTCACAACAGTGGAAGACACCCTCCCGGGGACGCCCTTCCGCCACCCCCACAGCGAGCAACGCCGGCCCGCAAGGGCGCACGCAGTGGGGCCGGTGCTGGATCCCCACGCCCGCACCAACCGCATCCGGGACACACGGGTCGCGGACCGCAACGGCCCGCCCAGTAAGCGGGCAGTTGGGGGAGGGGGAGCGTCTGACCTCAGACGCCCCTCACAACAGTGGAGGGCACCCCCCCCGGGGACGCCCTTCCGCCACCCCCACAGCAAGCAACGCCGGCCCGCAAGGGCGCACGCTGTGGGGCCCGTGCTGCTGGGTCCCCACGCCCGCACCAACGGCATCCGGGACACACGGGTCGCGGACCCCAACAGCCCGCCCAGTGGGCGAGCAGTTGGGGGAGGGGGAGCGCCTGACCTCAGACGCCCCTCAAAACGGTGGAAGGCACCCCCCCTGGGGACGCCCTTCCACCACCCCCACAGCGAGCAACGCCGGCCCGCAAGGGCGCATGCTGTGGGGCCGGTGCTGGGTCCCCACGCCCGCATCGACCGCTCCCGGGACACACTGGTCGCGGACCCCAACGGCTCGCCCGGTGGGCGGGCAGTTGGGGGAGGGGGAGCGTCTGACCTCAGACGCCCCTCACAACGGTGGAAGGCACCCCCCCCCGGGGACGCCCTTCCGCCAACCTCACAGGGAGCAACGCCGGCCTGCAAGTTCGCACGCAGTGGGGCTGGCGCTGGGTCCCCACGCCCGCACCGACCGCACCCCGGACACACGGGTCGCGGTACCCCGGCTGCCCGCCCGAGAGGGCGGGTGGCTGGGGGGGGACAGCGCCTGACACCAGACGCCCCTCGCAACGGTGGCAGGTCAACCCCCCTGGGACGGCCCCCCACCACCCCCGCGGCAAGGAGCCCCCACAGGGCATGCAGGCCAAGGGGACAGTGTTGGGCCCCCACACCCACACACCCGCGCCCACAGCATGTGGGTGGCGGACCCCAACAGCCCGCCCAGTGGGCGGGCAGGTCGGGGAGGGGGAGCGCCTGACCACAGACACCCCTCACAACGGTGGAAGGCACCCCCCCGGGGACGCCCTTCCGCCACCCCCACAGAGAGCAACGCCGGCCCGCAAGGGCGCACGCTGTGGGGCCGCTGCTGGGTCCCGCGCCCGCACCGACCGCACCCGAAATACACGGGCCGCGGAACCCTGGCCGCCCGCCTCAGAGGGCGGGCGGCCGGGGAAGGCACAGGGCCTGACACCAGACGCCCCTCACAACGGTGGCAGGCCACCCCCCCCGGGGACGGCCCCCCACCACCCCCACGGCACGCAGCCCCCACAGAGCATGCAGGCCAAGGGGACCGTGATGGGCCCCCAGACTCACACGCCCGTGCCCGCAGCACGTGGGTGGCGGACCCCAACAGGCCGCCCAGTGGGCGGGCAGTCGGGGGAGGGGGAGCGCCTGACCTCAGACGCCCCTCGCAACGGTGGAAGGCACCCCCCCTGGGGACGGCCCCCCGCCACCCCCGCGGCACGCAGCCCCCACAGGGCATGCAGGCCAAGGGGACAGCGTTGGGCCCCCACACCCACACGCCCGCGCCCACAGCACGTTGGTAGTTGACTCCAACAGCCCGCCCAGTGGGTGGGCAGTCTGGGGAGGGGGAGCGCCTGACATCAGACTCCCCTCGCAACAGAGGGAGGCAACCGCCACCGGGGACGCCCTTCCGCCACCCCCACGGGGGGCGCACAGCCCCAAGTCAGGTAGGGGGGAACCGGGACCGGACCGCTCCCCCCCAAGCACGCCAGAGGGAGCAAGGGACCTGGGCAGGACACGCGGAGGGGCACGGACCACGTGGAATGGCCTTACCACCGCTCAGTGCCGGGACCGCGCGAGGTGCGCACGCCACACCACCCAGGGGGGGGGGAGCTGACGCCGCGGGAGCGCGAGGGCACATACACGCAAAGGGCACGCGGGGACTACCAGAAGGGCAACCGGACCGAGCTCGCGGAACGCACAGACCGCGTGGAATGGCGTACCAGCGAGCGAGGCTAAGGGACACCCGGACGGGACGGAACGCCACACGCAGCGCGGTGCACGCAGGGCGGGAAGGGGGAAACGGGAGAGACACAACACCAGGTACCGGCCCCGGCCCCCTGAACTGGCCGCGAGCGCCGCGCACACACGGACGGGGCACTGCACCCGCCAAGGCAGTAGTGGCGCACTGCGCCACGCCCCAACCCCTAGGCTAGGCAGCCTCCGCGCCAGCCCAAGGGGGTCCCACTGGCGACAAGCCAGTAGCACGGGCCCGGCGGCGCCGGCGCCCCGGGCGACCAGGCAATAGGGGGGCGACACGGTGGGTAAGCGCCTGCAGCCACGGCTGCGAATTGATGCACTGACCGGGGAGTGGCAAAACGGGGAAGCCGGGGAGGGACGGGGCTCCGATCCCTGTGACCCCGGGGGACTGCGCCACCAGGCACGAGGTGCGTCTTGGAGGGCCCCCCACTAGGACCAGGTGGGGAGGATATCACCTGGCCCGACCAGGTGGCCCCCCAGGGCCGAAAGGCGTCTATTACCCGCAAAATCAAACCTCAAACCTCAAACCTGCTTCAGCCTGGCATTCAATGCCAGGATCTTGGGGCACTCACCAGACTCTGCCTTGGCTTTGCCTGGCACCTCGAGCCCCAAGCTTACCTGAGGGGTGTTGTTCCTACTCAGTTTTCGCTCTGGGGATCTCCCCAAGTGGCTCACTGGCCCATCTCAGGCCTTGCCTTGCAGCAAATCACAGTAGGCGGGTGGGTTTCCGCCCATCGGCTCGTCCTAGCTGGACATGTAGTTCAATACCCTCCTTACAAAGGCGTTCCTGTCATAGGAACCAGAGACGACGGCGTCCACTTTCCACCAGGCTTTGTTCTGGCCCTTTCCCTCTGTCGGGCTTATCCAGTCATGAAAGGGTTGATCCATATACCCCTGAACCAGATCCAGCTCCTCATCAGAGAGAAGGTCCTCCAATTTGCCAATGTCAACTTCGGAAACTGCGAAGTATTGCCGCCAGGGCTCCGCTATCAGGTGGTTGACACACACGACGTCCGTGGCGTCGGCCTGTTCCAGGCCCCCATCCACATAGTGGAATTCCGTTTGCCATCCCAGGGGCGGCATAGGCAGTCCTTTAGCGTCCTGATAGACACTCTCTGCAGCCGGTAGGACGACCTTGTTCAGGGTCTTGTTGGTCAGCTAGACCACCTGGTCTCACTTACTTTCCCCCTCAGTACACTCCATTTGGTCAACCAGCAATGCCTTTTAGCGGTCCTTGCGGATCTTCGCAACCGCCCTTGGGATGTCTACTCTGGGAAAATGGATCCACATCAGATCTTTATGCGGACCCCAGTGCTTCTTCCATGCAGAGTTCTGGGCGCTCCAGTACTTCTCACATACCAGAAGATGGGCGGAGGCTCCTGAGGAAAACGCATCCAGGGCCAAATCCGATGCTCCTAGATCAGCGGCCACTCGGTTCGCCACTTCCCGCTTGACGCCGTACTCCTGGTATGTCGGCCTTGCGGGCTCGATCCCAAGAAAGGGTACTTCGAGCTGATGGATCTCAGGGTGAATCCATTGGCACTCCACGTGGTGCTCAGGTGACGATAGCCACAAGAGTTGGTTGTCCTGGTACGGGGTCATAGAGGCCTGAACCGGGAGAGCGCCTGAGTCCGTCTCTGTAAGAACTTTGTAGGTAGGGTAGGTAGGTAGGTCATTTCGAGACTGGGGTTGCCCCCTGGGGGGTATTTACAAGGGGCTTTTGTTCACCCACCCACGGCCCTACTACACGTGTCCCCACAAAGCGGCTACCCCACATGGGGGAAGTGCGCGGTCACCGCGAGCAGTACCCTACTGCGGGTTCTGCCCAGAGAGATGACCCATGATCGACCGAATTCTCACATTCCTCTCCTTCAGGCGGATGATACGTGGAGGAGGGTCCCATCTCACATCCTCATCAACCTCCTGATTCTGGGGCCCAGGGGCCCAGAGCCAGGCCATAGGCCCTGTCCTGCAGGCACCCCCACCTGGGTTGGTTTTCAGTAGGCGTGAGGCGACTTGAAGAGGCAAGTGCTACGGGACTCGCATGCCGGGGCGCACACTCACGCCTCCTAACTCGGTTGAGCTTGCGCTCTCCCGAGGGGCCGGGAGTTTGAAGTAGTTTGTTGCCGTAGCTTC
The DNA here is from genome assembly GCA_964036045.1 of Eutreptiella sp. 'Long Island Sound 2002'. Taxonomy (NCBI): domain Eukaryota; phylum Euglenozoa; class Euglenophyceae; order Eutreptiales; family Eutreptiaceae; genus Eutreptiella; species Eutreptiella sp. 'Long Island Sound 2002'. The sequence goes on along the minus strand of OZ038378.1, from coordinate 133,835,583 downwards.
GTTGGTTGTATAATGGTACAGTTGCGGTGTTTTGTCGTGTCCGTGGGTATGGTCGTCGGCAGGCGTGGTGCACCATTGTGTCGCCCAGCCGTGGGCCGCCGTTCCGCGTTTCGACCCTTGCATGCCCGGCTGGTTCGGTGTTGGCTGGCCTGCGTCTGGTCTATTTATGGTCGCGTCGTTGTTGCCGCAGCGGCTTGGTTGGTGCATGGTTGTGTTAGCCGTCGTATGGTCAGCTTGTTCGTCGTTGGGTCTTTTCTGCTGCTGCCAGCACTTTCGCGTCCTGGGCTGTCGTGTAGGCGATGTGTGCGCAGTTGGGTCCTTCATGCAAAGGAACGCGTGCGCGCAGCCCGCAATGGTGAGTCGTTGTGGTCTAGGTCTTCCCTTGGCCGGCATGTCAGATGCGGGTTTTGGTTGTGCTGCGCCCGGGCTGTGGCCGGCGCGTTGTGTTGGTTCGCCGTCGTCGTAGCCGCACGCGGTCGGCTCGTCGGGGGTTGCGTTGTTGCCCGCATTTGTTTGGCCATCTTTGCGCTCGTCGTGTATGGATGTGCGGTTGTCGTGTTGTCGCCAGCGTTATGCATGGCCGGTTTTGTTGCCCTGGCGTTGTGTGCGCCGCCTGATGGCCGGCTCGTCCTGCTGTCCGGTGTGTTGGGCCTTGGTGGCCATCGGTGGTCGGTTGCAGTTGTGTGGTGGTGCACGGACCGCCTCATGGTGGGGCGTGCAGCGTTGGTGTGTGGCCCACCTCTTGGTGGGGCATGGTGTGGTGGTGTATGGTCCCCCTCGTGATGGGACGCGTTGTGGTGGTGTGTGGCCCCCCTCATGGTGGGGCATGCTGCGTTGGTGTGTGACCCCCCTCATGGTGGGGCGTGGTGTGGTGGTGTGTGGCCCCCCTCATGGTGGGGCGTGTTGTGGTGGTGTGTGGCCCCTGTCATGGTGGGGCATCCTGCGTTGGTGTGTGGACCCCCTCATGGTGGGGCGTGCTGCTTTGGGGTGCGCTGTGTTGTGTTGTGTGGCATTGTTTGTTGTGGTGCCGTGTGACCCCCCGTATGGTGGGGCGTGCTGCGTTGGTGTGCGGCCCCCCTCATGCTGGGGCGTGTCGTGGTGGTGTATGGCCCCCCTCAGGGTGGGGCTGTGTTGCGTTGTGCTGTGTTGTGTTGTGTCGCGTTGCGTTGCGGTGTGTTGTGTTGTGTTGTGTCGTGTTGTGTTATGTGTGGTGGTGGTGTGTGCCCCCCCCCCATGGTGGGGCGTGCTGCGTTGGTTTGTGGCCTTCCTCATGGTGGGGCGTGCTGCGTTGGGGTGCGGTGTGTTGCGTTGTATGGCCCCCTGCATGCTGGGGCGTGCTGCGTTGGTGTGTGGCCCCCCTCATGGTGGGGCGTGTCGTGGTGGTGTTTGGTTCCCCTCATGGTGGGGCTGTGTTGCGTTGTATTGTGTTGTGTCCAGTTGCGTTGCGGTGTCTTGTGTTGTGTTGTGTTGCGTTGCGTTATGTGTGGTGGTGGTGTGTGGCCCCCCGCATGCTGGGGACTGCTGCGTTGGGGTGCGGTGTGTTGTGATGTGTGGCGTTGTGTTTTGTGGTGGTGAGTGGCCCCCTGTTTGGTGGGGCGTGCTGTGTTGGTGCGTGGCCCCCCCCATGGTGGGGCGTGCTGCGTTGGTGTGTAGCCCCCCTCATGGTGGGGCGTGCTGCGTGGGGGTGCGTTTTTTTGTGTTGTGTGGCCCCCCGTATGGCGGGGCGTGCTGCGTTGTTGTGTGGCCCCTGTCATGGTGGGACGTGTTGGGGTGGTGTGTGGCCCCCCTCATGGTGGGGCTGTGTTGCATTGTGATGTGCTCTGTCTCCTTGCGTTGCTGTGTGTTGTGTTGTGTTGTGTTGCGGTGTGTTATGTGTGGTCGTGCGTGGCCCCCCGCATGTTGGGGCGTGTTGCGTTGGTCTGTGGCCCCCCGCATGGTGGGGCGTGCTGCTTTGGGGTGTGGTGTGTTGTGTTGCGTGGCGTTGTGTGTTGCGGTGGTGTGTGGCCCCCCGTATGTTGGGGCATGTTGCGTTGGTGTGTGGCCCCCCTCATGCTGGGGCCTGTCGTGGTGGTGTGTGGCCCCCCTCATGGTGGGGCTGTGTTGCTATGTGTTGTGTAGTGTCCTGTTGCATTGCGGTGTGTTGTGTTGTGTTGTGTTGCGTTGTGTTGTGTGTGGTGGTGGTGTGTGGCCCCCCTCATGGTGGGGCGTGCTGCGTTGGTGTAGGGCCCCCCTCATGGTAGGGCGTGCTGCTTTGGGGTGCGGTGTGGTGCTGTTTGGCCCCCCGTGTGGCGGGGCGTGCTGCGTTGGTGTGTGGCCCCCCCCATGGTCGGGCGTGCCTTGGTGGTGTGTGGCCCCTTTGATGGTGAGGTTGTGTTGCGTTGTGTTGTGTTTCGCCGCGTTCGATTGCGGTGTGTTGTGTTGTGTTGCGTTGTGTGGTGTGTGGTGGTGGTGTGTGGCCCCCCGCATGGTGGGGCGTGCTGTGTAGGTGTGTGGCCCCCCTGAAGCGGTATGGGGTGCTTCACCCATACCCGCTGCCCAGCCTGTGGCGCTCTTCGCCAGGCCAGATCAGGAATTTTCCTGTCGATGCTACGGCATCCTGATTTCTGTGGGATTTCTGTAAAATACCCCAGAAATCGTCATTTTACGTCTTTTCTGGACTGGCAACGACAGTCGTCGCCTGCGCGACGCAGCTCCAGATCGAGAATTTAACTCTCGATTTCTAAAGATTTTAGGCAATTTTATTATTGTTTTATCGTTTTTAGAACTAAGAGATTATAGCGTGACCTTTTTCGCGGCGTTCCGCGAAGGTCCATTTTTGCGAAAAGCGGCGCGTTCGCGCATTTTTCAAAAATTGCTGAGGCGATTCCGGGAATCGCCCAGACGCCTATGGCGTAGCCCAACAGTGGGCCTTTTCATATGTAGGTTGAATTGGCGCTGAAACGCGTCGTGTCGGCTATGCGACGCGTTGGGGGGAGATGCGCAAAATGAGTGTTTTTGACTCAAAAATCACTTTATTTTGTTGTTTTTCATCCAGAAACCACTGGTTGGCCCAGTTTGGGCAGGATCTCAGTGGAGATCCTGATGGCGACGCCTCGTAGCCGTCAGTTTTTCTGATGGCGGCGACGCCGTCGCCTTCATTTCGCCCCTTTTTCTAAGCTATTTTATAGTTTAGAGGTGATACATATACATTGTACATGTCAACGCATTTATTTTGCATATTTATTTTACATATACCATCTCTTTGTCCATAGACGCCAGATTGTGTCCGCGGACGCTCCCCGTGGGGTGAGCAAGGATTCCAAGACCATTTACGCAACTCCAATGGAATCGAAGTTTGGAATAGACTTCATGTAGTACTTGGAGGGGTTGGGGTGATGGGTTGAAGGATAATCGATTTTGCCGATTTAAATTCGATTTTTCTGTGGACGCACGGACATCACCCTCACCGAAAATGCTTCAAAATGGTCTTGCCGCTGTCCGCGTGGTTCACTGGCGGACCTGTCGATGAGCTCCCACAACGTCGAGGTAATCCCCTGCTGCCTGGTCTTCGACAACTCCCGCAGCGCAACAGACTGCAGCCTAAGGTATTGCACTGGTGGAAATACAGTGCAAGAAGGGACGCCTGGGCCAAGACTGGCCCCCAAGGCAACAGCAGCGACGACGACAGCCCTGAGATCAGCTCCAGGAGCTCCTGCGAGGACGACGACGATCCCAGCAGAGGTCTTCAGGAAATCTGGACCCTGCAGCAGCTTGACAAGTGGTGTGGATGGCAAATCCCAAGAGCAACGACAGCAGGTCGCGCGGAGAGCGCCCCGCGTCCACCAGTAACCAAATCAGGCGCGTTAATTCGTCGCCTTGGGTTGGTTGACCCTCCGGGAGGTCCCTTCCTAGATAGGCGTGGGGCGCCTTGGGTAGGAAATGACCCTAAATCCCCCAAATCAGGTGCGTTCATTCGTCACCTTGGGTTGGGAATCGACCCTAAAAGGCACGAGGAATTCGTCGCCTTGGGCAGGAAATGGCCCTAAATTCAGGCGCGGTGGAAGGCCTTGCCTTGGGTTTGACCCTAAATAATTTTTTACGAATTTTCCGAATTTATTGAATTATTGATTTCCATGCCCATGGAGAAAAAGGGCCAATATGTGCGCCTAAGCGCCATCAGTCAGGGCGGAAGGCCCTGCAGAGCCCCTGGTTTGGTCACCAGAGGCTACGAGGAGTGCCAGGGACCAGTGTGGTCGCCTGGGGGGCAATTGCCCTATGGATATTTCAAGATCAAAAAAAAAAATTAATTTTTTTTGCATGTGTGTGGTGCTCCCCCCCATGTAAATTACTCACGAAGCCCCCCCCCCCCACTGTCCTGCTGAATCAGAGTTGAAACCAGGGCACTGCAGGGGTCAGAGCGCCTCCTTGGCCTTGCCTTCCTTTGGATATAGGCAAGGCTTCTAAGGAGGGGGGTGAAGCGGTATGGGGTGCTTCACCCATACCCGCTGCCCAGCCTGTGGCGCTCTTCGCCAGGCCAGATCAGGAATTTTCCTGTCGATGCTACGGCATCCTGATTTCTGTGGGATTTCTGTAAAATACCCCAGAAATCGTCATTTTACGTCTTTTCTGGACTGGCAACGACAGTCGTCGCCTGCGCGACGCAGCTCCAGATCGGGAATTTAACTCTCGATTTCTAAAGATTTTAGGCAATTTTATTATTGTTTTATCGTTTTTAGAACTAAAAGATTATAGCGTGACCTTTTTCGCGGCGTTCCGCGAAGGTCCATTTTTGCGAAAAGCGGCGCGTTCACGCATTTTTCAAAAAATGCTGAGGCGATTCCGGGAATCGCCCAGACGCCTATGGCGTAGCCCAACAGTGGGCCTTTTCATATGTAGGTTGAATTGGCGCTGAAACGCGTCGTGTCGGCTACGCGACGCGTTGGGGGGAGACGCGCAAAATGAGTGTTTTTGACTCAAAAATCACTTTATTTTGTTGTTTTTCGTCCAGAAACCACTGGTTGGCCCAGTTTGGGCAGGATCTCAGTGGAGATCCTGATGGCGACGCCTCGTAGCCGTCAGATTTTCTGATGGCGGCGACGCCGTCGCCTTCATTTCGCCCCTTTTTCTAAGCTATTTTATAGTTTAGAGGTGATACATATACATTGTACATGTCAACGCATTTATTTTGCATATTTATTTTACATATACCATCTCTTTGTCCATAGACGCCAGATTGTGTCCGCGGACGCTCCCCGTGGGGTGAGCAAGGATTCCAAGACCATTTACGCAACTCCAATGGAATCGAAGTTTGGAATAGACTTCATGTAGTACTTGGAGGGGTTGGGGTGATGGGTTGAAGGATAATCGATTTTGCCGATTTAAATTCGATTTTTCTGTGGACGCACGGACATCACCCTCACCGAAAATGCTTCACCCCTCTTGGTGAAGCGTGCTCCGTTGGGGTGCGGTGTGTTGTGTTGTGTGGCGTTGTGTGTTGTGGTGATGTGTGGCCCGCCGTATGGTTGGGCGTGCTGCGTTCGTGCGTGTTTCCCCTCATGGTGGGGCGTGTTGTGGTGGTGTGTGGCGCCCCTTATGGTGGAGCTGTGTTGCGTCCTGTTGTTTTGTGTTGCGTTGTGTTGCGGTGTGCTGTGTTGTGTTGTGTTGGGTTCTGTTGTGTGTGGTGGTGGCGTGTGGCCCCCCTCATTGTGGGGCGAGCTGCGTTGGGGTGCGGTGTGTTCTGTTGTGTTTTTTGGCCCCCGTGTGGTGGGGCGTGCTGCGTTGGTGTGTGCCCCCCCCCATGGTGGGGCGCGTCATGGTGGTATGTGGCCCCCCTCATGGTGGTGCTGTGTTTCGTTGTGTTGTGTTGCGTCGCGTTGCGTTGCGGTGTGTTGTGTTGTGTTGTGTTGCGTTGTGTTGTGTATGTTGGTGGTGTGTGGCCCCCCGCATGGTGGGGCGTGCTGCGTTCGTGTGTGACCCCCCTCTTGGTGGGGCCTGCTGCGTTGGGGAGCGGTGTGTTGAGTTCTGTGGCGTTCTGTGTTGTGGTGGCGTGTGGCCCCCCGTATGGTGGGGCGTGCTGCGTTGGTGTGTGGCCATCTCATGGTGGAGCCTGTTGTGGTGGTGTGTGCCCCCTCTCATGGTGGGCCGTGCGTTGTTGGCTTGTGTTGGCCGGTTGTTTTTGGTTGTGGTGTCGTTGCTGCTTGGCGGGGACGGGCGGGCAGGCCTCCCGAGCGCGTGCGGTGCGCCAGCCCTTTATCCTGGCCGGGACGGACAGGCCGGCCTCCCGAGCGCGTGCGGTGCGCCACCCCGTGTTGTTGTTTCGCGGGTGTTGTCGCCGTGTGGCTCGTTTTCTTTTGTTCGCATTCTTGTGTGTGCGCGGTTTTTGCCCGGTCGTTGGCGGCGCCCTCTTTTGCCCCCCCCCCCCCCGGGGTTTTGCCTGGCGGGTGTCGTCATCGCGCCCCTGTTCTTCCTTTCTCTCCATGCTTGCTTGTTTATGCTGTGGGCCGCCTGCAGGAGGTTGCTGCCGCCAGTGGTGCCCAACCCCCCTGTCTGGTTTGGGTTTTGTTGTTGCCTGCCTCCTGTTGCTTGTTTTCGCGTGCTCGCGCTCTGTGTTGCCCTTGCTCTCCCCCGGCGGTTTCGGCTCCCTGCCCCCTCCCACGGCCCTCGTGGTTTGTGTTGCGCGGGTGTTGCCGCTCCGCTGCTTGTTTTTCCTTGTGTGCCCGCTGCTTGCTTGCTGCTGCGCCCCGTTTGTTTTGTCAGCGTGCGTCGGCGCTGGTTGTTGCCTCGCTTGCCCGCCCCTCACCCCCCGGGTTGTGTTCCGCGGGTGGTGCTTCCGTGCCCTCTGTGCTCGCTCTGCCTGCTTTTTTCTGCCCGTCCGTCTGCCGTCTGTTTGTGCTTGGTGCTGCCCTCCCCCCATTTCTGCTTGTGTCCATTGCTCGGGCGTCATCGCCCTTGTTCTGCATGCCTTTTCGCCCGGTCCGGGGTGCGGTGTACCCTGCCGTGTTGCGCCGTGTGTTGTTGTCCTTCGTGTGTGGTCTGGTGCCGCCTTGTGCTGCGTTGGGTTGCCGTGTGCTGCGTGGTGCCCCGTGGTGCTGTGTGGTGCGGCGGCGTCTTGCGTGGCGCCGTGTATGTTGCTGTGCCGTGCTGCTTTGCTCTCTGGTGTGCGTTTGGGCCAGGTGTCTTGTTGCGCTCTGTGTTGCTCGCGTTGCGTCTTGCTGTGCTGTCCTGGCCTTTTTTTTTGTGTGCTGTGCTGTGCTGCGTCTCTTGGTGCTGCGCTGCGCTGCGCTGCGTCTTGTTGTTCCGTGTCTTGCTGTGTTGCTGTGCACTGTGTTGTCTGCTTGGTGGCATGTTGCTTTTTATCGCTTTTTTGGCCGCTGCTCCGTGCTGTGCTGTGCCCTCTGGTGCTGTGTGTTTTGCTGCCTGCTGTGCTGTTCTGTGCTGGGCTGCTGTGTGTTGTGCTGCGTCTGGGGGTGTGCTGTCTTGGTGCGCTGTGCTGTGCTGTTCGCGTTGTGTTTTGCTGTTGCGTCTGGGCCTGCTTTTATGTGTGCTGTGCTGTGCCTCTTGGCGCTGTCCTGGGCCGCTTTGCGTCTTGTTGTTCCTTGCGGTGCAGTGCTGTTGTGCACTGTGTTGTGTGCGTGGCGCTGTGTTGCTTTTTCCCGCCCTTTTGGGTGCTGCTTTGTGCTGTGCCCTGCCCTCGGGTGTTGTGCGGTGCTGTCAGGTACCGTGCCGTTTGGTGCGTTGCTTGGTTGTGTTGCGCTGTGCTGTGCGCGCTGTGCTGTATGTTTTGCTGTTGTTTTGTGGTGTGTGCTGTTTTTTGTGGCTGTCTGTTGTGCTGCCGGCGCCCGGTGCGCTGTTTCCTCCGTGCATTTTCAAAAACAGAAAAATTGATTCCCGTGCATTTTCAAAAACAGAAAAATTGTCCTCCGCTGGTGTCTTGCCTTTTGTACCCTGTCCTCCCTGCATGCAACAATACCACACACTGAAGCAACCAGCCTGCTTTATTTACTTAACTCTTAGACTTGGGCTGGTGTGGTTTTCTTGACTTCGACTCAACGTGGCTTGCCTGCAGCGAAACGGACGGCAAAAACGGCGAGGGTGGGGCGAAGGGGGGAAGGAGAGGTGCCTGGAGAAGAAAACAAAGCGAGAGGGCGCGAGTTCAGGGGCGTAGCGTCTTAGAAAAATATTTTTTGGTTTTTACGCGCTGCTTGCGAGGCGTTTTTCTTTATGTACTGGGCGTGTTAGAGGGCAAGGGGCACGGCGTTCTACTTGTACGTTCGCTACGGTGCTTACAGTGTTAACTATTCACCTATTTAAGGCCGAAAGAACTTCCGCAGCACCCCGTAACCTCTCGCCCTTGACCCCTAATCCAGCCCGCCGAGGGAGCACCGTAACCACAACCGACACCCACAGCCCACACAGCCGCCTAACTAGCCTGCACGAAAAAGCAAAGAGGCAACTAACCAAACCCACGCTGACCTGTACCCGTGTACATCGAGACGCGCGAGGGGCACTCCTGGGGCGCGGCCGCCAACAAAGCATCGACGACGCACATCAGAGAACACAAAACTATTACACCGCTGCACCAGTTCCCCATGCCTGTGCCTGCAGTGATCACGTGCCCCCTTTTCGTTTTTCAAAAAAAAAACACGCAAGTCAAAAAAAAAACAAATACAGGGCAAAAAAAAGAAACAAAAAGAAAGCAACAAAAGAAAATTAGAGGGGGGGGAGGAAGAGAGAGGCAACCACAAACAGCACAGGCAAACGGCACACAGCGCGCACACCGATGAACAGGCGCCAATTTGGCCAGGACACCGCACAGGTACATGCACCTAGGGCAGCAAAGGGACAGGACGCAACGGTCTACACCCCCAGGGTCGGACGCACTGGGGCTACCCAGCCGACCCACCGGGCCAGTCGCAGGAGCGGTACTCCAAGGCCACTGGTCCGAGCCCGGCCAGGCTGCATCGAGGACCATGGCAAACGTCGCCCGGAGCCATGGAAGCAACTGATGACAGGTGTGCGGGCACACCCCCAGGAGGGGGTACCCTGCCAAGCAGCGGGGCCCCGCAAGTCGAGCCACGGGGGTGAGGCGGTCGTACCGTAGACTCGCGGGAGCAATACCCCCTGTGGTGAAAGATACTCCATACGGCTGGGCAGCCCCCAGAACTGCCGTTCACTTGAGGGGGCATGTGACCCTACCCACAGACACATGTGGGGAAACCCTCCCACCCGGGACACCTGGACCGGGTGGCCGCGACACTGCCTCCCCAAGCAGCTGTAGGAGCGGCTTAAGAGGCACCTGACCTAGGGCAGTGGGAGGGACAAGATGTTTCCTTGGTAAGACCTTCTTCCTGCATTGTCAAAGGAGGCATCCAGAGCTCGCGAAGACACCTACCTACCTACCTGGCCCATTGGCCAATCTCAGGCCTTACCTCAGAACAATTCAGAGTAGGCGGGTGGGTTCCCGCCCATCGGCTCGTCGTGGCTGAACATGTGGTCCAATACCGTTCTTACAAAGGCGTTCCTGTCATAGGAACCAGAGACGACGTCGTCCACTTCTGACCAGGCTTTGTCCTGGCCCTTTCCCTCCGTCGGGCTTATCCAGTCATGAAAGGGTCCATCCATATACCCCTGAACCAGATGCAGCTCCTCATCAGAAAGAAGGTCCTCAAACTTGCCAATGTCAACTTCGGAAACCGCGAAGTATAGCCGCCAGGGCTCCGCTATCAGGCGGTTGACACACACGACGTCCATGGTGTTGGCCTGTTCCAGGCCCCCATCCACATGGTGGAATTCCGTTCGCCATCCCAGGGGCGGCATAGGCTGTCCTTTAGCGTCCTTATAGGCACTCTCTGCAGCCAGTAGGACGACCTTGTTCAGGGTCTTGTGTGTCAGCGAGACCACCCGCTCTCAGTTACTTTCCCCCTCAGTACACCCCATTGGGTCAACCAGCAATGCCTTTGAGCGGTCCTTGCGGATCTTCGCAACCGTCCTTGGGATGTCCACTCTGGGAAAATGGATCCACATCAGACCTTGATGCGGACCCCAGTGCTTCTTCCATGCAGAGTCCTGGGCGCTCCAGTACTTCTCACATACCCGAAGATGGGCAAAGGCTCCTGAGGAAAACGCATCCAGGGCCCAATCCGATGCTCCTAGATCAGCAGCCACTCGGTTTGCCACTTCCGGCTTGACGCCGTACTCCTGGTATGTCGGCCTTGCGGGCTCGATCCCCAGAAAGGGTACTTCCAGCTGATCAATCTCAGGGTGAATCCATCGGCACTCCACGTGGTGCTCAGGTGACGATAGCAACGAGAGTTGGTTCTTCTGGTACAGCGTCATCGAGGCCTGAACCGGGAGAGCGCCTGAGTCCGTCTCTCCAAGGAAGTTGTACCTGACGGACATATTCCAGTCCATGTGCTCCTCATAGAACTTTCCCTTCAGGATGATTTCCTTGCTGACGTCCGGACCGGTCGGTTCACGATGGTTCACACATTGCAGGGCGATCTCGGCTTCATTCATTCCTCCAATCATGTACTGGCCATTGGCTACCTTCAGCTTGACGGGTCTCCGACTTGTGGTAAGACACTCTGGCGGAAGTAGGCCAGCCTTGACGAGAATGACCTGGGCACCTGTGTCAACCAGTACTTTGAAGACCCTCTCCAATTCCCCGCATACGGCCTGGATCTTCAGGTAAAGCTGTCGCTTGCGGCCAACCTGGCGCACGGCATGCAAGCTCAGAATCTGCGGCCTTTCCAGAAGCTTCATCAGCGACTGGTGCAGGTCGTGGGTAATGGTCTCTGGCAGCCCATCTGCAGCGTCCAGCTGCAGTCCGGATGATCCTCCGATACTCTTGGAAAGGAACATTCTTTGTCGCGGAGGATGACTGGGTGCAAGAGTTGATGCTTTCACCGGGGACCTTGGTTGGACACCAAGATCTGCCTAGGGCGGTTATACCTCAACCACGTGCCCTCACCAAGCCATTTCGACTGTTTTGCCTCTCCGGTGTCGTTTCCGGCCTTCTGCTGGGTAGACGTCCGGGGGAATCGATGATTTCCCAACGTGGATGGCGTGGCATCGACCACAGCACCATCCTGCGCCCGCCCTAGCTGGGCCCTGGGCTGCAGGGGCTCTGCTAAGGGGCGTTGCTGGTCGGGGTGTTCTCCTCCGCGGCACGTTCGTTCAACACGTCACCTTTCCTCCTCGACCGGTCCTTGCACTTCTTGTCCTTGTCTTTGTCGTGGTCGACAGGGAGGTTCAACCTGAATGGCGGGCAACAGGCGGACCTCATCCCGCTCCACGACGGAGGGAACAACCGCACCACAGCAAACTTGTGCCCCGTCCTCAGGATCCACCAGATCCGCGCGGGATGAAGCACGAGCAGCACATGCAGCCCTCGTGAGCGAGATCTTCGCCTTCCTCCGCACCGCCCTCGTCCGGCATCCAGGTAACCCCAAGATGCCTTGACGGACAACAGACCACGACCAGCCCCCCCCCCCCTCCCCCATGAGATGCGGATCATCACAACCGCTACAAAGCAGCACTGACCAACACAGGGCTCGACACTGCACGAACGGCCCACCAACCCCACCGCCGCCCTGCCCCCCCACAAGGATGCGGCGACCACGCGGAATCATTGGTACTGCCTTAACAAACCCCCGCCCACTGCGCACCGGAGCGCTGAATGTTATGGCACGGCACGTGCCCGTGAGGTACCGGCAGCGACCCGTCCCACCTTATATGCACTGCGACATCCCAAGGAGACCCAGGCCGCACCAAGCGCACCCATCATGCGCACTGGCCGGGCGGCTTGCGACCCAGAAACACCATGAACACTATGTGCGGCTGAACACGCCACGCGATGCAAGTGGGTGTGCGAGTGGATCACTGACCCGCCTGTTTCCTTAAGTTTTATCAGGGTTTTTGGTGCGCAGTGGCAGTGGTAGTCTACGTTTCGGCCGTCTAGCAAACAGGCGTTTTAATGCCTCGTAGCTTTTGGCCACCCCTTTCCTGTAGTAGGCAGGTAGGTAGGTAACCAATACCTTGACGTTAGCGCTGGGTATTCCCCCAAGCATGTTAGGTACCAGCACAGAACCTGGGCACCTGGGGGCGGTGAGCCCTGGGGCGTATTCCATGGCACCGTGTAAAGACATCCGCCGGGTTTAGCAAGGGTGCAGGCTTGCGTATAATTATGACACCATTTCTGCAGCTTGCTCATAGGTTCTCGGGCTCAGCACACTCACACAAACATGTGCAGGTAAAGGAAAGGGTTCAGTCCCTAGGCTTCTTCCGCGAGGCAAGCGTTGCAGCGAGCCCCAGCAACTTCCCTGGGTTGTTCTGGGACAAGTAGTCTACAAGAACAGAATTTAGGCGTCCCTCAGGAAGCAGGAAGGCAGAAAAGAACTCCCAGGTAGCTTCATCAACTCCGAACCCTTCCCGGAGGGTAAGGAAACGCCACCGTTGGCGGTAGTGGTGTCGGACAACCGACTGCACCAGCTAGAAGCCTTCCTTAGCCATCTCCGCAGCATTCATGTCACAGAGTTGTCCTTCAACTTCCATAGGGCAGGCAGCGCCCTGTAGGTCCAGAGCGGCGATCTCCTCGTCATTTGGTTCCCAATCTTCCCGACAGAGATCCTCTGGGTCATTGTAGGGCTTCAGCTGTTGAGCAGCACACACCAGGGTCCCCTCTAGTCGGGGAGAACACCGCACCATGATATGGTGACCATCCGAAGACAGGATCTTGTAGGGCCCTAAGTAGGGGTCATCACTGGTGGAGCGAGGCCAGACGGGTAGCCAACTGTGGTGCACCAGCACCCAGTCTCCCTCTTGATAGGAGGCAGGCACCCGGTGCTTGTTCTTCTTGTTCCACTGACGCTCCCTCACTCTCTGGAGCATAGCGTTGGCCTTGTCCACCTTGTCTTGCTGCTCCTTCACCCACCTACCCACAGTGGAGTAGAAATCTTCAGGATAGGGAGCGTGTAGGAATCACGCTGGGCGTCCCGTGAACAGTTCCTGGGGCGTCTAGCCAGTAGCCGAACTCTCGTGAGAGTGCATCATCAGGAATATGACGGAGAGTAGTCTCACCCAGTTTTTGGTGCGCTCAGTGTTGCACCATATCCTCACGTTCTCTTTGAGAAGTCGAATCTTTCGCTCACATAGGGGGTTACTCGTATGAGTGTAGGGAATCCCCGTTGTCATCTGGACATTGACGGACCTCAGGACTCTCTCCTACCAGCCAGTGTCGCAGCGTACTTGGACGTCGTTGTTTGAGTTAATTTCTTTGGGTACCCCATAGACAAAGAACCACTCCTCTAGGATTATCTTGATGGTCTCCACGCCGGTGATGTGTTTAGTGCATGGGAACACCCTGGTAAACCTGGTCAACCCAGACGTTACCACTAGGGCGAAGTCATAGCTCCCGAACTTAGGCATCTCCATGTAGTCCACATAGAGTACACTGTTTGCACATTGTGGGATACGAAGGGTCGAATAGAGACCTCTGTACCTGATATCCCCAGGTTTACAGGACCGACACGGGCACTTGTCCACATTGGGGTGGAGGTTTTCCGCAGCTGATCGTGTCTCCACGTAGAGTGCAACCACTTCTTGAATAGCTTCAAGGTAGGGGCAGCACCAAGATGACCACTGCACTCATGGGTCCACTTGAGGAGTGCCGGGATACGGTCGCTAGGCACGACTATCCGGTGCTCATGCCAGAAGTAGGTCTTGTCTCGCTTCCATTGCTCCTGGTTCCAGACGCTTCTCCAGGCGTTTGTACATATCCCCTAAGTCCTTCAGGTACTCTACTTGTTGGAGTCCATTTAGAGGTCTGATCATGGTCACGTTGAGGTCCAGGTGTACGTCCATACGGCTGAACGCCTCCTTGGCTAGCTCCTCAGACCTGGCACCAAACATGTCGTCAAAGATGGTGCGGCTGATGTAGTCCGCATACTCGTTCGTGAGCCGTAGCTTGCTCAGGTAGGTCCACCAGCGTCTGAGCTTAGCCTTCTCAGGTGGAAGCCCCTTTTGGAAAGTTCGTACCGGTTGTTGGTCACATGGCCAAACCAGAGGGTTGCTCCCCAACAGTCCGGACTGAGAGGATAGCACCAGCATGCCCGGGAGCAGTTTCTGCTCATAGGTGGAGTGGTTACCCCTGGCCTGGTTCCATTTCCAGTTCCAATGGCCGAGGGCAACCAGGACCCATTTGTTGTCTGGGTAGCTGTTCTTGAGAGTAGCGTCTCGGTTCAGTCCATCAGTCCCCCATTGGGAAATGGCCAAGTCGAACTCCTCCTTCTCTAGTGCTTGCCATTGGAACAATGTTTCACCTCCGCCCACATTGCTGGCGTCGGTCACCAGGAATACTTCTCCTTGTGCCCTAGGCACGCCCAAGCATTTAGCGTTAGCCACTTTGTCCTGGAGCACGTCAATCGCTTGTTGTTCTTGAGGGCCCCAGAGCAAGGTGGTACTCTTCTTGATGAGGTCTGTCAGGATGGCGCTGGAAGAGGTGAAATTCTTGATGTGGCGGTGGTAGAAATTGCACGCCCCGATAAACCTGCGTACATCATAGAGTTCTTTCTTGGGGTTTTCATGTCGTACCTTAGCATCCATCAGGGGTTTGGCCTTAGAGGCCGCAGGGGTCAACCACCCATAGGCAACGTCAAACCCCAGGTACTGCAAAGTCTCCTGCATTAACTCACACTTCCCCAGCTTGAGTCGGGTGTGGTTCTGCTGGCAGACTGCGAAGAACTCACCCAAGAGGATTAGGTGGTCCTCCTGAGTATTCGTTCCCAGGCGTACATCATCGATGCGTGCTTCCATCTTGGCACATTGGGAGATGAGTTCTTGCACCACAGGTCTCAGACGTAAGATGGACAGGCTCTTGTTCATCAGCTCTTGAAAAAGAACGGGCGCGATGGCCACGCCAAAGGGCATGACCTTCCACTTGAACACCCTCCCCTGAGGGGCGATAAACGCCAGGAGCTCTTGGGAATTGGGCGTCAGGTCCACTTGCCAGAAACCAGTCCGCTTATGCATGTTAGTCTTGTAGCGGCAGGAGGCTATCTTCTCTAGGGTTGGCTCCATTTCAGGAATAGACCCTGAGTGGTTCAGTGGTTTCTTGTTCAGGTCTTCATAGTCCACCACAAGCCGTTTGCCTGTAGCCCCAGGTTTAGACACCAGGAAACAGGGGCTGCAATGTTGGGGGCAGTCCCCATCCTTTTACCTCAGTACCAGGCCAGCGTCGATACACTGTTGTATCTGTCGCTCAGTCTCATCATCCTGCTCTTTAGGAGCCGGATATGGTCTCCTACGTATCTTGTGACCCAAGAACTCAGGCTTCAGCTTGAGGGCCACCTGTACCACCTTGTCACAGGAGGCTGGTGGGGGTAGTTCACTGAACATGTCCAGGTAGGTCCTGATCAACGTTTGTACTCGAGCGTCCAAGAGTTTGATCTTGTCTTCCAGGTCCTCGTCAGAGTGTAGGTTGCTTGCTCCTTGGTGAATAGAAGCAGGGAGCTGGTCCTCAACCGGCTCAGCGTCCTTGGTAGTATCCTTCAGCCCTTGGTAGGCGTATAGAAGGTCCCGTTCCACAGTATCAGGTGGTCGGTGACAGCATAGGGACGCTCGAGATGGTTCGCATATGCATTCCTCTGAGAGTTCATCTTCATCAGGGGTCGTCACATGGGCACCCCACCCGCTCCTCATGAGCTGTAGATCCACCTCTCGTTACCAGGTGGTAATTGTTTGTTCAAGATCCTCCTGCAGTTGGGAGATATCTCCCATACACTGTTGCTTCAACGGCCATGAGCGGCAGGTAGGCCTAGCGTAGCATAGCTTTTTTGCCACCAACCTCCTCTGGATCGGGCGTCCAACTCCTCGTTCAAGGGCCCCTCTCCCCTCATGGAGAGTAGGGGTTTCTTCGGGGCAGCGTACTCGACGTTCTCCACTTCCTCCACGCACATCTCCCCGAAGAAGGTGTCATGCTGAGTTTCGTCATCCGAGTGTAAAGAGCTAGTTAGCTCGGATAGCCCACACTCTGAGACTACATCGGGATTAGGTACATGGCAGGAGGAGTTGGGGGCAACAGCGTCAGACACGACGTACTCGTCTCCCCCAGGAGTAGTTTCTACAGCGTCTCGAGGCCGTAGTCGGTCTTTCAGGACATCAAGGGTGTAGCCGCTGTTCTCACGTTGAATTTCCTCAACCTAGGCAGGGTCGAGATCTTCCAGGGTACTAGGGCTAGCCCCCCGTCCATCTGCGAATGCTTGACGAAGAAGTTGGTCCGCAATACAAAGTCAAAGGCTTCGGTGTCCATCACGTAGAACCGATGGGCAATGCTCCTTGATCCAATAGGCACGTCAACCTCGCAGTCCCGGCAACTGTGCACCACATGGCCATCCGCCATGCGAACGGCAGCGGTAGGCACGATGTTCTTCAGGTCTTCATGACGTAACGTTTTCTTGGCGAAAATGAATATAGTAGCCCAGGTATCGATTACCCCCAGGGATTTTTGCCCCGCAAGACGGATACGTACCCAGAACACCAGGGCTGTAGATCTCCCAGAGCGTGCCTGTCAGAACTCGGCGGGACAGGTCACTTCCAACCCCCTCTTCTGCAATTTTCGCGCGATGCGCAGGAAGGGGGAATGTTTGCAGGTGTTAGCCTGGTCCCCATCTTCGTTGGCACGCCTTGTTCTTGTTGCACTTGCGTCTGGGAACCGGTCGTAGGCCCTGTCTTTTGCTGCCCACCAGAAGGCTCAGGATTGGTCCCCCCAGGCGTAGGGCTGGGGTTTCCCCCCGACCTGTCCTGGTTCTTGTCACTGTTCTTGTCATTGTTCTTCTTCTCCGGGCCTCTGCCTCCTCCACCTTTGCCTTGTGCTTGACCTTGGCCTTGGCCTCGTCCTTGAGACTTCCCCTTGCCTTTCTCGCCTTGGCTCGTGCCTCCGGCACCTCCACCGCCACTCTGGGCCTCGCTCTTCAGCTTGGCCGACAAGTACTGCTTGTGGTAGCACTCATCATCGTAGTTCTTGCGCTTGCCACAGAAGGCACAGGTGATGGTACACCTGTAGTGGTCAGGCATTTTATCCTCCCCACCGGTGTTGTTCTCCTGCTTCTTGCCCTCGACCAGGAAGCACTCATGCTGGTCGCAGTCCGGGGCATGCACGAGGCCGCCCTGCTCCATTCGGGCATCACACCAGAAGGGATCTTGCACATTGCCGATATAATGAGCGTTCTTAGGGGCAGTCCCTTGTCCAGGCCGAGGTCCTTGATGCCCACGGCAATGGTTCCCAGAGTTGCCTCCTCTGGGGCGATAGGCGTTGAGGTGCTGGTCAGTCTCCTTCTCCAGCGGCAGCTCCAAAAGAAGCACAGACAGGTCCTTGTAGGTGAGGGTCCTTGCCTTGCGTTCCGCCGTAGCCCGACACTCATCCCACACATCTCGGGGGATCTTGGGCACCAACCAGAAAACCATCTCATCGCTGCCGTAACACCCGGGCGTCAGTCGCCCTACACAGTGGTCATAGTTGGTGAGTACTTTAGAGATACGTGCAGCCTTGGGGGCTTTGGGCAACATGGCCAGGTTCTGGATCTCAGTCTGGATGGATAGGTCCGTCTCGTAGGAGGGCCATTACCTCTCAAGGGCAACCAAAACTTTGGCGAAAGTAGCGGACTTAGTTACCATCTGCTCGACTTGTTTCTCCAAGTACTTGGTCTTGCATCACTGCAATAGCAGGTCACACTTCATCCTCCCACTCACTCGGGTCTGGCCGGTCATCCTCAGGAACCAGCCAAAACTCTCAGCGAAATCGCTGGGGTCTTTCCCCGTGAACTCAGGCAAGTTCACCACAATCACAGAGGTGTCGATGGTGTTAGCCTCCTCGGACCTGCGTCTCTCGTGGCGCTTGGTCTTCCTCTTTTTCTTTTTCTTCTTGCCACTCCGGTTCGCGGGATCCTCAGGGTTATTGTCCTCACAGGCGCAAGCACACGTTAGAGATGGCGGCTCATCATCAGAAGAATCGCCGCCGTAGTCACTGGCGCCATAGGGCTCCATGTCAACCAGAGCCCTTAAGGCTGTCAGCCCTAACTGATCCAGCTTAACTTGGGAGGAGTTGTCCACATGGCTGTAGGGCAGCTGGGCAGTTCTTGGCACGAAGGGACTCCTTCCTACTGCTGCAGGGGTCGGCTTAATTCGACTTCTCACCCTGCCCTGAGGACGAGTCAGTGCCGCCACCAGGTGGTTGGCCTGCACTTGGTGAGGGAAGCTCCGATGGTCATAGGTGACCCTTCAGAAGGCATCAGGGGCTTCAGGTTGTTCCGGTTTTCCTGCGTCATGTCGGCGACTAGCTCTCCAGTAGCGCTGCAAAGAGCTTCCTCGATCTCCGAGCGCCGGTTAGAGACCTGTTAGGGACCTGTTAGAGGATCCTGATCCCCTGCTCCGTCCTCCACAGGACTCAGGGCCTCAAAGGCCACTCAGGGATGCAAGGCGCTGGCGTGGTATAGCCAGGCTCGGGTGCTGCATAGCCAGGAATATATGTTCAGGCCACACCAGCGGGAGGCCTGTGACAGCCCTCAGCGTATCGGAGTGGTGCAGACTCATGGATACCGGTGTAGGTGGAGCTGGATGCCACTGGTTTGCTGACTGCTGTCGCCATAGCTGGCGCAGTTGCGGCTGGAGTCACACCATAGGTGAGGTAAGGCATACCAGTAAATCCTAGACTCTGAGCCATGCATGGAGTGGTTATGGGTGAGGATATTGCTGGATCTGTGGCCTGAAGTATAGTGGTTCGTAGAGAGGGTACTACAGGGTGGTCAGAGGCGCTCGGCGCGCTCTCAGCAAATTTTCAATTGAAGAGTACCTCATCGTATGGATCGTGTTTGTCTCCAGGGTCTCCCTCTTGGACTACCATATCCACTGCTTCCTTCTCATTTTCCTTCTCTTTGCCTTCAGGTCCTCAAACGGAAAGTCCACTGAAGGCAGCTCCCAAGCCCTCCAGCGAATCGTTCCGAGGCCCAATTAAGGGCACTGAGGGTACAGGCTCCTCAGGTTCAGGTTCACCAGGTCTGTGCTTCGGTGCCGGCTTTGCTGGTGCTGCTGAGGGCGCTGTCTCCTCGGCAGTCTCTTTGGTGTCCATATGGTTTCCTTCCGCCCTTCAGAAGTGTTGTCAGTCTCGACGTACTGGTTGTACTGCACGGGGTTGCAGGTACACAAAGACTGAATTCCCGTGCTACCAGAAGGTTAAAACAGGCTTCCACTGTTTATTTCTTTGATGATATTGTTTTTTTGTGCCTCTGCTTGCTCCTGCTGCTTCTTGATGTAGCTCAGGCTTTTCAAATACAAATGTGTTGTTGAAATAGACCAAAACACCCAAGTACCGACAAGGCAAGAGAGGACATACAGGATCAAATCCGCAACATGAAGATCTGCAGTCAAAGGTGATAGGTCACAATAACTACAGATTTAAGAAAAGGCAGTTAGAAAATATCCTACAATTATGGGAAAACTGCCCACATGGGCACTCTCTATTTTAGAGTGCGATCTAGAGATGTGCACTCTTTGTTTTGGGCCTCTTAGGTGCTGAGGTGGCATGGTATGTGGTGATGAGGGCACTGCCATGTCACATGGGATGTTCCCACTTAGCTAGGCTGACTGGGAATGGAACCCAGGACCTCTCAAAAAGAGGTGCCCCAGCCTCCTAGGGTGCAGACCACTAGGATAGCTAAGCATCCATGAGAAAATATAGAAAAATGTGTAGGCTCTCGATCAATGTCAGCGCCTCAGTAAGTCCAGGAAATGGCGCTTATGTCCAATCAGTTGGGGGATCAGGGGTCCACACTACATCCAAAGTTCAATCCTTGGTTTTATAGTATAGGTCAATAGGTCAAAATGCTTTGTCACCCCTTATTGGATAGGCCAATACTAAGATAGAAATGCAGTATGCTTCTGGGCATCTCTAAGACAATTAAAGCTTACCTGTTGGCAGGGAAACACACTTTGTCTTATTTGAATGGGAAGGATATTTTCGTGACGTTGAATTCAACCAGGCATTTAGTTTCCCTTGCTCCCGTTCTTTGTCAATTTGCACTTGGAGAAAATCAATCAAGGTTTTCATCTCCTAAAACACCAAGCAAGAAGGATCAAACACATCAAAGGCAACCCAGAAACCTTTTCTAAAACTGCCTACGCAAATACAAAAATGGGTTTATCTCTACGATTGCAAACGAGCTGAGTTTGGGGAATTGCCTCCACAACCACGTGGGAGAGACCATCGAATAAGCCTTGACCCAGACATCAGCCCTCTGTGGGTACACGCTTATAAAATGGACTCGAGCCAACTGGATGAACTTTGACGACAGATAGACAAGCTACATCAATCTGGCGGTATCGGACCGTCATCAAGCCGGTTAGGGATGGGGTCTCTATTGGTTCGGAGAGCTAATGATAAGTGGCGCATGTGCTTCCACTTTCCAGCATTAAAGACGGAAACTGATGGAGATCGATATCCATCACCATCAATCCAATCCATACTAAGTACTCTGGCAGGCTCTACAACCTTCTTTAAGAGTGAACTTTTCAGTGCTTTCCATCAAACTCCAATCAATGACAAAGATAAGGGGAAGACTGCCTTCAATAGCCAGTTTGGAGCCTTCTAATGGGTCGTCCTGCCTTTTTGCCTCTGCACCACACCATCAACGATGATCTTGGAGACTACTTCGTTTTTTTTGTACGGTGGTGCGTTGACAAAATCCCCATCTTTTCCAGGAATGCCGAGGAAAATCAGCAGCACCTCGATCTGGTACATTACTTGCTACAACAACATCAGTTATTCCCTTGTATCAACAAGTCCACCTGCTTCCAACCACAAGTTCTCTTCTGTGGCTATATCATTGACAGCGACAGACTGCACATGGAGTCTGAGAAGGTCAAGGTCATGCAAGGGGGGCCTGCACCGACTACCGTGCATGAGGTTCGACAATTAATTGGGGTCTGTGGATTCTATGCGGAATTTGTGGAAGTATTTCAGGCTATGATGGCCCCACCGACCATGATGTTCAAGGCAGACTCCGACTGGGAGTAGGGACGTTCACCAGGCTGCCTTCCAAAAGCTGAAGCCAGTCCTGATAAATGCGACACACCTGAGTGCCATCGACCCCCGACATCTGTACGGAGATGCTTCGAAAGAAAGCGTGGGGACCATGCTTGGCACAACATCGTGCAGACGGGAGGTGCAAAGCATCTCTTCGACCTATCACATTTATCCCACACAACATTCAACCAGCGGAAAATGGATGTATCATCCAGGAACAAGAGGTGCTGGCTATTGTGCTACCACTCAAATAGTGGTTTCATCTCCTTCGAAGACCACAGCAAGTTCACGTGCATAGCGAGCAGCAATGTCTTTGTTATCTCCAAAGGTGCCGTCAAGCATTGAGACCACGACAGCCGCGTTGGTGGCAGTTCCTCTAGGAATACAACCTCACATTGTCGTATTTACATGGTCTCACGAATCCAGCAGCAGACACATTTCCTTTTCTGACATCGAGGAAATGGATGCACATCAAGAATGCCGCACGTACACGTCCATTTGTGGTACCCTTTGTCGAGAACTGGGAATGACCTGAGGAGGAACCGTTTGACAATGTCCTACATGATCTTGAACAGAGGTTCTAACACGATGTGGTGTGGCCCCAACCTTGCAACCACCTGTACATTTCACTTGGAAATGGACGCACCGTGGGGGAAGATTCCAATGCCGACCCTGACACTCATCCAGCCCCATAGTCTGACGACGAACCGGCCGACAGACTGGAGGAGCTAGAACCATCACTGACGTACGACAACGAACCTGCACTACGCCTCCACGACGTTGGCAATGAGTTACCCGATCAGTCAGCCGAACCCAGTGATCCTCCTCCTTTGAGTTACCTTTGGTAAGCAGCATCGATATCAACTTAGCTTGACGGAGTTGATCTGTTGTTGACGTCATCGAAAAGGCACCCTGCAACCAGCAGTCTCACAGAAAGTGGGTGCGAACACGCTGTACCCATCGAGTTTTAAGCGCAAGGCGCGCAGAGTGCAACCAGAGTAGTAGTGCAAGGGTCTGACTTCATCAGCAGTGTGAGCGACGGCGCATCCAGAAGACCCGTGTTACAGACACATCTATCAGGTTGCCGTTCGATTCAATCGAAGCCCTGCCACACGACATCAGCTCAGAGACGCAAACCTGGCTGTTGCTATTGGTAAGTTCCTGAACCTGTCAACAGTGGGCAAGCGCGTTCTTGTACCCCGAACGCTTGTGACGTCTTTTGGGCCATGTGCCACGAGTCCGAGTTCCACTGCCATTCGGGAGTACTTCGAACCATGGCCTTCATCAAGCGCCAGTATGTTTGTTCTCACCTTCGACATTCCGTGGAGCGCTACGTTTTGAGCTGTGATGTGTGCCAAGAAACAGAGCCGGGACATGCAAACAACGCCAGGCAGCCTCGACCCCTACCGGTACCTGACACCAAATAGCATAGCGTGTCTATCGATTGGGTTTCTGGGTTGCCTCGAACAAAGCGAGGTCATGACGCCATTATGACCGTGAATGACCGTTTTTTGAGGCGTGGAATGTTTATGCTATGGTGCAAGGACATTACGGCTGACAACCTCATTTAGGTGTTCCTTCGCGAAGTGATTCGACACAAAGGATGCCCTTGACAAATTGTTTCCGACCGGGACAAGGTGTTCGAATCTCAATCGTGGAAGGATTTGGCACATTGGTTCATAATTGAAATGCACAAAACAGTGGCCAACCACTGCCGGGGTAATGGCCTGGCGGAGCAATCCAACCAATCGATCCGGCAACGATTGCCAACACACGGTACCTTTGGCAACATGGAATTGGGGTTCCAACCTGTTGTACGCCAAAATCCATTTCAACAACTTGACATCCACGAGCCTTCAACTGTCGCTCTTCGAAAGTAATGAGGGACACACACCACACTTTTCATTGAACTTTCCCAGAACAACAATTCATCATCATCATCTGATGATCCGGTCAGGGAGGGAAAGGTCGGAGCGCCAGGGTGGACAGGAGGGGGCGGGAGGGGTGCACAGCGGACAACCAATTGGTGGGCCGCAGAGAGGGGAAGGGCAGGCAGGACAGAGCAGGGCAGCAGCGACGGGGCACCACGGCCAGCGGGAGGGAGGGCAAGAGAGGGGGAGCGAGCGAAGTGGACAGGCAGGCAGCGCGGTGCAGGGCAGGGATGCGGGGCTAGAAGAAGGCGGTAAGAGCTGGCATATTTGGCACAGGACGCAAGGGAAAGGAGAGGGACAAGAGGGGCTCCAGGGAAAGAGACACGAGAAGGCAGGACACCAAGGAGCAGGCAGCAAGGGGCACAGGAAAGCGGGGCGAGCGGGCAAAGGGCAGCGGAAGGCGGGTGGCCCCGGGTACATGGGGTCACCGGTATTCCGAGGGAAGGGATTTGGTTGGTGGGGAGGTGTCGTCCCGCCAGCCATTCCGCCAGTCATCCCACCATTCCCGCAACCACCTTACCCTGCAGTAAGGATGGTGTACCCACCGCCAGCAGCGTACGCGGGCGTGCCATCGCAAGCACACGTGCAGCAGCGCCCGCAGGCCGGAGGAACGACGTGGGGGGCGCAAGGGTGGAAGGGAGAAGAGCACAGGAGGGCCTGGGAGAGGATAGGGGAAGAAGAGAGGAGGCTGCGGGAGAGGGAAGCAAGGGTCATGGGAGGAGCGGACAGGGTGGCGGAGGGGTGGACGGAGGGACAAGGCAGGCCGCGGGGAGGGGAGGCACAGGCAGTTGAGGAGCAGCAGCGAGAGGAGGCGGATCTTTGGAGAAGACTGGAGAGGGTGGAGAGGGCAGAACGGGAAAGCGCGCGGCACAGGGAGAGCGGGGGGCGGGAGAGTTGCCCCCCACTACAGCCATTCAGGCAGCCGCCTATTCCGCCGGAGCAGGAGAGTGAGATGCGGGAGAGGGCATCCAGGCAGATCAGGGGTGAGGCAACGAGGCTGGCGGAGAGGGACAGGGGGGTGGCGGCGCGGGAGCGCAAGGTGCGGGACGAGGAGGAGGCCGTGGCCCGAGGGGCGCCCCCGGTCCTCCCGGACCCGGAAGGAGACACCCGCCCCACGGATGTGGAGGGGCCACGGATGTGGAGGGGCGGTCGCCGTACGGGAAGAGGGCCAGAGAGGAGGGAGGGGAGGCTGGGCAGGCGAGGGGGAAGCGGCGCCGGGTGGGGGAGCGGGAAGCAGGGGAAGCAGAGGGGACGCCGCGGCCTCCCAGCCCCATCCCTGAGCCGACGCCTACGGACTGGGGCTCAGTGTCGCCACCGCCGCAGCAGTATGCGCCGCAGCCGGTACCGAGGGGGCCCAGGATGGTCACGGGGTGGAGGGCGGGGGAAGTGGCGGAGCTGCTCCGCTACGTGAAGTGGGCTCGGAGGAAGAGGGGGGGGCGGGAGAAGCGAGGGACCCTCCTCTTCAGCAACCTGGTCGGCAGGGCGGGGAGGTCAAGGGAAAGGGGGCCTGAGATGGAGGAGGGCTGGTGGAGGAGGATGCTGGGAGAGGCGCTCCCGGGGCTGAGCCTGGACTGGTCCCGGGAGCGGGGGAAAAAGCCCAGGGTGCGGATGCTGTGGGAGCAGTTGCAGAGGGAGGGCTGGTACGAAGGCCAGTCGTGGGGCGGGGCAGGAGCAAGACCGCAGTGCACATCCTCATCAACACGTGGGCAACACCGTGCAGCGCCAGGCATACAGAGAGTGCAGGGTGGACGGATGGACGAGAGGCACAGGCAAGGCAGGGCAAGGAGATGGTCGAGGACAGGCGTGGGGGACGCGTGGAGTAGGGGAAGGGCGAGGGGGCACGGAGGAACAAGAAGTGGCGGGACACAGCCAGCGGTCGAGGATGTTCAGCATGGCAGCGGGGGATAACGTGATGACAGTCGAAGACAGGAACCCCCAGAGGAGGGAACAGGGTCCGTGGCGGCAGCGGCTGGGACGGTGGAGTACGGGAGCGCCGACAGATGTGGACGTAGCGGCGGGGCAGCAGGCTGCAGTAAGTTCCGTGGGCCACAGAGTGCCGCATGAAGCTCGGTCCAGAGCGAGAAGCCTGACTTGATGCAGAGGCAGTTGGTACTGGTGGAGTACGTCGAGCGGTGGTATGGAACCGGGCAGCGATGCCTGATGCGCTGGGCCGGCGGGGATACTCAGCGTGGTGTCGAGACGGACAGGGGCTGGGGGAGAACATCTGACGGTGACATGGAGCTGAGATGCCCGCTCTAAGCGCTGGGCCTACGGGGACGGTGAGCCACACAGGGAGGATCGTGGGCCCCATGGGCGGTTCATTCTTGCCTGCCGCGTGACAGATAGCTCGAGCAACCACCAGCATTAGTCGTTGCAGATTCCATCATCCCATCATTTAACCCGTCCACAAACAGGACCGCAATCCAGTCCGCATGTTAACGCTCCCCCTCGCCGTGAACCTATGGAGTCCCGGAAGGGGTGAGAGTCGGGGAAGGGGGTCATAGCACAAAGCTTGGGGATGGTAGCACATCAGGGTGGGCAGGGTGAGGGTACGACCCGACACCAGGGAAATGGTAGGGACAACAGAATATGGCATAGGTGAAACACATGAGTGGCAAACACGGGTGAATGCACGGCAAAG